>OY720637.1:145633841-146833841 GCA_963169105.1 Ceriagrion tenellum
GGCACAGTAAATACCTCATGTAATGCATTAAGAGGAATTAAATGAAGAGAGAGATCAAAGAGCTGAGGGAACTAAAATGTTTAATCACATTTCAAAAGTGTTCATATTCAGAATTTTTTAAAACACTAGCAAAAAAAACTCTCATTAAAAAAATTCAGTTATGTGGATAATATGGAACGTGTTTCGATATTTTTTTCAACCTCATTGGATTTAATTAATTCCATTTAGCAAATTAACGGCGCCATATTTAAAACCAACTAAGGACGAAATAGAAGCATTACGAATGACTTTACGGCCATCTGGTTTTCAGGTTTTGCGACAACCAGCAATTATATGACCTCACTTCTGGAAGTCTAATCTACATCTACATACTACCCCGCGAGCCGCCGCTTGGGCGTGTGGCAAGGTGTGGTAGGTCACCAGCCGTGTAAAGATAAATAGTTTTGGAGGTGAAATGGAGACATGTACTATGGGGGTGTATTTAGTGGAGCTCAGTTTTTATTGTGGTCGCTTATTGTGCGCAGAAAGAATGAGTTTTTGTACTTATCTGTTCGGCAGAGTATCTTTCTTATTTTATCGCATCTGTCAGACCTAGAGATTTAGTGAGGAGCCATGATAATATTCTGTCGCTCTGAAAAATATCAGTTCTGAATTTATCAAGCAAACTAATCCTAGCGTGTAGCCTTTGAGTCTCATGTCATTATCATTCAAGTCAACCTCATTTTAAAGTTTCTTTTACGCAGATAAAGGAGTCGAATTTTCATCACTTTCACTCATAGTCAATTTTACCATT
The DNA here is from genome assembly GCA_963169105.1 of Ceriagrion tenellum. Lineage (NCBI taxonomy): Eukaryota > Metazoa > Arthropoda > Insecta > Odonata > Coenagrionidae > Ceriagrion > Ceriagrion tenellum. The sequence continues at coordinate 145,634,635 of OY720637.1, forward strand.
TCATCCTTTTTTACTCATTTAACTTATTTCAAATAAGCTTCGACCTTAAACCAGAGCAATTTTTTATTAAGCTTTTTAATGCATCAATTTTATCACCTCTGTCAGATTTTACAAAGTCTCGTTTTTACCATCGCTCACCTTACCAAATCAAGATTACCCTTTCATTTATCAGGCACCTTACTAAGTTCTGATTTTATTAATTTTACTCCTCTCGCTGCATTTTCTCAGATGGCACCTCTGGTTTGAATAATACCGAATTGTATTCAATTTTATTACCGATAGGTTAACATTACCTCACGATTTCTTTCATTACAATGCTCTTCTCATTGGTCTAAAGAAGATGTATAATTCTGAATAATTCTAATATTTTATTTTTCTGTATCGCTACAGATAATTAGCCTTGTAACCACTGTTGTAGTGGCTCCAATGCAGAAATGAAAACAGAAGTTCGACGACACGGAACAACTACCCCTAACCTACCTGGACCGCTGAACCGTCGATACGCTGCCCTGTCGTTTTTGAGCCAGTCGAAAAACGGACGGATACAGCCTTACCAAATTAAATCGAGGTCAAAACGAATAAAGCTGAAAGTTGATACAAATATCTGAATTAACTCTGTAAAAGAGCCCTGGGCTAGGAAAAGAGGGGGCTAACCCTTTGTAAATCCTCACCTATCTCAGGTTAAGTAAAAAATCAATCAATCAATTAATCTTTAGGGGCTCCCACCTTAATCCCTCAAACAGTTATGTAACACTATATGTTCGTTCGTAGCAGTTTTTAACGAAGCGCGCTGCTCTCCTTTGTATTTTATTAATTTTTTTGGTTAAATAGTTTGGTTTGATGTTTTCTTCCTCGCATTTAACTACGTTTACACGCTTCGTCGAGTCCATCTAAATTTCCTTCTGCTTCTCATTATTTCCTCCGAATATCTCATCCTCTCGTCTCCGTGCACTCTGCCCTCCACGCATATCACCCTCTCAGAACACGTCCACGGATTCGATAATCCTCCCCCCCCCCTTCGCCCCCTGCCACTTTTATCCTTACCTTCCTCGCAACGCTTTCCCTTTAGCCTTCCTTCCGACGAAGCTCATCCTTAAAATTATAAGAAAATGTACTAAAGCTGACCCAGGGCGCGAAGTAGCGTGTTGAGAGGCTTGGCCTTGAAATATGAAGGCCAATCATAGAGTTCAGGTTAAAATAATAAATATAAGATAATTTAAAACCAACTGTATTCTTTCTTTCTCAGTACTTGCATTTCCCATCTTTTAAGTAGCTCCTCTTCTTCCGTGGTCATGATCCACGTTCCTGAACCATATATGACCACAGGTCTAATCACTGTTAGATAAATCTTTGTTTGCAAGTTTCGACTGAGGTTGCGCGACTATAGCACTTTCAATTAAGCTCGATAAGCCCTATTGCCTGCTGCAATCCTGGTTATTATTTCTTCATGTATTTCATTATCTTTTGTCACCAGCTCTCCCAAATACTTGAAGTTGTTACATCTCTCATATTTATTCCCATTCATATTCCATTATGATATTTAATGCCATAGATTTATCTCTAACAGTTGTACTTTTCCCGGACGAGAACAAGTACTGTGATTTGGCAGAGTTCACTTTTAGCCCAACTTTTCCTGCCTCCATCTCCAATCCCTCCAGTCCTTCCTCGAGATCTTTAAGTCTTCTTGATATCATATTGACATCATCAGCATAGGCTAGGTTTCTTGATATGCGGTTGAACAAAAATTGAACGATTTTATGGTGCTACAAAGGAAGGTGGACAGTGGAAAATACGGAGAAACAGCGAACTCGAGGAACGCCACAAACATCCTAACAAAGTGACAGAAATCAAGAGCAACAGATTAAGGTGGTTAGGACATGTCGAGAGAATGCCTGAGGATAGGATGGTGAAAAAGATATTTCGTGGTAATCCTGGTGGTAGAAGATTTAGAGGGAGACCCAGTAAAAGACGGTTGGATGATGTAGAGGTTGATCTGAGAAAGATGGGAATTAAAAGATAGAGAATGCATGCCGGGAATCGTGATGTCTGGGCTAACATCGTCGGAGAGGCCAAGGCCCTACAAGGGCTGTAACGCCGAAAAGTGAGTAAGTATTCTTTCTTTGAAGTGTAATTACCGCTGAAGTAAGTATACGGAATTAAATTTTCCAAAACGTAACCTTACTGATAACTGAACTTTGTGTGCCACGGTCATCCAAGTGTATGAATGTCGTTGCATAACATAAGAAAACAAAAAAGAAACTAAATAATCAAGTGTGGTACGGTGGAAACGTTTCATAGTGACAGAAGTAAAATATTTGTCGTTTTTCTTAAATAAAGTTTGAATTTGACTTGTAAAATTAATGCATCATCTTAAAGTCCTACTTGAATCGAAGATGACGTTGTAATTTAACAATTAAAAATAAAACTTAATTTAGGGAAAACGACAAATGCTTTACTTCTGTCATCATCATTAAGGATGAAAAAATTGATCTTGTGGACAGGAAAACGAATAAATATGCGTCACTAATCGTCGGCGAGGAGGGAATATCAGCGAGAAAATAGGAAGGAAGCGAGAAAATCGGGAGGAAATACGAAGCTAAATGTAGTGACAAAAATGATTAGTGTCGAGAGATGCTAGGAAAGACAAGAAAAGGGACGGGAGGAAACAATAGATAGATAATACGAACGTACAAAGGAGAAGGGGATGCGGAGAGAGAAGCGAATTGCGAGAGAGGGAGAGACAGCAAAGGTGAAAGGGAAGACTAAACAATACAAGTTCCTTAATAACTTTGTGGTATTCCATATTTCAGATAATTTAATGGTAATATTTACAATACCACAGACATATAAACACACGACCCGGGTTTCAACGTTTAAGGTAGTCCGAGCGAAATATCATTTTACGAAGAAATCGATGAATTTGGTCTCATTTAAGAGAAAAATATATCACTAACCCAATGACACAAAACAATTTTACCCCTTACAACACTACTTTTGGAGATATTTTCCAAAAAATACCAGCCCTTTTACGTGGGAAATGGTACGTGTATGCACTCCAGAGAGGCATTATTTACAAAATGAGGAATTTCTAACACTTAGATGTCGTAAAACAACTAACAGCATGTAGTTTGTATGTTTTCTCGACTATTTTTGAAAATTAATCATATTGTCACCGCATTAAATTCTTCAGGACCACAAAAAAATCTTCCATTTTGAAGAAGTTTTAAACGCGCCGCGCGAAAAAAATGAGTGAAGTTAAAGACTTATTTAGATATTTTCATTTAATTACTTACTATTTATGTCATATAAAACTATACAATTGCACCATTAATAATGCAATATTTAACTGATGTGTCCTACAGCTTGTGAAATTAAAACGTTTAATCCGAATGTAGTCTCTATTATGACTAGGGAACTATCTCGCTCTGACCACCTTAAGCGTCATCTTAAGATCTCTGAAGATGACACTTAAGCGTTGAAACCCGGGTCGTGTGTTTATATGTCTGTGGAATTATAAATGTTACCATTAAATTCTCTGAAGGGAAGACAGTCCAAATGAGTGCACTTTTGAATCGCCGCTGAATGTGGGAGAAGAGGCGAGAAGCTGATCCGGCGCGTCGATGCCAATATAAGGGGGTAAGATGGTGGAGACACAGGATGCACCTCCGGGATAGGATTAAGATGAAAGACAACAGAAGCGTGGAGGTGAAGAGAGCAACGATAAGAGGGAGATGAAGCCCTTCACGTGTGAATATCTGGAGGGTTTATACTGTTTTCGTCGATTGAAACATATCTCAACGGGTAGATCGCCTAAAAATGATAATAATATTGTTGATTGAAAGCACTTCGCATTTCCGCCCTGCGCTCCTGTGTCCCTGCTCAGCCCTACGAAGGATCCCAATTGGGTTGAGTGTGTGTGTGTCTGTTTAATAGTCACTGGCGAGGAATGAACGTTCCCGTAAACCATAGCAAGGGTATTCTGGTTGAGAGGCCTTGGTTGCTACCGTTGAACCAAAACAATAAATATTTTCTTTTCTATCTTTTGACAAGTGGTGCCAATAGTTACGGCCATTGGAGAAATATTCTCACCCTATTTTGTCAATTGTACGTGTGGCCGTAGAGCTCAAGTTTCCTTGATTTCATAATATTGTTGCTTTAAACCTGGAAATAAATAAGGAGCGTGGGGCTGCATGGGTCGGACACTTGGTGATTGAGAAGAGAGGATGTGTATAGACTGCAAGCATTTGATGCGCGAGTGAAGAAAATAATGAAGAGGTAGAGGAGAGAGAAGAAGTTTCGGATATGGTTTGAAAGGATAGTAAGATAGAGGAGGAGGTTTGGTAAAGGCAAAAGATATACATGGAGGACGTATTGAGAGAATAGGGTGATAGAGAGGAGAACATTGGGTGGAAGAGGAAGGAAGAGGATAGGAATTCTAGACGAAATAAGAAGTGGTTGGCAATGTGAGGAAATTAAGGTATTTTGAGCGAAATATCATTTTTCTTAGAAATCAATTAATTTGGTCTCATTTTAAAGAAAAATATCTCACCCTTCTAATGACACCGAAAATTCAACCCCTTACCACATTACTTTCCCACATCTTTGCCATAAAATACAAACAGCCCTTTTACATGGGAAATTGTACGTGTATGCGCTCCAGAGAGTCCTTATATTAAAAATGAGGCATTTCCAATACGTAGATATCGTAAAAAAAACCAAGTGTGTAGTTTTCCTCAGCTATTTTTGAAAATTAATCATATTGTCACCGCAATAGGTTCTTGGGTATCACAAAAAACCTTCAGTTTTGAAAGAGTTTCAAACGCACCGCGCGAAAAAATGAGTCAAGTTAAAGACATATTAAGATATTTTCATTTAATAACTTACCATTTCTGTCATATGAAACTATACTATTAAACCATTAATAATGCAATATTTAATTCATGTGTCCTAAAGCTAGTGAAATTAAAACGTATAATTCGAATATGGTCTCTATTATGACTAGGGGACTATCTCGCTCGGACTACCTTAAGAGGGATCTGATGACGAGTGATCCATAAAAATGAAAACAGAATGCAATAAATTTGAAAGTTAGGATAACAACTGCCCAGAAACCTACTAACCTAACTACTGTCGAGAAACCAATTGGCTAGCAGAATACCCAAATGAAGATGAGTTTGTGCCTCAAAATCGGGAATGGTGGGAGAAGTAATTGAACGGAAGAGAGGATGAGAGATTCTCATGTGAACGAGCGAACGGCGAAAATGGAGGGAGACGTGGAGAGGAGCGGAGGGGCGGAGTGGCGAGAGAGTTCTTGGGTCTACCTATTTCCGCTCCATCGCCACTCTCACGACTCCTTCCTCCCAATCAGAATGTGTATTCGCTCAACGCGCCTCTCGCGCGCGGACTAATTCGAGTTTAATTACGTCCTTCGGTTATTGGAACCTTAATTCCCTTCCCCACAAAACCTTGAGACGCGAAATAAGAAGGAACGCCGGAGCATTTTGACAGCGTTTTGATTGATGAAGTTTTAAGGGGAGGAAAGTTGAGAAGCCAACCCACGTGAGACATGGCGCAGGCATCTCGAGACATGGCGCAGGCATCTCCCGACGCGAGAGGAGGGTGCGATTGGCGCGACATCTGATGCTATGGCGGTGAAGTGTAAAGCACGAACACAATCCGCGGTGAAGACGCGTAAGCAAGTTGGCAAGAGCGATACACAAAAGGGACGTTTATGAGGACTCAGTTAAGATGAAGGATTCGCCGAGCGAATTATATGACACTTGCCTGGAATGACAGGAGAATCTCATGTTTAATGAGGTAATTAACAAGCTTCGATCTTTCGACTCCTAATCGAGTCCTTCATCTTCTTTCCCTTTTGCAAAAAAAAACGTATAATTCCACAGACTATTTCACAGAGAGTTAGCAAAAACTGTAATCGCAACCTTAAGCAGGGCAAAACCAAAAATAGCTGGGCATGATTTAATTTTCTCTTGGCATAATCCTACGTCTAATCCTTTCATTTCTTCATTTGCCACCAGGTTGTCATCCCATTTTTACCGAGATCTAACTAAATAAATGTTTTTACTTCAGTTAAGTAAGAATTTATTTGAAAACTTTTTACAGTATAGACAGCCACAGCAATGGAACTTAATACCTGCATATAGAGTAACACCTCTGAAGCCTTAGAAAGAACGTCAGTAAAATATAAATATTGTTTAGAGAGATAAAAGGTCATGGTGAGATGAAAGAAAACAGCATAGGACATTACAAATATGAATGTAAAATGATTTGAAATGAAACGTGAGATGAGCGAACGCCATTCCATTGAGAAAAAGAATGAATTAAGTGAGGACAAATTTGAATCAATTTAAGACGAATCCCGGCCGACAACAACTGTAAGAATTTTCAATGAAGAATTACCGCCAACACTATGAGAAAGCAATAGGCGATAGATACTTCGGGTTAAAGTGCGAAAACAAAACAAGGGAAAAATAAAATAGGAAAAGGGAGGTATGGAGAGTAAAATGTTAATTTGCAATAATCACAAGTCAAGCTTTATCCTGAATTTGAAAGAAAATGCTATTTTTTCATTAATGTGACAACATTCACTTGTTTTCACTGTATAGAGCGCCGATGGAGTAGCTCAGACAATTAGAAGTCTATGACAAGGTTAATGGAAGAATGTATGCAGAACAAATACCACCAAGTTAAGTCCAAAACTATCCTCTACATGAATAGAAATGAAAAAATGTACCATTTAGGATAACTCTGTTATCATGTCTCGTTTAAGAATTTCTTGTATCGTTTTTTCTTCATTTAACATGTTCATGTATGTAATAGGATTAGAATTATGACTTTTTATGCATAAAGTTAATTTGCAAGGAATGATCAATGGGATATCGAACACAGATCAGCCATAGAGGTTTTCAACATTTATAAATTGATACGAATTGATTCTCCTATATTTCATGGATACGTATTGATTCTCCTATATTTCATGGAGATCTACTTAACATGTAGGCGTGGAGCTGCATCAGAACCACTCCCTTCACCTGAGTCATAATGTCATAAGCCTGAAATATACTTAAAGGACTAACCAGACAAGTCCCCTGACAATAGATTATACGTTGGAGGAGTGAAATATGCCACTTAATTAATGACATATTTGAGAAAGTCATCATAACCTTCGTCTCCAGGCTAAAGGCAGGCAAGTTCAAAAGGATTGATATGATGTGAAAGTAATTATTGGAATGCATGAGGAAAAAACCACATGAAACACATGTCCGGGAGACAATTTACAGAAGTGTTGGTCTCACTTAGAGGCACAACTAAATCCTGAACCACATGATTCTTGACCTTGTACAAGTCCGAGGACTTGTGCAAAGTCAAGTATCGTGTGATACAGACCAAGCATACTGGAAATCCTGCATGATCGCTAGCATACTAGCTGGTATCCTTGCTTTCGTAATTGGTGCGGTAATAGTTTGATACTTTCTCCTAGTAGGACCAAGTAGCCGCCGACCAATCGCCTTTGCTCTTTGCAATGCAGTCGTCAATTTTTTATGTAAGCGCCTCCATAGTCCCTCGTGACAATTACGACTTCCCGCGATCAAATAAACAACTCAAACCTCACAACAATACACAATGGCTAGGGTACCTGAGGCAACTGTGGTTTTAATCGATAATTATGGTAGGCACTCGTGCCTTTGCAATACAAAATCACCTGTATACCATAATAAGGCCGTAATGGTAAAGGCTTTAAAAGATATTTGGGATGCCGTCATCAGTTATCGCTCGTCAAACTCCTTCCGCGACTGTACTAGATCAAAGATCTACTAAACAGATCTTGTGCAAGTTCAAGTATCGTGTGATAGCTAGTAGGAAGGTTTCAAGCATGTTAGATTTCGTACTGGAAATCCAGTACTCGCTAGCATCCTCGGACTTGTACAAGGTCAAGTATAGTGTGATTCAGGCTTTGGATTTAAAAGGAACATAATTGAAGCGAAATCCTCAGGGGGTTCAAAGCAGGTTCAATGGGCAGGTAGCTAGGCCAGGGAAAACTAGGAATGAAACCATAGAGCTGCCAGACCATTAAAAAGTCAGCAGATAGGGTAGCATGTAGGGCTGCGGTCAACCAATCCCAAGAATGAGGGACTAAATAATGATTACCATACGATTCACTTCACTACTCCGCTGCCTCCTCTATAATATCCGCGTGAGATGTTTGGGCATCTTCCTTACATCCGAGAAATCCGTGAAATTACTAAGAAATCACGGTGTGCGGAAGAGATCGGGAAATACGTGATTTGAACAAGTGGAAGAGGCCAGATGGTACCACGCGAAACTTCAATATTTTTTTCTGCTGACATAAATTTTCTACGGCAGCTTTACATTTTCTAATCATAGTCTCGTATTTTTAGAACTGCAAGCATGTATTCACTATATGTACTAACTGTGCTCCACCTGCCTCTCGTCCTGAGTTTCGGAAGTTAAAAAAAAAACGCGAGGTAAAATTTTCCGAATAACATAGCCTCGGATTCCTTGTGATGAGCGTAATACATTGTGATCATGATTTTTTACACAACTAGGCAAATATCGCAACAAGGATATACAAAAGGGATACATTGGATACATTGTACGTCTGATTCACAACTAAATAACTAAGATTCAAAACTGAATACTCCACGAACTGATGGTACTTATTCCATGCACGCCAGCGATGGACGTTGGTATTAGTTGGTGAAATAAAGGGCGGGAAAGACTGGCCGATAAACGCAATGGTAGAAAAATAACGAGGATTCCTATTCCAGTTTCTCCCTGACTGTTACGAGAATTCCCTGACTTTTCCAGAAATTCAAAATTCCCTGACAATTCCAGGTTTTCCCAGTTTTCCCTGACGATCGCCACCCTGTCAATATGTCACTGCTTTTTAGCTATCATTAACTAATAAATCCATAAAAAATAAAAGTTATACATGAAACACAACCGTCAAGTTGTAACTAAAATCTGCAACCCCAAGGCGTTGGCTTAGTTTCGTTATTATTAACATTCTTAGGTTTAAATTTTAAAGTTCATGGGAGATAAATTTAAGTATTTATCAATTTATTTAAAAATAAAACATGTTCATTAACTTTTTTTGACTGTTACGTTAGTTTGAGCGAAATATCATTTTACTTAAAAATCGATGAATTTGGTCTCATTTTAATTAACCCTTTATGTACCAACGGTACTTTTAAGTACCGGCAAGTGTGAGTGTTGTTTATGCTGCCGTAAAATTATAGTTCTCGCCCAATATATTAGTATGTCATTGGTCGTAGGTTTTAGTTTTTTCCGTAGGCAGCAGCAGTAGTCAACATAGTTTGTTTGGTTGCCACGTGGTTTTTCCCAGTGTGACGCTGAGCACCAGCCAATACTGTTTTCAAGAATTTTGAACACTTCGAAGTCATCTTTATTTTGCAGAAAGTTTACAAGGTAGGGGTTTTGGATTTTTAGTAATCATAAATTACAGTGTATGTAATAGAAAAAAGATAGAAATAAGTCGTTGTAATCATTGATCTTAGAATGATACGCAAAAACGTTCTTGGTACTTATATAAGTACCGTCAGCACACTAGCTAAAAATTAAGATATTCCGGCATAACCACTTTTTTAGGAAATATTGGCGAAATGTCGACATTCATTCACTTCGATGAATTATCATGGCTCATTAATTCAAGCATTTGTTTTAGTTATGCAATTGCATTGTTTTTGCTGTTTCGCATCAATATTTGTTATCTTCTGTATTCATTTCATACAGAAGGTCACTGATACAGATGCGTGCTATTTTGATCGTATATTTTCTAATGAAACAACGTAACTACTTCATTTTACTACTTTTTTCCACTATTTTTTGATGAATTTTAAAACGAATTTGCTCTACCTGAAAATGGGTTCTTCTTAAATATTTTCTCAATGCAGTAATACAAGTTTTGAATTTTGTGCCATTGATATAGCAAATTTGTTGCATCTTATTTTTTCTTACATTAGACGAAGTATGAGTTTCTGTCTCAATAAATGCATATCTTCGGTGTTTTCTCCTTGTAATCTCCGTTTTATGGTTTATAGCGTGATGGAGAGGAATCTTGACGAGGACGAAATACAGGATATTCTGCTAGATTTTCCCTTGGACATTGATACACCACATGAGGACACTTCCTCAGAAGAAGGTGAAGAATTTTCTACGGCAGGTCATGCCTCAAGCAATATAACCCGATGAAGTCAATCAAACGAGAGATCAACTTTGGTGCCGGTCAGATATGAGAGGGTACGTATATGGATTCGATGTGTATCAGGGGAAAAAAGGGAAACGATATCGGCACCAAGAAATTTGGTTTAGGTGGTAGTGTCATTGACCAGATGACATCCTCATTTAAAGGCTCAAACTCCATCGTGATGGTGGAAAATTGTTTTACTTCCATTGAGTTGTTAAATACTTAAAAGAACAGCACATTTATGCATGTGAAACTGTACGGCCTAATCGCAAAGGCTTCCAATGCTTGCAGATGACTAAAAACTGAGAAGGGCTTAATTTGATTTCAAGTCATCAGACAATGGAAATTCCTACTTTAAGTGGATGGATAATCGCTCAGTGCATTTCCTCTCCAACTATCATGGCAATGAAATGATAAACTGTGCAGCGAACTTAAAAGATGGCACTAGAAAAGCGGTAGCAGCTCCTCAAATCGTGGCCGACTACAACTCCCTCATGGGAGGCGTGGATAAGGCAGATATGTTGCGGTCAATTTATGACCCTGACAGAAAGTAAAAAAAGTGGTGGCATAGGCTTTTCTTTGCTATGCATGAAATGGCATTGGTAAATGCATATGTAATCTACAATGAGCTTCATGGAAAGACATCCCTTTTGGACTTCAAAATAAAGGTTGCAGTGGGATTAATAGCTAACTGCAGGTCTTGCCCAGCTAAAAGAGGAAGACCTAAGCTAGACCGAAATTCTCCGACTGCGCCAGTGAAAAGAAGAAAAGGTTTTTCTGTTCCGAAGAATGTAAGGCATCAGAATAGAGGTGGGCACTGGCCAGAATTTGCAGAAAATCGGGAAAGGTGTGAATTGTGTTCCCTGAATGACATTCAGTCTAGACCACATTCTCGTTGCTCTTTGTGTAAGGTATTACCTTGCGTAATTGAGAAAAACATTGTTTTCGTGAGTATCACCAGGAACAGATGTGTTGATTATTCTGTGTGAGGGCTTTGAGCTCTATTATCACTATAAAAAACAGGGTTTCATAATTTGTGGTATAATTTCGAAAACATATGCATATTTTTTACTTTAGTTTTTATAGTTTTACAACATTTGTTCAACGCTTTCAGTTATAATTATTTTTTGTATTCACACAACATGTACGATTTTTTAAAGGAACACATTTCTGCAACCTGCTTGAAATGCTAACTGAAAATGTATCATGTAAGCTTGTACACTCTTTAAACTGTTACTTTTCTGTTTTTTTTTCCTAGAACTTATGGTGAACACTATAAGGTCATTTGACGGCATATAAAATTATTAGTGTGGTGAACATGCTCGCGGAAAATGGCCCATGTAAGATTGTGCTTGGAATTTGTTATAAGTTTTGTGACAAATAATTTAAAATTGTTCTTTCCTCAGTCTATTATTCAACTATTGAGAGATTATTCATCAGAAATGTAAGCCTTTTTGTTTCATATATGAAAGTCCACCTGTGGCCATCGGGTAAAATTTTCATCTAGAATATAAAGAGCCGAGTACATTTATTGTTCTTTTGTAGCAACTTCACGGAGAAAAAAAATATAAATACAGATTATTTTTAACAGATATATGTTTCTATGTTTGATATACTATAAATCACGCAAATTATCAACTGAAATAGGTAAAATTAAATAAAATGTAAAAAGTTTCTTTTAGAGCCTGGAGTGCTGTCGGTACTTAAAAGTACCACGGATTGTTATAAACGTATGGAAATAACACGTGCCTTGAAAATGGAAAACAAGTCGTTTTCCGAAACGTCGGCGGATTATGAAAACATTACCCGGTGCGAAGCCCGAAAAAGATATTTAACAGTGTGTAGTTTGTATATTCTCTCAACTATATTTGAAAATTAATCATATCGTCACCGCAATAGGTTCTTGGGTATCACATAAAAACCTTCCGTTTTGAAGGAGTTTCAAACGCACGGGGCGAAAAAAATGAGTCAAGTTAAAGACTTATATAGATATTTTCATTTAACTACTAACAATTTCTGTCATATAAAACTATACAATTGCACCATTAATAATGCAATATTTAATTCATGTCTCCTACAGCTGGTGAAATTGAAACGTATAATTCGAATATGGTCTCTATTATGACTAGGATACTATCTCGCTCGGACTACCTTAAAATCTTGCACCTCGAGTTGCGTAAAATAGCCATGATGTCGACGCATCATACAATTAGCAGTATTTACCTATAGCCACGCAAGCTTGTGCGTTTTCTCAGATACGTACGCAGTAGGTGCATCGTTCCCGGGGAACACGAGCAGCAAGGCGCGCAGCAATCCTCTTGACCGCTCGCGTTTAAAACTCGACCCAACCACCCGAAAACAGATTCGCTCATCCGAGTCCGCCCGCGTCTCCCCCTTCCGGAAGCAAACGAACGAAGCACCCATCCACGCTCTCAGCGAGGCAGCCTCTGCACCCGCGGGAGGAGAAGACGAGGGCGCGGCGAGGGAATATGTCGGGAGCAGCAGGGGGGCAGGGCCACCCGGGGCGCCGTAAATCCAGGGCCGGCAAACAACTTTATTGGAAGGGTTTCTCTCTCGCGGGGCACCGATATCCCCCTTCGGCCAATCAATTTGCGCCACGTCGACCCACTCGCCCCCCGCGTGTGTTTGAGAACGCCTCCCCCCACCGCCACCCGACCCCTCGCCCCCAGAGCACACAAACTCATCGGGCCCCCAGCGCATTACGCAAGAGGCCCTAACGGTTGGGCCCGGTCTAATTTTCCCTTTAGCCAGCTCCAACTTCCATCCCTTCCCACGTCCCGTCAGCCAGTCGACTCTGACCGACGGCTAGTTATCCCGAGGAGGATACTCAACGGGCGAGATTGAGACAATAAATAAGAAGAGGAAGATGTGGGAGGGAAGAAGAGAAGAAGATAGGAGGAGGCCGTTTCCCCTCCCCCGACCTCGAGGACTCTAGCCTAGATCCGCCACGATGAGGGACTTACGAATTTTTTATACGCAGATTATTGTACACAAGTCATCTATCTACATCTACGAAATACCGTGCAAGCCACCACTAGGGTGTGTCGCACGGGGTGATTCCACACCAGGCATGCAGCACTCATCCCAGTCCAACCAGAACCGCGCGAGTTCCCCGGAATGCCAGGCACAGGCCAAAGCAGTCACGACAACGGTAAGATGTCAGACCACAAACTAGAACACCTACAAATTCATGTAGGTGTTCTAACGGTTGAAGGTAAAGCCTGAATCACACAATACTTCACCTTGTACTTGTTCGATGATGCTAGCGAGCACTAGATTTATAGTACGAAACCTAAGTGGCTTGAAACCTTCCTAGAAGCTATCACACGATACTTGACCTTGTAAAAGTCCGAGGATGGTAGAGAGTACTGGATTACTAGTACGAAACCTAACATGCATGAAACCTTCCTATGAGCTATCACACGATACTTGAACTTGCACAAGGTCTGTTTGGTAGATCTTTGATCTAGTACAGTCGCGGAAGGAGTTTGACGAGCGAAATGGATGATTTCAAACGAAAACGACGGCTTTTAGCCGCTGCAGCTGCCGTAATAGCAGTAGTAGGGGCAAGAATGCTTCAAAAACGTGAAAAACGCCATTACATATTGTTGTGAGGTTTGAGTAGTTTATTTGATCGCGGGAAGTCGTAATTGTTACGAGGGACTATGGAGGCGCTGATATAAAAAATTGACGACCGCATTGCAAAGAGCAAAGGTGATTGGTCGGCGGCTATTAGGTCCCACTAGGAGCAAGTATCAAACTAGTACCACACCAATTACGAAAACAAGGATACCAGCTAGTATGCTAGCGATCATGCAGGGTTTCCAGTATGCTTGGTCTGTATCACACGACACTTGGCCTTGCACAAGTCCTAGTATGCAAGCTAGCACATTCGGACTTGTACAAGGTCAAGTATCGTGTGATTCAGGCTTAAGTTATTCAGAAAGACAGAGACTCCTCGCCCTTGTCCCCTTTCAGGAGCCAGTATACTTCTATTATTTCCTTTCCCACCTTCACATACGATCAACCCTAATTATCGCTTCAGGCATGAACTTAAATTATCATTTTTATCTGAAAAGAATATATACATTCTCATAAGACCATCCGGTGTGTATATGAGTACCCAAATCTCAATCGAAAGAGGTTGATATGTCAGTCGCACGAGGCAGCCGCCGCTACACATCCCTCGGTACCGATGGGAACTGGTGCACCATGGTGGCTTGTGACGAGGTCACTTGCCTTCCACCCCTCTTTCTGAAAGAAGGTTGACGTTCCGATGCACTACGGACGGCAAACAAACGGAAACTCGGCGACAAATTAACGAGTGGAAAGTAACGGACCTTTCGTTTGTTTTCCAAGCGCCACCGGCGACGTTACGGCTGGGGAGGAAAGAAAAAGATAAAACCATTATTCGCAATTCTTGGCTTCATTATGGGCGCTCAAACTCCTCGGAGATGTTCGACGCCTCTCGCGGTCTCTGTGCGAATGAAAGAACGAGAATGGATGATTCGAGAGGAGGATTACAGGCCCCGGGGAATCCCTCATTAAGGGCCCTCACCCACCGACCCTATTCCAAATCCTTTTCACCCCACAATCCTCGGCCTTCCGCAGCCCACGAGGGATGACGACGCCTGTCTTAACAAACAAAAACAACACAAACAGACTCACACTGCGGGCCCACTGGGACAACAATGCTGAGAGAAGAGAGACTCACGGCTCAGGTTTTCATTATTGGCACGCGCGCTCACGACGTCACCCGAGCAACGGACTGCGGTGGTGTGGTGTGGTGCGGGGTGGTGCGGGGTGGGTGGGACTGGTGCGGTGGGAGTTGAGAGGGAGTCGATGGGGTCCTCGTGTCTGTCTCATATAGTTGCTAGGACGACGGAGACGAAGAGCATGTCAACAGCACACTCACGTCACACGATCCTTTTTACTTTAAGGGCTATATCCTCGTATGGCACCCGATTAAAAACTGAGATATTAGTTTAGGAGAAGGTAGGGTATTATCATTTCGCCAGTTTTTGTCCGATGGTCATCAAACTTAGGATTCATCTCTTAATTCACATGCTTAACAATACTACATGTGGACGAAAGCGCTGCAATAACAATTAAAATAGGATAAATACGGTACTTATTTTGATTAGGGATGGGTACCTCGTTTGCATCAGCAGCCATAACAGACGACAATAGACGATCGAATCAACAAGCGGTTAGTCGACATCTATCAGTTAGTTGCAGTACTAATTATAAACTAGCGGGAAGTTTTTCTCTTCTAAATGAAGCAAAATAATTTAAAATAGAAGGGGGAATTCTTATGGATCGATCGTCTTTTGTCGTCTGTTATGGCTGCCGAAGCAAACGAGGTACCCATCCCTAATCAAGATAACTACAGTATTTATCCTATTTTAATTGTTACTGCAGCGCTTTCGTCCACATGTAGTATTGTTAAGCCTGTGAATTAAGAGATGAATCCTAAGTTTGGTGACCATCCGACAAAATCTGACGATTCGATAATACCCTCCTGGAACCAGTATGTCAATAGGAAATGAAGTGCATTTCATGTCGCTCTAATTTTTATCTCATTAATATTCTTGATGTCGAACTTCGATGACTCAGTTCCATTAATTGGCCATGATACTTCAAATCATACTCAAACTATTGCATTAAGAGCCATCATAATTACTCAATTATAGCAAATGAAAATCTTGTGAGGAAGCAATTGATTATTATCATAAGAGCAGGTTTAACAAATTAGTTGTATTGAACATAAAATAATAGTTAATAAAAGCAAAAACCTGGCCAGTAACGTTACCGTAACACACGAGACGATTTTTCCCGCTGAAATAAAAACGAAATACGAGTATACAAATGCTATAAATAACACAATTATAGCACACTGAAATTAATTAATAAATACTTATCTATTTCCGAATTGAAAAAATAATAGGAAAGTTCAGCCTATAAAGACAGGTATACGAACCAAATAAAAGTATTGGAACTAATTCTCCATTTTATTCATTGCATTTTTACAAGAATAGAAGTTTCAACATATTTTAAACAAACAGATAATACCGTGAATATTAGGCATATACAGGATACTTTAACATTAAGTTACGAAAGACTTCCATACTTTCGGCATTAGATATTAGGGAAGGTCTTCCACTCCCAAGCAGAGTTATAAACGTGACACCATCACATTAAAAACATTTTCCGTCCTCGTATTAGAAAGGAGGACGTAAAGGATGCTGCCGGCGCTTGAGATGTGGGTGAGGAGAAGGTGCGGTGGACGGACAGGAAGACTAACGACGAAGTGTTCGGCACGGTGGGCGAGGAAAGGAAACTTCTAAATGAGATCAGGAGGAGGCAGGGAATGTGACTGGAGTAATAATGGGTTACTCAAGACTAACAGAGGGAAGGATGTTGGGCAAGCGGGGGAAAGGGAAGAAAGAGAATAGGCTTTATTGACGGGATGAAGAAGGGTAGATTGCATGCAGAAGCGAAAAGGAAATACTAGAAGTAGAGAGGGTCCAGAAAAAGTACAACATATGGATGAGTTTTTCTGACTTTCAACAAAACCTACAATCATTTAACAAAATACTTGAAAATGATGTTATCGTTTTTGTTTACTTCTAGTTAAATGCTATCACCTATATTAAACCAGGTTCTAACTCCTCAACACCAGAAGACTGCTTTAAAATGATGTTATCGTTTTGGTTTACTTCTAGTTACATACTGCAACCGGAATTAAACAAGGTTCTAACTCCTCACCACCAGAAGATTGTTTAAACTGATGTTATCGTTGTGATTTATTTATAGTTACATACTCTAACCGGAATTAAACCAGGTTCTAACTCCTCTGCAACAAAAGACTGCTACACATTTTTCAATTTACGGGATATGTCCTGAGCCTAATTATGTGCCACGGATCCGAAACCAGGAAACCAGAGAGGGCGAATGGCACGGAAGAGGGTGGGAGGGAAGGGGTGCATATGGGAGGATAGATTCGGAGGGATGATGGGAAAGGGGGGGAAGTGAGGGGGAGGAGAAATCGTGCGTACCCCCCTTAGTTTGAGCGCCCTCATTCTCTAAAGGGTTTGGGACGAGGAGGGAAAGGGGCGAGACAGGACTCAGGGATCCATTAGCGCCGTTACAACCTCACCGCACACATTAAACCTCCACAAGCCACAGCATAGCAAACATAAGACGGCTCGGAGGTGGATCTAGCGTGAAATTACACGCATGCCATCTACTCATATTCTTTCTACATATAGAGAAACCAGTCGCACGTTTGATATGGGTAACGAAATCCAACCTTTCGAATTCTCCCTGGATATTGTATATACAGTAACGAAATGTGGGCACATTCCCATCTAGTGTTAAGAGTTATTAGGAAACAAGTTGAAAAGCCGGCTGAAACAGGCTAAAATATTTAACCTATTGATCAAAAGTAACGAAAGAAGTAAAGAAATTCAATTTGAATTAAAGCATTTTTTAAATTTTCAATGAAAAACAATAAACGTAGTTAAGGTAAACAATATAATATATTATATTGTTATTAATCTTAGTTGCGTATGGACCCTGTTGGATCACGCAAAGTATTATGACTCCTTTCTTATTTCCTTTCTTATCTCCCACACTTCTCTCATTCTTTCTCGGTGGATTCTCTTTCTCTCTTCCGTCCATTTTCTCCCTGGTTTCTTTGGGACTTCGTTCTCTGGCATTACGTTCCACTGGTGTATCTTATTTCTGTAGGTGATTCAGTTTCCTATTTCCTTGAGCTCTATTTTTGCTTTTTCTAGCTATGCGATGGAATGACAGTTTCCGAAATTTCCCCAGAATAGAGGAGATATTCACCTCGGATTTTCCAAAAAACGTCGAATTCTGCAATGTGTGTGGTATCGGGCAATGAATGGATGCTCGGCCCATGATTTGTCGACGCGAGCGAAATTCGGTCAATTGTCAGTTAAGGCTTCATCTCTCGATCAATGGCATAATTAATCCGTTTGATCGCGGTCATCTATCGCTGTGAAGCTATTTTAAATGGCGTCCGCGTGAGTCAGTATTTTCTTTTGGTCCCATAACTCACCCCGAATAATTTCCTCGTGACTAGTACTCCTCAAAACGGCAGAAACGCGAAAATGCACATCTAAATGAATACAAACCGGACCAAAAACAAAAAAAATCGGACACCAAATACCGGTGTTCTCCGTAAATAGACATTGCTCGAGGCACCTTTCCAGGGCTTCCATTCACTTTTTATACAGAAAAGTGAGAAAGTGAGCGATTTTTGCCAAAAAAGTAAGGGGAAAATGTGTAAAACGTGAGGAAAAAGTGAGAAAATAATGAGAAAATTGGCGATTTTAACCCCATGTTAAACTTATGTCAATTACTCAAACCCTATATTTTTGCAATATTTTGAGCTAGAACTTTTTTTTAAAGAAGTAGCATCTAGGATAAAAATTACATCACAAAGAACTGGACGATGAAAACATGTATATTAGACACTAGAAAGCATGATGAATAAACAAAAAATAAAGTAATCTGGACAAGAGACGAACGATAAATAAAAGATAAGAATGAGGTACATAAGGTACCGTAGATTGGGAGGTCAAATGTAAAATGTAATTATTACAAACAATAATAATTTTAGTACAGGCAGGGTCCGCTTGCGCCTTGGGGTCATCATCCCGCCACTTTTCGTGATTCGTCAAAAGCTGCTCTAGTAGAGACAATGTCTCTTAAGCTCTGTCATCTGACCTTAACAACGTTCATTCGTGGAGCTAGGTGGGGGGGGGGGGGGGTTAGAATTACATATCAGTAAATGTTCACATCCTGCGAAAGTCATCACAAAAATGCGATGTCTATGCTGTGGGTGGAGTAAACATAAAATCTTCAAATACAGTAAAATATATTGGAATTACCTTAGCTTCTGATATATCGTGGGGATTACACATGCAGAATAAATGTGGCGCAGCATTAAAGAAACTAGGTTTTGTTAAACGTATAATAGGAAGGTCCTTGGATGAAAAAGTCAAAGAGAGATGTTACTTCGCATCTGGTTAGGCCACACCTCGAATACGCCGCGAGTATATGGGACCCCAGTCACATAGATTTTACCAAAAAAATTTAAAAAATGCAAAGGAAAGCAGCGCGCTTCGTTAAAAAATGCTACGAACGAACATTTAGTGTTACACAACTGTTAGAGGGATTAAGGCGGGAGCCCCTAGAGACTCGAAGGCTACACGCTAGGCTTAGCTTGCTTAATAAATTCAGAACTAATATTTTTCAGAGCGACATAGAGAATATTTTCTCGACTCCTCACTACATCTCTAGGTCTGACAGATGCGATAAAATAAGAGAGATACTCTGCCGAACAGATAGGCGCAAAAACTCGTTCTTTCCGCGAACAATAAGCGACCACAATTAAATTGAGCTCCTGATTCGACATCAGAACTGCCAAGGGCCAAACAGAGGGCAGCTTTCACCACTTTGCTTACAAGCGGATACTTGGAATCACTGGCAACATCTGCCTTGGTAAATATCTGGGCACAGTAATCGACAATTCTAGTTCCAGCTTCATACGACGGAAGGGTTTCCAGCCGCAACAACCTCCACTAGTCTCCGAGGCCATCTTCGTCCATTTCCATTGGCATCTGCAGCATCTTGTAAATGGATGCAATGATCTGCGAGGAGCGAGCATTCCTGTTCGACAAGAAGCCGATCGGCATCCTTACCAATGCCAATTTTGCTCATTTCCATAATATTGTTGGTATTTAGAAAGAAGGCTTCTTTCGTGCATTCTTGCACGCTTGTGAGCAGCTCTGGCTTTCAGAACCTACCTAGCAATAGAAAATATAGACTCTCAATTAGGGATGAGTCGATTCCACTTTTTTTCGATTCCGATTTCGATTCTTTCAAATCGATTACTGATTCTTGATTCTGGTACCATCGACTCTTATTGCTAATATCAGGTGCGATATTGATATACCAGTAGCGTACAACTGTTATTCAAACTCAAGTATTGGCTGAAATAAAATAACAAAGACAATAAAGTCGCTCAAAAAGGATATTTATTAGCAAATAGCAAATGTATCCTCAGCTTATTGAGGTAATACATAAAAAGCACAAATTGATAGCCTACACCCAAAATTACTGAGACAAATGTGATGTTATAAATGAAATTTGATTTGAATATTTATTTATCTGGAATCGATGGAATTGGGATCGACTTTATGCGATCCATTCTCGATATCGATTCTAATCCTGAGAATCGGTGTAATCTAGAATCGACATTTGGATTCGACTCATCCATACTCTCAATCTCTTCATACAAAACATGGACCATAGGCTGATCATGTTGAAAAAGCTTTAAAAATCTTTCAAATACTTTAGAACTTTGTAGGATAAAGGCTACCTCTGCAGTCAAGGTTTTATCCCTAAGGGCGTTAGCAATAGGCTGATAACACTTGGATGCAAGGAACTTTTTAACATCTTTGCCTATCTGTGAGGGTAACACTTAATAAAATTATTAGAATAGAGTGAAAATAGTGAGCATTTTTTAAAAGAGTTAGAAGAGTGACCTGGTTTTCGAAAAAGTGAGTAAATGTGAGAAATGTGTGTCAATGGAAGACCTACACCTTTACCATATATGAGGCTGAATGGATTTTTGATTAATCATGATCGGAAAACTTCAAATATTTCTGCAACCTAGCTTGTCAACTCACATCGTTAAAAATATAGTGATGCTGAAATTCTGTATAATATCCTTATTGGTCACTGTTGTGCTTAAGCGCTGGAAGCGTGCCGAAGCGAGGTGTTCAGTCTCAGACTTGAGGGACTCTACCCTCTGATGGGCAACACTATTGTCCGTTCGGTGTTAGACATTGTATTTCATATATTCGCATATTCCGCACACAAATAAAACATCAACATTTTAACTTGTTGCGATAGACAAAAATTGCTGCAGTTAATGTGATTTACAATTAAATTGTAATTTCGTTTACTTGAATATAAAAAATTATCTCGACCAATGTTCATATTCGAAGAATACCAGTATTCGGCGTACAATATTTCGGCTTTTATATTGCTTCGTGTCGATTTTTGCAAGTTTTATTAGAAGTACCGTATTTTAGACGGTTTTGAGGAGTATGAGTCACGAAAAAAACACTCTGAATGAGATATGATGCCTCATACAAACGGACAAATGAAGCATGCGAACGCAATTTTTAATGACTCGATAGCATCCGATAATGGTAGG
This sequence comes from Ceriagrion tenellum, assembly GCA_963169105.1. Classification (NCBI taxonomy): domain Eukaryota; kingdom Metazoa; phylum Arthropoda; class Insecta; order Odonata; family Coenagrionidae; genus Ceriagrion; species Ceriagrion tenellum. The sequence goes on from OY720637.1 coordinate 145,656,162, forward strand.
TTATCAAATGGATGAAATGTAATGTGAATCGCGAGAGCAAGCCTTAACTGATAATTGACAGTAATTCGCTCGCACTGACTATTACAGGGTCCAGCATCAGTTCATCGCGCGATACTCCACGTGTTGCAAGATTCATCCTGTTGAAGAAACGCAAAGATCATCTCCACCATTTGAGGTAATACAGGTGAACCTTACAAAATCTGTCATACTGTTGCGTTGGTCTCATCTACGAAATACCGAGCAAGCCGCCACTGGTATATGTATGTAGTTATGGCACGGGGTGATTCCACATCTGGCATGAAGCACTCGTCCCAGCTGAAATCAGAGCCGCGTACGTTCCCCCGGATGCATGGCGCAGGCCAAAAGCAGTCAGGATAATAATGCGCGGTCAGATCAGAAACTGGGAAAGTGCTACGTAGACGAACATGCTACCATGCAGTACACAATTTAAGGAACAACAACTGATTAGTATTATTAATGCGACAGACAAATAGTACTGCAAGGTGCTATATCATGCAGGAAATTGCATGCGAGGTTATTCACCAATAATGATGGTGAAATAGAATTTCGCACAAGTGCAAAAATCTATTTCACTAAGTCAGAGCATAGTCACTGATGTAAAAATGACATCTTTGAAGCACTGATTATAATTATGTAATTTTTTTTAAAGTCACACGGAGGTAGGCTAAGTGAGCAGTGAGGCTGAGCTAGAAGACTCATTTGATTTTTTGCACAAATCTCCCGAATTTACACGGATTAGTGGCAGGCGCGTTGTCGTCGTTTGCTGGGCTGCTATCAAAAGAGGAACAAGTTTTGCTACAACCCGATGCATGGCCAATTTTTGGGGGAAAGTGTCCAAACGATATGATCAAATCAAAATTTAAAACTTTCCAGCAAGTTTTCTGACAGCCTGACGTCAGTTGGCGCGCAACAGATGCTCGATTTTCTGACTGCCATCAGTTGACGTCGAAGACCTAACTGGTTGAGGACCATCTTGATCTGACTGACGACCAATTTTGAATCGGGCAAACCATTCACAACACTGCACACCACTACGATCATGTATTTGTAAGCCTTCTTCAAATTTTTGAAGGTGTACGAAAAACTTTCAAAGTTAAACCCAAAATTTCATGTTGCAACGTTGATCCCCGACGCTCGGGAATGAAAAAAATTGCCACGGTGGCTAAAACAATTCCTTTTATAGAGATATGCGACGATTACTAAACATGATTTTCACAAACCATAGGTATTCGAGAGGAAGCGAAGAATGCAGCGCTGCCAACCAGAGGTCGTTAGAACTATCCATCACCGCGTAATAAAAAATTTCCCGATGTTTTTGAGCAGCCCTCCTACACCAAATAAAGGGGAAAATATATTGGACGGGATCCCAGGAAGTAAAGAACTAGCATTAGATAGGAAAAGATAGAGGGCTGAAGTCAACCAATCTAATGCCCGTATTCCTAGTGGTTACCTGGGAATCCCCTAGCTAGGTAACACCTAGTGGTCCCCTGCGCTGAGCGATTCATCAACCTTACCTGGGTATCGCCAGCCAGGGTACGCCTGGGTAAGAGATTTGGCAACAATCCCTCGGAAAAATACATGTGAACGGTTCCGCTGAATGGTTCTCGATGTTTTCGATGCTCATTTTTTACCGTAACCAGGTACGCTATCAACAATAATTTAGTATACTGTTAAACGCTGTTGATGAAAAATTATTAAAGGAATATGTGATAATTTTTACAATATTACCTTAATATTTATGTAATATGAATGGTGAGGAATGCGAGGGTGGTTCAATAAGTACCCGGGTTTGTAAACAGAAGAAGTTACTATGGGAAGCTGTTAATATTATCGTGTACTGCCTTAGTACATTAGTATCAATTCGTCCCACGCGTGGGCAGCAATTCTGCGTTAGGGGAGCTTTCCTGGGTAAGCTTCATGCCTTACCCAGGAAATCGATAGCCTAGGGGAGGGTTAGGGGACGGCAGTCCCTTGGGTAACGACTGTTCTCTCTTTCGCCCGCAATTGGGAGAAACACGAGAGACAGAAATGAACAAAGCCAGAAACACGCAAAATAATAGTAGTGGACTGTATTAAGTAAATGATATGGCCTTGAGCAATTGGTGACTTACCCAACGTGGTCTTCTACAGGTGATTTACTTCCTGGTCAACGAGACTCTCTCTCTCCCGTATCACCAGAGCGACTGACCAGTCACTAACGGACTAAACAAGAAGTGACACACAAAAGAAAAACTCCCGATACATGTCGGGTAAAAGAATTCCACGAATTGCCCTCTCGTGGCCAACAAAACAAATTAGTGGCGCGAATACCAAACAACGACTATGAATAGCATTTCTGAGCCAAGGGGTTCCCCCACACCTGCGGGACATCCAGGTAACTACTATGAATACGGCCCTAAGAGTTAATAATGAGCACGAATAAAGAAGATGACTAAAATTAATTTGCTTACACATCACATCAAGTAGCACATTGGATGGCTTCCAACTATTCTCTCTCTTCAATATCCTTCAGGCCGATTTCGCCATATCCACCGAGCTTGACGTCCCCTTTCGCTGCTTTAAACAGTTCAAAAAACTCTTTTTCAGCTTGAACAGAAAAAGGTCGACCCCTTCCCCGAAATATAGCAGGCACGGGCGGAATCGGGGTTCAGAAGGAGGATTACCGGCTGGATTGGGAGGATCAGCAGTGAGGGTGAGTGAGGGTGGCTGGATTCCGCTCTCCATTTATCGCTGGCGGAAGGAGAAACTTCTGCAAAAGTTTATGGCACTAAGACAGGACCGTGACGTCAAGGATGGGGTAAACATAGAGGAAGGGGAACATGGAAACGGAGGGAGGGAAACATTTCTACATCTACATAATGCCCCGCGAGCCGCCGCTTGGGCGTGTGGCAGGGGGTGTTAGATCACCAGCCGTGTAAAGGTGTACGTTTTTTGGAGATGTAATGGTGACATATATTAAAGGAGTGTATTTAGTGTAGCTCAATTTTTATTGTAGTCGCTTATTGTTTGCGGAAAGAACGAGTTTTTATTCCTATTTGTTCGGCAGTGTATCTCTCTTACTTTATCGCAAAGTAAGGAGTCATGATATTATTCTATATGTCGCTCTGAAAAATATCAGCTTTGAATTTATCAAGCAACCTAAGCCTAGCGTGTAGCCTCCGAGTCTCTAGGGGCTCCCACCTTAATCCCTCTAAAAGTTGTGAGAGACTATATGTACGCTCGTAGCAGTTTTTAACGAAGTGCGCTGCTTTCCTTTGTATTTTATTATTTTTTGGAAAAACTCCATAACTTATAAAAAACGAATAAAAACTCCATAATTTTATTAATTGGAAAAACTCCATAACGGCGACTCCTACATTGTTTTATGGCTCAAAATGTTGGACAGAAAAACAAAGAAATGAGATGAATGGAGTCATTAGAGATGAGCTTTCTTTGAACTGCGAAAGGGTGTACAAGGCTAGACAAATTAAGGAGTACTAAAGAAGAACTTGCTGCATGGTCTGTATCAGATAAGTAAGTAGAATACAAAAATGTGTTGAAAGATCATGTATACTACGAATGTCTACAGAAAGATACTCAAAGACGGCTATGGAGTATAAGCCATTGGATAGAAGTGCCTGACGACCAAGGTAGAGATTTGGTAAAGTGAAGCCGGAGCAGTCTGAGAGAGAGAGCCTAAACGAGGACAGAAGAAGAAGAAGATCAATCCGACCAAAGATTAGAATTCATTTAAGTAAGTACATGCTATTTTTACAATCATTCTGAAGCCCATCTTTTACTGATGAAGCCACAAATGTTTTGCGAACAGCACTTATTAATCTATTGCTGTGGATTGGGTCGTAAGCATGCGTCTCGGACTGCAGAAGGAATATGTTTTCAAAGATGCCATTCAGGGAGAGATAAGGAACCGCTAGCAAGCTGTTGCTAAGACTAGATGTAGAGTATACTCGTAATGGTAGCTCGAGAGCTGTATTTTAGTGTAGCCTTTATTTGCGAACCTGACCAACCATCGCGTTTTACATGTTTGGTGCATTTTTAGTAATCCTCACATTTCTAAGCACTTTAAGCGTTCAACTGATAAATTTATAAAAATACAATACTTTGATGCTGTCGCATCAAAGGTCAATGAATTTAAGATTTCATCGCAAGAATGCTGCAACAGCGTCCTGTCACATAAGAGCAACGCTAAACACATGTTTTTCAAGAACCAGGAAATTTTCAACCGACACCACGACGCTAAAATCTCATAAATATTTTCTCTCCAGAACATTATAATATTCACAGTAAAGTTATACTTATCGAATAGCGTACTTCTACCACAGTTTATGCAACATACTACATAGGTAATAGTTAGTCACCGTTTATCTGTGTTATTTTTTAGAAATAACATTTATTCACCCTTGTACTAATTACATAAGAACAATTTTTCAGCACAATATTCAATTTTGGTTAAGGGGAATATAGGCACCCCTTAGGAAAACATGTTTCGAGGGCTACCATCATGTTATAACAAAGAAGCAGCGGTTAATGCAAATACATTTAAAAATTTTTCTAGTTGCAAAAAAAAACAAATACCATTCACAATTTACAGTGTGTTTATAACAACCTACACAAAATAGGAAACACAATTTACAAAGAAAAAAGGAGAATTCAAAGAAGAGCCAAAATACTAATTCCAAATTAAGAGCAAAATCACACAAAATCTTTCAATAATTCTTCCACTTCGTCGCCTTCTTTGGAAAGTAGACATTCTTTTAATTTGCGCAGGAAAATAACCTTGGATTTTTGTTGACATCACTATTTAGAAAAAGATATTTTACGAGGCCCCAATTAGTGGCTTTGACTGGCTCAATCTAAATTAAAGGTAATCCATTGCCTTTCGGAAAATCATTAATTGAATCTTCACATGACTTCAGAACGTTTGATGAGTTTAGCATATAGTTCGACTGGACATTTACAGATCCAGTCAGCCAGTATTTTCACAAAATTTATACTCGAAGTTTATTTTCGGCCGCCAACCATTCCAGGCGAAAAAAGTGTAGCCAAATTATGGAATAATGGCTGAATTGGCTGTTTTATTTCACCGGAGAAGTCAAATTTGACTGATTGGCGCGGATGTTTGATGACCCCCACAATGACACGGCTGGTGACCTGACACCCCCTGCTACACGCCCATGCGGCGGCTCGCGGTGTATTATGTAGATGTAGACGTAGACTGAAATACGAGCGCAAATTTCTCCCCGTCTTAAAGCCTCGCGCTCTCTTAGCGAATCTTGAGGATCTCATCGTTGATACTGTCGCGACACCATCAAGTCCAAACTTTCCTCTCCGCAATCCCTCCTTACAATTCAAAAGCGGATCTTCCTCTAAATCTAATTACACCTTCAATTAACCTACATCGACCTTAAACTTCCGAGTACTAGATGAAAGTGCGAAATTTAACACAAAAAAATGATCCGCCTTGTCCGGGATTGGAACCCGATTTCCTCGATTTCCAGCCGAGTGCTTTAGACAGTTCAGCTACCGAGGCGCGTCCTCTTCACCTGTGGATTTTAGTGACCTCTAAGGGACCAGATGTCCTCGACTGCCGGACACAATGTAACGACCAGTCGCTACTGTGCGCTGAGCGCCACTGCCCACGAGGGAAGATCGTAATATGAACACAGAGAGGCGTTCACTCTATTTGAAAGCACTCAGCCGGAAATCGAGGGATCCGGGCCCGATTCCCGGACAGGTCGGATGATTATTTTTCTCTGTGGAATTTCTCACAGTTTTACAATGCGGATGACTCCGTAAAAAAGGAACTCCGCGGCTAGTCCCAGATAGCTTAAAATCTGTCTACTAAATGAAAATCAAAAACGATGCAACTAAATGCCAAACATGTCTTTCTCGCCATTATCTGGAGAGTGTTTGATTGGAAAAGGTAAAAATAAATGGAGAAATGGAGAGATCGGATAAGCATGGTTATCAAATGGATCCGATCAATCAACATAAGAGATATCTCAAGGAAAGGAGAAGAGGTAAGATTTTGAATTACAACCACAAGAAGAAGACAAATATCAAGCTATCCGGGACTAGCCACGGAGTTCCACTTTTTTTCCCGGTCAAGGCGGATGATTTTTTCTCTGTGGAAAATCGCACAAGAAGAAGACTTTACAACCGTATTAGACACCATATGTGACTCAGTAACGGCTTGAAAACAGACCTTATGAGAGATAAATGGGAAGGCTTATCGAGGAGGAAGGCGGAGGATGGATTGCATGCAACAAATTATGACAGACGTCGAAAATGAATTTCGGAGAGGAGCGGTGGGTCAACGCGAGGGAGGAGCTGAAGCAGAAAATCAATATTCGCACTCATCTCTTTTCCATGTTCTTCGCGAGTTATTCCGAATTTCACTCCGCACTCCAATTCTATACAATACCGCCAACCGCAGGATTTACTATAACCGCACATTAGTGAGGCATTACACGTGGGAAAGAAGGTTGAATCCTCTTTGCAGACGGGGGATTTCCGGGAGCCGTATAGACTGTAGAGTAAGTATGGCGTAAGTGACGGAAGCGTTTAGCAATGGAGGGGAGGGGATGATAACGGGGTCCATGTTTGATTGGAAACCATGGGAAATCCCCAACTCCTGCGTTGGTCAGCTGACCCCCCTCAATCGCCAGCCAAGTCGTCTCTACGCTGGGCTCGGCCTCTTTTGAAACTGACCGCGGACGAGATGGGGACCTGCTGGAGTGGTGACTTTGTGATCGTCTTCTATAGAGCAATTTAACGGTATTTAGCCTACGGGCTTGTTTTAAATTGTAATAATTGTTTGTTATATAAATGTTCTTGCTCGAAGTTAATCAAACTGGCAAAGGTTGTTGTCATTCTTCTCTCGTCTCCGCCAACCATTCGCAGTCAATTCACTCGCGACGTTAAGTTTTAGTAATTTGCGTTGCAAAATGGATGGAGGGATGCGATGTCAAAATGTGCGTACACATGGAAGAGGTCGGAAAAGAGCTTGATGTGGAGCGTAGCGTATGGTTAGTAGCTTGGACCCTCAGAAAGGAGGATGTGAAGAGGCTGCCAGCGTTTGATACGTGGGTGTGGAGGGGGATGTAGAGTGTGTAGTGGACGGAAAGGAAAGAAAACGAGGCATGGCGGGCGATGAAAGAAAACTTATTATGAAAAGAGGGATCGACAGTGTATCACGTGGCAGAATGAAGGAAAGAGGGCGATGGGTTGCTAAAGACTATGATATGGGGGAAGAAGGGTGTTAGAGAGCCGTTCTGTACAGGACAGAAAAGTGGACCCTGAAAAAGGAGAATAAGAATAGTCTGAAGAAATTTGGGGATAAGATTGAGAGAGTAGGTGGTTGGTGTAATTAGGGGCGAAGGGTAACTCAAAGACGTATTATAAGGGAGGACATTAGGTAAGCGACGTAGGGGATGGATTAGAATAGGCTTTATAGACGTAATGCAGAAGGGCAAGAAGTAGGCTGAGATGAAAAAAGAGGTATCGGTAAACAGGGTCCTAATACTGCAAAAATCTGAGGATTTGTCTACTTACCTTTAAATCTCCCTTGACCGGTAGACCAGCAAACACAAATATGCTGCTTTGGGCTCATTCGGTGCGTCGACGAGTAATTTCATGAATACTAACGAAAAGTCCAACGAGTAAGGATGGTAAGAGTAAGGCAGGAAATGCCATGCAGTGCGGGATATGGAACAGAGAACCACAATGAGAATCAAGGAGTCAGTAGTAACTTTGCCATTCTGCAGACAACGGAGTTTGGGGTCGAATGATAACGATGGTAATGGATGGGGAATGTGGTGATGCAAAGAGTAGCATCTAATTAGCGCAAAGGAGATAAGAAATGAAAGTAGTCGGATGATGCGAATATTGAGAAAAGAAGCGAACTTTTTTCCATACGCATAAATCATGACTCCTACAATTGAAGAGCTTGTAACAAAACGACTATCCAGAGGTCCGGGAAATCAGTTAAATCAGAAATAATATTAAGTTAAAATTCAATACGAACCTACAGACACGCAAGGAAAATAAATATATTACACCTCGGGACTAGGAACGCTTTGGAAAATTAAACAGTTGACAATACGAAACTATGGACGCCAAACAACATTATCGAACAAGGGGGGAGAACGAAAACGGCTGGGGAAGGGGAGCGGACGTGCCATTGGGCGATAGAGAGGCGGAAACCGGGAAAAAAAACGGCGCACGATGGTACATAGAAATAAAAGACGAAGTAATAAGACCACGGAAATAGCGACAATAGTTTGGTGGTAACAGAACTTCAGGTGAATGAGAGAAAAGGGAAGGAATATAGCTGACCGACAGCGGAGGGACAAAGCTGGTCCACACGCACGGAGGCAGGAAACCCAGAAGGATAAGTGAAACTTCAACTAGTGATACAAAATTAATTGAAAATGTAAGAACTCTCACGCCCCAATAACAGTCTAAGCTCACAAGTAAAGACTCTTAAGTTCAATTTCAGTATTATCTCGCACTAAGTGCATTGTCTCTTAAAGAGGGTTCTACAGTCACTAATTGATCTCGTGAAAGGCAAAAACTTGCTTGTTAATTATAATAAATATATAAATGCATTGTAAATTGGGCCCAATATTATTTCAACCCTTGATTGATTGCTTTTGTTGATTTGAAGATGCATGATTTACAATAAATGCACTATTTTTTAGATGAATATATGTCTAGTGTGTCATTCGCATGTGTTTGATATGCTAAAATGTCTTATTCGCATATGGTGTTGTATAATTAAGGTGTTCCCTTCTTGAAGGAGGTAAGTTGGGCTACATCATTGGTATTAATGTGTGGTTAGTGACGCCGTCAGGAAGGGGTAAGAAGTTAGTTGAGGAGGAGGAGGTTAGGTTACAAGCTCTTGGGAGTAAATGTAGCCATTTCGGCAAACAACTACCAACTCGTATAGCGATCCGCACGACTGTTGTTTTGAGAGATCCCTGCTACACGCCCTAGCGTTAGATCGGGAAGTCAAACGCAGGTGTTCACAGATGAGAAGACGGAAGTTCGGGGGTTTCAAAGGCTCCCAGAAAGTCGGCCTCGAAAGATCGTAGTGAGAAATTCAAAACCGGTGCCCCATAAGACGGCGCTAACTGCGGAAAAGCAAGCGCTTGTATTCATGCATACACCTTTCACACATGCAGTGCACGAAGTCACGGGTCCGTCTTGAGAGAGACACGGGTCGGGGTCGCCTCACGAGAGCCAAGCCCTTTTCTCGAGGGCTGATGAAAGGAAAAGACCACCGTCCGGCCTTTCCCTCGGACTTTAGAAGGAAAAAGGACGTGGGGTCAGAAGGAATAACGCGACATCTCCTGAAAACTTTATTTTGTCGTACAAAGGAAAGAGAAGGGGAGGAGAGACCGGCTTCCGAGAACTTGTGCAAATGTGGTCGTGCAACCAACCGACATTTTGTTTAAATTTAAACCAGCGATAGAGCTACGACTGCGTGGCATTTTTACTTCTAATAGTCCCCTGGATTTCTACAGATGACGTAGACACTCACCCTTAGATATTTACAAAATCTAATTCAAAATATCGAGTACAGGTCAGTGTTAGTTACTCAAAAAATCATCCTTTACCAACGTTTCGGAATTTAATGAATTCCACCATCCACATAGGAAGAAAAATGTGAGGGTACAACAATCATATTTCGACACATCAACATCGATACAATTTATAAAAGGATGATTACCTTAGAATTTTTAATAAACGTAATGGTAGAAAAATAATGAGGATTCATATCCCAGTTTCTCCTGACTGTTACAAGAATTCCCTGATTTTTCCCTGACTTTTCCAGAAATTCAAAATTCCCGAACAATTCCAGGTTTCCCCTGACGATCGCCACCCTGTTTAACTCCCCATTTTGCGAACGAAACTTTATTCCTCACTTAAGGTATAAATAACATGAGACGAATATGCTCGAATTCAGGGAATAATCACAGGTGAAGGTAGACCCAACCGCCATTAAAGTAAGTTATTTATAAGAAAAAGGGGAGAAAATTCACCACGTAATAATATTTGAGTGCTTCACGGTGTATTCAAACCAATGCCAGAGACTAGCCGTGAATAAAGGATTTTACCTTAGAAAAGTATAAGAGACCATGATATTGAAGACTTTTGGGGTTCTCTTCCGCGTGTTTCCATTGTCGTAGACGACAGTTTCGACGGCGTTGCAGCTGTCTTCTTCAGGTCAGAAGTGACGATGAGTGTGAATAAGTCCGTCTCATATTGCCAGTCGTTTTCCCGCCAGCCTTCGCTGTCATTCCTTATGTTGCCGGCACTAGTGAGAAGATAGCCAGAGTACTTGCAAAACACAGAGTCGTCACCCGTTTCAACTGCGTCCAAAAAACCTCAGACATCCTCTGCAAGGTTGGCCCGCCGACCAGATAATACAAAAGAAGGTGTCTACCAAGTGAAGAGCAAATGCGGAAAATCCTACATCAGACAGACATCGAGAGCTCTCAAATGCCGCCTGAGACAGCAACAAAGAGATATCAATAATAGGCAGCTAGGCAAATCAGCTCTAGCCGAACACCTGGAGTACACCCTGTCACAATATGAATTTCGAAGAAGCAAAATTAATAGCAAAAGAGAACCGCTACTTCCCCAGACTCATCAGGGAGACATCGAAATCGTAAAAACACCCGAAAACATCAACAGAGAAGAGGCTACTCTCTCTCCTACGCCTGGAAGAGAATTTTCGTAAAGGAAAAGAAAGCTACCAATGACAGCGCACCAGACTGAATTGGCGGGAAAACGACCGGCTATATAAGACGGACACATTCACACGCATCGTCACTTCTGACCTGAAGAAGACAGCTGCACCGCAGTCGAAACTGTCGTCTACGACAATGGAAACACGCGGAAGATAAGCCGAAAAGTCTTCAATATCATCTGAACGACTCCGCGAAAGCCTTCGAGTTTCTAAGAGACCGAAATACCTTTTATTTCTCCATTTTCCTGCAATATCCTCACCAACATATTCCTTTTAATGGACATATCATAAAGTATTTTTCCAAACTATTTTTCCGTTTAAATCATTGAATCATTACTGCTAATCTACAAAAAGACGGTTACGAAGGAAGTAATGAGAAGACGATTGTGATTAGTTGATAGCTCTTGCATTTCCTTACTCTCAAGCGCCATGAATAAACCCTCAATTAAAAAGGCAGGTTTTCTTCAACACCTTATTCAATGGACTACTAAACATCTACATCTTATAATTCCCCGAAAGCCGCCGCATGGGCGTGTGGTAGGGGGTGTAAGGTCACCAGCCGTGTAAAGGTATAAGTTTTTTGGAGATGAAATGGTGGCATGTATTATATGAGTGAATTTAGTGGAGCTCAATTTTTATTGTAGTCGCTTATTGTTTGCGGAAAGAACGAGTTTTTATTCCTATTTGTTCGGCAGTGTATCTCTCTTATTTTATCGCAAAGTAAGGAGTCATGATATTATTCTATATGTCGCTCTGAAAAATATCAGCTCTGAATTTATCAAGCAACCTAAGCCTAGCGTGTAGCCTCTGAAACTCTAGGGGCTCCCACCTTAATATCTCCAAAAGTTGAGAGACACTATATGTACGCTCGTAGCAGTTTTTAACGAAGCGCGCAGCTTTCCTTTGTATTTAATTAATTTTTTTGGTAAATTCTTTTTTACCAGGGTAAAGGTATTTGGTAAATTCTATTTTACCAGGGTATTCGAGGTGTAGCCTAACCAGAGCGTAGTAGCATCTCTCTTACACTTTTTCATACGAGGACCTTCCTATTATACGTTTAACAAAACCTAGTTTCTTTAACCCTTTGGGTGCCAAACGATTTTCTAGGTACTATGCTAAAATTGCCGATGCATTTTCGCTGATTTTGCAGTAGTTTAGGAAAAAAATTATGTCTCAAATACAAGTGAAGGTAAATATTCAAAAACTCAAGGAAAACTTTATTATATGTGGTTTCACCTTTTTAATATATTATTTGACGATTTTTTTACAAAATCTGCATCTGTAATCTGCATTTAGGTGCCATCTGTGAACAATCAGTGAAATACCAGCATCTAAGAGTGACATTGCAGGAGGAGCTCTATCGCGCTCCTGGCACTTTTCGCGAGAGACAGGAGGAGAGCGACAGCGCTCTCCGGCACTCTTAGGGTTAATGCTGCGCCACATATATTCTGTATGTGTAATCCCAACGATATATCAGATGTTAAGGTAATTCCAAGATATTCATAAACATAGGTTCAAACACCCTCACGACTAAGGACCAGACTTTGACAACTGGCTTAAAAGTGTGGAACTCTTTTCATTCCAAGACACACAGTCGCCAGCTCTCAACTTTGCATGTTCGATAAGCAGATGACGATTTCAGCTCGTCCTTTCACAATCGTTTCACAGAACCGTTCGTTTGATATCACAGTCGATTACCCGTAGAGGATTAAGGACTTCGGAGCTTCCAGCTCTGGGCGCGCGTGATATGCCACAGGCAGAAAGGTGAGGGGGTATGAAGAAATTGACGTCATTTATGGCTGCTGCCTTGCGTCAACAGACACGCACATGAATCTCATGATTAAGAGGAACCCGGGCGTACGGACGTCCCTGGGGTCTGACGTATCGCGCAGGGATTCAAGGGCCGGGGAAATCCGATGACTTCAGCTGCAGGGAGGATTACTGCAAGAGAGGGGCCATGGATGTAAGATGAGCACGCGGAGAGGCTGCATTGGTCGTGGCCTCAACTTACTACTCCAGAGACGCCATCAATACAGCCTGAGATTACTCATTTCTCCGAACCGCTGCATACCTGAAAATAAGGAAAGGGTGGCATAAGTACAAAATTCAGATTTTAAGTTATTTGGGAGTTTTCATTCAATGTTTTTAAACAATTATTCAATATAGACAACGAATTATTGAATTCATGAAATATCAGGTTAGCTTAAGACGATACAATTGATGTAAAAACTTGTTTCCAATGTCATAAAATCAATACAAATAAATTTTAAAGAATGATTGCTCACATAGTTCTTATAATAGATAAAGAGAAAATAACGCTAATTTTGCACACGTAAACTAAGAGTTCGCAATTTTTAGATCGGTACGTAAAAATCGGACAAGATAAAATAGAAATTTAATCTTACAGGCATATTCCAGTATCACCGTCGTTGGTGTCTTTTTTAAAAATATTTCAATGAGCGAATGAGAACTGAAGAGCAGTGAAATTTTTACTTTCCTCTTTTAATCCTGTAGAAAAATGAAATTTTCATCTGTAATCGAAATAAATACACTTTTCAGGAGTTTTCGATTTCGATTTTCCACTCTCGATATCAGAAAAATTTTCTGAAAATTTCAGCCCTCTACTTCGATTATAGATGCCCGTTTATTTCTGTCAAATGGTGCACAAACATTTTAGACTATAAGGCGCATAGATCGGCGCGATCGATGCGAACTCGAAAGTTTTCCCAGAATCCAAAAACTCGCTTCCATTCCGCTCAAGAAGTTTTCCCCTGAAAATCACTAGTTTTAACATCATTTGCAAGTCGAACGATATTAAATATTCGGGAAAACAATATGAAAAGGATCGTACAATAAATGACGAACTTTTAAGAAAACGTTTCGGAATCTAAAAACGGCGAACTTCTATCGACAATGTATCAAATTTAAAAAATTACCGACAATACACCAATACGCATACTCGGGGTGCACATCAGGTATATCAAAGCAATACCTTGCCTTAATACGGAATCACTATCTCAACATCACGATTGATAATGCCTTACTGTAATTTACACAACGTACTTCATTTCTAGAAGTCACAAAATTAGAGGGGAACCACCAAAGGGCAACAAATGTTAACAAATGGGATTAAGTTAATAGGAAATTGTTCCCATGCACAAAATATTATTACATTAACGTATTTCGTTATTACAATGCCTTTTGAACAAGATGCAGTTACTACGCTAAATCGTTTCATGTTCAATGGTGCTTTGTAAACTTTAATTTTTTACGCGAACTAATACAGTCAAAGTTATTAGAGTATTTTTTTGCTTATTGATGATAATACATTAAATCAACCAAAGTCATTCTCCAACCATAGTAATCCTCGTTCCGTTCATGGGCGTGCTGTTTTTTAAATCCCTGATGGCATCTATATAAATTGATGAAACGATGTTAACAGCTGCTTGAGTTCTTTGAAATGGACCAATACTCCAAAAAACGATATCCTGAAACATACTAAGTGAGTATTTGAATTACTTGGATATTACGCTAGACGGAAATGGGATTAGAGGCTAGGGCATCAAGAGGAAATTAGCGTTAGCTAAGAAAGCATCTAAGGGAAGTGATGTCGTCGGGGAGCTTGAGTAAGGATACGAAGAAGCGCCTGGTGAAGAGCTTCATATTGAGCGTTGCGTTAAAATGGGACAGAAACGCGGACTCTGAGAATGGAAGGTGAGAATAATTATCGGCTTTGGATATGTGGGTGCATAGGAGGATGAAGAAGGTGCGATCGACGGAAAGGAAGACAAACGAGGAAGCGCATGGTAAGGCGGGTGAGGAGAGGAGGCTTTTGGATAAAATCCGGGATTGGCAGAGTAGGTGGCAGGAGGAAATAATAGGATGAGTTGATTACGACTATGATTGAGGGAAGGATGATTGGGAAAGCGGGGAAGGGGAAGAAAGAGAATAGGTTTTATGGAAGGAATTAAGGAGAGTAGATCCTATGCTGAGGCAAAAAAGGAAATACTAGAGGTAGATAGAGCACTGAAAGCGCAATCATCTGAACGAGTTTCTCTTGCAATTGTACCCAATCTATTGTATTTCCCAGGTCATCGCACTACAATTTATAATAAGTCATTTCATGTAACAGATTGCCACGTATGGAACAACATGCCTACTCAAATTAAAAACTGCACATCTGTTAAAACGCTTAAAATGAAATATCATGATTACTTACTTTCCCGGGAATAACATAATTTACTTTCTTTTTTTGTCAAATTTGTTTTCATGTTATTATGGTTTCTTTGTTATAGTACAATTTTGTTATTTGTTAAGTATTGAACACATACGTTTTTTGCGCTGAGTGATAGATGCCATCAGTTTTTTTGTAATAATTATTTCACCTGTAAACTGTATTCACTATTAATATTTGTTCTTACGGATTTTTTTTCTGAACAATAAATGTTTTTCTTTCTTTCTTTCCTTCTTATTACATTTCACCGGCTAAATACTTTAAAATAAAGAAATGGTGACCAAAAAAAGGAAAGATCCTTATGAAAATGTTTATTTTTCGGCGCTAATTTTTACAATCTCGACCTGCTCGCCATGGCCAGCCTTTGGAGACTTTTTAACGTGGGAACGAAGTGGATTTTCTTCGGCGGAGGAACACGAGAGCAGAGGAAGACGGAGGGCGGGGAGAGGGGTGAGGAGGGGCGAAGGAGGCGAGCAAGCGAGGCTATGGCATCGTTAAAACTCCCACAAAAGACACTCACACGTCCCCCGAGGGGCAAGAACGGAGCAATTATGTATTTCTCCTCGAGAGAGAGAGAGAGTGAGAATATTCGGCGCATCGGGAGAGATGCAAGAGACGGGAGAAGGGGGAACAGTGGCGAGGGTGGGATTATTTGTCGGCTGTGGGATGTTGGAGAGATAAAGGGCGAGGATTAAGGGAAAGAGAGAGAGAGAGATTCAGGTGCACATCTCTTATCCCTTGATCGATGGAACTTCGAGGGAACAAACGGAAGAAAATTTCCCGCGGATAACGAATCCAATAACGAGCTCCTATTTTTTTTTCTTTCCATTCGCGACACATCCGCCGCCTTCGTCTCATTCGTTCAAGAAGGTTTTGTCATTTAAAATTCAGAGTGTGCCATTTTCTTCGCGCTCGAGTAACCTGCAGGTAGTGCTATGCGAATCAGGGATTTTCATTTCGAATTGAACCGAATCGAATCTTCCAAAAGATATTTCGAATCGAATCGAAACGAACTATTTTTTGTAAATTATGGTAGCGAATCGAATCACTCTAAAATTCGCTTACAAATCGAATTCCAATTGTAAATAAAATGCATAAGTTTATGCAGAGTTAAGGTAATATAGATTTTCACAATATTTCAGGGCCTTAGATTAGCTTATATATCAATAGTGGCACAAAGAAGAGCACAGAATAACATGAGGTCGTTTAAATTTTCGTTTCGCGTGAGGAAAACATTGTCTAAACGGACGGCGCACCATTGTTGGAATGAGCGCCATGTTTGATTGTATGCAAAGATTCGAAGACGAATCTATCAGATTCGAATATTGCGAATCATTCGGTTTCGAAGCATCCCAATTCGCAAGCGAATCGAATCGAATTAAGCCTGATTCGAGTCGATTCGATTCGATTTCGAAGCATTCGCACAGCTCGACCTGAAGGTATTCTCGTCCTCTCTCTCGACTACACTCACAAAATCCTACCTAAATTATTCCTTCTCGCATATTAAACTTTTAATTACAAGTTTTTGAAGGCAGAAATTATCGAAGCAGAGGCAAAAATTGTAACATCTCAACCAACCAAAAATGAAATTTTCACAAAAATGTTTTAATCAGCGCAAAGTTTTCGAAGAATTAATGGCCACAAAGCATCAATCCACAATTGTTTCAAATTTATGAATAGATTGAAGCATCGCTGAAGTAAAAATGTATTTCAGCTAATACTCCTCAATAACCTGTACCTTAGCAAGTATGATGATGTACCTTAGATGTAAAAGACGAAGACAAATCAAAGTAGTATTTTCTATTCTCCGTACATAAAACTGTGAACTACGAGGAGTTTTTTTAAGTAAATACCGTTTTGAAAGAAAAAGTAAACGAGTTTATTTTTCTCAACAATTTTATATTTACATGAAAACCTGTACCTCAATCTATTTTCTACATAACTTAAAGTGATATTAAGGAAGTTATCGTATCGTAGAACCAGCTAATCAGTAAATGGCAAAGCAAAGTAGCGTTCCTTTTATTGCATATTTCAGGACATTGGGAGCCTTTTTCTTCCGTTCGATATATTTGCCAAGGGATATCAGCCATTTTCCTTGAGAAATGGTGCAGATATGCAAACCAGAATGACGCAACTTTAGAAATAAATAATTTCTACCGCCTAGATTGTCAGATTTTTAACCCTGGTTACCTATAATATTTTTTCGACTATTTTTAAGACTAAATCATTCACTCACCGCAGAGATATTAATAGAATCGCAAAAACCCTTCCAATGATAAGGCTATTTCCCCGTAGAGCATGGAAAATTAATCAAATCAAAGAATTTGCCGGTATGTAGGTACAGTTACTTACTGGGGATTTCAGTTGCGTAAAACAATAAATTTGCACCAGCTTTATTAAATGTTTACTTCAGGCTTCTAACAATTGTTAAATAAACGAAATTCATAAGTGATCTCAAATACAACGAGCGAAAAGTGTCACACAGATTAACATTTAGGAAGATGTTGGTTTGGCAATATTTTCCAGAGAGACGTGGGAAAAAGATACCTTTTTTTAAAGGATTTGGCTCTTCAGAAGTAGGCGGAGCAGAGGTTGAGGTATTAATAAAATTAATTAAGAGGCGGTCGAGGGACAAAGGTTTTTTTTAAGGATACGCTTGTCGATGAGAGTATCAGAATATACTCGTCGGATAAGAGATAAGTGCTTACGAATATAGTCGTCATTGGGGAACTACAGAAATAAATCCCCAGTAATTTTGTATCGGAAAGATCAAAGATGAAACTTTATGTATAGCGGCGCAAATTGACTGAAAAAATGACATGTAAACACTTTATAAGCATGCACTTTTTAATTTTGGGGATAATGACACATTACTGAAATGCATGAATTAAACCTTGAGTCTTTTAAATATTTATTTTTTTTAGTTCTAGTAGCATAACCAGTTCACTATTAGGTGGTTGACTGGATCACTTTGTTGTAGTTTTCATCTCACTGAACGATAGAAACGCATGCAAATGAAACCACTCGCGACCTGAATCACACTATACTTGACCTTGTACAAGCCCGAGGATGCTAGCGAGTATTGGATTTCTAGTACGAAACCTAGCATGCTTGAAATCTTCCTAGGAGCTATCACACGATACTTGAACTTGCACAAGGTCTGTTTAGTAGATCTTTGATCTAGTAGAGTCGCGGAAGGAATTTGACGAGCGAAATGAATGATTTCGAATGAAGGCGACGGTTTTAGCCGCTGCAGCTCCTCAACCTCAATTGCTCAGGTACCCAAGCCATTTTGTCTTGTTGTGAGGTTTGAGTTGTATATTTGATAGCGGGAAATTGTAATTGTCAAGAGGGACTATGGAGGCGCTGACATCAAAAATTGACGACCGCATTGCAAAGAGCAAAGGTGATTGGTCGGCGGCTATTAGGTCCTACTAGGAGTAAGTATCAAACTAGTACCGCCCCAATTACGAAAACAAGGTTACCAACTAGTATGCTAGCGATCATGCAGGATTTCCAGTATGCTTGGTCAATACCACACGGTACATGACCTTGCACAGGTCCTAGTATGCTAGCTAGCATCCTCGGACTATTACAAGGTCAAATATCGTGTGATTCAGGCTTAAGATAACAAGTTCCATGGACGGGACGAGAAACAGAAGTTCGGACGAGGAGACGAAGAAAGAAATAAATAGGTAACAGTTGATATCCCTCGGTCGTGAAAATCTGGGTGATTTTCTCTGATTTACAATATAACCGATCTTTCACCGGAATATTACGTTTATGATCATATGCTAATTCTATGGAATTTGCGTACGATGGTCAACTGGGGGAAATACGTTATTTTATGATTCTCTTTCATTCATCAATTACAAGATATAGCCGTTAACAGATACTTTTTCAACATTTATCTTTCGAATTTCACAGAGCATGTTTGGATATCTCCCAAATTTTCCAAGCTGTAAAGAAATGTTTGGTTCACAAAATTTGCGTCATCGCCCCCAGCCATTGGATACACCCAGATACATCAGCTATGGATACAGTCCTCCAGATCCGTATCAATTTATGACACGTATCAAGCAAAAAGAGCTTAAGGTATTCCGAGCGAGAGTGTTCTGTAATCATAATAGAGACCAAAATTGAATTATACATTTCAATTTCTCCAGAAGTAAGACACATGAATTAAACATTGCATTATTAATAGTGACATAATATAGTTTTCATGACAGAAATTGTAAGTAATTTAATGAAAATATCTTAATAATTCTTTGACTCTTAAAACTTGACTCATTTGCTTCGCGCGGTGCGTTTGAAACTCCTTTAAAACGGAAGGTTTTTTGTGATACGCAAGAACCTACTGCGGTGGCAATATGATTAATTTTCACATCAAGTTGAGGGAACATACTAACTGCAAGCTGTTAGTTTTTTTACGACATCTAAGAGCTAGAAATACATCATTTTTTTTAAATAATGTCTCTCTGGAGTGCATACTGCATACACGTACCATTTCCGATGTAAAAAGGCTGTTATATTTTGGTGAATATCTCCGAAAGTATAGTGGTAAGGGGTAGATTTTTGGTGTCATAAGAAGGGTAAAATGCTTTTATTTAAAATGAGACCAAATTCATTGATTTCTAAGTAAAATGATTTTTTGCCCGAACTACCTTAGAACGCGATCATCCGAAGAAAAATCACCTTTCTCTCTTCATCCAGCCTTCTCCCAACAAGAGTTATCTCAGTGTTTTTCACCACTATTGTTAAGGTGCACGCGGTCGCTAGAATGCACTGCATTCTGAATCGGTGCAACCAGGAGTCAAGCCGCGAGACAAACAGTAACAAGCAGAGGGGAGGGTGGCGCCATTCGCATCCAAGGAGAGAGAATGGGGTGGGGGGAGGGTAAGTGCCACCCCTAATGAGAAGGCACCCTCCTCCCTTTCCTCATTCAGCTCTTTTATTTCCGTCGAAATTGGAACACAAGACGCACCCATATTTATTTTTTTTGAGGTAGGTACACATGCATATAAAGATGCACGAGAAAATACACACACAAACGCCTCTCGTTTTTTTTCTACCGGCGATGTTGCTTGCTCAAGGGGAAAACTTAAAGGCAGCGTTTTAATCCGACGAGCAAATGAAGGCTGGCTGGTCCTAAGCGGGGAAAAAATTATTAAATAAATAAACCGTCAGGGCCAAGGCAAAGTAGAGAAGTTGTGTGTGTGACCACATCACCAAATTGCATGCATCTCTGGGATATGTGCAAACTGTATGCCATGGGAATGGATGGGTTTGCAGTGGAAAGGAAAAAAAAAGTCCGCCGTTGATATGTTTTTATAGGAAAACCGCGATTTCCATCGAATAAGGACTGCGTTGGTTGGTCTTATTGAATGGCGATCGTTATGAGGTGATTGCGTAGTCGCAGTTTGAGACTGTTGGCTGATCCTGAGTCCGCCTAACCAGTTCCCCAATCAGCGACCCAGCAGCGATGGCCAATTAGTTATCAGTCCTTCCCGATGCCATTCATTTTGTGAGATTTCAGTCGAAGTTTCAGTTTCCACTGAGCGTTGCACGTCTCGATGAATATGTCGGCATCTGACATTTTATCCGCATGAAGTTTAACGTATCATGCAATATCTCGCGGAAATTGAATACCGATAACGAGCTCACTGGTTATCTCAGCTATGGCTCTGGTTAGGCCACACCTCGAATACTCAGCGAGCATTTGGGACCCTGGTCATAAAGATTTAAACAAAAAAATTAATAAAACACAAAGGAAAGCAGCGCGCTTCGTTAAAAACTGCTACGAGTGTATATATATATATACTGTCTCACAACTTTTAGAGGGATTAAGGTGGGAGCCCCTAGAGACTCGGAGGCTTCACGCTAGGCTTAGGTTGCTTGGGATATTCAGAACTGGTGTGTTTCAGAGCGACACAGATAATATTATCATATCTCCACACTACATTTCTAGTTCTCACAGATGCGATAAAATCATAGAGATACTCCGTCGAACAAATAGGTAAAAAAACTCGTTCTTTCCGCGTACAATAAGCGACCACAATAAAACATGTCATCATTTTATCTCCAAAAAACGTACACCTTTACACGGTTGGTGAACCAACACTCCCTGCCAAATGCCCAATCGGCGGCTCGCGGGGAATTATATAGATGTAGATGTAGCATGACGCTATACCATTAAGTAAATATATCTACCACTTCTGATACGTTAGCAAAAGTCTGCTAAAACGCAAGATGGCAAAATTTCACACAAATGCTCCACACTATGTTTTTAGAACCACGCGGATTCACCAAGGTACAAGAATTACACCGTAAAAATTTACGGCCTGACGACAGTAGAAGGCAGCAGTTGAGGATGCATTTTCAAGCGTTTGCGAGAAAATCGACCGAGAAATATGGGGATGTAATGGACTCTTATCGTCCGCTGGAAAAATGACATTTTAAACCTGTCCGTTCTACAGTTAATTTCCCTGATTTTTATCCTCGTGGGGGATCGGGTTGGTGTGGTGGCTAGAGTACTGGCTTACCACGCGGACGTCCAGGGTACAAATCCCTGCAGAGGAAGATTTTTTTCAGAAGAAACTCGATCCCTACTTGAGTGTTTTGTGGAGGGCACTTCAAGTACAGTACTCTGTCGGTCGGATGAGACGTTAAACCGTGGTTCCCTTGGCACCTTTCGTTATGAGCAGGCGAATGTCAACGCCGGGTTTCTATCCACCCTTCCTCCCTACCTGTCCCCTATGGTGCAAATGACCTTAGCCGTCGGTCGCCTCCCCAAATATTCTATCCAGTCGTTTTATCCTCGTGATCTAATCTAACCCTTTATGTTGAAAGTCGTGAGATGTTAAGACCCATTCGAAGATCCAATGCTTTGCATACCCTGTGCCCCGGATGCGTCGATGTTGACTCATGGCGGTGGCAGAAGTGAGGGGGTTGTGTGATCGAATGCGGAGTCGAAGTATGCGTATTCAACCATGTCGCATCACGCACGGATCTCGAACACGATAATCCTCCCGAAAAAAATATCACCTCGATACATCTCAGCCCTTCTCTCTCTCTCTCTGTCTCTCTCTCTCTCATTCTCCGCCTCTTCTCCTTTTCGCGGAACGGGGAAAATGGCGAACATGGGAGAGGAATGTTGGGGAGCGGGACAAGGGGGCGGAAATGGAAAGGGTGCGGTGGAGAGCGAGTAGTGGAGCGGAAGTTATGAGGAGGAGAGTCTCCACCCCCTTCCTCCCTTCTCTTTCCCCTTTTCCATCCCCCCTACTCCTCCCCTTCCGAGCAGAGAGAAAGGAAGAGAGTCGTTCGACGCCGAGTGTTGCACACGTTCGAACTTCTTCTCGTGAGCAAGCCGGAGGGAAGGGAACCGCGGTGGGAGGGGTAGGGCAGAGCTGGAGAAACAGACAGACGGACGGACACACACGTGTGTGTGTTGCGCAATCGATCGTAAAATGCGAAGGGAAAGGGAGAAGAAAAAGATGTGCGCGGCTTTGTCGGAGACGCACCGCGGTTTACACGGGAATACGTCGCAATAGACGTCGCTTGTGGCTCGCGCGCCAATAGCGACGTTCCCGTTAACCCTGTTCGGAGCGAGATTCCGATCAACGTTCCCTTCCATGGTGGGAAGTGGACGGTTATTATTATTAGGTGATCCATCGTTTAGTGTCCATATGTTTTTACGTGTCCATACCATTTTAGCCGTCTTTTCTCTATTTTCTGCATGATGTTTTCTTCAACCTGCATCATTTTTCTTGTACTTGTATTTCTTATTTTTGGTAGTTCAGATTTTCTGCAGCTTCTTCTTAGAAAATTCATCTCTACGACCTCCAGTCTCTGTCTATTCCTTTTGGTCATTTCCCATGTCTCTGCTCCCTAAAGGAGTATACTCTGAAGAATTGTTTTATATATTTGCAATTTTGTTTTCCCACTTATGTCTTTTGACCATAATATGCTATTAATTTTATTTATTGCTAGTTTTGACTGATGTCTTCTGTTTTAATGGAAGTAATACGGTAAAAAATCCTCAAATTTTACTTACGCTTTTCCACCGATCGATGCATCTTTTTTCTTCTGAGGACCTTCTTCTTACCCTTCTTCATCCCGTCCATAAAACCTATTCAATTTCTTCCCCTAGCCCGCTTGCTCAACATCCTTCCCTCTATGACAGTCTTATGTAACCCTTCGTTCCCCATTACGCATTTTAACCAACCGCCTCCATTCGCCTCTTCCCAATCTCGTCTTGATCTCGCCCTCGTCCTCCACACTAATCACTTCCTCATCACTCTTCCTTTCCATTAACTGCACCCCTCAATCCTCTTCCACATCCACATGCCGAAAGCCTGCGGTCTATTCTCGTCCTCCTTCCTCAATATCCATATTTGTTGCGCCACACAAAGCTACACTGTACATCAAGGTCTTCACCAGCCTCTTCTTGGTACCTTACCCTAGGTTACGAAGTCAAAAAGTTTTTAGTTGGGCATTTTTGACCCATATGATGTATACACCGCTGTTTGTTTTATTATAAAACAATTATGATATCTCATTTATGCCGAAGGTTATACTGCGAAGCAAAGATAACCTTATTTTTAGACCTCTCAGCGGTAAATACATTTATTATTCATACAGATAGGTAGTTAGAAAGTGGATAGGAACACACAAAATTGACGAAAACAATGGTGGCGTGAAGGTACAGAGATAGCTGATTCCAAGTGGAAAATATTCGACTAGACCGTGAATCGAACCACGGACCTCCTGATTTCGCGTCAGTTGCTCAGACTACCAAGCTACCCAGTCTACTTAGAAACCACTGGAATCGGTGGGGGTTTATACGAACAAACAACCCCCCAAAGCATGCCCCACAAGAGCGGCCAATAGATGGCACTAGGGCTGCAGTTCAGTCCTACCAGTCAGCTGGGAGAATACTCAGGCAATACGGTGAAACATTCACGAAAGTTATAGCGTCGGAGTGGATCATCATTTAAACGTTTCATCAATATCGCCATGGCTTCACAGTCAGATTGATTTTAAGAGGGCATTCATGACGGAAATGATCCCCGGAGTGACTTGGGGGGTCACCTCCCACCCTCGCCGACCAAATACAACTGTCACCTCCTCGACGTGGCAATTGACTGGAGTGCAAGGCATCGAATCGGAAAAGAAAAAAAAATGGTGAAGAGTTTTGGCGTGGACACGAAATCCGAGAGCAGAAAGCGGACTACCAACCAGCTGCTCCCTCTAAAGGAAGACCCCCAGGGGTTAGGATGCCTGGCCTACTATGTGTCTCGGATTCCGAACGACGACGTTAAAAGATTTTCCGGGTTATTTGGTGCCCATTGTTGGGAGAATCCGTTGGTTTCCCCACGCAGACCACTATAGTCGCCAGAAAAGGCAGGCGAAAAGTCGGGAAGCTAGGAATGAAAGTTCGTCCTTTATCACTATTTGCTAAAAGTTCCAATGTAAACTATTCTTAGCCCGTATTCTCACCTCGAACCCCGCTCTTATAGAGACTAGAGAGCACAGCTTATAACTCTCAGCTGGGAATGCGTGCATTATGATCATGAAACTTCATGTAAGGTGTGCTGGTCGACCAATGAGACTTGCACCTTAGGAAATTGAGAAAGAGTTGAAAACTGCGTTTTTGGAAAGCGATCCGGAATAGCAGGCATATAAACATAGAGTAAGTACATAAAGAGTGGAAAGTGAGATATGGAGATTCGGATATGAGTTTTTAAATAATACTTTGGCCGATAGATGGAACAGGTGTATCGAATTTGCACGACAAGCCGTGACTAATGAGCTTTGGCACACGGCCACTTCATTTAGTGGCGCATAACTCACATTATGTTCTTATGATGATTTCGGTGCCAGGATGTTTACTAATGGACCCATAAGAAGGAAAATAAATGTTATTGAGTCGTATAGACCAAATTAAACACGTATTTTTAGGTGCATTTATGAGCATCTTCTATAATGAATCGAATTCACGCCAATATGATAAGACACGCGATTAACAAACACTAAGTAAACTGTTTACCGATGTGTCATAGGAACGAAAAAAACATTGATACTCGATTAAAACCACACAACAGCCATGGTAAATACACTCTTCTGTATGTTGATGCAAAATCGCCGAGTACCACTAGCGCCTCTAAGTGGCCTTCTCCGTAAGCCAAAATTCTTCCTCCCCTAAGGTGGTGGCACCTGAGAAATTCTTCCGAAAGCTCTCAAAAATTAATGTCCAGTTTTTAGCATTGCTTTGCCACTCTATACGTAATTACTCTATGATATAAAGGACATGAAATTTTGATGAACTGTCGTATCCGTATACGCATGGGATCATATTTATCGGGATATATGAAGATGGTATTACAATACGGAGCTTCGAATTGGGTCGGACTAATCCTGGATGATTATGCTTCATGAAGAATTGAGGATCATAGAAAGAATGTTCGCTAGAAAATTCCAAACTTATGAAATGGAATGTTCTGGTCCAAAATGACAATTTTCACATTGCTCCCCTCGTCTCCGGAGCAAATTTTCGCGACCATAGCGATGCAAAACATGGACTTGGACTGTGGTGTGGCCGATGGCATTTGCCCATTCGCTCTCTTATAAACGCCCTTTCCTCTTTTCCGTCATTCACTTAAACTTTTATTGCCATCGTTATTGTTGACAATAATTGGTGTGGTGCGTAATAATAATGTGGATAATTTTTGTGATTTATAATTTAGCTTTATACGTGCTAATAAACGGCAGTATCCAAGGGGGGAGGGTGCTGCTGGTAAAGTAAAAAACGGCTGAGTGGTTTTAGTTTGTTTTGCTAACATATTCTTCGTACATCATCGCATACATCTGGAAAAATTTTCCATTTTCGGCTCAGATAATCATTATTTGTATGAAATGTACGCAATTTTACTCGAACTCATTAGCGTCATGATCAATTTGCATACCTCGTGGTTACCGTAATTAGCTCTTGTTCTTTAGGTTAGATGTTTATATTCAACGGACGATGGCCTCCAATTATGGTGATGGTTGGAAGAAAGGACTCCTCCCAAGTCTCGCTCTTGCCCCGATAAAGACGTATTATTTTTATTAATATCATGATGTCAATTATTTTTCAAAGTACAAAATCCTATGCATTTTGTTCTGACTTCATATTTATTTGTAAAGGAATACCCTGGTACCCAATCATTCGTGATCCCATTATTTACCAGTGTATTATACTAATCATAGTAACATAACTTTCTTCAAACGTATACGAATGAAACTTATGCTAAAAATATTTGCACAAATGCCTTACCATCATTTTTGTGATTTTACTTATTTACTATTACGAATATAAAGGTAAGTAATCACTAACCATTGTTAAGTTGCTCCTGGAACGATATTTTCCTTCATATTTTTCATCGCTTGATTGTCTTTTGTAGCGTTGTTATAGAATAGAAATGCTATCTCTCATTGATTCGAATTAATGCGAATGAAATGCTTTTCTGAAATTGAGAATTTGTCATGCTCAAGAAGATATTATTCTTTGCCTTACATTTAATGAAATCCAGATCCATTTATAATTCCACTCCGATTCTCAAAAGTATTGAAATGTCGACCGAGACTAAGTGTTTTTGAGGCCGAGGAATGTATGTACAAGTCCCTTCTCCTAGATATTAAGCCTCTTTTTGTCGTGGGGTGACGGCTTCTCGTGCGAAGGGCCGTCTGTGCGTTATTCCTTTTTTTGTGAGACCTCTTGTCGACCTCTCTTCGCTCCCTTTTCTCATTCGAGGTGGTCGGCTGGTTTCTTGACCCTTAAAGCAACGCGTCGTGACCCATGGCTCTTTATGAATTCGGCGAAACCCGGCTTCCCTTTCCGCCCGTCATTCTTTCGCAGAGAGGGGTCCTCGACGCTTTGCTTTCGGTGGAAGAGAAAGTTTTCCAAAGGGATGAAAATGCTTGGGCATTATACTCTCGCATATTTTTATCAGCTTGGGTCGTTATTCGTGCCTGCCAGCCTTGCAGGTGCGTATTCTCGTCGCTCGTATCTCCGTCTCTCACTTATTTCACATTACGGGAATTTGGCATGCATAAGTAATGAAAGATAATAAACCGAGGCACTCGGCACCTTTGTAACAGATGGTGCTATATTATGAGTAGAGGACGCAAGCTGTTGGTCGAGTGAAAGCAATCAAGAGGTATCTCTCTGAGATTAATGTGAATGAGATTAGCGTGCGAGTACAAATTCCTTCTCGGATGGAATGAGCGTTTTGTTTTTAAGAATAATTTCAAACGAGAAAAGCTCGATAAAACGAGAAAAAAATAACAAAACGAGAAAAAAAATACATATATTCAAAGCGCTTTGCTGTAACATGTTCTGAGCAATCTAATGTTCTAGGAATTAATAAAACTATAAAGTATGGTAATTTTGAATAGGAAATTAATATTGTGGGGCCAACCTTGGTTATAATCGTTTATACGAATGGTTTATTTAATTCACATCGGAATACAAGAAAACGTTTGTAGTGAAATGGAGTAACGCTGATGTATCTATCTATCGGCGGACGTGGAAAATCAGTTAGTATTCCATCGGAAGCGGAAGAAAATGTATATTTCATACTTACAGTAGAACTAGCTTCAATTCCTTGGCTATAGCCAAGTAATGAATTAAATGCTTCTATCGCACACTGTTTCCTAAATCTATATCGTCCCTATGGGAATAGAAATCTCTGGCGCTCTCCTATTGGCTACTGATTAGTGCGGTGGCGCACCGTGTCGTCTCTTGGCGTCTTCTACGTTCCCATCGTTCTCCACCCATCGTCTAATCCCAATATTAACCAATTAATTTTATTGATTTACATTCGGTGTAATCAAACGACATCGATAGAAAATTTTCAATCAAGCTGCGCTATGTAATCTCTATGAGGATATTGAGCGCCAGAATTAATCATTGCCTTAGAAAAATAATTGATGCGAAACTAGAACGAGGAAGATGATTGAGGTATTTCTTATTAATAATCAATAAGAATTAATAATCCACGAGCTTAACTACATATGTTACCGTTAAGAAGAATTACTACTATTTGACTGTCATTATGTGTAGGGGAACATCTAACGGAGAACGGGATATTATCTCCTATATAATGGGAATGAAGATGAAATGTATGCATTATTAAGGCTTTTATACTTTTGCAATATAATTTGCACTCAGTGTTTTTGTGTTTTTTTCGGAAATTACAATCGCTTGGTACGTACTAGCTGGTATGCTCCCACTGTCCGAGGATTTCGTGAGTTGTTTCATTGTTTTGTCGGAGGCATTTCCGTATCAGAACTGATATTCTAGAGCATTTGCAGTTTTGCAGATATGCATTTTTGTCCGCAATTGCTTCTCGCCTAATCACCTGTGTAAGCCAAGGGTTGATGAAAACATAAGCAAATTTCGTCTCAGCAATTTAATTTTGTTTACAGTGTCTTGACTTTCAGTTCAGTTTCAGGATGAGTTAAGTTGCATATTTTAATTTCAAATGTTTGAAGTTCAATAATATTTCCGGTTTTATGATTATCTGATGCAAGTACAATGCGACTGTCCGTTGCTGTTCCGTCGTTACTCATTCTAATACGAATATTTTAATATTGCTTTCCTACACATTACCGTACTCTGAGTACAGCTATTGCATGTTGATTGTCGACAGGGAAAAATTTTTTTCCAAAACGTTTTCTGATTGAAAAATTATAAAATTTGACAAGCTTACTTGGCATATTTTTTTAAATGACGAGAAGCGACTTAGGTGACAGACTCTCTCGTATTATATGACGTAAGTGAAGAGCAAAAGCCTCGAGCCTTGGGGTTGAATGACAGTATGTAATGTTGGTCCTCAAGAAAAGAGTAAACGCTTCACGCAAGGGTTCCAAGACGAACGGGTGGAGCGAAAATGAGAGGAATCCAATAGAGCGGAAATACGTGGGCGACGGAAGAAAGGTCGATTCTAGAATTTTTGGAGAAATCAAAAGGAGATTTGAGAGAGAGAGAGAGAGAGAGAGAGAAAGTGATGAAGGTGTATTGAGAATGGACGATGATGGTATTCTACTTCGAGCGGAAGAATACCTATTGATAGGAAATGGAAAGTAATTCTTCGGACGTATGAGGAGAGAAGAGGTGTACTGAGGAGCTGAAGATCTTAGTATTTGATGTTCAGTCTTACAATTGACTAAAACTGGGAAAAGATTGAGTGAAGCATCCTATTTTTGCTGTACGCTCCTACATGAGCTATTGGCGTCGTCGTGTTTGGGGCTCAAAGCATATTATTTCCACGCCGCATTTCATCTCTAGATCCGATGGAAGTGATATAATAATAGAGATACATTGCTGAAACGTAGGGTCCATAAATTTGTTCTTCCTGCGCAGAATAATTGATCAAAAACCTGACCTCTTTCCTCTGAAAACTCTGCACTCCAGAAATACATTTCACCATTTCAGTTCCTCACAACCTTCTCCTTAACACCTTTACTCAGCTGATGTCCTAACACCCACTGCCACACGCTCAAGCGGCGGCTCGTAGGTTTGTATTTTGATTCAGATATAGTTAGATCTGAAAGCCGATTTGTTTAATATAGCCAGAGACGATTTCAGTAGGATAACGTGGGCGTGACGATAATCGTGGAAGAATCTCTCAGAAGAGGCTTAATTTTTTTATCGCAGTGTGTGAATGAATTTTCAAAAAGCAAACGTTAACGACACATTGGAATGTCTTTTAGAAAAATAACGTCTAATCGTGAGATCTTAGGTGGAAATGGTAAACGACCGAAGTTGACCGTCCTATTAACATTTTCCGAATGTATGATAACACTTAACTTCCTATTTCTAGAGACTTTGCGTTGGCAATTAACGTGTAGAGCGGATGGTGTAAGGCATTGGTTCCCTATCTGTGTCGACTCCTCTCGGTGGCCATTAGTCTAACCCAACTGTTGGACGCGTAGCGAGTTAATGCTTACTTCCCAAACTTCCCCATTGTAAACATTTCCCGCGCATTCTCCGAACGACGACTTCAGGGAGGCGGAGGCCCAATCGAGGTCCTTTTGACCTCAATCCGCCTCATTGGTGTCGGCCTCGAAGGGGTTGTGGCTCGCTAACTTTCCCTTCCCATCCCTGTCCCCTTCTCCCACTACCATCCACGCTCGGATATAAGCGAAAGCTCCCTGCCGAGCCGGAGGTAGTTACCCCGCGGGATTAGATGCCCGAATCCTCTCTGAATGACCATCAAGCGAGTGAATAACCCTCGGGGCTAGGCGCACCTCGGGTGGCGCACCGCTCTGCTTCAGGCTTGAAGGATGTTCAGCTACGGTGCTGAAGATTGCAGCTCCTGGCGGTCAATGCTTTGTTCCTGATATTTTCGCCTTCTTTTATTTTCTTCAAATTATCCATAAATGCCTGTGATTTCCATTATTTGCCGCTAATCCTAAGGCTCTTTTCAATGTTCGCCTGCTTCTGCGTCAATCTGCTGCATTCTCTCCTACGTGCCATTACTCGAATGTTTGCTTAGACTTATGCTTTGCATAGACTTATTTAGGCTGATGCTCTGTTTAGGCCACACCTCGAATACGCCGCCAGCATTTGGAGCCCTGGTCATAAAGATTCAACCAAAAAAATTGGCAAAATACAAAGAAAAGCAGCACGTTTCGTTAAAAACTGCTACGAACGGACATATAGTGTCTCACAACTGTTAGAGGGATTAAGATGGGAGCCCCTAGAGACTCGGAGGCTGGACGATAGGCTTAGTCTGCTTGAGATATTCAAAACTGGTGTGTTACAGAGCGACACAGAGAATATTATCATGACGCCTCACTACATTTTTATGTCTGACAGATGCGATAAAATCAGAGAGATACTCCGTCGAACAGATAGGTACAAAAACTCGTTCTTTCTGCGCACAATAAGCAACCACAATAAAAACTAAACTCCTCCAAATACACTCCCATTGTACATGTTACCATTTCACCTCCAAAACTTTTACATCTTTACACGGCTGGTGATCTACCACCCCCTGCCACACGCCCATGCGGCGGCTCACGGGGTATTATGTAGATGTAGATTTATGGCCCTCGGTCGGCGGAATCGCGAATCTCTTCATCGAGAATCCCTCTTCAGCTCCTGCTCCTCTTCGCGCTTTATCCTTCTCCTATCCCGCGACCGGCACTTTTCACCAAGACTTTGGGTGAGCCGTTCCTAACGGTGATCGGAGCGATTTTCGTAAATGTATAGTCTTGCATGAAGATTAAAAAGGATGCACTTATCTGTGATATGTATTGATAAATGTGAAAAAATAAAACGTTCCCAATTGTTTATTGGCGATTTCATGCAAATGGAACTGATAGAATTACGGATTTCGACATACCTCTCGAAATAATTCGAACTTATGTGAACATATATTCGCGAAATAATACGTTTCGGATTATTACAATGACTGCTGACAAATAACTAGTTATCATGATGAGTAAAATAATACAGGTTTATGTACGAGTTTCGCTTTAATTTCGAATTCTGTGTCGTAAACACAGGTCAAGTCATTGCTCAACTATATGTTCGCTCATAGCAGTTTTTAACGAAGCGCGTTGTTTTCCTTTGTGTTTTATTAATTTTTTTGGTGAAATCTTCATGACCAGGGTCCCAAATGCTCGCTGAGTATTCGAGGTGTGGCCTAACCAGAGCCATAGCTGAGATAACCAGTGAGCTCGTTATCGGTATTCAATTTCCGCGAGATATTGCATGATACGTTAAACTTCATGCGGATAAAATGTCAGATGCCGACATATTCATCGAGACGTGCAACGCTCAGTGGAAACTGAAACTTCGACTGAAATCTCACAAAATGAATGGCATCGGGAAGGACTAATAACTAATTGGCCATCGCTGCTGGGTCGCTGATTGGGGAACTGGTTAGGCGGACTCAGGATCAGCCAACAGTCTCAAACTGCGACTACGCAATCACCTCATAACGATCGCCATTCAATAAGACCAACCAACGCAGTCCTTATTCGATGGAAATCGCGGTTTTCCTATAAAAACATATCAACGGCGGACTCTTTTTTTCCTTTCCACTGCAAACCCATCCATTCCCATGGCATACAGTTTGCACATATCCCGTAGATGCATGCAATTTGGTGATGTGGTCACACACACAACTTCTCTACTTTGCCTTGGCCCTGACGGTTTATTTATTTAATAATTTTTTTCCCACTTAGGACCAGCCAGCCGTCATTTGCTCGTCGGATTAAAACGCTGCCTTTAAGTTTTCCCCTAAAGGCTTTCCATATATTATTTTTGTTTATCACGTGAGGGGAATAACAATAGCGTTAAAAGGAAATAATTTATTGCGTTAAGCTCTTTTTATTCACCTTCGTAAATCAATTCTGATTGTATTGAATTGAAAACTAAAACTGCAATACTTAATTTCTCAACTACATAAATATCAATTTATAGGTCAGATTTCCCCACGTATAGTTAAATAAATAATAAAGATTCGCCTTTTTTTACTAAAAATATATTCAACAAAATGATTATTAAGCACCAAGGGATTGGCGTGACGTATAACTTTATGGTATCTGATTTTGCATTTACGCGATCAAGAGAATTTCTGACGTTCAGACATAAGCAGACATGCTGACATAACATGCAGATCGTAGGAAAGAAAATCAATTACATCTTTTATGCGATAATTATACTCGACTTTGTACTACGATAACTGATATATTTCTTTTTTTAGTATTACTTCCGTAAGAATGTTCATTAAATAACGTGACTGCATTCGCGATTATTATATAACAAGCCCCAAAAAAACTGTCCCTGAAGAAATAAGTCAAATTCGAATATTCGAGGCGGGAGACAAGAAAAGACGGTAAAACTAGTATTTACAAACAAAAAGGTTAACAAGATGGCTAGCAAGATGGATGTTGATCAGGAGGAGGTCGATGTCCTCGTTCGAATAGGCTATGCCCAGACATGAATTCATGAGTCCACGATCCGAAGTTGAAGTCCCTTATCAAGTAGGCCTCGCTCACATTGATCAAATACTTACAAAACCCCCTCAGAGCATCCGTTACCTTTCTCAGGGTTCGGCTCAACGATATCCCCGATCCATGAAGTCAGCGTAGGCGGAGCACGGATAGTTGACATTACTATGGCAATCTGGAGCTCCATTACAAAGGCCTTTCATCTCCCCCCCCCCTCCCATCTAAACTCAACCGTTCCCAGGGATCGTGACCCCTTTTGTTGTCCTCCGAAGTGCCCGTGTTTACATAGCGATCTCGATTCCGATTCGCTGCCCTTTACGTGGAGGAGTGACTGGTCCAGAAGTCTTCTCTCGCCCACCGACGCATTCCTCCTCCTTTCCCCCACAAATCCGCAGCCGAGGCGTGTCCCACCCCTTCTTCTCCCGGCCGAGTGGAGGAACAAGGAGGGGGAGGAAAGTTGCGAGCAGGAGGAGGGGTTAACTTCGGAGGGACGTTGCTAAGCGATCAATCCCTCTTACCTCGCTCCCGTCCTCCCCCTACACCACCCCTTCCCCCTTCTCCTCCAGGGATGTCCAAGGGTCTTCTGAGATGAGTCAGTAGGACGGCGCTCGGCTGGGGCAAGTGTAAGAAAGATGTGAACACTTTTTTTACGATTTTCCACGGAGAAAAAAAATATTCAAATTACAACCCATTGGATTGTACTGTTGAATATGATATTTTATGTTCCAACCAGGGCATGTATTGATATCCAATTTTCAAATTCCCTGACCTTTCCCTGACTTTTCCCTGATGGATTTACCAGTTTCTCTGACCGATCGCCAAAAGGTCACCTGTTATAGAAATATTTTTTCTTCTGAATTAAATTTTCTACGGCAGCGTTAAAGTTTCTAAACATCGTCTCGTATTTTTAGAACAGCAAGCATGTATTTACCACAAGCAAGTGTGCTCCTGCTACTTCTCGTCCTGAGTCTCGGAAGTTAAAATAAAACGCGAGGTAAAATTTTCCGAACAACATAGCCTCGGATTCCTTGTGATGAGCGTAATAGTTTGTGATCATGAATTTTAACACAACTAGACAAATATCGCAATGATGTTAAACAAAAGGGATACATTATACGTCAGATTCACAAGTAAATAACTAGGATTCACAACTGAATACTCCACGAATTTTTGGTGCTTATTCCATGCACATCAGCGAGAGACGTTAGTTTTAGTTGCTGAAATCAAGGGCGGGAAAGACTGGCCGATAAACCGTAATGCTAGAAAAATAACGAGGATTCCCATTCCAGTTTCTCCCTGATTGTTACGAGAATTCCCTGAATTTTCCAGAATTTCAAAATTCCCTGACAATTCCAGGTTATCCCTGACGATTGCCACCCTGTCAAACTAACCGCAAATTAAAAGTTAAGATTAAGATCAAATTAAAAGTTAAGTTAGTTTCGACATAGTAATGGTGATCTCTGAGTTCCTACAATGAAGCGTGCTCGAACCCTTGCTATTCTTTGTTCATACGTACGATATTGACTCCAGGGAGGCCAAATCATGGCACATAGAACGTAAACAAAACATAGGAAAAACTGGAGAATTGGTCAATATTAAAAAGAAGAAAGGGTGAATAGAATGATAACTTATGTCTCAAGAGGGTAGAAATAATAGTAAAAGTAGCAAAATATACCCATGTAAAAAATAAGAATAATGAAAAGAAAATCGAGAAATAAACGTATCGTCAAATTGGAATGAAAAATGGTGAAAAAAATCAATTTCTCTCCCAAAGTATTCGAAAGAAGGGATAACTCTCATTAGATGGAAGCAAATTTACACAATTTTATGACGATGCAACCATAAACCGAAAAATAGTTCCTCATCGGATTTCGGCAATGTACACTCTACATCTACATTCTACCCGGCGAGCCGCCGCATGGGCGTGTGGCAGGGGGTGGTAGGTCACCAGCCGTGTAAAGATGTAAAATTTTTGGAGGTGAAATGGTGACATGCATTAAGGGAGTGTATTAAGAGGAGCTCAGTTTTTACTGTAGTCGCTAATTTTGCGCGGAAAGAACGAGTTTTTGTACCTATCTGTTCGGCAGAGTATCTCTCTTATTTTATCGCATCTGTCAGACCTAGAAATGAAGTGAGGCGTGTTGATAATATATTGTGTCACTCTGAAACACACCAGTTCTGAATATCTCAAGCAGCCTAAGCCTAGCGTACAGCCTCCGAGTCTCTAGGGGCTCCCACCTTAACCCCTCTAACAGTTGTGTAACACTATATGTCCGTTCGTTGCAGCGTTTAATGAAGCGCGCTGCTTTTCTTTGTATTTTGTTAATTTCTTTGGTTAAACCTTTATGACCAGGGTCCCAAATGCTCGCAGCGTATTCGAGGTGTGGCCTAACCAGAGCGAAGTAGCATCTCTCTTTTACTTTTTCATCCGAGGACCTTCCTATTAAACGCTTAACAACGCTTACGCTTCCGATTATACTCGTGGATTACTAAAACCTTATATTAGTAAATTCTGAAAATTAATAATTCTTGAATTCAAATGTATTAGATGAAGTTTGCGATGCATCGTAGTACCCGATACGGAGACTCTCAAATGAAAAAGAGACAGTATAGCTGTGCTTTCGCTCAGTCAACTCACGAGTGCGTTGCGAGCATTTTGGACCCTGGAAATACATTAGGTACGTGAAATAAACTTAATTTAATCGAAGCCCCCAGTTATATTGAAAAAAAACCTGCCACGGTCACACAGACAGAAACTCAGCTGCAGGAAGGGCTTGGCTGGAAACCGCTAAAAACTTGGATACTATAGAATAGATTAAGCTTTTGCAAGCACAAAGCGGGAATTTTTGTGGGAAAAATAGCCACTTTAATAACAGAACAGGTACGGAAACATGAAAAATTGACACACAGCAAAATATAAGAGAAAAAACGACGCAGGATTCTATTGGGACTTGGGAAGAGAATCATATAAAAAGCCAATTGATGATGAAATATATAGGAAAGAAGAGGCGGGATAAACAATAACAAAGGCCTGAGTAAAGAATAAGTTTAGAATCACGACTTATACTGTTATTATTACTATTATTATTATTATTATTGTATCACTCAATAAGATATATATTGGCACCTGCTAAGAAGCCTGCGGCTTAGCAGGACCAAAAATTATAATACAAAATTAATTTTAACATTCACGTCTTCATCAAGTGCACTTTTACCCTTTTTTCATGCTTCAAGTTTTTTTCTTATTCTTTGTTCTTGTCTGTTAGTTTAAGGTATACTTTTTTTTCTTTTTCTCGTGATAAACTAGAGTGAAATCTCATTGTAACACAAATCAATCTATTGTAAACGTGAAACATTATTGTAAAAACAAATCAATCCATTGTAAACTTGTAACTTGTATATATTGAACCTGTGCTACAAAAAAACTTGAACTTAATATACCTAAAAAAAGTATAACCGAGGACAAACTTACGAAAATACAAAACCAAAAAAATAATTAAAGAATAACAAAAAATGGTTTGTAGTAGAAGTATGGCAGACGAAGTCAACATAAATCTGGGCAATAAACGAGCGAGCAAAAGGAGTTAAGCCATCTCGGAACAAGAATCGCCAGAGACGAACCGAAAAAGACAAAGTAACAGGAGAAGAGCAAGTCAAGAAGGCAATCCACCGGAAGGTGAGTCAACAAATAGCAGATAGCTCATGACTGGAAGTAAGGAAAACCCATCATCGAAGTATATGCTTTAAAAATGCCGTACATGGCTGAGAGAAGCTTGGGCAATAAATTAAGCAGTGCAAAGAGAATTGGAAGCAATGGAGACGTAAAGTATGATGAGGATCGATTTAATGGAACATATAACAAACAATAAAAGTCATGCGAATAAAAGGAGAGATAGGAGTTACATTGAAGAACATTTCAAAAGTGAAAGATGCAAATTCATTGGACATTTTAACCACAGGAAATAAACGAGAAGAATCATCGAGGAAAGCCAGCAGAAATTCAGAGAAAATAAAGATGGACGCTAAAACGAATACTTGGGTACATCTGCGTCATACTCTGCGAGGCACCCAACGGGTGTGTGGCAGGGGGTGCTTCCACACGAGGCATGCATGAATTATACGGCAGAACACCGACATTACGTTAAAACCCGCGTACCACACATGCAACGCACCAATTTAAAATCTAGCCAAGAAAACTAGCCAAGAAACATTCCATCATCAATCGTTCCAATATGCAAGGGATACAAAGACTACTTCTACAGATTCAAAATATAATGCACAAAATAAAAACATCAATATTTACATCATGCATGAATAAGAACGTAGAGAATATAAAGAAAAAGATCTACAGTCTACCTAATGTCACTATTAGCACTATTCATGACGACGATCACAGCTGTTATGGTCCCGAATGGTACGTGGAAAAAATAACATTTTATACCTATCGGTTCTACAATCTATCTCTCTAATTTTACTGGCGCGATATAATCTGCCGTAGTGCGAGGGGGTTAATAGTATGTTTTTACATCGTCAGAGAAAGGTATGGGAGA
This sequence comes from Ceriagrion tenellum, assembly GCA_963169105.1. NCBI lineage: Eukaryota > Metazoa > Arthropoda > Insecta > Odonata > Coenagrionidae > Ceriagrion > Ceriagrion tenellum. Next base: position 145,693,729 of record OY720637.1, read on the forward strand.
ATGAAATGAGATAAAATTAAGCCTATTGAGAATGAAAGCATAAAACGGTTGCATGATAGGATAGCGGAGTGGAGAGCTGAAGAAAAGCAAAAGACTGCTGATGAATAAACATAAAGACATCGAGGGCTTCAGTATAACTACCACCAGAAAGATATGTTGAGCAGGAAAATCTAACAGGAGAAAAGCCTAGAAGTTTTGACAATCTTGCGGGTCGTGATTTCGATGTTTTGTGTTTAATGGCTTTCGAAGGTCGAATCGTTAAAAGAGACGACTGGTGCAACATCTCGCAGTGCTCACGGAGGGCCACTTAACCAACGCGTGGAGGAATCCGCAGACGAGACAGAGTGGCTGGAAACATTTATCGCCTAAGGGGAGTAATCCGTGCTCTCGACCCGATTTCAGAGGAACGTCCAAGTCCTTATTTCGACGGTGTGAGCACAGACACACACGCCATCCACACCACGCACAGTAACCTTGAAGCCCGAAATCTAAGAGTAGTTACTATTTCGCGCATAAACCAAGAAGCTGTTGCTCCGTAAATCAAAATTTCCACGCCTTTGGTGAACACTTATGATTAAAAAGAGCCAAGCCAATACACTCGTCTATAACGTTTAAAAGAGTTCATCACTATTCAGATAATTTGGTAAAAAAACAAGAAACACCATAAATAAAAATAAATTAATTGTACCCCGCTTTATAACCGCTATGTACCATGACTTTTTATATAAAATCATGCACAGTATGGAATTCGATTCCGCAAACGTTGAAAAATATTAAGTCCACAGAAATATTTAAAAAATGCTTGCTGTCTTATTAATTCAATGGTACTTAATATTTTGATTAATATCTTGAATTAAATTCATGAATATACTGCCTCTGTGATTGCTACAATGTATTGTAATATTTGTTGCGAAGAATTACTGTAATTTTACAACTTTTTTGTAAATTAGTGACATGTTTTCAATGAGATTAGAATTATTTTTTGTCTGAGTTGTAGTCACTTATTCCTGCTCCAAAGGATTAATTCCTTTGGAGCAAATAAATGCTATTATTATTACCTAGAACTGGCACTCTCTGTATGGCAACCATGGGTCATCGGAAAAACAGACCAGAGAGGTGAAGAAGCTTTCGAAACCAAGTGTTAGAGGAGGATAATGAAAATCATAGAGACGGACAAAAAAGTTTATAGAAGATCTGAAGATGATAGGACCACACAGAACACTATACAGGAATGAAGAACCAGATAGATCGGACACACCCGAGACAGAAGGGGTTTGTAAGGAACATAAATGTAGGAAAAATAGAGGGAAAAGTCCCCGGATGAAGGCCAAGGGATGAATACATTTACCACATAGAGAGAAAAATATTTAAGATTAGCGACCAGAGAGTAGAGGTGCTGGAATTAGATAGGGAAAGATGGAGGGCTGCAGTCAACCAATCTCAGGTTTGAACAACCAATAAGATGATCATAACATAACATAACCAATAAGAACTGCGATGATAAGGTTGGCGTTGAAGACAGAGTATTGGCTTCCCATCCCGAAGGCCTGAGCACAAATCCCGGACAAGGTGGACAGTTCTCATCAAAATCCCGACCCCCACTTCGGTTCCGAAAAAATAGGGGTAGACTGACGCCGGATTTCTCTCCACCCTTCCTCCTTCCGCCAAATAAATCATCCCTCACCAATATACCAGCCGGTCCCTAATATCACAAACGCTGTTTCCTTTGAAAATAAATAACCAATTAGAAGAGCAAGTCCGCGCATAATTCAAAAACCTTCACGCAAACAATACATTTTTACAGTACATACATAAAAAAAACCACGGCGAGCACCAATGCTTGAATTAAATGAATTAATAAATTACGCCTACATTTCTGAATCCTGGATTTAAAGGGGACACTTTATGTAAACTGTAAGGGGATAGGAGTTACAGCTGCACTCAAGAATAATTGCTTAAACACATATCCACACTTAAAAAACCACCGCAACAATGTTCCATTATCATGGGTATCTCCTTTGGCTACGAATCTAGGATATGCAAATTAATGTGTTAATGGTGCCCACATTCAGTAAGCTAAGGTGATATAACAATAAATAGTACGACAAGTTATGGAATGGAAGTTACCAACATGTATAAATTATTTATCCATGATTTCTAACTGCATTCGTATACATAGACGGGTGTTTGTTGATGAAGCTCGAGTGAGCTTTGCAGAGAGAAAACATCGGATACTAACGCAATGTGTGCTCTGAGTATTTCATTTTTTCAAATGGAAGTTTTAGCAAAAAATAAACAGTAATGATAAGCTAAGGATAAATCAACTTACAATAAAGAGTATAATGGTAAGTTAACAATAAAACCACGTTTGAAGGGCATGCATACTTCCAAGATGCACTAAAATAAGTTCGCAGTCTTATTGGCCTTGATGGCGTTCTAATTATACGTTTTCATTTCACCAGCTGTATGACACATCGAATATTGCATTATTATGGTGAAGTAATATAGTTTTAGATGACAAATATTTTAAGTAACTAAATAAAAATATCTAAAGAAGCCTTTAACTTGACTCATATTTTTCGCGCGGTGCTTTTGACACTCCTTCAAAACGAAAGGTTTTTTTTGATACCCAAGAACCTATTGCGGTGACAATATGATTTATTTTCAAAAATAGTCGAGAAAAATACAAACTACACGCTGTTAGTTTTTTTACGACATCTAAGTGTTAGAAATTCCTCATTTTGTAAATAATATCTCTCTGGAGTGCATACACGTACCATTTCCCATGTAACAGGGCTGGTATTTTCTGGCAAATAACTCCGAAAGCAATGTGGCAAGGGATTGATCTTTTGGGGTCATTAGAAGGGTGAGATATTTTTCTTTAAAATGAGACCAAATTCATTGATTTCTAATTAAAATGATATTTCGCAGTGTTTCTTGGCATTCTGTTTTATATTTGACTAAGATATTAAACGCTGTGTTTCAACTTACTTTATTAGCAGATACCTAATAATTGGTTCACAACCCTAGGGAGGAGGAAACTTATCATGAAAAAATTATCAGCAAGCCATGCAAGCAAACATCTCAAACGAAGTCTTGCGTGATTTTTATCCCGGCAGAGGGCGCTGAGAAGAACGATGAAATTTCAATGATTTGAAGAAGCGGGATTGGAGGGAGGGAAGCGTGCACCCGCTGTGTTCCCCAGGTCGGCTCGACGAGTGAAAACACGAGAAGCGAAAGAAGACACGCAAACGTGGAGCAGAGGGACATGCGATCCCCAGCCACTGCTGATGTTCTTGTTTCTCTTTTTTTTTATTCTCATAAAAAGCGAATCAACGCAACGGAACTCGGAACCACCTCCGAAACTCCACGACGAGAAAACACACGATTTTGGGGGTTCGCACCACCCTCTCCTCTCGCATCCTTCCCTCTCTCACGCAATACCCTTCTATACATATTTATACCCTCGAACCCTTCCGAGCTGACATTGCCCTTCACCGACGAAGGAATGCGATCCTCTAATGGAATAAATCATCTTCCCCCTCCTTCCCTTTCTTCCTCCCGCTCAAAAATTCCTTTCCCAGCAAAAATCAAACTCTCTCTCTCACCGCCAATAAAAGCAACATGTGTACACGTGGCAGAGGAAAAAAAGAAATATTTTCTCGTGAATTAATGAGTGCGAGTCAAAAATAAAACTATGCTTAAAAGTGTTTGTTGAATTTGCCTTAGTCCACTCCCGACTAAACTATATTATTTTCTGTTGGGGTGGAGCGTATTTAAACTCCTTAAAACCAGCCGTATTTTTTCAAAAGAAAATTATTAGAGTAATTTTGAAAAAGAACCGTTTCGAAAGCTCTTTTCCACTTTTTCTTCAACTACGGTTGCTCCCATTGAGACATTTATACATTTATAAGGTCCTACGACGTTTTTATGTAAGGAGTGGAAATGCTGGGTTACTACTGTATTTGCCTTCTCCCTTCAACCTTCGAAAATCTCGTGTACCGTTGCCCAAAACAAACCTAACATTACTTAAACGATGTTTTTTTGTATGTCGGACCTAAAGTGTACGATTTACTGCCTACTTCATGTGTTAAATCCAAATCTGTTAATACAGTATTGAAAAATATACAATCTTGGTTATTTACTCAAGAAAGGTTAGAGCAAAACCTTGTTATAATTGCATGTGATGAACTTGATAATTCCGCTTAAAGTACTGATAACCTCATGTAATATTGTGTATATATTTCCATGTTCAATTATGTAAAAGACTAACGCATAACTATTGACCAAATGATGGTATTCTTACTACAGGTCCTCCTTTTATGTTACCTAATATTACTCATGTTGTAAAGATTAAAGTATGTCTAATTGTGTTGAGTAATCAAAATTATATTATATCATTCGTTTACGGAATCCCAGATTCACAGAAGACACCATTAGAGCCAAAATTAAAGTACAAAATACACAGAATTCCCACGAATATATTTTCAATGAACACTTTGTTACAGCCATAGACGCAAGGTCGTCCAATTCCTTTTTTTTTGTTCTTCCTTCGATGCAGGCCTACGCAATCCACAAAAATCCGCAACACACAGAAATGCGGTTATTTTTATGTATTCTCCTGGAGCGCAGTCTAGATTTATCAACGTTTTTGTTGACATGGAAATGCATTTGTATTCCAAATGACAACTTGTGCCGTGTATTCGCAGATTTCCTTGGGTGTGCTACGTGGCAGTAAAAGCTCAAAAAGCACATTAATGGCGGCCACTTGGTGCAAATGGTTGCGAAGACCCATATCGATAGAGCAACTGATATATCGAATTGAATGACTCAGCCATAGACGAAGATTGCAGCGCCATTTTTATATATTAACGAATTTTTAACTCAACTGTCGAAGTATTCAGCAAATGAATCTTCAGACTTGTCTTCAGCATCGCACGCTGGGAATAAGGAATTTTGAATGGGCACATCTAGTTGTCTTTGGACTAGTATATCCTAAAGCAACGGCTCTTGGTAGCTATTCTCTTGTTGTTGGGTAATTGAAAACTGTTTTAGATTGTGTTCAAACTAGACGGCGCTACAGTAAACATCATAGAGAAAGTAAATAAAACTCGTGATGGAAAAAACTAAAAGGCTGATCACATTTTCCAAAATATTTTTTCTAATAATTGGTTGGTATTGTGGGCCGTTACTTGGTGGAAACGATTCATTATAATATCAATGAATACACTTGCTTTTTCCACAATTTTTATTTTTCCTCCTCTACCTAGGTTTCAACACTCAGGTCATCATCAGGTGTCTAAAAAATTTTTTTATCTCAGTGAGTAAATCCTAACCCGCTCCTTCCTCATGTGTGTATGTATATATATGTATATATATACATATACATACATACATATATATTCTCACTGAGGTAAACATTTTCTGTAGTCACCTGATGATGACATCAGTGTTGAAACCAAGGAAGTGGAGGAAAAATACAAATTGTGGATAAATCAAGTGTATTCATTGATATTATTCTAATAATTGTTTATGTTGATTCTTATCCATAGACATTACGATACGAATCCTGAAAATTATTTAATGATATAGTGGGGGTAGAAATTGCTACTTTCCATTATCCCTCAATGAGGTTCTTCGAAAGAAGAAGTATTTGGCCCTTGGACTCATTTTTGATATCATTCTGCCCGTTTCACCAGAAGGATGCGTTTGTCTGTGCACCCCTGTAGCAATTATGTGGACCCATTAGATGTATATGAATAACGGAATCGGCTGCTTGTTCTGTGGGTAACCAAATTGCACCCATTTTATGCATCTTCCCCAGAAGGTTGCTCTTAATAGCTGTGGTAAAGATAATTCTCCATCATTAAAATATACTATAATTCCCAGCGTTCGGTGCTGAAGACAAATCTGATTAGTGTATATTCTCCGAACGTAAATCAATGAATAAAATTCAGAAAGACACATTGAAGCACAACCAAATTCATCCCGCAGAGGAGAAACTTGGAAGGAAACAGTACGGAAAATAAAATATTTTAGGTGAATAGAGTATAAATGGGAAATATTAAGCAAATTTTAGTCTAATAATAACTGTAATGTGACCATTATCACAATAATTTTGACAAAAGGATTGACGATGCATGGATGTATCGATTACGTACGAGCATCCGTCACTAGTATCCTTCCAGCTATGCAATACTTAGCCTCCACGATTGGATAGTAGCGTACCTCTCAGGATATAAGTAGCAACGGAGCATAAAACGAATGGGTCTTGTGTTCAAATCCCAGACTCCATTGAGTATTATATAAATAGGTATTTAGGATGATAGTAATCTTTTCAAAGGACCCAAGGATTGTAACCAATTAACCTACCCTCGCTTGCCATATTCACAGCAATGAACTCGCAACTCTTCCTCTGACGCAGCTTGTGACACAGGGAAAACGAAACAATCTTCGGACCCATGGTTGCGTGTGATTAGCACACGCAGCCATGCCTGGGATTACGCCGACCCTGTTCCCACCAATCTGAACCAACATTCGGAGGGAAATCACTGTTTATGGCTGGTCCAACACACGGGTGGGCTGCGCGAGTCACTCATATGCACGGACTGCGGGAGCAACAGGGTCGAATAATTTCCCGAGATGAGACCAGACAACAGTAAGGAAAGGGATAGCAGATGACGTTCAAGCTATGACAGTCCAAAAATTAGTCACTTTACCACTCAAGAGAGAAACTTATTCGCATTACCAGACTATTCCTAGACGTTCCTCATCCTTCCTTCAGCAACGAGTCAATCGTGGAAAGAAATATTTTCCGGCTCACTCGACGCAAATAGTATTAGAGCGACCACGGGAGCAGCATCGTCACATAATTTTTTTGAAACCATGTTTTGCAGGAAATTGCATCATAAAATAATTCATCAATACCACGAATTATATCACAGCTTTCCGGGCCAATGCTCTGAGCCTGCACAGAATTAGTGAATGCCACAGCAATTATAGAAAGACTTATCGATAGTAGGAATTAGCAGCTTTTAGCACAACCTGTGTGGCTCTAGGCGTCTATTAGGTGTGTTGGGTCAATTAGGTGTTATCATAGTGAAGTAATTTCACATTGTAAAGTATATCGTGCAAGTAAAGACACCTTTATCTACGAGAAGACAAAATTAACCTTAAAAATATATTCCTTTATTTCTTCACTCGAACTTTTCACTTTACGCGAAAATCAGGAGGGCAAAGAGCAGGCATGGAGAAAAATTAGGGTTTCATCTTCTCGTCTGTGTATCATAAACGCTTTTTTCGTAAAACTATAGCAATATACAAGAAAGCAAAACTTTTATCATTAAGTAATTGCATTAAAATGACTTGAGATTTAAAAAAACAATGGAAATGTGGGAAAACTGACTTGATCGTTTCTCATAATTATGAAGGTGGAAATGTTCAGTTTTACTGCAAACTAAAAAAAGTAATTATAATTCGACCCTTTCAGAGTACATAATAGTAAATAAAAAATTTTTTAGTTTGAAACTCATGTTGAAATCATTATTTGAACACTGAATATTTGAAATATATCAGGAAGAGAGAAAAATAATATGTTACTACGATTTTCAATTCCATAATGCATAATAATTGCATGAAAAGGAACCCAAAGTAGATGAAATTCAATTTTAATAATAAATATTATTCAGCTAATTAAGCACGAAATCATCTACTTACAGCGAGGAATTCCAAACGTAAAAGTAATCAGTTTGGAGAAATGGTACCAAAAAAATTTAATCACACGCTCCACGATGCTTTTTCGCATTCCATGACCGCCATTATTTAGGAGCCACTTCTGAAGGATGCTGTCACCAGGCCAACAGTCCCATCTTCGGAGGACCCACCCTCTCTCTCCCACCCACTTTACTCCACCCTTACCATTCCCCAATCCCAACCGTGAAGAGGAGAGGAACGAGGAGAGAACCCCTTCTTTCTCTTTAATTTGCATATAATTTTCAGCCCTTTATGATTTATTAACGCTTTCTACCCACTCAGGGGATGTAAAATTAATTGGTCATTTTAATTAAATCAAATTTTTCGCCCTACTCAAATATAAACGCGAATACCAAAAAGAGTGTGTCAGCCTTTTTAATTTAATTTTGGAAATTTCTATTTTTACCGACAGTTATTTTTATTCCTCACTTCGTTCCGGCAAGGCTGTCTGAGAGACCTAATGAAGTCACTCCGGGTCATCACGAAGCATAGCAATTAAGGAATTCATTCTGCATATCCAAAAAGCTTAAAAGTAATCTCCTAATAAGTTTTTCCAAATCCATTGCCCGATTCAAGGTGGTGAGGACATTTTTCCTGAGAACATGTACTGAGCACCAGAAAGGATTTCCCTATTTATACTTCACATTTAATTGGCAGGATATTGATTAGATAATTGACCATCCATTTTTTATGTAATGTTACGCCTTAAATTTCCTTGTGTCAACAACATACTATACAATTAGATCTATAGCTTTTATTTAGGTCTTCGGTGGCTGAGGCCATTTGCGCCATCCTCAACCAATTATTTCAATGTAACAGTTGCATACAGAAAACAGGAAACAACGTTTTGACTTGGAAATGTAGTTCTGCCATAGAATGAACGGAAAAGAGCTATATTACTATATTAAATTCAGAAAATCATTTCTTTTGTAACAAAAATACTCTTAATTCGTCGTGTCCAAACTTGGAAGAACTAATAGCCTTATTCTGGTACTCACTTTTGTCGCCCAAGACCAGGAATTTCAGGGAGAAGAGCATTAGAGTCATCGCATTGAGGTGGAATTTTGTCTATAGCGCATTGAAAAATGCCAAGAAGATGTATAGAATCTAAGCCTAATTGAAACTTCCACGACTCCTTCCGGATACTCTTTGAGAGTGATGGTAATTTCCTGACACTCTGGGCTTGATATCAAGCAATTTACCTTGAGTTTGAATTAGGTTCATTACCATCAACCTTTACTTCGGCTCAAAACTTTCCAAGCATTCGCATCAATTTTCTCTATGAGTATAGCATGGCAGCATAAAACGGTTAATAGGGACGGGATTTTAACTTTCATTACTTTTTCACTAATCATCAGAAGTCATCCAGCGGAAGATGGGTTTGTTACACTTCTTACTACTCCTCTATTCTGACAGATAACGGCTTCATTCCCAGATAGTTTGCTCCATATAATTTGTCAGGATATAATCCATTCTTGGTTTCACTCCGAAATTACTCCCATTTATCTTATCTTCCAATATAGTTTTCAATATTTTGTAAGACGTGAAGTTAGTGAGAGAGGCTGAGATAGCTGAGTAATTGATTGATGTAATGACATCATCGCAGGTTTGACAAATTGAAGTTTGATCCCACATTTGAATGACCTCAATTAACCATTGAGTGAATGTTGACGGAGTTCACGAGTATATACTGCAAAATCTACTGGGATATTGGGTGAAGGGGGAAGTTCAAAGAAGATTGGAAAGTACGAAAAAGGAACAGGCCACATAATTAACTATACTGTTATAAACTCGATCGTGTGTATGGCGTGTAAACAGAAGAAGAGTAGCTAGCGAAGGCAAGTCGAATAAAACTTGGATGCATAAATAAATGTTGGGATGCCTGGGTTAGCGACCAAAAGAAGACTGTAGAGAAAGAAGACACAAGGAAAACAGCAGGGGGAAGACACTCATGACGTGTGGATATTATGAAGGGAGAAAATATTTACACAGAGATGACACGAGGGCAGAATGAACAAATCTCCCACCTGTCTCACTCTTTTAGGCAATGGGACTTACAGTTATAACGTCTTGAGTAACTACTGAGGTATGACACGCAATGATTGACATTTGAAAATTAAATAAAAAATATTCTGTGTGAAAGAAACGGTCAAACGTTTGTTTTCAAGAAACACTGACTGCAAAATAGCAATAGAAACATACAGTAATACAATGAAGTCGTACATAAACTTAGGACCATCAACAAAATCTCAATGACAAATTCCTTTATAAATTCACAAACATTTTACTAAAAAACGGTAGTAAAATCTTCAATTAAGAATACTTAACTTTTAGTTTAAAGTACCTCATTACCCTCTTCGTCAAATCATAATAATTTAGTAGTATTTACACTTTCATCACATTAGAACTTTAAAAGTAATATTAGGAGTTTAAGTCATATTGCATTAAATGTTAGAAAATTGTAAAGCTATTATTCGTTAACTGTGTCGCTATTCCACCGAGTCGATTCGTCAACCATCAACGTCATTCTATCCCTCGATTTCAATAACTTCTCAAAAACTATAACTGCAATGCACATCGCCATTTAGAATAGCAGATTAAGTTTCAGTTTGACAGCAACTTCACGTGGCAGGCCGTCTTGTAAACCTAAACAGCAATTTATACATTTCCACATTTCATTAAATTTCTTAATAATAGCGCCTTAAATATATTAAAAAATGCCCCCTTGTGCCTCAGAATATTATTCATGAATATTAATTTCAGGGAAACCAATGCGAATAGCACCGCTATGGAAATTCAATGGGGATATGTTCAGCAAGCAGCAATGGCAGTAAATAAAGGAGTTCTCCTTAGTCCGTGCGCTAGATCACGGAGAGAGTATCCCAATCAAATTAGAGAGACAGCGATGGTTAAAAGTGACGTCACTAATTAGAATGGGCGACGATGGAATTAAGACGGCAGAGATTTTCAGCGGCGACGTTAAAATGCGCCAAATGACACGCCACTGATGTGTCGAAGACTTTCAGGGACGCAGGAAGGCTGCGCATCTCGAAGATGGCGGCATTTTCCCATTCCGTTTGCAAGAATGTCCTCTCATACTTGAGGGTCGACCTCAGCTACTTATGCCCGAGGGCCGCTCACAGAAATAATGATATGAATGAAAAATAGAAAGATATGATTGCTTCATTGATTTTTTGTAAGCTTAAATCGATGCAGAACTTAATCTAGCAAGTAAACGTAATGGGTATCATATCCATCACTCTTGGGTTGGCAGCCATGGCATTGTAAACAATGCCATGGCACCTAGGAGTTTGTTGAGAAAGGGGAAGAACGCGTCGGGGACAGTGTCGAGCGAGGAGGTAAAAGGTATGGAGTAGTGAAATTGTGAGGAAGGAAAAAGGAGTGTGATACATCGTTGAGCGATTTGAATGAGAGACGGTGTAAAAGGAAGTATGTTTTACTAAATATATACCTAAAAAAGGAGGGATAATAACGAGTATAACATTACTTAGAAACAAAAGCAAGTGTAACATTTCTAAATACTAATATTGAACGAATCCACGCCCTTGGCTTACACCAAAAAGTAAGGCCATTTTGGTAAATGCTAAGCATTTAAAAAATAAAAATCCACAATTCTAGCATTGATCAAGTGAGAACGATTTCAGTATGTTTATCTGTTATAAAATGATTTTTTTAATATCTTCCATTTTGTTCTTATTTTTTAAAGATAACTGCTTTCAATGGCTTACTTAGGCATTATAAAACGAAATTAAGGAGTTATGTATACTGAATAGCCAATTAACGAAAAAGGCAGTTATCAATTATATATTTAGCAGAGTTATGGGAGTCGAGAGCAGCCAGAGATTCGTAGCCAATGGACGCATTATAGCTCCAGTCAATGCAGTATCTTTAGATCCAATAAATCTAAACATGGCAGGGGCGTAAATTTTCCAATAAAAAAATTTTAGAGAAAATTCCTTTCCCATAAAGAGTTTTATCCGAAAGTGACAATCGCATTTGATATAAAAATAAAACTTAAATCACTGATTCGCCCATCATCGTATTTATATGCATGTAGTTTCTAGTTTGAATTCGCGACAATATGCAGGCGAAAAGTGTCCATTTTCACATACACATACATATAAAGAAAAGGAGCATCATTAAGATGAATTAAAGGGTAATTCATTCATATTCCGATGGATCCATATGATGGATTTTGTGACCACAATTGGAAAAGTTTAGCCTCTCCGAAACCATAATGGCATAGTCTCACGAAAATCCACCAAAAAGCAACTTAAGAATGCGACGGAAAGGGATATAAAATGAAACACTAGAGCACAACGAATCCTCTCTCTGCATCAAAATGGGGCGAAAAGTAATCGCTCGCAATCAGTCCTCCAAATGTCGTGTAACACAATTATTCGGATAGCTTCGGATGAAATGACGACAAAATTCAGCCATTTCAAATTACACTCGCCTATCCCAGCACTTGTTGTAAATAGATGAGTCACTGCGGGATATTTGTAGAAAAGGAAAATAGGTAGGTAGGAAAAAAAATGGGGTTTCTATCCATATATTTCGTGCTGCGAGAGTCATTCGCAACTTGTCTCCGAAATGAACGCCAGGGAGAGAGGGTACCAGATTCCTCTCCCTCCTCACCAATCTCTCACCTGTCCTCGCCAATCACAATATTAAATCACGATTCCTTACCTTCATTTGCCGAGGATATGCATGCCATTTAACAACACCTCAAGAATGCCATTCAGCGATTTCAAAGGATATTAAGGTCAGTAATCAGAAGTTCCATCACCTTTTTAATATAATGTTATGGACTGCGAAAGTAATCACACAAAAGCCATACCCACACCGTGGGTGGAGTAAACATAAATTCTTCAAATACAGTAAAATATCTTGGAATTACCATTCACTTCAGATATATCGTGGGGATTACACATACAAAACATATGTGGCGCAGCATTAAAGAAACTAGGTTTTGTTAAACGTATAATTGAAAGGTCCTCGGATGAAAATGTGTAAGAGAGATGCTACTTTGCTCTGGTTAGGCTACATCTCGAAAACCCCGCGAGCATTTTGGACCCTAGTCAAATAGAATTAACCAAAAAAATTAATAAAATACAAAGGAAAGCTGCGCGCTTCGTTAAAAACTGCCACGAGCGTACATATAGTGTCTCACAACTTGTAGAGGGATTAAGGTGGGATCCCCTAGAGACTCGGAGGCTACACGCTAGGCTTAGCTTGCTTAATAAATTCTGAGCTGATATTTTTCAGAGCGTCATATAGAATATTATCACGATGCCTCACTACATTTCTAGGTCTGACAGATGCGATCAAATAAGAGAGATACTCTGCCGAACAGATAGGTACAAGAACTCGTTCTTTACGTGCACAATTAGCGACCACAATAAAAATTGAGCTCCTCCAAATACACTCTCATAGGACACGTCACCTCCAAAACTTTTACATCTTTACCCCCTGCCACACGCCCATGCGGCGGCTCGCGGGATAGTATGTAGAGGTAGACTTTGACACGAGTGACATTAGAAGGGTTCAATTATGCTATTTCGTCAACCTACATTTAAGAGATACTGGAAGTAGTATGATTAGTAGATAGTAGAACAGAGTAGAATAAACATGAGAAGAGTCGCCTGATGGCTTGGGTTACGGGAAACAAGTTTTTATCAACTGTCGATTAAGAAAGGAAAAAGACATTTAAGTTTCGAATATTTATTAAGTGAAAAACAGCACTAAATCAAAGTTTTCGAAGCTGCCTTAAAATATTTAGTCCAATAGAATTCCTTTAGACTTGGGAACAATTTTTAATTCGAAAAAAGCATGAATAACACGCATTCATTTGTAGAGACGTCCAAATTTATTTTCCAACGAACAAACAACATAAGCGGTTGAAAATCCCGACAAGAAATGATTGTGTCCGTAAAAAAAAACGAATATTAATTTACACCTTTTTTAGTAATAAAAAAATTCTGAGTTCACCGGTGCAAAATGAGCAATACTGCGGGCTGTATTTTTATTGCCAAATTCTGCAATGCTACAGAGCTTTAATACACCAATGGACATCCTGATTTGTTCAAAATTTGGAAAAAATAAGCTAAAAGCAAATCATTTTTGCACCATATCATGATCTAAACAAAGGCCGCCATCATAAATTCTTTGGGCATGTGGTTACCACCCATAAACTGTGTAGGGCATGTTTACTGATATGATGTTATTCTGTCAACTGCACAACGTTTTGGACGAACTTTAAAATCTGAATTCCATTTACGTGATTTTTTCACCAAATTGACATTAGCTCAAGCTTTCCAAAACAGATGATTAAAAAATTACATTTAAGATACTTCATTGTGTAATTATTCGTTATATTTGAAGAAATGGTACGAGAGAAATACATTATTTTTTCGCACATGTATCACCATTGCACATGTACTAAAGTAGTTTGAGCGAAATATCATTTTACTTAGAAATAAATCAATTTGGTCTCATTTTAAAGAAAAATATCTCACCTATGCAATGACAACAAAAATTCTAACTTTACCACATTACTTTCGGAGTTATTTACCAAATAATACCAGCCCTATTACAAGGGAAATGGTACGTATATTCACCCCAGAGAGTTTATTTACAAAATGAGGTATTTATAACACTTAGATGTCGTAAAAAAAACTAAAAGCCTGTAGTTTGTGTGTTTCTTTAACTACTATTGAAAATTAATCATGTTTTCATCACAGCAGTTTCTTGGGTATCACAAAAAACCTTCCGTTTTGAAGGAGTTTCAAACGCGAAAAAAATGAGCTTAGATATTTTCATTTAATTACTCACAATCTCTGTCATATAAAACTATAGAATTGCACCATTAATAATGCAATATTTAATTGATTTGTCCTACATCTAGTGTAATTAAAACGTTTAATCCGAATGTAGCCTCTATTATGACTAGGGAACTATCTCGATCGGACTACCTTAAGAGGAAATCTCTGCGTTCTGGACACGCATTCAGCTATCGCTCCCTTCATCGTCGTGCACCGACAACGCACGCACGCGCTCTCGTGAGGGAGAGATGAAGGAGTGAAAGTGGACGGGCGTCCGGGATGGGGAGTTGACTGACGGAAAGACCTCTCACCTCCTCCCACTTCTCTCCCTCTTAACCTCGTCACCCATAGGCGTCTCCCGAGGAGAAGACGTGGAGAATGACGTATCTCTCTCTCTCGACAAACGGTTTCTTCCCACCGCCTCTTAAATCTGAAGGCGAGACTTCGGCCTCTCCGTTCGCTGTTTCTGCGGTCCCGCGTTTCCACGAGCGAGGTCAAGGCCTTCGCTTAGCGCTGCAAGGGACAGTGTTTGGGCTTCGATTTTGGATGGAGTCTCAACGTTTGTAGGTTTGTAGGATTAATGATGAGTCAGATTTCCAATCATTGCATTTTAACAAATGATGTGCTACAAAGTCACTCGCACGAGTGCATAGACACCAGGGTTGAAATTCGCCATGAAAAAAATCAATTGACTTGACCGGGATTCGAACCCGGATCTCCGAATTGCCGGTTAGGTGAGTTAGCCAGTTACAACACCAAGCCATCTTCCTTACAAATCCACTGTCGCGGTGTCCACCGCGACCGAGGCTTCGTAAGCACGACTTCGTCTCATGTGCTACAATGTAGACTTGAGGCCTAAACATCTAGTTCGCATAAACCCCCCTCAGAAATTCGCCTTGAAGGAAGATAGCTTGGTGGTGTAATTGGTTAACACACCTGACCGGATATTGGGAGATCCGGGTTCGTATCCCGGTCAAGTCAAATGATTTTTTCATGGCGAATTTCAACCCTGGTGTATGATGAGTCAGCTTCATTAAAATGAAAGATTAATCAAACGATTAACCACATACAAATAGGAAGGCCTTTGTTTTCCCGTTAAAGAAGCAAAGTTAGTCACGAGAGTAGAAAGGACCTTCAAATGATGCAGGTGGTTTAATTCGATGATGTGAGTAGTACGTGGAAGGAAATTTGGGTTACTATTAAAAGAACATTAGAATAAATATTGCGTCATCAAAAGATGTGGTAAGCGGTCGGAGAGAGCTGATGCCGAAGACTTTTAGAGCAAAAAATGAAAAGGCTGGAAGGGTACACCGTTGCATAGAACAGAAATATGAACTCAAACTTGGCTTGTGGATAAAGCATAAAGAAGATAATGACACTCGCTGAGGTGATGAAAAAAAATTGCACAAGGAGTGAAAACTGAAGGCTGTATAAAAGGTGATGGTAGAACGTGGCTCCTAAACTGTATAAATCACCACCAAATGCTATCAAAACACTAATCGCCTAAATAACTATTTAAGGGTGATTTTGGCAAATATCTCCGAAAGTAATGAGGTAAGGGGTTGAATTTTTTGTGTCATTAGAAAGGTGAGATGTTTTTCTTTAAAATGAGACCAAATTCAATTATTTCTAAATAAAATTATTTTTCGGTCAAACTAGCTTAAGTAGTCCCTTCAGCCGTCGGGCCTCGTAAGAGAAGGGAAGAGCAAAGGGAAAGTAAAGGTGGAAGGAGGAAGAGAGGACGCGGGAATACGTTGACTCCTCCTCCTCGGAGGAGGAATGAATAAGACGGAGACGAGGGAATCGATGAAGACAGGAGGAGGGAGAAGAGAGGAAGGTTCTTCGAACGGCCGAGAGGCGGCGCGCCCTTCTTCCAACTGGGGTGGGTGCGAGAGGCGACGCGGAGACGACCGTTCTTGACCCTCTCCTAGTCTCCTTGGAGAGAGACGCGCGCGGTGCACGGCGGGAAATGAAGAGGTGCCCACCCCCCACCCTCTCACCTTTCACCCGATGAAAGTAAAGAAGGGGAATCCTAAAGGTGACGTCATTTCGAAATAAAGCATGGCTGTCGAAAACAAATGCACTCATAATTTTTCTTGCACCAACAAGAGGGAATTTAGCTGGTTAAAGAGACGTGATTCATACAACCATTAATGGCCGCTTCACGCTGAAGATGGAAACAGGAACTCCGATCGTGGCTTGAGATAGTTGACCTTGAACAAGTTATTCAGATTGTGGGGGCATCCATGACGCAACATGCCCAAAAAAAACTAAAATAATTACATGATAACAAGAAGAGAAGTGCAACTACACAATTCACCCACAATGCCATCCTAGTTATCGCTTCCCTCCCCAAGTTTCATATGTCCGATACCAGTACTATTCATGCACAGACCTGACTCTCTAAGCCACTCGCTCCTTCGGTGCATCACAGAGAAAAACGTTGGAGTGCATAATTGTAAAGGGAGGGGATAGGGTTGGTGTACTCGGGCTAGAGTACTCGCCTACCACACGGGCGGCCAGGGTTCAAATCCCGCGGAGGAGGAGGAAACCCGATCCCTACTTGAGTGTCTCGTGGAGGGCACTTCAAGTACAGTACTCCGTCTGTCGGATGAGACGTTAAACCGTTGTCCCCTCGGCGCCTTTCGTTAAGAGCAGGCTAATGTCGACGCCGGGTTCCTATCCACCCTTCCTACCTTACCTGTGCTTTATGGCGCAAATGTCCTTCGCTGTCGGTCGCCTCCCCAAATATCCAATCCTATCCAATTGTAAGGGGAGTAAGTAACGGTGAAGCAACTACATATGCTGCTACGAGTTATAGCCATCAAACTATCCAAAACAAGATGTATTTTTCCTGTGCATAGATAAAACTTCTCGGGAATATTCATGATACATAATAATAACACGAAGTAATTTTCCACAGATTTCCAAATATTTCCGGCACTTTCACAAATTCCAGCCTCGTATGGCTATGGATTGAAACACTTTGTACTTTCCGCGTGATAACTTTATTTTGACGACCTATGTTTCGTCGCTCGACGACATCATCAGAACTGATCGTGAAAATCAAAATATCACGTGGAGATTACAAAATGTTTCAATCTATTACCATGGAGTCATTCCACAAAGTAACGCCTGAAATCATCACTTTCGTACGGTTACATTTGTGTTTCTGTATAATATTTTATGCCCGTATTTCCACATTACGGCATGACGCATTATGAGTTCTATACTTTTGGATGGGTTACAAAGAATCAAGGATGCGTTATAAGTGCAGGTTGAGAGGTATAAATTAAAGATTAATCATAGGAAGATGAAAATGTTGAGATTAACTACAAACTAAGAGGCAGGGCTGAATATGAAGGATGAGTCGGAGACTTGGTTACTGCGAAAGGAGGATGCACGTAGACTTTATAGTAAAATCTCTTAGTAAATTCCACGTTTAAAATTTTACTACCGACCTAGGTTTCGATTGCCTTACAATCATTTTCAAAGGTACATATGCATAGCATACGAGTCGATATATAGAGACCTGGGGAGGGGGAGGGATTGGGGGAGAGGTGGTTAGTTGACGTCAGAGACGTGAGTCACGTCAATTAAAATAATCAGGCGTCTTATGGCCGTATTCATAGTCGTATTCCTAGGGGTTATCTGGGTATCCCCGAGCTAGGTAACACCTAGGGGTCCCCTACGCTGAGTGATTCATAAACCTTACCTGCGTAACACCCAGCCAGGGGACGCCTGGGTAAGAGATTTGGAACAATCCCGCGGAAAAATACATATGAACGGTTCCGCTGAATGGTTCTCGATAATTTCAATGCTCATTTTTCACCGTAACCAAGCACGCTATAAACAATAATATAGTACACTGTTACAAAATGTTGATTAAAAACGATTGAAGGAATATGAGAGAATGTTTACAATATTCCTTAAATATTTATGTAGTTTCAATGGTGAGGAATACGGGGGTAGTTCAATAAGTAACCGAGTTTGTAAACAGAAGATGTTACATTTGAAAGTTGTTGATATTCTCGTGTACTGTCATTATTACAATAGTATCAATTCGTCCCACGCGTGGGCAGCAGTACTGCGTTAGGGGAGCTTTGAGTAAGCTTCATGCCTTACCCAGGATATCGACGGCCTGGGAAAGGGTTAGGGGACGGCAATTCCCTGTGTAACGACTATGAATACCATTTATAAGCCAAGGGGTTCCCCCACACCTGGAAGACACCCAGGTAACAACTATGAATACGGCCCTTATAATTAGTTGACGCCTTCCCAAAGAACAATTTTAATGTTTCTTTTTACACCCCAAAAACTTTGGGCAAATTATTATTCAACTCCAAGGTCGAAGTGACACGGTTGAACAGAAATGGTGTATACAAAGTAAAATATACTACTCCCAATTGTACTTCACAATATATTGGACAAAGAGGTCGAGCCATCTCTGTAAGGGCTCGGAAACGTAAAACGTGTTGGATGAAAGGAGATATTTCGTCAACCTTTGCCAAACATTTAATCGAGGAGGACCATTCAAGTGACTTTGTGCCGGAAGTGCTCCACATTGAGCAGAAAGGGGCCAAATTGGACTACCTAGAACAATTAGAAATTATGAGTGCTGCCAACAACAACAACAACGTGAAACTCCTTAATGAATGTGTTTTTCCCTCCCACTCTCCCATCCATTATTATCCATACACCTTTCCCCCCCTACCACCTCCCACTGACCGTGACGCACGTCTCTGACGTCAACCAACCACTTCTCCACTCAGCCCCTCCCCAGGTATTTATGTGGTGCAGCATTAAAATAACTGGGTTTTGTTAAGCGTATAATGGAAAGGTCTTCGGATTAAAGGTGAAAGACATTTGCTACCTCGCCCTGGTTAGGCCACACCTCGGATATGCCGTAAGCATTTGGGACCCTGGTCAAATAGATTTAGCCAAAAAAATAACAAAATACCAAGAAAAGCAGCACGCTTCATTAAAAACTGCTATGAACGAACATATAGTGTTACAGAACTGTTAGAGGGATTAAAATGGGAGCCCCTGGAAACTCAAAGGCTGCACTCTAGGCTTAGGTTGCTTCATAAATTCAGAACTGAGATTTTTCAGTGCGACACAGAGAATATTATCATGACTCCTCACTACATCTCTAGGTCTGAAAGATGCGATAAAATAAGAGATATACTCTGCCGAACAGATAGGTACAAAAACTTGTTCTTTCCGCGAACAATAAGCGACCATAATAAAAACAACCACAAAATAAATTCCTATAATACACGTCGCCGTTCCATCTCCAAACATGTACACCTTTACGCGGCTGGTGACCGAACACCCCCCGCCACACGCCCATGCGGCTCGTGGCGGGGGCGGGGGGTGTATGTAGACGTAGATATTGACTCGCATGCTATGCATATGCACCTTTTAAAATGATTGCGAGGCAATCGTAACCTAGGTCGGTAATAAAAATTTTAAGTGTGGAATCTACTAATAGATTTTTCTTCTTCGTCATGCCTGCGGTAACATTCCACAAACTTACGCCTTCAACCATTAATTTCATGAGAATGGAGAGGGTGAGAGGTAGGCGGCGAGAAGGACGAACAAGGAGCTGGTGTTGGATTATGGTTGGAGAGGAGAGAAAGAGAGGTGGCGGAGGTTCGGTGGAGACAGAAGAGACGGACGGAGGCGGTACTTGTGGGGAGAGTTGAAGAGGGTAATGGTAGAGAAGAGACCATTAAGGGAAGAGGACAAATGGAAGGAAGAGAACAGGAATTCTGAAGGATATGAGAAATTTGAGAGGGATCAAATAGCAGATCACGTATACCTCTACATCTACATAATACCCTCACTAGCCGCCGCATGGGAGTGTAGCAGGGTGTAGTAGGTCACATGCCGTGTAAAGGTGTAAGTTTTGTGGAGATGAAATTGTGACATGTATTTTAGGAGTGCATTTAGTGGAGCTCAATTTTAATTGTGAACGCTTATTGTTCGCGGAAAGAAGGGATTTATGTAATATTACTTTAAGATACGGAGCCATTTCGAGAGCTAATTCTTTATATGGAATTTCATCAGGACCTGAGGACTTGTTCGGGCTAATGTTATTTAGTAAGGATACAATTCCGCTACAAGATATATCGATCGGGGGCATTGGTTGCTGAAAGCGGTCTGGTATGGTTTCGTGCAAACTACGCTTAGATTGATTAAAAACGCTCTGAAAGAAATAATTCAACAAATTCGCCTTATCTAAACTGGAAGTTGCTATTTCGCCTCTATCGTTTTTCAAGGAATTAACCGTTGACTTTTTAGTTCCCTGTACTTCCCTAACATATGACCAAAATGCTTTCGGATTTCCCTCTAGTTGTTCTCCAAGTACTTTTCTCTTGAATCCACTAAACGCTTCTCTAAGGGCTGTTTTTGCGGCTGCTTTACAAATTTTATAATGTTCGATAGTATTTTTTAGATCGCTATTAGCTGCATTTTTCTTAGTTTTGCGTGGCTAACTCGTTGGCGTTTTAAACATTTTCTAACCTCCGCGTTGTACCACCTTGGTTCCCTATTCTCACTCTTATACTTATGAGGTATATATCTGTTGACAAGTGACCGCGTAATTTGGAGGAACTCTTTCTATGTATTATCTGTATCACTATTTTTGCTGATGTTAAAGAAAGTTTCAAAAGAAGTATTTAAGTCACGCCTAAATCCGTTCAAAGTTGCTTTACTAAAGATGTAAATCTTTCTTTTTAATTTAAAATTTTTTTTCAGTATTGAGGGAAAATTTTACGTGCACTATCTTGTGGTTGCTTATTCCATCGACATTTTCAACTTTAATAACTTTTTCAGGAATGTTTTTGGCAGGTAAATCGAGAACATTCTCCCCTCTATTAGGCAAATTTACTATTTGACGTAGTGAGTATGATGCGAGCAGGTTAAGCAATGAATCGCAGATTTCTTTTTCCCTACCCCCAGACTTATGACTACACGTTTTCCAATCTATCGATGGTGTATTGAAATCTGCACCTACAATAATCTCTCCTTCGTTACTATGGGAATCAATGGACCTGATCTGTTTCTCTAATATTACTAATATTAAAATTACTAATATTGTACTAATATTGAGTGTACATGGGAATGGGGTGGTCTATAGTAGGCACAAACGTATATTACTTTCGAATTATCACATTGAATGGAACACTATACACTTTCTATTATATTATCGGGAATCACTTCTATTTTGCTGACTAATGTGTTCTTAACTTCGATAAATACTCCACCTCCCGGTCGACCCTCTCGATCTCTCCTGTATACCCTAAAATTTACTGGAAAAAGTTCACTATCAACAATATCGCTTGTTAACCAACTTCCCGTTCCTATAATTATGTCAGAATTAGTACTCTCTATAAGGTGATGGAATTCAGGTATCTTGCTTCTTAAACTACGACAATTTACTACCACTACTGAAAATTCCTCTATTTTAATATGTCTGCTTACTGTATTTGTGGGGTTTCTGTTTTCTAAATTATTGGAAAAGTTACAGTTTGGAAATTCTTGGGTGTTGCTTGGATTTATATGTTTTTCCTTTTTCTGTGCCTTCTTCCATCCCGCTAAACCTATACTGTGTTGTCTGATCAACTCGTTATTCTTTGCTATCCTGGTAAATGGCAAGTTATTTAATGGTCCACTATTTGACCTAGTCTCTTCCCTAAACACTTGTAATTTATTGTCATCTATTAACTTTTTCCTAGGCCCTTAACTTTCTGTACTCTTTATTATTTGACTTTCTGGAAATGCACTGAATTCGTTCCTACTAACTGATCTACTTTCTTGCCTACCATCTATGCTAAACTCGCTGGGTATGCTCAAATATCCTGCACGCTACCTTCTGCGATGCCTCAAACGTATAATGGACACCCGAGTGATTTAATAGCACTCGACACGAATCCAGCAACGGTCTAAGGTCCAAGAACCCAGCTCCCTCTCTCCCGCAGACATCACAAAGCCTCTGGTTCATGCATTCCACTCGGCTCCAAACCATCGAACCCCGTTCCGTCCTTGGTACCAAGCTGCATATCGTGAGCCTCATATTAGTACCAGAGCCGCTGCGAATACAGCGGAACTCGGAGCATAAATAGGATAAGGAAATCAAAATATTCTATATTGGTCCACTAAAAATTTTAATTCTTTACGAGCCGGGTTTCATCACATAATGATATTTTCAGGTAACGATGACATGATAATGGCATCTTAATCTGAGGATGTCATTACGTGACGAAACCTGGGTTGTAAAAAATAAATCTATTTAGTGGACCATTACTAGAATATTTTGATTTCCAATATGGAGAGGTTCCACAAAGTGAAGCCTGAATTTATTAGTTATAAAAAGGATAAGCTTATTATAAAGGTCTTCGTAAATGACCACATTTTAGCTACAAAATGGATGGAACTTCTATAATTTCTACTGAAAGCCGATTAATTATATGAAATTAGAACAATATTAAATATATATGAAATGGCTCTAGCAGCACATCTCTAAGAGAAGGCTAAGAAGTTTTGGAAAACACAGCTTTATTATCACTGTCTATCGGAATAGCTTCCAGGAATCTTCATCTCCGCAATTACCATGTACGTTTATTAATATTGCTCCCTTCTAATTTGCTCGTTTTAACATAAAAGTTACTCAATACAAGCGCCAGTGATAGCAGGTCGGTGAAGAACTTGAAAAAAGCACTAATGTAGCTAAAAGTATTTACATGTCTAAGAAAGACGTTTCAAGTGGAGGATTCTTTATTTGAGAATCCTCGCAAGAATCTCCAAAGAATTAAAATGGAGATGATATATAATATGGCAGAGCGGTAGACTTTAGGATAGAGAGTAATGATATTGAGTGTAGGGTGCAGAGCTTAAATCCGGGATAAGCCTCTTAGGAGCTATCCTCCCAAAACGCAAACAACGTATCTTACGAGCGTCCGAAGTCACTGGGAAAATTGCCGGATGCGTCACAAGGATAGTAACTGGACCCTCGAAGGGCTTGTGCTTTGGCCCGAGAAGATAAACAAACACATCAGTTCAGTCACGCCGATGGATTTTTTTCCCGTTTCCGAACAACGCCTTCTAAAAACATTGAAGATAAGGTATGCTATGGAACTATTTCCACCATCACTCAAAATCAACAGGCGCAATTCAACGTGGAAACATCATAGAGAGGAAAAAACAATGAATCCGCCCGCAAAGGGTATCCAAAGACACCTCAAAAGAACTTCACTCGTCGCACTATTCCCAACGAATTAAACGGCAATATACCATATAATTATCTTTATATACTACATATTCTATACTATATACTTATCGCTAAAATTGTATATTTCATGTTAATCAGAAAACCTTGATTTCCTTCCTTTTCTAAAACTTGAAAAAATATCCACGAAGTAGCGTATGTTGCTGAGGAAGTGGAATTTCCGGAATATCTTCCACATTCATCTACATCTACAAAGAACCGTTGGAGTCACTACAACGGTGTTTGGCACGGTGTTATTCCACACCAGGTATGTAAGCACTCGTCCCTCATTAAAATCAGGACCTCGCACGCTTCCCTGTTGCCGCTAGGCGCAAAGATCAAAAAGCAGTCAGGAGAACAATGAGCGTCACAACCAGAAACAAAGAGAGTAATGAGTAAGGGAGCACACGAACATGACGTTTGGATACAACAACCAGTTAGTATAATTAACGCTATTAATAAATGAGCACTACACGATATAAATCATGCAGAAACAAAACCGTGCCGGGAATTTCACGCAGGGTGGGTAGTTAATTACGATGATATATACTATCACACGCAAGTACAAAATCCAATCAACCTATTGAGTTTCATAAGATTGGTCCAGCGCAACTACCATGGTCTCTTGCTGCGCGTGGAAAAAATGACATTTTAAATCTATTTAAATCTATCATTTCTACCGTAATACCTGGGCTCTAGAAAAATATGTTGAACGTCCGGCAAATATTCTCCTGCTCCATACTTGTGCAAGAGATAAAACCAATATTATTCCGTATAATTTTCCTATCAGTTTGAGGTTCCAACCCCAATTCCTTCAACGATTCGGTAGACCCCTTCGGTTCACCCATTAAGACAGTTTTCGCCGTTGTTCCTGTAATTTTCGTCAGGTCCAGGATTTGAACTCACATAACCAATTAGGACACTGGTACGTATGTACAACAAAGTACCACACAAGATGTGCCATAACCTACAATGAACACCACAGACGTGAAGACGCACAACGCCGGAGGAACAGTCGTCGAATAAGATGACACGATGCAGAAGTCAAAATACTTCAGAAAGGTTTATTGAAGATTTATCTTCATTTCCTTCCTCTTCCTCCGATGCCAGAGTCCTCTTCAAAGACTCCACGGCTTCTTTCATGACTATTCCCCCTCCTTAGTGGCTAAGGTCATTCACCATCTGAATCCACGCCATCTCTTGCGGGGCCTGCTCCGGGTCTCCGATCATCAATTTCCTAAACCGATCCTGAGGGTCTAGCTCAGAGAAATTGCCCAAGCCACCTGCTTCGTAAAATTCAGTGGATCCAGAAACTCTTTCACCTTGAATTTCATCTACACAATACCCCGCGAGTCGCCGCTTGGGCGTGTGGCAGGGGGTGTTAGGTCACCAGACGTGTAAAGGTGTACGTTTTTTTTGGAGATGAAATGATGGCTTGTATTATAGGAGTGTATTTAGTGGAGATCAGTTTTTATTGCGATTGCTTATTGTTCGCGGAAAGAACGAGTTTTTGTACCTATCTGTTCGGCACTGTATCTCTCTTACTTTATCGCTTGTGTCAGACCTAGAAAAGTAGTGAGGCGTCATGATAATATTCTCTCTGTCGCTCTGGAACACATCAGTTCTGAATTTCTCAAGCAGCCTAAGCCTAGCGTGTAGCCTCCTCTATGGGCTCCCACCTTAATCCCTCCAAAAGTTTTGAGACACTATATGTACGCTCGTAGCATTTTTTAACGAAGCGTGCTGCTGTTCTTTGTATTTTATTAATTGCTTTGGTTAACTCTATTTGACAAGGGTCCCAAATGCTCGCGGCATATTCGAGGTGTGGCCTAACCAAAGCGAAGTAGCGTCTCTCTCTGACTTTGCGAAATTACGTTGTTTAATTCTTCGTTTATTCAAATCCATCGTAGTCTCTTCTCAAAATGCACAGGGCTAAATTTTTCTGATGAACCTCCTTTCACATGCAATTATATACCTAAATGTTTCTTCATAATGGACAGCACGCATGCAAATTTAAAAATATATTATTTTTGATGGAGATGCTGTCATTCTCCTCGGTCTAGGCAATGTTCTTTAAGGAAACAGCATTTTACTGGCATAAAAATCCAAACCTCCTACTGCATCCCTTCTTATAAGACAAAAAAATAACCTTCCATAAGCTAGAGTGATAACAATAATAGAAGTAAGTAAAAGAGTAACAAAAGTAAATTTTTCAAACATACTCTGAACACACAGAACTCAGCTGATGACGTATTAACATCGAAATCGGTCGGTACTATCTCAAAAAAGAGTGCGAAAATAAATAGTTAATTTTCCTTCAACCAAGCATGTCACAACGCCACAAAGTTACTTCTCCAAACAATACCTCTATTTTGAGAGAATGATTCATACCTAATCCACTCGCGAGAAAAGTTTCAATCATTCCTCTATAGTTAAAGAACACCGTTATTCCAAGGTTTCACGGTCAATGGAAATGTGACCGAGTAAAATGTTTTCACCGCCACAGTGGTTGAATGAGAAAGGAGTTACGGCACAATGTCCATCGGAAGAAGAAATACTCGAATTCACATCCCTAACACGGAACCCCCAAGGGTTAAGGTAGTCCGAGCGAGACTGTTACCTAGTCATAATAGAGACCATATTCGAAATATAAGTTTTAATTTCACCAGATGTAGGACACATCAATTAAATATTACATTATTAATGGTGCAATAACATAGTTCATTAAGACAGAAATGGTAAGTCATTAAATGAAAATATCTAAATAAGTCTTTAACTTGACTCATTTTTTTCGCGCGGTGCGTTTAAAACTCCTTTTAAAACGGTACGTGATTTGTGATACTGAGGTGACAATTATATTAATTTTCAAATGTAGTTGAGAAAACACACAAACTACAAGCTGTAAGTTTTTTAACGACATATATGTGTTAGAAATTCCTCATTTTGTAAATGTCTCTCTGGAGTGCATACACGTACCATTTACCATGTAAAAGGGTTGGTATGTTTTGGGAAATACCTCCGGAAGTAATGTGGTAAGGGGTAGAATTTTTGGTGTCATTTGATAGGTGAGATATTTTTCTTACAAATGAGACCAACTTCATTGATTTCTAAGTAAAATGATTTTTCGCTCGGACTACCTTAAACGCGGATTCCAATCCCGAAACACATACAACCCGTCCACAGAGGAGGGTCGCCGAATAACAACGCTCACATCCACGTGTCATGCGAGTCGAGTCAGCAAGAAGTGCTCGCAAGCAGACAGAAGGAAATGGGTTCCGCAGCTCGGCGCCCGGTCACCCGCGGCGACTCCTCGGATCCGATGACCGAAATCGAGAATCCATACGACAGGTGGGTCGTCAAGGGTCGCCAGGGTTTCCCACCCTCGAGTTGGGGGGCGTGTACGTGTTTGTGCCCTTTTGCTCTCATTGCGTACCCCTCCACTAGGTACTCCTCGCTCCCTCCTTCTCCCCCTTAAGCGACACGACGCGTCCCTTAATTCCCATTGCCACACTCAGGGGATGGAGAGGACACCACGTAGTACACAAGGGGGATGCGGCAGTACGCACAAGCAAGGGACGGGGGGAGGAGGTGGGCGTTTGGTGTTTCGACGGGGGGTTAAAAGGTTAACGGGGTGATATACTGCTCCCACCATCCGCTACCCCCACCATACGCGGAACGCGGAGGAGGAGGCACGGAGGTGAATTGGCCCATGGCAGGCGCCGCAGCCGGATGGGATTCCTGGAGGTAATCCGATCGTAAATTGAAGTGGGAAGAGGGTTTGAGAAGGGTGGCAGGAAGGAGGGGGGGAAGGGGTTGGGGGAGGTGGAGAGTTACGGGGGGAGGGTGAAAAGGGGAGAGCGAAAAGGGAATCCGCAGGAGGAGGGATCCTCTTCATCCGTGCAGAGCCATCTCTTCATCACGGACCCGAGCGTTATCACGGCCATTATTTCTAGTCTTTTAATTCTACGACATAATTAACTTAGCTGCATGTCTCCTTAACTAATTACATAAGTACAATTTGTCATCACAATATTCAATTTTGGTTAAGGGGAATATAGGACCCCCTTAGGAAAAACCTGTTTAGGGGCTACCATCATCTTATAACAACGTAGCAGCGGTTAGTGCAAATACATTAAAAATGTCCCTAGTTGCAAAAAAAACAAATACCATACGCAATTTACAGTGTTTTTATAAATATAACAACCTACTTAAAATAACAAATACAATTTACAAAGATAAAAGGAGAATTCAAAGAAGAGCCAAAATACTAATAACAAATTAAGAGCAAAATCGCCAAAAATCTTTTAATAATTCTTCCACTTCGTCACCTTCTTTGGAAAGTAGATATTCTTTTAATTTGCGCAAGAAAATAACCCTGAATTTTTGTTGACATAATTCGACTGGAAGGGAGCAGAACTACTTTGGCCTAAGGTATGCATATGAATGTTTAAAGGCTTCGTTATTGGGCTTAGGTAACTCGATATTTTTGAACAATGGTTACGAATATGCAGTATTTGGCTGTTTAAACATCACTCTTAATAGCTTTTTTTTGGGCAATCTGCAAAGGTTTAACATTGGTGAAGTAGGCTCCTCCCCAACAAGTTATGCCACACCGCAGCCATGAATCTACCAATGCCCAACAAACAGAACGAACGACAGATAATGGACATACATAACGTAAGAGAAATAATTTCCTTAAAATAGATAACATTTCCATTTTTGACTTATTTACATGCAATTTCTAGGTAATGTATAAGTCTATTATAATTCCGAGATATTTGATAAAATTAATTTACTCAATTGTAAAACAAATAGAACAATTTCTATCATTATTACACATGAGACATCAGTAATAAATACTCTGTCGTTCAAAAATTTCCTTTTTAAGTTAAATATAACATATTAAGTTTTTTCACTTAATACCAATTTGTTCACACTAAACCACAATTTTATTCGATCAAGATAATTTTGTATCTGTGAGTAGAGATCACAAGTATTACTCGAAATGTACACTGAGGTAGTATCATCCGCATATGTTGTTAATTTACCGTTAAATATTCCGGCATTGAAGCTCTTTACATATATAAGAAATAATGAAGGCCCAAGGACTGAGCCCTGAGAGACCTCACAAGAAAGTGACATATCTTGGTTTTGATAATCATCGATTTTCACATACTGGGTTCTCCTAGTCAGGCAACTCCGGAACCAGTTATGAGCAACTGCTCTTATGCCGGCCTCGCATTAATCTCTTCAATAAGAGCGTATGGTCAACGCAATCGAAAGCTTTAGTAATATCAACAAACAAGCCTGAAACTTAATTATTATTGAGTCCATCACAGATATCAGCATATAGTTGCAGAATAGCATGTTCAGGTTTGAGAGAAGAATTTTGCTTTGAGAGAAGAGCTTTGCTTCCTGTTGTATTCACGTCATATCGTGTGTTATTCCAATAACGTCAAATCTTTCCTAACGGAAGTCTTAAGTAGAAGAACTAATAATGGAAGTCTTCACCAAAATGAAAAATAAAAATTGAAATGTCAATTTAGAATCATTAAAAAAGTGAGCGACATGTTAACATGAGTTCATCGAAAGACACGTGGAGATGGCGATGAAGGATAGAGAATTCCCATTTTTTTGTTTGAAAGCTCACGGTGCCTCAGATTGTTATTTGAAAAATCAGTCGATCGATACAATAGGCATCATGATAAGTCAATAATAAGGAAGAACAATAATTTTTCAAACGTCATAAATGGTCATAATTGGAAAATCACTTTATAAGCGAACATGGAAAAAAACGCTTCTCTGAAAAAACATAATCCTATTATGTTTCCATTATTTATTAACTGTTTATAGAAGAAATAATTATTCATTACACTTATGAAAGAAGAACTATCAGACGAGGAAAAAATCGTACGCGCAGCAGGGGATGGAATGAGGAACTTTTTGGTGTTTTAGCCAACATCTTCTCCGTCAGAAACAGAATCAGTATGAACTGATTCATTCTGATTCTGATGCAATATCACATGGGTTGCGGAGTCATCCTTCCCTCCCTAGTCAAGCATTATAAACTATTACTGATCCTAATTAATTTTTATGAACTAGTTACTTCATTTGGCACTGAGAAATCTAGAAAACCCACAGAGTTGCAAACCGTTTCATTCAATGAGCATAGTAAATAAGAAAGAGAGAAAGTATGAAAGTAGAATGAAAATATAAAACAAAAACAGGAAAATAATTGTTGGAAATAAAAAAGTACAAAAATAAAAAGTAAACCAATACATACAAACAATAAAAAAAAATTGCAACGAATATAAAATTGAAAAAAATTACTGAGAGCTATATGTTATTTTTGCCAACCTCTCCACCATTTCCATTCTTCTCCAAACCCACGGCTCAAATGCCTCCAAACCAACGCGCATTCTCTCTCTCCCCGCAATGACCAAGTTTCCGACCCCTACACTGCACCGACGTCCAAAATACAATTCGTTGGGCGTCATATTCGACAGAGGCGACTATACATTTGCTCCAGAAAGACTTAACTTTGTGCCAAAATGTCCGCCCTCCCAATCTGCCAGAAAAACCACGCATCGACAAAAAACTCGCAAACGCCGACGCGACTATCCCTCGCGCATTGTGGTCTCGCGTTTCGCTGTCTCGCGTTCGCTGTTCGCGATGAAACAATCGACTCACTTTTACACTGAAAGTAATAGGGGCGCACTCTTTTCTGATCTACTCAACACTAGCGCCATTTCCTCCGCCAATCAACTACCCGACAAGGATTTCCCCTACACCCCCAACTCCTGCGTTGGTCAGCTGACACCCCTCAATCGCCAGCCACGTCGTCTCTTAGCTGGGCACGGCCTCTTTTGAAACCGACCGCGGACGAGATGGGGACCTGCTGGAGTGGTGACTTGTGATCGTCTTCTATAGATCAAGTTTACGGTATTTAGCATAAGTGCTTGTTCTCAATTGTAATATTTGTTTGTTATATAAATGTTCTTGCTTGAAGTTAATCAAACTGGCTAAGGTTGTTGTTATTTTCTCTCCTCTCCGCCCACCATTCGCAGTCAATTCACTCGCGACGTCAAGTTTTAGTAACTTGCGTTGCAACTTTTAAAAAGGGTTTGGGGGAGGAAGGGACAACCTGCCAGTAGGAAAGGCGCTATCCTATTCGTCAATTTTTACACCAATTCCCTGACCACCGATCGCTGGAGTGAAGAAGGTGACATTCACGCCAGAGCACAGACCCTTCCCTGCATCCCCCTCCATGAAAGAGAGTTGCCTCGGCCCATGACGCCGATCACGGCCCATAATTCGCAGCGCGGCGTCGGCAGAGTGGACGACACTTCTCGTCAACGGTCGAGCGGATTTTAATGATCTGGACGTCGAACGGTAGAAATAAGAGCTGCAGACGTGTCTCTAGGCTTTTAACTTTTTCTTCAAATCACATATTCCATGCAACATATGAGCACTTTTTAAGCCTAAATAATTAAAATGCGAGAACGTCAATAGATGGGAAGAGGTAGGCGAGGCAGATAAATTAATGATGAAAAATGGTCGTGACGCCCGGATGAGTCGAGGGTCGACTAAATGTATGGGGCACCTCGAATACGTTTTCGATTGAAGCAGAAAGGATAGTGCATGGAATGAGCAGGTCATTAAAAAGATAGAGAAAATGGAGAGGAATGCGGTGGTAATCAAATAAGTTTAGAATAGAATAAGTATTATTATGCTCTGGGTTCCCCCATAAGAGCAAAAAATAAAATACATATAAAAGTTTGCTTTTCACGAAAAAAAGAACCAAAAAATATATATAACTGGCCACCAAAATGAAGAAAAACAGAGAATTTCACTGTCACAGCTAAAACACTAAATACAATGGAAAATATAATACATAAAAATGGAAAATATAATATCAATCAGAGAGATAAAATAAACAAACAACTATTTCTCAGATCATTTTGGAAACATATATATATGTTCTATAATAGGATACAAATTTTAATTATAGACATATATGCTCATTATTGTAATAATAAAATAGTTTTTCCTTAAAAACAAACAGAGAGGAAGAATTTTTATAGGTAATGGCAAGGAATTCCAGAGATTAGAACCAGAGATGAGAAACGATTTAAGGGTTAAGCATTTGTCCGAGGTATAGGGTGTGTGGGAGGTAGGAGGGGTCTGTTCTAGTGGTTCTAAGAACAGATACTGATATGGATTTGATCATGGAAAAAAGATAGACTGGATATTTATTGCAGAGGAGAGTGAAGAGGACAAATTACCCAAGTAAAACTCTTCTCCGTCAAATTACACCGTAACGGTTTCATCTTCACCTGCTTTCCTGAATTCGTCCTCTTTTTCCACTGAACACCTTCGTTCGATCAACATCGTTATCTCCAGCACTAAGGTTCTTACTCCCAACAAATCTAAATTCACGAGCAGTGACAATGACAAAATGGTGAAGTCAAAAGCCACGAAAAATCTCGACTGCTGCAAATAAAAGTTGGTTATAGTCGATGAGATGAGATGTCCCCACCTCGAGGTTTTGACTTCGCATTTCATTTAATTTTGAGACCTTCATAAATAGACACCCGGGTCTAAAAATCCGACTATTTTTTGTCGAACAATTATTGCCATGAAATACGCGCACTTATTCACGAAACGCACCTCCGAAATAATGTAATAAATATATATTTGATAACATTACGGACAGCCAACCTATCTTGGACTTCCAAGCTGGGCAAGCAACTCTCGAGAAATGCCAAGTAGATTTCACTTCGATGGAGACAGATCAAGCTCACTCAGGACTGAACTGCAAAACAAATGAAAAGGGGCGCTCATCAATTCCAGCGCCTCTGTTGGCCGGTTTATGCCAGCGTGCTTCATCTGACGAGTAGAATTCCACCGAAAAGAAATTTCCAGAAAGAAAAAACAGTGCCACAGTAGAATTCAGAGACTAAGTAAAACGGGAACTTCAGAGGCCGTAAAAAAAATCCTCGCCATTTGCTTGAAGGGTAATCAAAAGGGAACGAAGGCAGAGCGACGACGGTGAGACATTCAGAAAGAGACGTTTTTCATGCTTTTAAGAAAATAAGAACTGGATGGAAAAATCCAGCTTCGCAAGAGTAATGAAGTACGGCATTCAAAACGCACTGCGGAAAACGGCAAGACAGTCACTTTGAAGCAGTCGCTTGCTGATGAGCGCCGGAGAAACACATTAAGAAATGACATATTTTGGAAATCGTTTAAAAAGTATCTCAAATATTTTATGCGGAGAGCTAGCGTCCACATTCTTAAAAAAAATTGTGCTATGCCACACATATTATAAGATATCTATTCCAACACTTCATATTATGAACAACATGTATAAAGTACTCGACCGTGAACAAATCTTAAAAAGGAATTACTTGGATACCAGGATGGGTAACTCTGATTTGTCAGTAATTTCTAGAGGATTGATAAGCCTTTTTTATCCACATGGTGCAATAAATTAACATACCCCTGTACAGTTTGAAGACTGTGAGCGTGTAAAAGCTGCGTGGACGCTAGATAAGTCAGCCATTTCATGGATGAGGAAAGAGTTCATGGATCCAAAACAGGGTGGCTACTGATATCCAATTCTTAAATTCCCTAATTTTCCCCAGACTTTTCCCTGATGGATTTACCGATATCCCTGACCAATCGCCAAAAGGTCACCTATTATTAAAATGTTTTTGAATTCTGCTGAATTAAATCTTCTACCGCAGCTTTAAATTTTCAAATCATCGTCTCGCATTTTTAGAACTGCAAGCATGTATTTACTATTAGCTAGTGTGCTCCAGCCACTTCTCGACCTGAATTTCGTAAGTTAAAAAAAACGCGATGTAAAATTTTCCGAACAGAATAGCCTCAGATTCCTTGTGATGAGCGTAATACGTTGTGATCATGATTTTTAACACTACTAAGCAAATATCGCAATAAGGATATACAAAAGGGAGACATAGTACGTCTGATTCAGACCTAAATAATTAAGATTCACAACAAATAAAATTCACCACTAATAAGTTTCACAGCTGAATATTTCACGAATTGATAAGTGCTTATGCTCCAAGCACGTCAGCGACGGACTTTAGTTTCAGTTGGTGAAATAAAGGGCGGGAAAGACTGGCCGATAAATGTAATGGTACAAAAATGATGAGGATTCACATCCCAGTTTCTTCCTGGGCGTTACGAGAATTCCCTAACTTTCCAAGAAATTCAAAATCCCCTGACAATTCAGTTTTCCCGGTGTTCCCTTAAGATCGCCAACCTGCAAAAGGTCGATTTAAATGATTAAAAATTAGTGTTTGCTTTATTTTTTTGAATTATTGTGCTTTGCATGGAATGGTTAGTTCATAATAGAAATTATGAAATGGAATTTGAGAAAGAGACAGGTCAAAGTAACTTTAAAATGCAAGGTCTAATCTTGTGCTACATTCAACGGCTTTTCTTTAGTCATTTAGGATAGCTCAGAATCGCTGGGACTTCCAAGTTGATGACAGCCTTACGTGATATGGTAAAATACGTAAGCTAAATTGTTTTAAGACAGCGTACACTCAAAGATTTTCCTATCACTACAACTGCCATTCCTAATTCCCTTTCGCGTTAGCATTAATCGGTCTAATGGCCAGTTGCAGGAACGACACACATGTGTTCCATAAATATATGGGACCCATAAGCCATGCTAACCATTCAATAAGTGTTTCAGAAATATAAGATAACTTTATTGGTTTCATAATTTATGGCATGGAGTTCCATAAGTAGGCAAGATAACGGATTCGCAAAGAACCGCTTGGAGATTTCATTACTAGATAAAAAGAGTTGTTTCGAAACAAATGGCCAGTTTGTTTACTCTTACTGAATGATTAGTATGTGCAGTAGGAATTATTCATAAGCAAAACGTTCATAAATTTTATCAGGCGGTAGAAGATTATATAAATCATTTGACGCTATTAACTTCAGGTAAATAAGTGCTAGTAAACGCGTTCCTGCAACCCGAATACTTACATGAGATCTATAACTTCATGGATCTCATTACTATTGATTCCATACCTAAATGTTCTTACAACCGGCCATAAATCATTAATTTCACAACCATGACCAAAATGGTACATGTTCTCTTCTTTGTTGCCTAACATGTGTGTCGATGCCTGTTGCATAATACGATATAGGAAAAAGTCTTCTGGAAAAGTGAGAGGTCCAAAAAATGCGCATGACTCTCTTTTCTCTTCAAGTACCTTCTTGAACACTTTCATTTTCAATATATCGCCGCTTTTGCATCAAAATCAGTACTCATTTTAGCACACAACGTGCAGAAAACACAAAAGGCCGGGAAATTTAAGACGTTTCAACTTTCGCCTAAGATTGACCGGATCATTTCCTTGAATGAAGGAGCTTTAAAAAGACGAAAAGTGACACTTCGGTCGATCTGAAAGCGAGTGTCGAGAGGGAAATTCCCTTTTTAGTTCCTCGGTTCGAGGGACGACAGGTGAATGAAAACATGGGGACGAGAACGTTCGAGCAAGTAATCAGATAAGACAGTTTCCCAGCCAAGTTCCAAGCCATGACAGGAACGAAAGGAAACGGCCCGAGCCACTCCAAGGGACAGCCCTGGAGCCTGGCTGACACAGGCGCATGTTTCGTGAAATATGAGCCAATACTCGTTCCATCTCAGCGGACATCTTTGAATCTGTGACCTAATTCTCAGCTAGCAGAAGTTCCGTGAACATTTGAACCCCTAGCATAAGGAACAGATGATGGTAATGAAATCATAACAAATGGAGGTTAACGACGGCTGCCGTCCATACTAGAAAATTGGGCGCACCAAATATTTCTTTGAAGCCTCTGAGTATGTGCAAGCAACGTGCCTTTCGAAAAAATAAGGAAAATATTCAGTCATCTTAGAATTGATGACGGCATCGCATCAAGTAAAATGGTTTCATATTATTCGCGTTTACATACATTTTTGAGGAAGGAGAGATTTAACATCCATTCTTTAAGTCACCAAGCACAGTGATTGCTTGTTATTATTTTAAATAGAGAGTATCGAGTAAATAACCGAAATCCTAAAGACAGGCTTCTCGGGATTCCATCCGCGTTGGAAAGTTCGTGGCCAACATTTCGGCCGCATACACTGCAGCCGTCCTCAGCGTGATGAGTTATCGATGAGCCAATCTGTCCCAAATATATTGCAGTCACGGAAGGGCAGGTGCCGAGCCATTTTCCCGTTCTATTTTCTGATAGGCTCGTTGTTCTCGCGTTGCCTCTGTGGAGTTCAGTATCGGTTTCCATGTGTGGCTTAGGTGGAAAACCGATGTCTAGGTTGAGTTTTCTCTTTTCCAGTCTGATTTCAATTGCTTCTTTGGGCTAACGGTCTCAATAGCCAGTGGCCCGGCAGAGCATATTCGCCTCATCAAAGTTGACCCCATGAGCGTAAATGAGGCTGAGTCCCGCAACGGCCCACTTCTCAGGTTGTTTCAGGCGGATACAGCGTTCATGTTCCTTCAGTATTGTCTCCACGG
The DNA here is from genome assembly GCA_963169105.1 of Ceriagrion tenellum. Taxonomy (NCBI): domain Eukaryota; kingdom Metazoa; phylum Arthropoda; class Insecta; order Odonata; family Coenagrionidae; genus Ceriagrion; species Ceriagrion tenellum. Next base: position 145,730,139 of record OY720637.1, read on the forward strand.
TGCGTCCCGTGTCCCCCACGTAACGTTGAATGGAATGGAATGCTTGGAGGAACCAGTGGCCAAGACATGTTATCCATACGTATCTACCATGTCGGGAAAATATCCAGAATCCTTGGAAAACATGGAATACCTTATAGCCACAGGCCTTAAGGTAGTTTGAGCGAAATATCATTTTACCTAGAAATCAATGAATTTGATCTCATTTTTAAGAAAAAAATATCACCCTTCCATTCAAATCAAAAATTGAAACACTAACCACATAAATTTCGGAGGTATTTGACGAAAATACCACAACTTTTACATGAGAAATGGTACGTGCATGCACTCTAGAGAGACCTAATGTTAAAAATGAAGAATTTCCTACACTAAGATCTTGTCAAAAAGTCAACAGTGTGTAGTTTGTGTTTTCTCAACTAATTTTGAAAATCAATCATGTTGTAACAGTAGGTTCTTGGGTATCACAAAAAACCTTCCGTTTTGAAGGAGTTTCAAACGCACCGCGCGAAAAAATGAGTCAAGTTAAAGACTTAATTAGATATTTTCATTTAATTACTTACAATTTCTGTCATATAAAACTATATTATTGCACCATTAATAATGCAATATTTAATTCGTGTGTCTCACAGTTGGTGAAATTACAACGTATATATCGAATATGGTCTCTATTATGATTAGGGAACTATCTCGCACGCACTGTCTTAAAAGAAATTATTCAACGACCTCGTTAAAGTGGAAGATTCTTCACGAATAAAGACTCCGTGAGTGTATCGCATTCCCTGTGAGAGTGTGGAGAAACGCTTCTGAAACACTGAAGTCCATAGAGGGCACACGAGAACAACGAGCCAATCAGAAGAAAGCGTGGGAAAGTGGCTTGGCACCTTCCCTCCCATGACTACTGTATATTTGGGACCACTCTGATCGTCGGCATCTCATCACGCTGAGGACAACTGGAGTGTGCGCACACGAAACGTTGGTCGAAGACTTTCCAACGCGGAGAAGCCTTTCTTCATTCTATTCACCGGCAAAAAACCTGAAATCTTTTATAACCGAAATAATACCTCGGCCATTATTTGTATTTACCCCGGTGGTATCCAGACTCAAAAGTTTTGAGGTATTGGCTGCTCTTCTCATTCAGCTTAGGTTTAGACCACAGCGATGGTTAAACGTACCTGTAAAGAAAGAGAGAGATTCAATAAATACAATCGTATTACACGGCAACATTCAAAAATAAATGCTCATACCTAGTTATAGAATGTGTCTTGAGAATGGCACAAGCTTTACGGAAATCGAAACAGACCACTAAATAATTATTAATTTCTTATGCCTGATTCACCTAGAAAATTTTTTCTGTAAAAATAAAAAACGTTTTCTAAGAAATATGAGCGAATCTCAGAGAGGTTATTTTTCGCAGAATATTTTACCTAAAACATCAGAGAGAGGGGTGATGAATCTGCACTGGAGGTAATCAGATCGCATGACATCACACAAAGAGTAGGAAGCCACGTGCGAGAGCTAATCATATGAGGATGGTACGCAATGCAGAAAATATTCTTTTAAGGTAGTTTGGGCGAAAAATTATTTTACTTAGAAATCAATTAATTTGGTTTCATTATAAAGAAAACTATCTCACCTATCCGATGACACCAAAAATTCTACCCCTTACCACATTACCTTCGGAGATACTTGCCAAAAAATACAAACAGCCCTTTTATTACATGGGAAATGGTACGTGTCTGTGCATTCCAGAGATACCTTATTTAAAAAAATGAGGAATTTCTAACACTTAGATGTCGTAAAAAACTAACAGCGTGTAGTTTGTATGTCTTCTCAACTGTTTGAAAATAATTCATATTTTCACCGCAGTAGGTTCTTGGGTATCATAAAAAACATTCCGTTATAAGGAGTTTCAAACGCACCGCGCGAAAAAATGAGTCAAGTTAAAGACTTATTTAGATATTTTCATTTAATTACTTACAATTTCTGTCATATAAAAGTATATTATTGCACCATTAATAATGCAATATTTAATTCATGTGTCCTTTAGGTGGCGAAATTAAAACGTAGGTACAGTTCGAATATGGTCTCTATTATGACAATGGCAACTATCTCGTTCGGATTACCTTAATTACATAAAGATGGAAATAATGGCGAATGAGATGTAATTTTTCCAACGGAAATAAAGCTACAGCTCAAATGATCCCTGACTTGTTCGTGAAAGAATGAGGCTTCAGAATTAACGCAAAAGTAACGCTCAGTTTGTAACCATCAGTCAAGACCCTGGTATCTTTCCCATTTCCCCTATTCCGCCTATCAGTTGTTGATGGAGCTACTAACAAATGCAGTCATTAACTAGAGTGAATTTCGACATCTTGAAACCGAATTAATGGCTTTCGCTCAATATCAGCTGCCTCGTGGATTCATAATTGCAATGAAGTGAGCGCTGTCAGGAGGGACTTTCGAAGGGGGAAGCGTATATGCGATCACGTGAATAATACAGCAGAAACAAAATAGGTACTGCGCCTCCATGTGACTATTTGCCATTGCTAGACGCACCGACGGGGACAGATGGTTTGGTTTCCACGCGAGGATGAAATTGCTGAGAGATGAAGAAAGCCATAAAGAGAGTCCGCCGGCAATCTGCCCTCCTCAATCAAACATAATGGAAATTATTTGGAGCTGACTACCTGTCACCAAAGACGAATCAGAGGATTTGAGAATCCTAGTTTACACCGAATTGTTCTCGAACTGACTGCGAGTAAACACCAGAAAACACTAACGGGTAAGTTTGTACTCTTGTCCCGAGGATCGATCGTGGACCCCTGGTTTGGAGCCGAGTGGAGGGCATAAGCCAGAGGCTGCGTCGCTTCTGCACGGACATTGGAACCTCCTTAGTCGACCTCCGGCCGGCAATCCGATCATGTCGGACCCATCTGAACCGTTCTGGTGTTTATTACACGGCTGAGGCAGCTAGCTGTGTAGCGAGTAGCATACTCGATCACTGTAGACCTTTTTTAGGATAGAGGGTAGGGCAGAGAGTAGGTCAGCTGGTGGGTCGAATCGGGTACCATCGCGAAAAAAATTTAATAGGAAATAATCCAAGAAAGTGTTACGTATAACGAGAACAGTAAGAAGCCAGTTTCAAAAAATAGCAGTAATTTAACTTGGAATATACCTAAGAAAGCTAGTTGTAATGAGAATACACTTTCCGGGAACACGCTCATTGATAAATCCTTTTCTGTCGTGGTAGTAAATTGCAGTAGCTTAAGAAATCAAGTAACTGACTTCTACCATCTAATTGAAACTGACGCAGACTTAATTATAGGGACGGAAAGTTGGTTGTGTAACGAAATCGCAGATAATGAAGTATTCCCGAAAAATTTCACAGTTTATAGAAAAGATAGAGTCGAAAGAACCGGGGGAGGAGTTTTTATTGCAGTGAAGGATTGTTATATTAGTAGGAGAGAGACACTTTCCGACGACCAGGTAGAAAGCGTATGGTGCTCCATTCAAAATCCTAAAGCAAACAAAATCTATGTGTGCGCATATTATAGACCACCAGATACCCATGTAAGCTCAATATTAGGACTAGAAAGTCAACTCAGTAAGTTAACCACTCAAAAAAACGACTGTCATATTATAATCGGTGGGGATTTCAATCTTCCGTCCATAGACTGGTACACGTACAGTTTTATCACTGGGGGAAAGACAAAGACCTTTGTGAGTCACTTCTGTATATTCACATCTCACTCACTGCATCAATTAGTCACTGCTCCAACTAGAGGGAAAAATACACTTGATCTTTTAGCGACAAATATTCCACACATGGTTGTAAACATAGGTACGGATAAGGGAATAAGCGACCACACGATAGTTAAAGCTTACTTTTCCGTGAGCATGATCAAGAAACATAATCCACTAAGAAAAATCTACTTATTTAATAAGGCTGACTACGAAGGTATGAAACGAGAGCAGCAAAAGTCATTTACTAATTTTCAAAAAATAAGTATCAACAGTAATACTGAGGTTTTGTGGAATACTTTCCTCAACGTTACACGATCATTTTTTAGCAAATACATACCAAGTAAGTGGAAAAGAGCCTAGGTGGTATAACGCGGAGGTTAGGAAAACATTAAAGCACCAGAGAACATGTCGTGCTAGGTTAAAAAAGGGCAAAAATAAACAAATCCTCCGAAGAACTATACACAGTCACCGAAAATTACAAAATATCTAAACTCTTAGCAAAAAAAGCGTGCCGAAGGGCGTTAGCTGATTTCAAAAGTAAATTACTGGGAGAACACTTGAACGATAATCCCAAGGCATTTTGGCCGTATGTTAGAGACACTGAGGGAATAAAATCAACAGTACTCATGCTTAAGAATATCAAAGGGGAAAAGCTAACCAACAGTCTACAAAGAGCCAATCCGTTAAACTCATTCTTCAAAAGCATTTTCAATACTTATACACCACATCTTTTCCATCCGCAGCCTGTTCGTTCCCAAACAGTTATGCCTGAAATTATTATAAATTGTCGCGGCATAGAACATCAGCTAAAAAATATCAACCCCAAAAAATCCCCCGGTCGAGATCAAAACCCTGCTCGCGTATATAAAACATTGGCATCAGACATAGCGCCTTACTTAGAATTAATATTGACCAAATCTTTAGTAGATCACGTAGTGCCTAAAGACTGGAGAGTAGCAAATGTCACACCTATATTCAAAAGCGGCGACAGGGAAGACCCTAGTAACTATAGGCCTATTTCTCTCATATCCATTTCGTGTAAGGTATTTGAACACATATTCGTAAGATCCAATATGAGTCATTTAGATAGGAAGGAATAATAAATAACCAACACGGATTTCGAAAGGGTAGATCTTGCGAAACCCAATTGGCCCTCTTCGTTCATGACATATTGCTTTCGGGTGAAAATAATGTTCAAGTTGACGCGATATTCCTCGATTTTAAGAAAGCTTTCGATAAGGTACCTCACGCAAATTAGTACATGGCAAATCACTTAATTAGGTACATGGCAAATTTAATTCTAGTTGCCATCTATCACACCAATCATCAATCGCATCTAAATCCTTAGCTAAAGACTGACTGTCTTCTTCATTTATAATTTCCTTATACACTACTGCAACATCGGCAAAAAGACGGAGCTCACTATTTTTTACAATTGTATTCAAGTCGTTTACGTACAGAAGAAATAAAATTGGGCCTATCACGCTTCCCTGGGGAACACCTGATGTAACTTTTACTTCGCCTGAGCTGACACCATATAATACCACCCTTTGAACGCGTTCATGTAAGAAGTCTCCTATCCAGCCTACTTTATTACTGTCTATCCCGTATGATGTTAACTTCGCGAGTAACTTACAGTGGGGTACCTTGTCAAACGCTTTTCTAAAGTCAAGAAACGCTGCGTCTACCTGTACGTTACCTTCTCCGGAAACTAAAATATCATGAACAAAAGACCTAATTGAGTTTTGCAAGACCGTCCTTTTCTGAACCCATGCTGATTTGTTATAAATAAATCCTGGCTGTCGAGGTGTCCCATTATTGGTGTCACTATTATATGCTCTATAATTTTACATGATAGTGACGTTAATGATATTGGTCTGTAATTACACGGCTGTTCCCTATCTCCGCTTTTATAAATTGGGGTCACATTTGCCATCTTCCAGTCTTTGGGAACCGCGTGTTCTTCGAGGGATCTGTTAAATATTACTTTAGGATACGGAGCCATTTCGAGAGCAATTTCTTTATACACACGAGCTGGAATTTCATCAGGATTTGACGACTTATTCGGGCTAATGTTACTTAGTAAGGATACGATTCCACTACAAGATATATCGATCGGTTACTGAGGCACAACGATTCTGGAGGTATGTGCCCAATTCGGCACACCTGACGTTAAAGGGTAAAAATGTAAAACGTCCAGGTCAAAATTCCTAAAATGGTTAAAAATAAACAAATGTTTGCAAAATAAGATTTCTCGTCATTATTTATAAAACTTCTTCTATGCTTTCTGACTCTATCTCTAAATTTTCGGCCAGTTTGACCAATATGCGTAATGTCACAGTCTTCACATTAACTTATAAACTCCACTGCTGTTTATCTTGTCACACTGGTCTTTAGAATCAAACATAAAAGTTTTCCAAGGGTTATAGAACGAAATCTTGAATGTGTCACTTGGAACAATTTTCATTAGTTTATAGGAGAAATCCCCAACAAAAGGTAGTTTTACCCAAAGGTTCGGCATATTACTAATGCTTGACAATGAGGTCAACAGTTGTGTAGCCCTCGTCTTTTCATTCTTACCGTCTATATTTCCACCAAGTTACGCCTGAAACTCTTTCAAACACTAACGGCTTCGCATAAAAAAGCGCCGTAAGTCTTCCGTTTCCCGTTCGGCTCATTAGAGTGCGATCGAAGGTTTCCTCCGCAAACTAACATTCGACGGACGATTACAACGGAGACGTCATGAGTGGATTCATCAATCGGCATTAGCTCGCGTTTATGACGTCATTGCACTTAGTAGCTAAGAGAACGATCAAGGGCGCTGAGTGCGCCCACACATTCTAATTTGATCGCTAAATGTTTCTGTGTTCCTCTTATGAATAACCCATTACCTAGGGTGCGTTCCTTTTCACGCTCCGATCGCATGATGCACCACCGCATCAGTGGCCGGTCAGTTTCTCATTCTCGAATTAAAGCTTTTGATGTGGAAGAGTGAAACGGAACGTCTTTGGAGCGGGCGGAAAATTTTAATAGCGACGGCGAATCGTTGCTAAGGGTTGTTGATGAGATATTTCGGAAAGGAAACAGAACCACAGTGGAAACCGGAATGGGAAACAGACAATAATTATTTTCAGCTTGACTCTTCTGCGAAGACACTCATTTCATTCATATTCGCCATTTCGCATGCGTTACCATAACAAATAAACCACCAAGTTTACGTCACCGCATCAACTGCGTCAGCAATTCCGTGGTGCGTTTAGAGCGCATATTATGCACGATGCGTGGCCCCATCGAGAGCGAACTGAAGCGCTCCGGTGTGTAAAACGGAACGGCCGGGACTGCAACATCAACGCGACTGGAGAGTGAAACGGAACGCAACTCTACTCGACCTCTCTCTCTCTCATACCTTTTAGTCATAAAGACCTGTTCGGTATTCACAAAATTGTTGACCCTCCGGTTGTAAACCAAACCCCTCAAACGAATGCGGACCGTGACACAAAATTATTAAATTCCCAGATTATTCCAACTTCTCCCAATTACAGAGTTCCTTGACCGATAGATCGCAAAATTTCACCTATAATTTGAAAATTTTATATCAGGATAATTACATTAATTTTCCCTGAACCTTTGAAAAAATTTACTCCGAATTTATTTTTAATGAAAGTACGTGATGATTCATTTTTCTGAGTGTTCACCTCATACAAGGTGTTTTTCTTATCGTTTGCAGACATCGCATTATCTGACGCTGGTGACAGCGATTGGGCGGTGGAGCCACAAGTGTTTACAGCCATTTTTGAATGGCTACCCGCACAAAAGCGACGTTAATTCGATGAATTCGTTTTAAAGAAAACTATCTCACCTATCCGATGACACCAAAAATTCTACCCCTTACCACATTACTTTCGGAGATACTTGCCAAAAAATACAAACAGCCCTTTTATTACATGGGAAATGGTACGTGTCTGTGCACTCCAGAGAGACATTGTTTATAAAATGAGGTTAAAAAAATTTAAAAAATATAACAGCGTGTAGTTTATATGTTTTCTCATCTATTTTTGAAAATTAATCATATTGTCACCGCAATAGGTTCTTGGGTATAACAAAAAACCTTCCGTTCTGAAGGAGTTTCAAACGCACCGCGCGAAGACAAATGAGTGAAGTTAAATACTTATTTATATATTTTCATTTAATTACTTACAATTTCTGCCATAAAAAGTATACTATTGCACCATTAATAATGAAATATTTAATTCATGTCCTACAGCTGGTGAAATTAAAACGTATAATTCGAATATGGTCTCTATTATGACTAGGGAATTATCTCGCTCGGATTACCTTAAATATACAAACTGGATACTTCTTTCTCCGTCACATTCGAAATCCAAGCCGAAATGAACTAAATTATGTTTAATTTTTCTCCCAAGAACTGCCGTTAGTCCCGGCAGTAAGTTTCGATTTTTCTCCTTCCACTGAATTGGGAACACATTCTTTTCCGTGAGGGTGGGAAGAAGAGGCAACGCGGGTGGAGTGGACGTCGCCCATTACATTAATGGCCCCTGTGGAGAGGCGCGCTAAACGCGGGACAGCTTTTTCGTCCGAAACAAACCGCGTAAACATTTATTTCTTCACTCGTCCTAAACGACGGCAGCCACAAAAATGCTTCTTGTGCAAGAATAGCCGCCTTCGCTCGGGACATGAAACCTTCTCATTTCCGCCGCTTTTAATGGAATACTTCCGTCTCCGTCCTCTTGGAACTAGAAAACTGAACTCTGACCCTTATAAAAACGCCTCCCACGACATAAGACTTTGCCAATCCTTCTAAACCCAACGGAGACAATGCAGCTCTTCCGTATTGCCCTAGTTTCGTCCGCGAGCACCATGTTTTGTGCACCCCTGAAGTGAAACTCTTCGACGGATGTAGGCCCACTTCGGAGAGAATTGAAAAGTCACTCGACGAAATTCGTCAAGAGGAGGAAGAGAGCAGCTATGAAGATCCGAATCGAAGAAACGAGTGCGGGGATTAGTTGGAGGAGTTGAAAAAAGAAATTAATGGAGTCTTATGGAGATGTCAATTCGCCCAGAACTCGATGAATCTGGGTTTGAGATATATTTTCAATAAATTATTTGGTATCATTTAGATGTCTCTTTTCAGATACGAATGCTGAATGAGGTTGTTTATGTCATTTTGTTGCCTACTTGGTTACAAAAACAAAAAAGAACTTTCCAAATCGGCGTCGCAGCGCCATCTCTGGATCAAACCATCAACCACAAAATTAAACTAAAACATAACTTTTCCCACTTCAACATCTGGTCCCTCACAGTGAAGAAAAATATCACTCCTATAAATAGTTTCAAAAACATCAACTTAGCTTCAACAAGCTTAGGTTGCTTGAGATATTCAGAACTGGAGTGATTCAGACCGACATAGAGAATATTATCATGACGCCTCACTACATTTCTAGGTCTCACAGATGCGATTAAATAAGAGAGGTACTCTGCCGAACAGATAGGTATTAAAACTCGTTTTTTCCGCAAACAATAAGCGACCACAATAGAAACTGAGCTCTTCCAAATACACTCTCATAGTACATGAAACCATTGGCTCCAAATGTTTACGTCTTTACACGGTTGGTGACCTACCATCCCCTGCCACACGCCCATGCGGCGGCTCGCGGGGTAGTATGTAGATGTAGATGTAATTACTGAGAATTTTAGTAACAGTAGACAATAGTTTGACGCCACAGATATTACAAATTTTACTTCATACATTATACGCCGGTGAAATGCTTGAGCAATTGAGACTGGATATTTTTCAGAGCGACACGGAGAACATCATATTAGAACCACATTATATTTCCAGGTTTGACAGAATCGATAAATTAAGAGGAATATTTTGCCGAACGGATAGGTATGGGAATTTGTTTTTCCCCCGAACAATTAAGGACTTTAATAAATGCTAGGCGGAATTTTTTTGTAATTTTTATTTATTTATTTTTTTACGGCTGGTGTCCTAACACGCCACACGCCTTTTGAGGTGGCTTGCGGGGTAGTATGTAGATGTAGATGTAGATGAAATTTAAAACGATAAAATTTGAAGATGGCCTCTTGAGTGACTTGGGAAATTTTCACAAAAAAACTACGCCGAGAGGGCGGCACAGGAGGGAAACACAAGGGACGTCGAATGAACTGCACGAGTCGAGCACCAGCAGCGCGGGTGAGTGCTCATCCGCCACACCATCAGCTCCTCTGTCAAGTGATACCTCAGCCACTTCAAAATGGCACACAGTAAGTATATATAGAGTGGCAAAGCAATGCTAAAAACTGGACATAAATTTTAGAAAGCTTTGGGAAGAATTTCTCAGGTTCCACCACCTTAGGGGAGGAAGAATTTTGGCTCACGGAGAAGGCCACTTGGAGGCGCTAGTGGTACTCGGTGATTTTGCATCAACATACAGAAGAGTGTATTTACCATGGCTGTTGTGTGCTTTTTATTGAGTTTCAATTGTTTTGTCGTTGCTATGATACATCGGTAAACAGTTGACTCCGTGTTTGGTAGTCGCGTGGCTTATCATATTGACGTTAATTCGATTCATCATAAACGATGCTCATTAATGCACCTTAAAATACATGTTTTATTTGGTCTCGACGACTCAATAAGATTTGTTTCCGTTGCTATGGGTCGATTAGTAAACATCCAGGCACCGAAATCAACATAAGAACATCATGTGAGTTATGCGACACTAAATGAAGTGGCCGTGTGCCAAAGCTCATTTGCTATTGCTTGTCGTGCAACATCGATACACCTGCTCCATCAATCGGCCTAAGTATTATTTAAAATCTCATATCCGAATCTCTTTACCACTCTATATATACTTACTCTATGATAATAATCAATTTATAAACAACTAGCGGAAGGTACCCGTTGAATTTCAACGGGAGTGAAAAAAATTGAACTTATTTTATAAGAAAACCACAAACCCTGAAGAATGCTGTCAGCGTGGTCATTTGATGAGTTCGTAACATATCTTCTACGTTGTTTACGTTGTAGTAGACACGCTGACCGTTTTTCAGGTGCACGCAGAGACGAGTGACTGTTGGTTCTCTTTAATGGACGAGAAACCAACAAATGGGCCAAGCAGACTCACTGCTACTTAAATAGCACCCAGGTTCATAGATTGTCGCCTCGTCTCTCCGGTTCTCTTGAGCCGTCGTTTGAGTGAATTAACAGCTTGATCGTTTCCCTTGTGTACAAAAAGATATTTACATTCAATGACCTCATTGAGTGGCGACATTCAACTTCCATATGTGCGTTGAGTATCAGGATCGGAGAGTAGGGTAGAATCCAGCGATTGGAAACTCCAAAAGGAAGCAGCCATGTTTATTTAACCCATGAAACCTACGTCACCAGGCGTAGGTTTCATTTACGCAGAAGGCATAAGGGGTAGCCATAATCATTGGCTTTGGTTACTGATTCAAAAATCTATGGTTCTTCTTAGAGCAATTGCCAATATTCATGCACGGATGTCCTTCATTACCATTCGCTGCTCGCAAGTATTCTTGCTCATTCAATCGCGTATATAGTCTATTTAATTACTTTATTTGTATCGTTTACTACGTAATGATCTTTCATATACATTCAGAGCCCCTATGAGAGGTACTTTGAGAATACACATTGAAGAGTATAATTGTAGTAAATATACATAGAATTTATCGATTATCCCTCGAAGCAATCTATCATGGGGCTCTTGGGACTGCGGGACATCTTTTACAGATTTTCTTTCTACATGCTATCATGGGCCTGCAGGAAAACATGATATTTAAATGGTAAAGACATTTAAATCTCTGGTTTCCAAGGAAATATAATATTGTTGATTTCAGAGAAAATGTGAGATTTTTCTGCAAAAAACATGACTTGCACAGGAATATGAAACGTAATAGAAAATCGATTGAAAGAATTAGAATTTTCATTCATTCAGCCATCCGATAAAAAAATTCCAGCCCTCTATCTTGAGTGAAAGTACTTTTAAAAAGCAAAAAATAAAACCACCACACCGAACCCAATGATTAGCATGGACCAATGATTAGCATGGCTTTTGGGGGGCCTTAGAGGACTCTGAGGGCTTGTTAATATAGCCTATATTACCCAAAGATATATTTTCTATCTACATGCCAAATTTCTGCTCAATCGGTCCAGTAGTTTTTGCCTGATTGAGTAACAAACATACAAACTTTCACATTTATAATATTAGTAGGATTACCACGGGCATGTCACTCGACCTACCGACCGTTCCTGTCAGTAACGCTCATAGGGGCGCGGCGATCGATTTCTACATAATAAATAGACGAAAAGTTAATTTTTCGTTACGTGGAAGACCCTTTATTCATTTGCAAAATTTAACTTAAACATTTTTAGCAAAGACAAAAAGAATATTAACTAAAGATTCGTCCTTTTATAGCCGAATTCTGTTTTCCAGCTGAAATATTGGAAACAAATAAATTTGTAAAAATTTAGCAACACAATTTTTTCTGGTAAATCTTTCCCAAAATGGCTATGTTAGTTGTTGAAGTTGAGATTCCGTATGTTTCCATTTACCGATCTGAACACAAATAAGGAATGGACAGAAAAATTTGCATATTTGCGGGGATAACATAACAAAGTCACCGTACCTATTTGCTTCATTAGAGCCTGAATATTACGTTATTTGGTTAAAAAACGGTTCTTTTTTCACTATCGCAATAACTTCATTTACTGGTTAGCCAGCATGAGGCGTAAATGAAAACTAATGTGTATATAGCCTCTAAGCTCAAATGAACTTCATGAGTTAACTGATGAACAGAGAATTACGGACACATTTCATAGAGGTACTTTTCATCCCAAACGCTAAGAGTAGTTGGATGGATTGTAAATCCTCCATTATATCTGAATTTTAAAATGCCACATTGAAATTATTCCTCTACAAGTACCTTCATGGACTCTGTCATTTTCACATATATCTCCACTTTTGCATCAAAATCAGTACTCATTTTAGCACACAACGAGTAGAAAACACAAAAGGCCGGGAAATGTAAGACGTTTCAACTTTCGCCTCAGATTGACCGGATTATTTCCTTGAATGAAGGAGCTTTAAAAAGACGAAAAGTGACACTTCGGTCGATCTGAAAGCGAGTGTCGAGAGGGAAATCCCCTTTTTAGTTCCTCGGTTCGAGGGACGACAGGGGAATGAAAAAATGGGGACGAGAACGTTCGAGCAAGTAATCAGATAAGACAGTTTCCCAGCCAAGTTCCAAGCCATGACAGGAACGAAAGGAAACGGCCCGAGCCACTCCAAGGGACAGCCCTGGAGCCTGGCTGACACAGGCGCATGTTTCGTGAAATATGAGCCAATACTCGTTCCATCTCAGCGGACATCTTTGAATCTGTGACCTAATTCTCAGCTAGCAGAAGTTCCGTAAAAACAGGGGATTACAAACATATTTTTCTGCTTCTGAAAATAAATAAGCAACCTTAAGTACCTACCTTCTCTTCTCTGGTTACAATACTAGGATTGGTCTGCAACAGTCTTCCACTTTATCCGATCTTGGGCCAATCTTTTCACTTCACTGTACGATTGGAAACCTAGTTCCTTCATCAACTGTCCCATATAGTCCCATATAGTCTGCCCCTCTGGTTTTTTCCCTCTACTGTACCTTCTAGTATGGTCTTAACCAAGCTTTTGTGTCGGAGAATATGGCAAATACAGGTGTTCCTTCTCTTATTTAGCATTCTGAGTAGACACCGTCTTTCCCCTATCTTCTTAAACACATCCTCGTTCGTGACTCTTGCCACCCAGGGGTATTTTCAGCATTTTCCTATGGCACCACTTTTCAAGTGCCTCCATTCTTTCCTTCTCTCTCTTTCCAATTGTCCAGGTCTCACTACCATTGAGCAGAAAGCTTCATACGAAAGTCCTCTATAGCAATTTCCTAATCCTTAAGTTAAGGTTGCTGGCGGTGAAGAGTTTGTTTTTCTTGTTGAAGGCTAACTTGGCCTGGTTAATGCGGCTTACTATTTCCTTCTTGCTCCTTTCGATAAAAGAGTAAAATAATCGGCCATCTTGGAATTGATGACAGTATCGCACAAATTAACATGGCCGCCCATTATGAGTATAAAACCATGAGTTACCGCCCGGTTGCAATTTGTGTAGCTTGGTGGAAAAAACATGAGTGGATTTCGCGAGATAAGCCACTTGAAAGCATTAAGAGGCTCACAGCCATTATACCACGAAAAAACCATTTAATAAAAAGCCAAATAAAATTTAGAGATCTAGGCAGCGAAATACTAAAAATCCTTGTTCATTTCAGGGAAAAAAGAGAACAGATGTTAATAGAAATAGGTTTTAGGACGAAAGAATATTGAATTCAGGAAACTATTACAATTATTATCTGGATTCTTAACTGAATTTATATCATTAAATTGATCCATTTCAACCCACCGGACACGATACCAATCGGCCAATTGTGGCCGTAGTTGCGAGGATTCAGTTTCAATCAACAACCGTACATTAGTGAAACCGTGACATTATAAATAATTGCAATCCTATATTTTTTTAAATTCTATCCTACACTTTAAATCCTTTAATTATTTCACTTTTTATTTAGTTGCAATTCAACGGACATCCTCTCTTTCGTATTTAAAAAAAACTCGGATGGTTAAAAATACAATACAGGCGCTTACTTAAAAAGGCAACGTTTATATACAAAATAATAATCACAGAACTCCCCACATATTTATACAAGAATGTATTGTACAATGCTACAGCAAATAAACGTGCAACGCGCCACATGGGAGAACTGTTTGTACCACAAAAGATGCCGAACCTCTGCTTATGCCAATTCTTTCCATGTCACTTCCTGTGACATGCGGAATCACTTACATGAGTACATTAAAAAATGCAAAACCAGAAATAGATTTTAAAATGAGTACTTCAACATGTTATTCCAATTGTATAAATGAATGTATTATCTTGTAAAACATTAATATAAATATTGTTTTTGTTGTTTTGAATTATTTACTTCGCATTCCTATGGTAATTATTGTAAAATCAGGGCATCAAATATTAAACTTAATGGTTGAAGGCGTAAATTTGTGGAATGACACTACAGTCACGACGAAAAAGAAAAGCCTCTTGGTAAAAAAAAGCTTTGAAAAATATTGCAAGGCAATCGAAACCTGGGAAGGTAGTAACAGTTTTAAGTGTGGAAAATACTAAGAGACTTTTCTTGTTCGTCATGTGTGCATCAAGTATTGTTGTCCTGTGACATGTGAAATCACTTGCTCGTTCGTATATTAAAAATGTAAAACTAGTAATAGATTTAAAAATGAGTATTACAAAATGATATTTCAATTTTATTAATGAATGTGTTATCTTGTATAACATTTGTATAAATTGTTGCTGTTGTTATGAATGATTTATTTTGCATTCCTATGGTAATTTTTGTAAAATAGGGGCACCAAGTATTGCTGTTCATCAGTACCTAACCTATAATGGAATTAATTATTTGACTCCAAAACAATGTATTCAAAATTTGTGTTCCTAAAGGACACAATCGTCCAGGAATAATAAAATATTATTACTCTATTCTATTCTTGAAAGTAACATAATAATCACTCGGATAATGAATGGAAAAGGGTAACTTCGATAGTTGCCATCACTTCAACAAATATCATTCCATATTCTGGGAACTTTTACCAATAACTGTCCTCAGTGCAATTGGACATGTATCTTTTGGAAAAAATTAATTTGAAAGTGGTCTGCTAATTATTATTTAGAAAAGAGAAAATACAACGTGACTCCATAATTCCCGAAACGCACACTCACCAATGCATATAATACATTGTGCAACGCACGACAAATGTTCCCGACGTCCCTTTAGCGAGGCAATGCCTCGCTAAAGCCATGAGTCGTCTCGAGAGAGAGAGGCAAATGCATATTTCACTCTTTTGAGGATCCTCTCTACTTCGCAGCTTTAAATCAAAATGCGGTCACGCATCCATCGACAGCCATCCGAGTCCGTCGTTTCCACGGAAACTCTCGACAGTGCGGAGAGCTCAAAATTGGGTCAGGTGGAAATGGAAAAGTAACTGAACAAGCACGGCACTTCTACGGTGCAGGCAAAGTGTGTAAATTAAAATTAACATTCACCCGATTCTCTTAACACAAAATAGCGAATCACAAAACTGTTTCACCAGCTGTTCAACGGGTAGGGTCGTCCAATATTAGCAGTCAAGTAAGGTGAGGCTCATTTTTTTATATCTCTCGGATTTTCAAATTCGACCACTAAAAGTATGATTGGTGTATAAAAGGGAATGCTCAAAATTATGACCGACTAGTTAGCATTTAGAGATCGCAAAAGACGCGTAAAAGCAATGAAGTTCAATTGGCTTGATTTTAGTGGAAGAACACCATTTCCACGGTTAATGCGCCGAGTCAATACTCATTTGTTTTTGCAGCCGTTTGCAGCATAGTGTTTGTCAATAGCAAACTGTAGCTGTAACCCAAAGGAATTGTCCTCCCCTTCACAACAGTTTTCTAATAATTTGGATCGAGTCAAGCGATACTTTGTGAAAAAGTGACATGATAAAATAAAACTTAACCGACGTATTTTCACCCTTTATTTGGAATACCAAACCCTAACGGTTTCGCCACTCTCGTGTCATTTTCAAGGGTACTCTGGCATTCTCTCAGTGGCGAGCCCATATATAAATATATATATATTCACAAAGGTGGAGGGAGGGTACTGCAGGAGTGGTTGGGGTAGGGGCCTGGAGGGTGTGATTAAATAAGAATGGGGAACGTGTTGAAGGTCAGGATGATGGAGGAGTGCTTTTTAAAGGCGGGACAGGTACATGATAAAGTGGGGACAGATTAAACGGTACAATTTCATTTAAAAATTTCGGTCTCAAAGCCTTAGATGTTGATATGACCTCAAAGTTTTCCAAATTAAGTGTGAAAAATACATCGCTTAAGTTTTATTTTAGCAGTTTTCTAGGCCTAGTAGTAAAAGCCGAGTTCTTTGAATTTGCCTATCCCGGTAGGGAATGGCTCAATAGGTGTGTATGAATGCACTTTTCATAAAAGTCAAATTTTTCATGAAATTTTGGCCTCTAAAGAGAAACACCATTTTTTCATGAAAATGAATAGCTACGTTAGCCAATGAAATACGTCACCCTCGGATCCACGCTCTCTCCATTTGAACCGGTTAACGTCTTCAGGCAAGACAGGCTTGTCTATTACTTTCTCGAGTTTCAAAAAAACCGACCACGATGAAAAAGGAGAATAAAATGCAGAGCTGATAGAAGTGATTTGGGACCCATGAGGACGACTCGGAGCTCACTTGCAATGCTTGTGTCAGCTGCAGGAAGGCAATCGTGGGTCACTGAGAGCGCATTTTAACAATTTTTCAAGTAAGTCAAAATACAACGGACACATTTCATTTAAGTGTATTCGGTTATGCGATAGAACACTCCAGGATTGGGAATGATCATGATTAGTCGTACAAACCTAAGATTGGTTGACTGCAGCCCTCCACCCTTCCCTATCTAATTCTAGTTCCCTTACCTCCTGGTATCTCTTCCTATGTATTTATCATCTTTATTTGGTCCATGAATCTATTCCTGGGTCTTCCTATAGGGACTTTTCCCTCTATTTTGCCTTCAATTATGTTCTTCACAAATCCATTGTGTCGCAGGGCGTGTCCAATCCATCACGTTCTTCTTTTCTGTATGGTGTTCCATTAAATGGTATCTTTCCTCTTCTACTCTCCCGTAATCTTCATCATTTCTTATTTTTCCGGTCCATTTTATCTTCAGCATCCTCCTCCAGCACCAGGTTTTGAAGGCTTCTAGTATGCCGGTCAGCTTTTCCAATGGTCCATGCTCCCGATCCGTAGAGTGCTCCGACCCACACGAATCTTTTCACCTAATGTTTCCCGGTGTGTAGTCCTTGAGCTTAGCAGTTGCCTTTTTCCCATGAACGCCTTCTTAGCTTGGGCTATTCTCCGCTTGATGTCCGTTGTACTTCTTCCGTCCCACGTGATGGTACTTCCGAGATAGGTGAAGGAATCCACTTGCTCGAATTTCTCTCCCCTTCAGGGTGACTTCTAAATTCAGCTTCTCTCTTCCGCATGCTAGGATTTTAGTTTTCGCCATATTTATTTTGATGTTGTATTCATGGAGAACTTGGTCCATTACGTTAAGTGACCTATGAAGATCGCTGCAATTTCTAGCAATGATTATGATATCATCTGAGAAGCGGAGCACGTTTATTTCTTCTCCGTTTATCTTTGTCCCGCTCGGTCCAATTTCATGTGCTCCTCTTATGGCCTCTTCCAAGTACATTATGGACAGTGCTGGTGAGAAGTTGCATCCTTGTCTTACTCTTTTCTTAATTTTAGCTTCTATCTGACTTCCGTATCTCTTTCGCATAGTGGAACATTTGGAAATGATAACAGAACTTTATTTACACTCTTGCCTTTATTAAAATCATCTCATAGCTTCATTTTTCTAAGACACTTAAAATTTCGGCTCAAGTTGTATGCAAATATTTTTTTTAAATATATGACTCGGCGAGGCGTCTTGACACTTGTTAGCAAATAATTAAATAAAATACAACGTATTATTTCGCATTTCGGTGACAATGTGGACACATATCAGACTTGTTACGCAATATTTCTAACGTGCCTTTAGCCGACCAGTTAAAATAGCACTGAATTACCGAAATCCCAAACGGATAGAGTGCATTTTTTCACTTTGCTCTATGAATTTCACTAATAAGAACCCATGGGCTAGGATTCACAAAAATTAGTACTACGACAAAAAATTGCTCCAACCACCACAAATCACTTGACAAAGATCAGGTAAGTTACATCATGGCACGGAGTAGCTTGTCATTTACGTGCCGTAAAAATGCGCCTCTAAAGCGGACAAATTGAGAGAGTTGCCCAGTCGGACTGATAGTCACGAAATTCTCTCTAACCACTCGCCGTCAATCAGCTGACGGCCGTTTTGATAATCTTTTACGTATAAGTGACCTTTTGTATTAATTGGGATGGTGACCGCTTTCATATAGTCGACTACAACACAAGATTCAATCTTACATGTAAGTCTCAATGCAATTTATTTGCTAATCACGTGGTTAAAGATCTTTGTTTATCTTAAGAACTCCGACATTCAACACTACGTTTGATCATGAGAATAAAATTATACAAACGGACTGCAGAACGAACAGTTTTTAGAGGCCACTCTTCCCGTGAACAATAACAGACCACAACAGATGCCAATGAATAAAATCAATGGTTGGCGAGATTACTTAGTGGAAGTTGGTCATCTTTAAAATGAAAACCATTCCACCAATATATTTTTTTTAAATTAGACCAGCTTCGGCCTTTTCAGGCCATTATAAAGATTACAAACTAATCTTGATAATGGCATGAAAAATGGATAATTCTTGAGGAAAAAACTAAGTTTTTTCATTTTAAAGATGCCAATGAGACTTATAAATGGGTTTGTCGACAGGTACTGTAGCTAGCTCGATGGCTTACTCCCAAATGCTCGTATACTCATCTAATACCTGGTACTAACAGCAGTGCATATTTTACATATTTTCGGTGTCACTTATCTCTGTGCTTCAGTTTCGTTGTTAAAACATTAATACTATGTACATCATATGCATCATCCTTTAGCGAAACGTGTTTTATAGAACTTTTGCATACTAACAGGTATTAAGGTAGTCCGTGCAAAATATCATCTTACTTCGAACCCAATGCATTTGGTCTCGTTATAAAGAAAAATATCTCACCTATCCAATGACACCAAAAATTCTACCCCTTACCACATTACTTTCGGAGATATTTGCCAAAAAATACCTGCCCTTTTACATGGGAAATGGGACGTGTATGCACTCCACAGAGACATTATTTAAAAAATTAGGAATTTCTATCACTTAGATGTCGTAAAAAAAACTAACAGTTTGTATGTTTTCTCGACTTAATTTGAAAATGAATAATATCGTCACCGCAGAAAATTCTTCAGAATCACAAAAAAATCTTCCGTTTTGAAGGAGTTTCAAACGCACCGCGGGAAAAAAATGAGTTAAGTTAAAGACTTATTTAGATATTTTCATTAAATTACTTACAATCTCTGTCATATTGAACTATATAATTGCACCATTAATAATGCAATATTTAATTCATGTGTCCTACAGCTGATGCAACTAGCACGTATAATTCGAATATGATCTCTAATATGACTAGAGAACTATCTAGCTCGGACTACCTATAGCAGGAGTGAACTATTACGTCGGTAGTTGCAGTTACATTAACTTAATTAGTGTATTGTATAATGCACGTCTGTAATAACTCACCCTCGGCGAGATACCCGTGAGTCGGCTCGCAGGGTCACTCGCACTCGTATTATGTAGCCACGCAGATCCAGTCTACGGAACAGCAAAAACAGACGGAGACACTCCGTTAACATTCAATTCCGTTCAGTCCTTTTTGCTCCTCTCTGGCCACCCTACCCCATTCCATCTTCACGGATGAAGTCCCAACGAACCCTCATACCGGCCGCTCGTTGGGACGTACGAGGATGTATACACTTACGCACTGAGGAAATGTGCGGGACGTCGAGATCAAATCATGTCCCAATCACAGAGTGCCCGGAAAATAAAAATTAGAGGACACTGAGGGAAGGCCTTTCTTACACCGGAAAAAAAGCGCGCGATGAGATGCGTAAGATACAGGGGCGAGTGTCTCTCGCAATAAATCTCAGCGCCAATAAAAGCGACGCGGCGAACGACGGAACCAGAGAAGTCCCGATGCAGCCATTTCCACTCGAGGGCAATAAAAAGCGAACGACGACGACAGCAGCGACATCGGCGGCGGGGCTGTAAAACTCTTTGCGCGAGCGTTAGGACGCGTTTCTTAATCTGCGTCGTCGCCTTGGAGTGGAGTGGGGAAAAGGGGGGGGGGGGGCAAGGAGGGGGGCGACATCTGGATCGCCGAGGACCTATGGAAATACTCTGTACCTGTTCCCGAGTTCACTCCAAAATGCAGCCGGGTTATCGCTGGAAATAACTCCGATGAATACGGAGTTTTGATTCGAATGTGAGAACTCATCTGTCCATTCCCATCAAAAGAAGACGCCTCGACTCCAGCGAAGCCGAAGTCTTTCATGCGAAGCGCACTATTTTTAAAAGGCTAATACCTCCCATGCTCTGAATGTTAGCCCATTAGAATAGAAGATAATAAACATTTATTTTATTCTGGGAAAGGTCCCTAAGAGCAACAATACAATAAAATAAAATAGCAGCAGCAGAGAGGTAATAAACAAATTAACATATTATTTAGTTTAAATAAAAAAAATAGAGCTTAATAACACAATGTATAAAGAAAAAGACAAAAACGACTACTCTCATTGAAAAAACAATAGCTGTACGTGTTATAGAGCTGAACTCAAAGATACATAAAAATACAAGATATATATAAATATATGATACAAGATTTAAAAAACATAAACAGACCATGAGGGAAGAAAAACCAATTTTTGAACAATTTTTGTCTGATTAAAAAAATAAAAAAGTGGCAATGCGAATTAAATACTGACCAGGCTAAACTATTCTGGAAAACATTCATTCAATAAAATTTCATACAATTTTGATTGCAAATTTTCCAACGAGCGAGATCTCCTCACATCAATTGGAATAGAATTCCAAAGTTGTGAGGCGGCGGCCACGACAAACGACTTATGAAATGCAGTGGTTAGGTGGGTCGGAAGTAGAAGGATACTAGGTTCCGTTCTAGTAACAATTGTATGATTGGTAGTTCTGTTAGAAAACATATCAACTAGGCATGAAGGGCTCGTTACTGGCAAAGATAGAACATACGGTACATTACAAACAGAGCAAAGAGGAAAATGACTGGAAAGAAATGAAATTAACGGGACGGGATGAAAATCAAAACAAAATAAATTTTGGAAAGATAAACAATAATCCGGGAGTAACTCAAGAAGGAGCCATTGACGGCCAATAAAGAAAGAAACAAACTAAGTGAGGGTACGTATCTCAGTGGAATGGGCCAAAGTGAAAACTTCAGCAAATTTCAGGAAGCCAAACCAGAGGGTAGAAGAAGCAGATGTTGACCCAAAGACAAACATGGGAGAGAAGAAAAACCGATAACCACGGAACTAGGAGAAAGGGGAAAAACAGAGAAGGGGACAAGGGCGTTGGTGAATGACCGAATGGGGTGGCAAGTCAGTAGGGCCCCGGATTCAACGGCAAATTTAAGAGAAAGGAGGAAGAAGGAAAGTGAGATGCTCTTAAGAAGTGGGGTCTCCAGCGAGAATAAAACACAGCTAGCAGGCCAACGCCATCCGAGAAAGTAATCCCTTACAAGAAGAGGCTACAAACAGCCAACAACAATAGCTTAAGAATAAGGAAGCATGGATGTACGCCTGATATTGCAAATTATCCTCGAAGTAGAGAGGATGCGACGTATATAATGTTAAATGGTTAATGGCTATATGGTTAAGGGGTGTGCAAGCACAGCCAGGTGGGTTGGATTCCTTTTTAAGCCGGGTTTTTCACATTTCGATTGAGTGTGCATCAGGCCGGTTTAAACAAAAGTTTAGGCGAAACGAGAAGTTACAGGAGTCTCATTGAGACAGACTCTAGAGAACTGTTTGAATGGGCCGCGACGTAATGTGGGTCCACAAACGCGCGAGGAGAGAGAAAAACCTCGTCGGTTTTATAACACGGCGAGAAGGAAAGTGGGTCTAATTGACAGGCGGGCAGCCATGTAATTGGGAAACTCAAGGAAGAACAAGGGAGGAGTTTGGCCGACATAGCCAGAGAATGTACTCTTAAAAAAGCAAGCTAACTAGATGAGAGGGAACATGCATAGTCTCACGAAAAGAAGAGAAATACTGAAATTATGCATTAACATGACAGAAGTCAAGAAGGTATGCGTCTGAATAAAAGGACTTGGTAAATCAGGCCTACTAATTAGGCTTTTTGCGAGAGCTGGCCCTGCAAAAAAACCCACTAGAAGGTTTTGTATGAATGTGAAGTTGCAGAGGTAATTATCCGCACGCTAATGGATGCGCAGGTGAACGCAAACGTCCCATAAAGGGTCGAAACTGGTTGTTATCAATGAGAACCTCGATCCTGGTAGAGCTTGTTATCTCTGCTACAGCAAAACGACGTTACGCAAGATTGTATTTTAAATTGAGTTAAAGCAAGAAGTCACTAAGAATAAAATTCCAATATTTCGGCTCAGAGATAAAGAGAAATGTAAATGAAAAAGAATATTAGACCCATCTCACGCATACGATAAAAAATGTATCCATAAAGATCAAAATTACAAGAAAATGTAAGCGGTGAAATTTTGTGAAATTTATGCAAGTCAGGGAAAATGTTGACGAATCTAAAAAAAGTAATGAAGTATTTTCCCTCAGATTGACGTTAAATGAAACAAGAGCATACAACTTTCAATCGCAAAAGTCCAGAATATCATCCTCAGAACATTCCAGAAAATTTCCAAATTTGAACCTCCATTTACACGGAAATGTATCACGCAATAAGCAACAAATTTAGTGTCATGAGCACCGCTGTCCCTAATATCATGGACGAATCGTCAACGAATAATCCACACAAAGTTTTACTACGAACGACAAAGATGCACAAATAAAAAGGAGGACATTAGCGAGGACCTCGACGTTTCGACGGCCAAGTATTCGCCGGTGGCAGGGGTTTGATATATGCTCAGTTCCCTTCTGGAGAAAAAGGTGGAAGACGTGAGGGAGGGAGTGATGAGAAACGGGTAAGATTGGAGGCTGTTTTCATCCAAATGCAGGCAACTTCTCAAGTTCCCTCCTAGAATCTAGACGTAGATTCGAGAAGGACTTACAGAGTGGCTTCTGATATTCAACTTTCAAATTCCCTGACCTTTCCCTGACTTTTCCCTGATAGATTTACCAATTTCCCTGACCGATCGCCAAGATACCGCAATTCTACGGTTTATACGCTTCAAATTAAGAAGAGAGCCTCCCAGCATCGCCTTTACACCTTAAAAACCAACAAATTTTGCAAAAAGTGCGTGATCATAATTCAAATTCGCAGAATTTAACCCATGTCTGATAGCAGAATATACGATTTGTATGGTTATTGGACTAATTCGAAAAGAAAAATACATTTGGACACACTCAGCATATCATGTCGTAAATATGTTATGAGCTTGCAATGAGTATGTGACAGGTACACTTAATATAACAGTTTTTTATTTAAAACTATAAATTCTCTCATAAGATATATAAAAATTACTCCTCTCCTCTATATCTTGTCCACAGTTTTGGCGAAATGGAAATTGAAAATAAATGTGAATATAACCAAAGCTATGACAGAATCTAGACGCGAAAACGAACCCAATGTAAATATAATGATAAGGGGATCGATAATTAAACAGGTTGAAGAGTTCAGCTACCTTGGGAGTCTAATTTCAAGAGATAACAGAAGCACCTCTGCAGTGAAAAGAAGGATAGCCTTGGCAAAGAAGGCAAATGAAAATAAAAAACATATTAGAAGAAATAGCCACATTAAAGTAGAAATAAGGAAATATTTTGCGAAAACGTTCGTATGGAGCACACTGTTATATGGCTGTGAAAGCTGGACATTGAGAAAAACGGAAAAGTCGCGGTTGGAAGCTATGGAATTGTGGATATGGAGGAGGATGACCAAAACAAGATGGACTGACGGAAAGAGCAATGAAGAGGTGCAGAGGGAAATAAAAGAAGAAAGAAGACTGATAAAAGAGATGGAGCCAAGGAAGGTTAAATTCATTGGTCACGTTCTTCGACATAATAATTTTGTAGAAAATATAATGGAGGGAAAGGTCGGCTCGGCAAGAGAAGCAGAGGAAAACCAAGAAAGAAGTTCCTACATGATGTGCGAAGTACGTTGGGATTAAAAACATATGCTGATTTGAAGAGAGCTGCAGTGCACAGGGACACATGGCTGCAGAGACAAGGCTTAGCCTTTAGATGATTATGATCCTCTATATACACACATATATCCATATGTGTCAGGCGCAGGCACGCAGGTGGCAGCAATTTGACGAGTTTTGAATACATGCATATGGGTGAAGGGAGGCACTGCCACCGCACTGGGGTGCTGTGGCAGTGCCTCCCTTCACCCATAATACGAGCCAGGGTGCGGCAACGGCCTTTTTAGGGCACATAAGCACTTACCACTCGAGCGAAACCGCATTTTCTGGAAACGCTAGGCGCCGCCCGAATGGGTCATTGACATCCACGATATTCCGCGTAGGGTGGAACAAGAGGAAGGACGAGAGAGGTCGCCAGATTTTTCACGCTTAACGCAACTGGGCCTCCAAAATTTGCCACTCAACTCCTTATAACCGGCCTTATCCCTAATGAGGCCGCAAAAAAAAAGAATGACTGGATAAGAGACAGGGGAATGAAAGAGAATGGGAACCAACCGCAGACGGAGAAGAATTAAGGTAGTCTAAGCGAAATATTATTTTACTTCGAACCCAATGAATTTGGTCTCATTTTAAAGAAAATAATCTCACCCATCCCATGGCAGCAAAAATTCTACACCTTACTACATTACTTTCGGAGATATTTGCCAAAATATACCAGCCCTTTTACATGGGAAATGGTATGTGCATGCTCTCCAGAGTGACATAATTTACGAAATGAGGAATTTATAACACTTAGATGTCGTCAAAAAACTAAGTGTGTAGTTTGTATGTATTCTCAACTATATTTGAAAATTAATCATAATGTCACCGCTGTAGGTTCTTGGATGCCACAAAAAATCTTCCATTTTGAAGGAGTTTTAAACGCGCCGAGCGAAAAAAATGAGTCAAGTTAAAGACTTATTAAGATATTTTCATTTAATTACTCACTATTTATGTCATATAAAACTATACAACTGCGCCATTGATAATGCAATATTTAATTGATGTGTCCTACAGCTAGTGAAATTAAAACGTTTAATCCGAATGTAGTCCCTATTATGACTAGGGAACTACCTCGCTCGGACTAACTTAAGGAGGGAACAAAGAGGAGGTGCGGGAGATGAGGACAAAGTGAAGCGGAGAGAAGAATGAACTGCGGCGGTCACGTTGCACTGCTGGTGTGGGGCGGGGGAGGGAGGGGCGAGAAAGGTGCGAGGGGCGGAGGACACGAGGGCGATTTGGTCACCTCGAATAGCTGAGGCCCTCATCACCAACGCGACGAGCCAAGTTACGCTTCCTGGACTGTATGATGGAGCTCACATAATTTTGTAAATGAAGTTTTACCAAGATATGGGTTACAGTAGTGTTTTATCAAATCAACCAGTTAACCAGTTTTTGTCGGATGGTCACGAAATTTAGGATTTATCACTGATTTCACATTCTAAGTAATACTAGACATGGATGAGAGCGCTGCAACGACAGTTAAAATATGATAAATACGGTACTTATTTTGATTAGGGATGAGTACCTCGTCTGCTTCGGCAGCCATAACAGACGACAATAGACGATCGAATCAACAAGCGGCTAGGCGACAAGATTTCCCTCTTCTATTTGAAATTACATTGCTTCATTTAGAAGGAAAAATTTCCCGCTTATTTATAGTCATTAGTGCAACTAACTGATAGATGTCGCCTAGCCGCTTGTTAATTCTATTGTCGTCAGTTATGGCTGCCGAAGCAAACGAGGTACCCATCCCTTATCAAAATAAGTACCGTATTTATCATATTTTAATTGTCGTCGCAGCGCTCTCATCCATGTCTAGTATTACTTAGAATGTGAAATCAGTGATAAATCCTAAATTTGGTGACCATCCGACAAAAACTGGCGATTCGATAATACCCTACTATCAACAAGATATGCCCCTAGTCATTAGAGAGACGAGATATTAGAATTTTTAAAGGCAAACAAACTGTTAGGAGCATGAAGTCAGTATTGCAAAATTATTTAGGCGTAAATATCTTATGTTTCAATGACTGAATTACTCAGAAATAAAGTAGATATCACGAGTAAGAGATTGGGCATAGTAGCGAAAAAAGCCGACCCTGAGAAAAGAGGACGGAATAAAGAAAGGGAGATCCTACGCTGACGCGACAATTGGAATACTAGAGGTCCCAGAAAGTGTAGAATATTGGGAAGAGTTACTGAGACCTTAAAAAAAACCAACCTGCAACTGGTTGAATATTAAAATAAAACATATTTTCGCGTTCGCGGGACAAAATTTCGCGAAGGCTCAACTCAACACGCACCAACTTGCACGGAGACGGAGAAAGGAGTCGGGAATTCGAGGGACCAGCTTTAAGAGGCCGAGAGAGATAGATGTAGCGACGGAGGCGACGGCAGAGGCCGACACTCGCATCATCCATATCTCTACTTTAGTTTTTTTCCACTAACTCTCTCATTCCGAGGACTTCCGCCGTCAAAGACGAGCTCCCGTACTTTCCGCGATATTAATCCCTAAATGACGCAAATGATCTCCAACAGTGTCGTCACACGGTGTCTGCCGTCGGCTCGTCTCCCAGCCGACGACAGCGAAAGCCTCACACCAGATGGGGTTTGATTACGTCCACTGGATCTGAGGGTGGTGATATGCCCGCGGGTGGTTTAATGCCTTGGAGTGGAGGGGGAAGAGGAGGGGTTTTGCAGTGGTGGTCGGGTGCAAGGGAATGCAGCGGCATCTGCGGTGTCGAAAGGGTGCAGAAGAGGGATGCCGGAGTCAGAAAGTAGGAGGATGTGTGAAGAGGAGAAAAGACGGTCGAGAAAGAAGAGATGTGAAGTCGCCGAGGGACTCATTCGCAATCGAAAGTGCGGCATCCGGTCGTCGTGCGGCGCTGTGTGCATTCCTCCGCGTCCCATAGAAACGAGCACAGCGAAAATGGGGAATAGAAATGACATTCGGGAGGAATGAAATGCAGTGGAGATTAAAACATGGCTAAGTAAGAAAAACTGCGAGCTTATTTATGGCTGAAGCCTATGAGAGGAATACACAGAATGTTGTACAAATTCCAATACAATTTTAACTCTACAATTCTCGATCACCAAAATATAAAAGTATAAAAGAGAGAAAAACTAACTCCAAGGTAAAAACCTGCTAAGCCGATACTATAATTTATTCAATAACTTATTATACAAATATTGATTTAAATACTAATTAGTTATCCACACTTACACAAAGAAGACAACTAATATCTTTTCACACATTTTATTAAACTAGTACCACCCGAACATGATGATGCTAGAAGACTGTGAAACGCGTTGAATCAGTTGAAACAAATCAATGGAAAAGTGCTCGCTGCATTCTTTAGGTACAGAAGAATATCAATTTTTCACGAAGTGAGACCTGAATATGTACAGATTACTGATTGGTTACTTTGGGTATAAAATAATCGTCTATGTCGCCACAATTATTGAATTTTTTTTTAATTTTAACGGTTCACGATAGAACAAATAACGATCGCTTTAATCAAAGTGGAAGTCAATGTCAGCATAGCAAATAAGCATTACCGAAAATAACAAAATCTCAATCAGTATGAACATGATAAGTATTAAATCCAGGGTGGCCACTGATATCCAATTTTCAAATTCCCTGACCTTTCCCTGATTTTTCCTGGATGAATTTACCAATTTCCCTGACACATCGCCAAAAGTTCACTTATTATTGGAATATTTATTTCTGCTGTACTGCATTTTTGACGGCAGCTATAAATTTTCTAATCATCGTCTCGTATTTTTAGAACAGCAAGCATGTATTTACTATATGTACTCACTGTGCTCCAGCTGCCTCTCGACCTGAGTTTCGGAAGTTAAAAAAAACGCGAGGTAAAATTTCCGAACAACATAGCCATGGAATCCTTGTGATGAGCGTAATACATTGTAATCATAAATTTTAACACAACTAGGCAAATATCGCAATAAGGATATACAAAGGGGGTATATTGTACGTCTGATTCACAGCTAAACAACTAAGATTCATAACTGAATACTCCACGAATTGATGGTGCTTATGCTCCATGCACGTCAGCGACGGACGTTAGTTTTAGTTGGTGAAATAAAGGGCGGGAAAGACTGGCCGATAAATGAAATGGTAGAAAAATGAAGAGGATTCTTATTCCAGTTTTTTCCTGACTGTTACGAGAATTCCCTGACTTTACCAGAAATTCAAAATTCCCGTTAAATACATCGCATAAAGTTGGCATCTAAATACTTTACACCATGGAATATTAGCGAGTAACTTAAGAATAAGTTGCATTTGAACATGAAAAATCTCCTCATCCGGGGGAAGAGAAGGAATATATATAGTGAGCACTCCACCCGTTGCGCGGCGCTGCGTGTATTCTTCCGACAGTTGGGGAACGTAGCGAGAGAAAGAGATACATAGAGAGAGGAAGACAGATGTACCTATATATGGAGTGCGAATGGAAAGCGACTCTCTGGGGAGTTAATTAAATTCTTTTTTCCCTCTTTTTCTCCACGGCAGAGGCTTGGCTCCCTCGGAGGTGGGGGACTCTTAATTTTCACCCTCTTTCCACCCCTTCTCTGCGTTCCTCCCCCTCGGCACACAAGTGCCACCCCCACCATCAGGGGCACGCAGCCCCCGACGTGAAAAAGAGGAGAAATACTTTTTCCCATCTCAACCACCAGCACCCACTCGGCTGAAAAAAATTCACCCCACCTGCTGCCCCCCCATTCCCGCTTTAACCCACCCCCTCACACCCTTCCCATCAGACACCGCGGCTGCTCCTCTTCGCGGAAACTTTTAATGGACTCCCTCGCTGCTCCTTCTCCCACTCATCCCCACCTCCCTCTTCCTTTCCTTCCTTCCTCCTTTCCTTCCTCCCCTATTCCTCCTTCCCCCCCTTTCTCCTCCTCCTCCCTCCTCCCTTCCATCCTCGTTTCACCGTTTCCGCTTTCTCGAACTAAATTATGGAGAGAAGAGTGGAGAGTGATGTGATTTTCGGGGCCTTTCGAAAATGTTAACCAACGTTTGAAACGCTTCTAACCAAGTAAATGCCATTTCGAGATGGAAAAAATTAAAGGAAAAAATCGCAAAAATTATTTTCTTTTAGATTGGACTTTGGATGTTAGAGAGGTGAGGAAAAAAGGCCACGATGGGAACACGTGTAGGGACCTACCAACCCATGCCCTACTCCTCACTGCATGAATGGATATGGAGGGAGAGAAAGAGAGGAATAGCACACGAGACTCTCAGCAGATTGCATTTATTTCCAGGGCGACGAACGAAGATGGGGCGAGGAGCGAAGAAGGCAATCCAACGGGCCGTCGAAACGGTGAGCCCCCGCACACTGCATCAATGGTCGTGTTCCATATCAGGCACACCCACCTTAGTATATAACCATGTACTGACCTCAGTACGAGCCAGGGTCATACCGTATTTCACCGCATATTAGTCGCAGATTTTATGCCATTTTTTTCGCTAAAAAGTAGGGTGCGATCATTATGAGGGGAAATAAAAAAAATAACACGGCGCCGGTATTAGTTATACATAGGTCATCTATTACGTACTTAACTGCCTTTATTGTGTGCCTGCTGCCCTTGTTTCAATGCTCTAGCATAGTTATTTCGTTGAAGACGTTAATAGATAAAAATAGAAAATTCATAAGACAAAAGTGTACCCAACTAGTCCCGGTCTCCCCTACTCTGTATTGGTGAATGGCATGTAGAAATTAATGTCAGGTAGAGTGCAAAATTAGACAACTTTTTTCTTTTACAGCAAGTATCGTGACGAACAGAATTAACATGAGACGATTATGCGATGAAAAGTTGTGAACCAATTATTGGACTGAAAAAGTAGGGTGCGACGAATTATGCGGTGAATTACGTAACTTGCGAAGTGGAACGGTAACTAGCTTACACACTCACCCCCACTTACATACGGTTAAAAAGATACAAGAAAACAAGTAAACTCTTCATCTTGCACGTTTTATAAAACCAACAAAAGAAATTTTACTGGCGATTTAAAGTTAATTAGGGGGAGCAGGAACATATTAACAGTTATTAAACTTATCAAATGCGCATATTCTTCCAAAATGATTGGAATTTGTACACAATGAAGAAATAAAACGTCCAATTTTCCACAAAATACTTTTGTGAAAAACTGCACGTTTATTTCTTCATCAAGCTCTTAAACTTAAAAACGCAATGTTTATTAATATGCATTCACAAATCCCTTACGAAGTTCGCAGCCATAGCCAGAGTGAACGCTAAGATGGATTACTACGACGAGTACGGCTGATTAAGTTAGCTTTTTCCCTCTTACTAGTCCGTAATAAGCCCGTCAGAGACTATAACAAGTAGAATCTTTCAGATACCTTGGTAGCCTGATAAATATAGATGGAAACTCTACTCAGGAAATCAAGAGTAGAATATCCATGGGAAAGAAAGCCTTTGCAAAAACAAAAGCTACATTAACTGCCAATAAAGTACCTATTGCCCTAAGGGAGAGATTTGCTAAATGCTTTGTATGGAGCGTGGTCCTCTATGGATCAGAAACTTGGACCTGTAGGAAAAAGGAAGAGAAGTATCTTGTAAGTTTTGATATGTGGTTCTGGAGAAGGATGATGAGAGAGAGGTGGACGAACAAGGTGAGGAATGACAATGTTTTGGAAAGGATTGACGAGAAAAGATCATTGATGAATGCAATAAGAAGGACGGCAAACTGGTTGGGGCATGTCATGAGGCATGACTGCCTCCTGAGTAAGATAATGGAAGGAAAAGTGAAAGGAAAATGGAAGAGAGAAAAAAGAAAATTTGATATGTTGACGGATTAGAGGGAGAACAGGAGTTACCAAGAGGTGAACATGAGGGCGCAAAATGGAGAAGCTTGGAGGAGTTCAGCTGGAACCTGTCTTAGGACAGATCTACATTGATGATGATGACACAGCCGTTTAATGGACATGCAGTTGGTCCGAATGTTGAAACTTTGACTAGACTTGCAGGATGTGAGAAAATTTAGAACAGCCAGTGCGCCAAAATGTGGATTGGAACACAGTGTACACTGCCATCCAGTGCGCCTCAATGTGGATTGGAACACAGCTTACATCTCTCGCATCTACCTAGTCTCCAACAGAACAATACGAGGAAGAGGGATTAATCTACGAAGGCAAACATATCCAAAAATCCATTAATTTTTCCAGATTTTACGAGATTTACTTCATACGATGAATGTGAATAATTCTCTCATCATGCACTCAGTGCATCGAGAGATGACCAATGGTGTGCATCTTAGTTTCGAAAAGTTCTTAGTTTAAAAGTTATAACGTTTGATCCGTTTTTAATATCGAACGAGGCCAAAATCGCACTTTTTTCGAACTCCAATCCGTTAAAAATTTTCAAATTTTGTCGGCTTGTTACTCCTAAAGTAATGGATGCAGAAACAAGCGGTTTTTTTCATTGTTTAGATCGTTTCGTTGCCAACCTAAAAGAGCCTGGCTATTTTAGGACCAGATCAACTGTTTAGAAACTAGAGCCTCAAAAACCTCGAAAACGTCCCTATTTTTACGTAAGTATAGAATTCTATTCCTCAAATCGCAATGAGTTATTTTTCGGGATTTCCTTCATGCGATGAATATGAATAATTCTTACATCATACACTCAGTGCATCGAGAGATGACCAATGGTGTGCACCTTGGCGACGAAGGGTTCTTAGTTTTAATGAGATTACGTTTGATAGGTTTTTGACTCCGAAAACGAGGCAAATATCGCACTTTTTTCGACCTTCAATCGCATTTATCCTTAACTATAAAGAACTATCCAAAAATATAAAGAAGCGGCGGACGGAGAATATGCAAGCTCTTACCTTCTGAATACGCTGAATGTCGAATAAAATAAAAGATGTAACATGAACGCATGACTGATAAAACACTTGGATAAGCGTAATTTTCCAAATGGAGGTAAATTTTGATGCATGTCCCGTATTTTGATGTTAAACAGAATCTTCAGTTGTGCCACCATGTTCGATGATACAGATCAGCTTTTCACCAGCATATGTGGTCATGGTGTAACATCTAAACTAACTTTGCGCATGTAATTTTATATGTTTGAGGAAAATATCAGATATCTAAGTCATTTACCATGGAAAAGTGCACACAATATCGCCTGATTCCAGGAATAACACATGAAAGGTTTACTTTATAACGGGGGTGGCGAACCTACAGCACGCGTGCCCAAAGTGACACGCGGAGCATTTAGGCACACGGAGCTGGGAGGGCGCTAAGGAGGGATACCTTTATCATCTCACTCGATGGGTTGGCACGCGAGTCGAGCGAGTATACTCTTATTTCATAAACTTTGGCACTCAATCGTCAAAAGGTTCGCCACCCCTGCTCTATAATAATGATCAAACACTTCAGACACATGCACTTATAATATTCACATCACCAGGCATACTGCACCTAGTCCAGTAATTGGTTTGAAACATACATACGAGGCAATATAATGACATTGCCAGAATTCGAGGGCTGAATTTGGATCAGCCAAGTTATACTATATCGAGCCTCAGTCATTCACAATTCACTTGGAAGGCGGAGGCGAGATCCGGGTTTAAAACTAAATGGACAAATAATAGCGCCAGGAAATATTTAATGACAATAAACGCTGTATCTCTCCACTTATTTCGGCCGAATCATACTTTTTTGTCTTTAAATTACAAATTAATTTCCACAAAGTGAAGCATAAAACCTACAAAATTATAAAAAAGACTTTCTTCATGTTGTGTTTCGTCAGAAAGGAGTTCCTCCGCATAACATTAGTTTCGTGTATTAGGCAGCTCGCCGTGCACTCGAGATATGACCACACTCGAGCAAATCAGCATTGCCATTTCAGTTTATTCACCTTTCTCCTCACTTATACAACGTCCAAAAATTCGCCTGAATAATTCTTTCCTTACTGTTTCAGGCTGAAAAGTGAAGTAAGAAAGGTACCTTTAGGAACACCACACAGAAAAGAAAAACAGATGAATTGGACATATCTTGTTGCACAATGGGTTTATGAGGAATATAATTGAAGGAAAACTAAAGGAAAAAGTCCCCAGAGGAAGTCCAAGGGATAACACAGAGACCAAATGAAGATAAAGGTATTATGCAACGAAAGAGTGACAAGGAAGCAAGGAACTTGGCAATATGTAGTGAAGGTTGGCAGGCAGCAGTCAACCAATCTTAGGAGTGAACGAAGGCTAAAGCTGCGATTTGGTCATTAGCAGCAGGTAAAGAAAAAAACTAACAAATCGCCACGACAAATACACACTGCACTGCTAGGAGTCATCCAATACGCATCTAGGAGTCATTCAATACACCATCGATAGATTGGAAAACATGCAGTCATAAGTCTGGAGGTAGGGACAAAGAAATCTGCGAGTCATTGCTTAACCTGTTCGCATCACACGCACTACATCAAATAGTAAATTTGCCTAATAGAGGGGAAAATGTTCTCGATATACTTGCCACAAACATCCCTGAAAAAGTAATTAAAGTTGAAAATGTCGATGGAATAAGCGACCACAAGGTAGTATACGTAAAATTTTCCCTCAACATTGAAAAAAATTTTAAATTAAAAAGAAAGATTTACCTTTTTAGTAAAGCAGATTTTAACGGATTTAGGCTTGACTTAAAGACATCTTTTGAAAAATTCGAGAACATTAGCAAAAATAGCGATACAGACAATACATGGAAAGAGTTCCTCCAAATTACACGGTCACTTGTCAACAGATATATACCTCATAAGTATAAGAGCGAGAATAGGGAACCAAGGTGGTACAACGCGGAGGTTAGAAAATGTTTAAAACGCCAACGAGTTAGCCATGCGAAACTAAGAAAAAAGAAGAAAAATGTAGCTAATAGCGACCTAAAAAATACCATCGAGCATTATCAAATTTGTAAATCAGCCGCAAAAACAGCCCTTAGAAAAGCGTTTAGCGAATTCAAGAGAAAAGTACTTGGAGAACAACTAGAGGGAAATCCGAAAGCATTTTGGTCATATGTTAGGGAAGTACAGGGAACTAAAAAGTCAACGGTTAATTCCTTGAAAAACGATAGAGGCGAAATAGTAACTTCCAGTTTAGATAAGGCAAATTGTTTGAATTACTTTTTCAGAGTGTTTTTAATCAACCTATGCATAGTTTGCGCGAAACCATACCAGACCGATTTCAACAACCGATGCTCCCAATCGATAGGTATATCTTGTAGCGGAATCGTATCCTTACTAAGTAACATTAGCCCGAACAAGTCCTCAGGTCCTGATGAAATTCCAGCTCGTGTTTATAAAGAATTAGCTCTCGAAATGGCTCCGTATCTTAAAGTAATATTTAACAAATCCCTCGAAGAACACGCGGTTCCCAAAGACTGGAAGATAGCAAACGTGGCCCCAATTTATAAAAGCGGAGATAGGGAACAGCCATGTAATTATAGACCAATATCATTAACGTCACTATCATGTAAAATTATAGAGCATATAATAGTTACATCAATAATGGGACACCTCGACAGCCAGGATTTATTAATAACAAACCAGTATGGGTTCAGAAAAGGACGGTCTAGCGAAACTCAATTGGGTCTTTTTGTTCACGATATTTTAGTTTCCGGAGAAGGTAACGTACAGGTAGATGCAGCGTTTCTTGACTTTAGAAAAGCTTTTGACAAGGTTCCCCACTGTAAGTTACTCGCGAAGTTAGCATCATACGGAATAGACAGTAATAAAGTAGGCTGGATAGGAGATTTCTTACATGAACGCGTTCAAAGGGTGGTATTAGATGGTGTCAGCTCAGGCGAAGTAAAACTTACATCGGGTGTTCCCCAGGGAAGCGTGATAGGCCCAATTTTATTTCTTCTGTATGTAAACGACTTGAATAGTGTAGTAAAAAATAGCAAGCTCCGTCTTTTTGCCGATGATGCAGTAGTGTATAAGGAAATTAGAAATGAAGAGGACAGACAGTGTTTAGCTAAGGATTTAGATGCGATTGATGATTGGTGTGACAGATGGCAGCTAGAATTAAATTTGAAGAAATGCGCGATTATGAATTTTTGGAAAAAGAATGGCCTTCCCCGGAATAATTATAGCATCAAAGAAAACAAAATATGTAAAGTAGAATCAATTAAATACTTAGGCGTCACCATCAGTGAAGACATGTCATGGGGGAAACACATCAGGGAAATAACTAGTGTAGCAAACCGTAGATTAGGATTCGTAAAAAGGGTTCTAGGCCAATGCGATGAGAGAGTCCGAGAAAGAAGTTATTTTACACTTGTCAGGCCTCATTTAGAATATGCCGCTAGTATATGGGATCCCTACGAGGAAGGTATGATAAAAGAATTAGAGCGCGTGCAAAGGAGATCTGCTAGGTTTGTTAAATGTCGTTATGATAATTGTATTAGTGTTACGAGTTTAATAGAAGAACTAGGATGGGAATTACTATCAGAACGCAGGTTAGAATTTAGGTTAAACCTTTTAAGTAAATTCGAAACCGATTTGTTCACAGATGACGTTAGATATATATTAAGAACCCCCTGCGTATTATGCTAGGTTTGACCATATTAACAAAATTAGAGAGATAGATTGTCGTACCGATAGATTTAAAATGTCATTTTTCCCGCGTACCATAAGAGAGAACAATAGGCAACGTAGCAAAAGGGATAGGTAAGTGAAACATAGTTAGAATAGTCTGTAGTGCATGATGCATGTAATAACTACCAATAATCCCTTACTTATTATGTAGATTTTAACCTGTACTATACCGTAGTAATTAATATTCTATTGTAATAACTACTGCAATTACTTGCAATAACTAATAATCTACTGTAGTAACTAATAAACTATGACCCTATTTTCTAGCATGTCTACATTATATATCCTACTTACATGGCAATAGTGCATGTTTGGTGATCTTCACCCCCTGCCACACACCCTCGTGGTGGCTCGCAGGGTATTACGTAGATGTAGATGTAGATGTATCATTCTCTTAAATTTAGCGCTGCATTATAAAATGGTTGCTCTCGTGGCCTCCAGTACACGGCTCGTAAATTTGGCAACAGCGTCATTCATGAGGCTCCAACTGCCGCCTAAATGCGAAATGTTCTATAGAAGGCATTGCATCTACATACTACCCCGCGAGCCGCTGCATGGGCGTGTGGCAGGGGGTGGTAGGTCATCAGCCGTGTAAAGATGTAAAAGCTTTGGAGGTGAAATGGTGACATTTCCTATGAGAGTGTATTTGGGGGAGCTCAGTTTTTATTGTGGTCATTTATAGTGCACGGGAGGAACGAGTTTTTGTACCTATCTGTTCGGCAGAGTATCCCTCTTATTTTATCGCATCTGTCAGACCTAGAGATGCAGTGAGGCGTCATGTTAATATTCTCTGTGTCGCTCTGAAACACACCAGTTCTGAGTATCTCAAGCAGCCTAAGCCTAGCGTGCAGCCTCTGAGTCTCTAGGGGCTACCACCTTAATCCCTTGAGCAGTTCTGTAACACTATATGATCGCTCGTAGCAGTTTTTAACGAAGTGTGCTGCTTTTCTTTGTACTTTGTTAATTTATTTGGTTAAATCTTTATGACCAGGGTCCCAAATGCTCGCGGCGTATTCGAGATGTGGCCTAACCAGAGCGAAGTAGCACCTCTCTTTAACTTTTTCATCCAAGGACCTTCCTATTATAAGCTTAGCAAACCCTACTTTCTTTAATGCTGGGCCGCATATGTATTGTATGTGTGTTCCCCACGACATATCTGAAGTTAAGGTAATTCCAAGATATTTTACTGTATTTGAAGATATTATGTTAGATGAGGGGCTAATATTATCCTATAGCGAAGGAACATTTGGCCACTTAAAAGCGCACACCCTGAAGGGAAATTTCGTGAGGTTTAAGTTTATGTGTAACAGATATATGTAATAGTATCAGCAAGCTCGCTCTTCCGAGACAATTACAGAGTGTATTACCCACATTCCACAAACGGCGTCCAATTACGATTCGCCGAGTCGGCTCCTTTGGGAGGAGGACATCTGAGAACGCACTCTGCTCCACGCATCCACAGAGTGGAGTATTGGGAAGAGTGCGACCGGCAGCCACTCCACTCCCGACGCCCTTCTACTCCCCTCCCTCCTCCACGCCGAATTCCACATCCTAGCTTTAATTAAAATATCTCTAACATACTCCTCGAGAGAGAGAGAGAGAGAGAGAGAGAGGTGAAATCCTTTGGTCCTCGCCTTTGCAATCTCCTTTGCCGTCGCTTTCGTCACTTTCCGCTCATTTTCCCGCGCTTCGCCTTCGTAGCGGCGCCCGTGCCGCACCGTGCGCGCCCCCCACAGAGTTAGAAAGGACCCTTGATGCCGCACCCGCCCATGTTCGAGCGCGACTGACGGGAATGGAAAAGTCACTCGAGAGTCGTTCTCGCGCCAAGGAGCGACTCATCGCCCGAGCGAGACAACGAGAGGAGAGGAGATATGAGCACGCGAGAACGACTCTTTACTTCGGCTCACTGAGCGACGCACACATGTGTCCTCGTGCGTCCTCGAGGGATTAAGGAGACACTCGCGGGGAAGAGAAGGAAGGACGTGGAATCGATCCACCAGCATACAAAGTCAGAGAGCGGGATGAGTGGTTCCCGCGAGAGCTACACGGTAAAGTGCTCCCCATATATGCATATATGTATATTCAAAGAACGAACGATTATATTTAAAGAAATATATACATCTCTTTCAGCAGAAAACTTTTTCGTGATATCTAGAGATTACCGCCTCAACCATATTGAGTTTCGAAAATCTTAATCAATTGAATCCCTCTGCTAGGTGATCATCACAGAAACAACCATCATTGATCGTTTAAACCAGATTTGGTAGGCTGCAGGGTCGGTCGATTCGATATTTTCGTACATTTATCGATTCGTAAATCTGTGTGTGTGTCATCGCAGCAATTTCCGCCACTCGGTCGCCATTAATGTGCTTACTGACCATTTACAACTATAGCCACACTACCCACAGAGGAAATCTGTGGTCATGCGGCGCAAGTCGTAATTTCGAATACAAATTCTGTTCGGGCAACGCTACACAGCTGTCCTGTCGTCAGCGCCACTGTGAGGTGCTAGGACGACAGGCGAGGCACAAAGTAGACTGGGCTGCCTCGCCGAGGCAGCCCAGTCTACTTTGAACGCTCGACGCAGAAGGTTGCGAACGGTGTCCAAAGCAAGGTGGCCACGACCGTTCTTACGAAAAGGCGTCGACTTTGGTTACCACAATCACTTTGTTACTATTCTTTCCTTTATGGTAAAGACCAACAGTGAATACAGTGGTAGTTGAATTTTGTTGATAGGAAATTCTTTTCTTTTGAAATCACCCTAAACCACAAATTCATCGACATTTTCAAGCGCCAACCGATATATTGGCTCCATTAGCAGAGTGGCAAAATCGGCGTACGCAAATTCACTGCCAAATGAACGAAAAAGCTGAATAATCTATGCTATGCTGTGCTTTAGCAGAATCCACCAAAAAGCAGACCAATTATGGCGGACGTTTTTACGCTGCGAAGATCTGCATAGGAGGAGAAATACAATTAACAATGAACGACCGCGTGTTGACTGAATCC
Source organism: Ceriagrion tenellum (assembly GCA_963169105.1). NCBI lineage: Eukaryota > Metazoa > Arthropoda > Insecta > Odonata > Coenagrionidae > Ceriagrion > Ceriagrion tenellum. Next base: position 145,769,532 of record OY720637.1, read on the forward strand.
CTCTCCTCCTTCAAAGCTTCTCCCTCCGGCACTTCCCCCTTCATTTAGACCATGTCGTACACACCTAGAGACCTCCTCTTGCGACTTTTCCATCTGTTTTTGGTTGAATTGTATTTTTCCTTATCTTTTGTGACTCTGGGTGAGTGCGACATATCTGTTTCTTTTTTCTGTATAGCGTTAAATTTGGCTCTTTACTCCTCATCCGTCAACTTCTTGTCTCTATCTATATCCACATCTATGAAATACCGCACGAGCCACCACTAGGGTATGAGGCACGGGGTGATTTCACACCAGGCATGCACCACTAATCCCAGTTCAAATCAGAACCACGCATCCAGGCCGCTAGGCGCAGGCCAAAAGCAGTCATGACGGCAATGCACGGTCAGACAAAAAGCAGAGGACAGCCAGGAGAGCGCTACGCAGACAAAAATTCCACCATGAAACACTAGTTATGAACAACTAATGGTTAATAATAAATACTTCATGTTTTGTTCTTAACAGAGAAAAGAGGAACAAGTAAGAAAGACTACATCGGGATTTTATGCTCAGAAAACAAGAAATGGAGGTTCTTAAGAGGAATGTCGACACTTGGCGTAACATTTGTAACACGCACCATAACGTGGAGAAAAGCGTTGCATTGGCCAGAAATGTGGAATCCTAGAAAATAGGAGGAGAAGAGGCAGTGGGCGAGTGAAGATGAGAGTGTGCAGGAGGATTGAGAAGACGCGGTGGACGGCTAGGAAGACGAATATAAATTCACTTAGATGTCGCAAAAAACTAACAGCGTGTAGTTTGTATGTTTTCTCAACTATTTTTGAAAATTAATCATATTGTCACCGCAGTAGGTTCTTAAGTTTCACAAAAAACCTTCCGTTTTGAAGGAGTTTCATTCGCACCGCGCGAAAAAAAGAGTCAAGTTACAGACTTATTTAGTTAATTTCATTTAATTACTTATAATTTCTGTAATGTAAAACTATATTAGCGCACCATTAATAATGCGATGTTTAATTGATGTGTCCTACAATCCGGTGAAATTAAAACGTATAATCCGAATATGGTCTCTATAATGACTAGGGAACTATCTCGCTCGGACTACCTTAACTGGTATAGTACTTTGTTAAAAATCTTAATTTCACTGCGAACAGAATGGTTTCGATATTCTCGCTACCTTTGCAGCAAAGGCACGGCTGATGAATAGCAGGCTGGCGATATAAGGTGCAGAAAATCGTTTCTACTATGGATGGCTGCGGGAGGGCGAATAGGGTGGGGGTGGGGCGGGGCGGGAGGTAGGAAGGAGGAATGGTCGTGGAACCCTTCCTTCCTTCCTCCTCCCTTCAGAGGGAGGGACGACGAATCGGACGAAGTAGTCTCGAGAGACAAATGCGTTGAGAGCTCTAATTTGAGAATGTCTCCCGAAGAAGAGTCGTCTCAGTAAATTCGTTTCCATTCTGAAACTGCTCCGACGAAGCGGATGGACATAAAAGAGAGAATCCGACACCCCATTCACGATGATTTTATGACGGATAAGTATTCATAACTCTTGTCAATGTAGTTTAAACCCTAAGGAATCTAAGTAATGTATATACCAGAGGAAGCTCAACATTGTTCCCTTAATTCCTAGTCAGTCAAATTTTCAAGAAAATGAATTCTGAATTGGACTGATTAAAGTCACTCAAAAGTTTAAGTGTTTTATTTTCAACCCATAAATTACTCTCACTAAAATACGTCACTCATCTGAGCACATATTACAATCTCATTTACTAACAGTATAGATAACTTACAATACAGCCGATGTAACAGGTGAATGATGGACTCATAACGCTCACAGAACTAAGACAGAGTCAAACTCAAATGCGTTAAAAAATCTACGGATTACAATACTAAAAACTACGTACACATTGAGATAAGGTTCTAGTCAGCAAGAACTCCCAACCCTTGGTGGACGAGCTCCTTACGCTAAGGCTTGACGGGATTGGGCGTTAAAAGTTAAAATAGTGGTGGAAGTAAAATTGTCGCAGAAGTAAATAATCAGTAGCCATATAAAAACTAGCAAAGATACCCGTTGAAACTCAACGGGGGATGAAAGAAAGACAGGGCATAATAAAATAAATTTACGATGAAGAAAGCAGTATTCGTATTTTCAATAAATTAGCAATCAAGCGCGCATGGGTCACACAATCTACATGTATGTAATTAAACCTTGCTCGAATTGTTGTTACCGAACTGGCCTAGTGGATAGAGTTAATTACTGCTGATACCTATGTTGTAGGTTCGAGTCGCTCATGAATGACGCATGAGTATATGCTTTTTGAGAATTACCTGCTTAACTAATAATAAGATATTGGAACTGCAGGATTAGAACATCACACTCTACAATTCTATCGACGTAATCCTCCGATAACTCTCCCGCTCCCAACAAAATAAAAAAATACCTACTATCACAGCAGCGTGGAACAGAAAATTTGAAGGGAACATAATAAACAACCTTCGCCCTTCATGAGTTTAGGTCGAGGGACGTCTGAGAAATATTTCCAAGAGAAACATAGAGATGAAAATACACAATGTGAAACCACAGGCGGCCGACGTAATTTTAACTGTATAAGGACAGATCCCTGACAGACATGTGCTGATCGCGTGCCTCACAGCTTTCAGAGAGAGCACCCGTGACGATTATGTATTCATAAAATTTTAATAAAGAACAGGATTCGTTTAGCTCAGGGAGATTTGGATAACATGGTAATGAAGGAATGAATCCGATTTTTTCCGTAATTGTCTTTGGAAACTTAATGAAAATATAATCTCCGCTACGAAGCCCGCCATGAATAGCATGCCAAAAGCATTAGGGCGTTAGGGTAAATTAAATTTCGGGATTTTGATTGTGGTAAGATTTAATGCTTTTGAATATATTTTCTCCCTCCCGGCAGGGGTTGGCCCTGAACTGTGGCAAGGGGTCTAATCGGAGATTTAATGAAATCCACCCAGTGATCGAACGGTCGGCCGCGAGATGGCATTAAACGTGCTCTGATTCTCTCACGGTTCTTTTCAGAGGAGGATTAAAAACATTAGAGCTCAGCCGCATTCATTAACGTGGCCGACATTTTCATTAATACTTAAGAACGGGAAGATGAATGCTGCACGTCATCCATTACCCACAAAACAAAGACTGTCATTTCAATTAGAAAGAATAATTGAAGAGGGCATTTTATTATTCTGCGGAGTATTACATTAAACGAATGAATGATAGGTATTACTCATTGAAAATACTTTCACGAAAAATCCCACCACCCTAAATGGGGAATGGCTAAGTGATTTATCAAACAAGTCATCATTCTCTTCGCGAATGCTGGAACGACTTACATATAGCGATGTAGAATAAAGACCAATACAGTGAGGACAACCAAGCCACTTTTTTCTAATAATAGAATTGGATATTCAAGCAACTTAGACGTGGCATCGATTACTGCGGTAGATCGGCCGAACGGTTGCATTCCAACGAATCTGAATGCCTTAACTAAAGTTAACGTAAGAATACTTAAAAACTACAAAAAAAATCAATAATTTTCATATTCTTATCACTTTCTGTAACTGACTCACCACAGTGGCAACTCTCAACTGCCAGGTATCGTAAAATCTACGATTTAAGACTAGTCATCCACGTTTGACTCTTTCAGAATACAGACAACCGTCCCATTGACGTCATAGCCGGTGTAGGAGAAACCGTGAGAGGCAGGCAAAAAACTCTTTCCAAGAAGCCGAAATACTCGGAAGCATCCTTAACTCCGGCACTCATTCCAAAAAAAAGAATAATTCCTTCATCAAGTCCTCTTATAGAGCAGATTCGCCAGAAATCGTGGCGCACTCGTCGCTATGGCCTGACTACAGCGAAGTAACATTTCGTTTCCTCGTTATCATCCCCTACTGTTCGTGTGAAATTCTTTCGGGACAGCCTTTCGAATGCGTCATTGACGGACTTGAGGAAGAGAGCTCATATTTCACACATGGCTTTTCATGGCGTCAATTCTGGGTACTAATAAAGAGGCGAGAATTAAATTAAGAGAGTGATTATTTAAGATAGCCCGAGCGAGATAGTTTCCTAGTCATTATAGAGACCATATGTATTCGAAATATACGTTTTGATTTCACCAGCTGTAGGACACATCAATTACATATTGCATTATTGATGGTCCATTAATATAGTTTTATATGACAGAAATTGTGAGTAATTAATGAAAATACCTAAATAAGTCTTCAATTTGATTAATTTTTTCGGGCGGTGCGTTAGAAACTTCATCAAAACGGAAGGTTTTTTGTGATACCCAAGAACTAATTGCGGTGACAATATGATTAATTTTCAAAAATAGTTGAGAACACATACAAAATACACGCTGTACGTTTTTTTACGACATCTAAGTGTTAGAAATACCTCATTTTGGAAATAATGTCTGGAGTGCATACACGAACCATTTCCCATGTAAAATGGCTGGTATTTCTTGGCAAATAATTCCGAAATTAATGTGGTAAGGGGTAGAATTTTTGTCGTCATTAGAGGGTGAGATTATTTTCTTTAAAATGAGACAAAATTCACTGATTTCTAAGTAGAATGACATTCCACTCAAACTACCTTAAAGCACGAATACCAAATGGCGAGATAATTGAAAACGTGAGAACAGCGATAGATATGAAGGGTATCTACTTGAGCGTGACCCTTTGAACCTCAGACATTTCCAGAACGGAAGCACCTGTCGTTTCAGACATCAGTAAAAGGAGAGAAAACAAAGTTAAAATGAATCAAGAGGACTTCATCAACTAGACATCGCTGAAGATTCCGAAATGACACTGCAGAAAAGACGGGAGATATGACTGCTACGCTAACTTCTCGGAGAGGATTTTGAGGGAAATTATGCAACGCTGACGAAAGGAATTAATTTCAATGAGACGGGAAAGGAATTCAGAGGCTCAAAAAACATGGAGGACGACAGAATTATCAGATTAATGATTGGGGCAGCGAAGGGGATAAAATAAATGAGGATATTTATAAAACCACGAGTAAACGAAGTGGAAAAAATCCACTGGAGTAACATTATCTGGAGTCTCGAGAAATAAAAGGGAGCATTAGGCAAATCATGAAAGCAAGACATACAGAGGCGCGATGAATGTACCGGGTAAAATGGAAGACAGTAGACTCTATGGGAAGTATACAACAAAAATTTGCCGTTGGTTGACTGATTATTGCGAGGGGAGGCATTCGACCACATAAGGTCTCATTATAGGTTGATTAAAGCATTGAGTGAGTACATATAGAGTGGCTAAGGGATAGGAAGATTTAATTATGAGTTTTTAAATGATACTTTGGCCGATAGATGGAACAGGTGTATCAAAGCTGAATGACAAGCCATAACTAATGAGCTTTGGCACACGGCCACTTCGTTTAGTGTCGCATAACTCACATGATGTTCTAATGATGATTTCGGTGCCTGAATGTTTACTAATCGACCCATAGCAACGGAAACAAACTTATTGAGTCATCGAGACCAAATTAACATGTATTTTAATGTGCCTTCAAGGAGCATCGTCTATAATGAATCAAATTCACGTCAATATGATAACACAAGCGATTACAAAACACGGAGTCAACTATTTACCGAAGTATCATAAGGACAACAAAACAATTGATACTCGATTAAAAGCACACAACAACCATGGTAAATCTACTCTTCTGTATGTTGATGCAAAATCACAGAGTGCCACTAGCGCCTCCAAGTGGCCTTCTCCGTGAGCCAAAATTCTTCCTCCCCTAAGGTGGTGGCACCTGAGAAATTCTTCCCAAAGCTCTCAAAAATTTATGTCCAGTGTTTAGCATTGCTTTTCCATTCAATATTTACTTACTCTATGATTAAAGGTAAGCGAATGGATATGGGCTAGGGATTATTTGAGAAACGACATAAGAATGGAGAGACCAGGCGTAGGCAAAAACATCACCAATGGCGCTAAGTGGACCACAGATTTGAGCCGGCGTCACACTACCATCTTTTGATTAATCAACCATTCAATATCACAACTGGCGCTCCAAGGGTACTGCTGATAAGAATGACGTAGTAACGCGAGTCGCCGGATTTGAAATCAATTAAAGATAATTCAGACACATTTTCCGGTGAGAGATATTCCCTCATGTTTACTTTGCAATTCAGTGATTTTAGGCCTATGTCTGAAATAATACTAGAATTTTCATTACTAATAGCCGACACTTCCAGAGCTGAGTGCATTTTTTGAAATAAAATTGAACGATTAAGTCCAAAGTTTCCGTTTTATATAAAATATCAGATATATCGTGGGGAAAAGACATACAAAACATATGCGGCACAGCATTATTGAAACTAGGTTTTGTTAAGCGTATAATAGAAAGGTCCTCGGATGAAAAAGTAAAAGAGAGATGCTACTTCGCTCTGGTTAGACCACACCTCGAATACGCCGCAAGTATTTGGGACCCTGGACATAAAGATTTAACCAAAACAATTAATAAAATACAAATAAAAGCAGCACGCTTCATTAAAAACTGCTACGAGCGAACATATAGTGTCACACAACAGAGGGATTAAGGTGGGAGCCCCTAGAGACTCGGAGGCTGCATCCTAGGCTTAGGCTGCTTGAGAAATTCAGAACTGGTGTGTTTCAGAGCGACACAGAGAATATTATCATGACGCCTAAATACATCTCTAGGTCTGACAGATGCGATAAATTAAGAGAGATGCTATGCCGAACAGATAGGTACAAAAACTAGTTATTTCCGCGCACAATTAGTGACCACAATAAAAACTGAGCTCCTCCGAATATACCCTTTTAGTACATGTCACCATTTCACCTCCAAAACTTTTACATCTTAACACAGCTGTTGACCAACGACCCCCTGCCACACTCCCATGCGGCCGCTCGCGGAGTAGTACGTAGACGTAGATGTAGACATATCAACACGTTAGCACGTCGGAATCGTAAGATGTGCAACGCGAAAATTTTCGCCCACGCCAATAACATAGACCAGGCACCTCGATCCCTGTGTCACTCCTGCGCAGCGCCGAGTCAAAGTCACGTTTAAACGGTATTCGAAATTTCATCCCTTTGTAAAAGATTAAATTTATATAATTCGCGCCTGCATTTACGAAGGTATAGTGACGGAAATAATCGCTCAACAATCTTAACTCCTCCGTTTCCTTCCAAGAGGAGATGCGTTTAAAGTAGTTAGAGCGAAAAATTATTTTACTTGGAAATAAATGAATTTGGTCTCATTTTAAAGAAAAATATCTAATCTATCCAATGACATCAAAAATCTACCCTTATATCACATTACTTCTGGAGATATTTCCCAAAACATACCAACCCTTTTACATGGGAAACGGTAAGTGTATGCACTCCAGAGAGACGTTATTTACAAAATGAGGAATTTCTAACACTTAGTTGTCGTAAAAAAACTGACAGCGTGTATTTTGTATGTTTTTGCAACTATTTTTGAACATTATCATATTGTCACCGCATTCGTTTATTGGGTATCACAAAAAACCTTTTGTTTTGATTGTTTCAAACTATATTTCAACCGTAACGCTAAAAAAATGAGTCAATTTAGAAACTTATTTATTTATACTTAATTATAACAATTTATATTTACATTTAATTACTTACAGTTTGTCATATGAAACTATATTATTGCACCAATTATAATGCAATATTTGATATGTCCTACAGCTGGTGAAATAAAAACGTACAGTGCGAATATGGTCTCTGTTATGACTAGATTGCTAGATATGATTGTTAAACCTACCTGAAAGAATCAAAAATAGTAAATATATGTTATATGCGGACGACCTTTAGATATATCTTCACTGCCGATTGAAAGATCTTAATGAGTCCATTTTAAAGATCCAGAGCGATGTCGATGGTATCTCGAACTGGGCCAAACAAAACTTTTTAATTTTAAATGCATCAAAAACCAAGTCAATAATTATTGGTGATGTGAGACTTATTAATAAGATTAATCTTGAAACAACATCCGGTATAGAGCTTGATGACATAGCAATTCCCTATTCAAATTCTGTCCGTAACTTGGATATTATTATGAACAACACTCTGACATGGCACGATCAGATGCATGCAGTACCCAATAGAGTTAATGGTATATTGTATAAGCTTAAAACACAGAAAAAAATCTTACCTGTGCATATAAGGAAATTGTTAATTACTACCTTAATTTTCCCTCATATAGAGTATTGCACTCTATCCTTCGGAGATCTGAACTAAATAGCGAACTAAATTTGAAATTGCAACGGTTACAGAACTCATGCATTAGATTCGTCTTTAATCTACGCAGGGATCAACACATTTCCTCCCATAGGGAAAAACAAAACTGGCTAGATATTTCCTCTCGGCGGAAATACCTCCTATGTATCTTTTTATTTTCCCTGTTCCAAAAAAAAAACACCGAAATATTTACTTGACCTTTTTCAGTACGCACCTATAACCAGACCTATGATAACTCGGAGTGATTCATCAAATCCATATCTACCACCACATAGGACCACAATGTTCCATAAATCGGTCGTCGTCAGATCTACCGCACTATGGAATGACATTCCCAACAAAATAAAAAACTGTACGACTGTGGAATCATTCAAGAATCAATGTTATAATTACCTTTTACAGCAGTGATCAAATTATTTATTTTCACCTTGATGTTGGTATTTCTGCTTCTTTTTAATGAAAAATTTGCAATACGTTTTCATTTTTGTTTCTATTCAATTACATTTTTAAATGTCATGTACATTACACTTTTTTACCTGGAATTGGACTGGACGGTGGAATCAATCAATTGCAAATGCCATAGTTACCCGTTACAGCAGTAATCAATTATTTATTTTTACTCTAATTCTACCGTCATTTGTGATCATGTAATCGATGTCTTTTTTAATGCAAATTCTGTATTAGGTTTTTCATTTTAATTTTAATATATTTAAAAACAATTCAAAATGTTGTTGCTTGGAACTGGATTGTACTATGGAATCATTTTAATTCATTGTCTTCACTTCATCATCAGTTGTAAATGTTATTGTTACCTGTTACAGCAGTAATCAAATTATTTATTTTACTTAAATGTTGCCGTTATTTTCTGACCATGTAATTAATGTCTGTTTGTATTCAAATTTCGAATTAGGTATTCATTTTGTATTTATTTTATAACAATTCAATGTTACGTACATTATATTTTTTGTTGCAATTAAGGGTATGTACCCAGAGCATTGAATAAATCCATTCATTCATCCATGATTAGGGAACTATCTCGCTCGGACTACCCTAAACCGCTCAAAATGATTTCGAACACGTAACTAAGAATTCAAGCGGTAAAACCACAAATAGTTCCAGATTATTTCGTAGTTAAACCACTCGAAAAGATCGTACTGAGCATTCTCGACTGAGTGTTTTTTTGGGAGTCATGTTGGCGAATTGAGAACCGTGAATGGAGACGCAACAAACATCTTATCAGACATTAAAGAGAGTTCTAGCGACATATCGTTACACTCAGAAATTTTGCTTCATTTTAAAGAAATTATATGCTTCATTAATTTGGCTTCATTTTAAAGAAATTATATCACTTTGTCAAAGAAAACTGAATGACAGCCACCTATCGCAATACTTATCGGGATATTTACCAAAGCATATCAGGTATAAGGAAACATGGAAAATGTTTGAACATGGAAAATGGCACGCCTATGCACTCCAAAGACTTAAATTGAACAATGAGGAATTTCTCACACCTAGATCTAGTCCACAATTTTAAAGTTAGTAGCTTGCATGCTTCCTTAGCTATACTTAAAAATAAATCAGCTACTCACAGCAGAAAGATTTTAAAAAATAGAAAAGAAAACTTGTTGTAAGGGCGTATTCACCGCACTGCGTGAAAAACGGAGTCAAGTTTACCAATGATGTTGATGTACATTTCTATTCCATTACTGAGAACTTCAATCACAGAATAATAAATATAAACCGTTTTGAAATCCGGTCACTGCAGCGCTGCTGTCGGCATTTGGCGTAGGAGAGCTGTGTACCTACATCTGTTAGGAAGCCACAGACGCCATTACGGAAACATTAGACCGTATTTACATTTGTTTGTGAGCATTTGAAATTCCTCCGCCGATTGAGAATCCCGCCGACTATGAAATACGGGCTGCGACTCGTTTTCTCAGTGCTAAAGGCGTGAAGGCGGCTGAAATTTATCGTCAAATCAGTGAAGCTTATGGTCAAAAACATTATGAGCAATGGAATGGTACGTAAATTGGTTAGAGGTTTAAAAGAATCCAAAACAAAAGGCGAGGCATGCCGAGTAAAGGGGATCGTTTTGCTCCATGACAAGGCCCGTCCACACACGTCTAATCAAACTCAAGATCTCATCGGATATCGATTGGCTAGAAACAACTTGATCACCTTCCGCAAAGTCCCGATCTAGCACCCAGTGACTACCACCTGTACTTGCATTTGAAGATGCATCTGGTGGTGGTCAGCGCCAAGACGACGATGATGAGGTCAAAACGACTGTGTTACAGTGAGTGTCAAATCAGGCGGCAGACTTCTATGAGGATGGAATTCAAATGCTGGTTCTACGATGCGATGAGTGCCTTAATATTAGTGGAAATTACGTAGAAAAGTAGATAAAGGTACAGGTTTTCATGTAAAAATAAAATTGTTCAGAAAAGTATACTAGTTTTGTTTTTATTTCAAAACGGTATTTATTAATAAACACGCCACGTATGTATTCTTGAACCACAAATGTTATATTATTTACTTCACGCTTCCTACGGCTGCTAAAACTAAAACTTGAAATTCTAATATGGTTTCAATTTTGACGAACGCGGAAAATCTCGCTCAAACTACATTCAAGCAAACCATACGAGTGGCAAAAATTCACCAAAATCTCCAACCGCTTGTCACTGTATCACGTGACTCCACAGTTACGAGATCGTTACTATTTCTAACGGTTCACACACATGATCCCCCGCCCCTCCTACCCGGGTGCTCCAACGGTCGAACTGATTCTTCTTCTTCTTCCTTCCAGGGTTAGGCTTTCAGCCTGTTCCGGCTTCACATCCCCATCTCAACCTTGGCCTCCTAATACTCCCTTTTCCCTAATGGCTTATATTCCAATGCCTGCTTTGGAAACCTCTCATTTAGGCATTCGCTGTACGTGCTCTATCCACTTATTTTTGTACTCCACCCACCTATCTGATATTGCCCGAACACCTAGTTCCTCTCTTATAGATGTACTCCTTGATTTATCACTTCCTTTACACCCCTTCACTGCTCGAAGAAATTTCATTTCAGATGACTCTATTTGTTTAAGCTCTTATTGTTTTGTTGTCGAACATTCTGACCCATACAACATTGTAGGGACAGCCATCACCTTATAGAACTTAATTTGGGTTTCTTTTCTTGTTTGGCCTCTTAAAGTTCTTCTTATTGTCCCCCTTTATCCTCTGAAAATTGTTTATTTTATTTGTGATATCTTTATCATATGCATAAGTTATATCACATCCTAAATATTGGAAGTGGGATACCTGTTCGAGTATTTTATCTTCTATTACAATTTTTGTTCTAATTGGATTGTTTCCTAAGAATGCCATTGTTTTTTTGCCATTAAAATTTTTAGGCTATATATTTTTCTCATTTGGTGTGATTTGAGAACCGCCATTTGTAATTTATCTTCTCTATCTTGAATAATAACCTGGTCGTCAGCGAATAGAAATGTGTTTAAATACTCAGAGGGTCCCAATTCTCTGCCTGGCGCCACATTATCTTCCTTCCAATTTATTACAAGGTCATCCATGTATAGGTCAAACAAAGTTGGTGACATACTGCAACCCTGGCAAACACCTTGGTTTGTGGTAATTTCTTGAGTCATCTGTTTCCCAGTATCGATCACAATTCTAGTGTTTTTATATAGGCTCTGAGTAACTTTTATTAAGTGTTCAGGAAATCCCCTTCCTTCCATAATTGGCCACAACATATTTATGCTAACATGAGCAAATGCTTTTTCATAATCCATGAATGTACAAGACGTTATAGACAGAATAATAGAAGAGTTAGGAGAGACAGGGGTTGGAGTACAAGTGAATGGGGAGAGAGTGGACATGCTTAGATTCGCGGATGATATAGCTGTGATAGCAGAAAGTGAGGAAGGTCTGCAAAAAATATTGAATGTAGTAAATAGGGTAATTAAAAATGGTTACAACATGAAAATTAACAAACTTAAGACAAAGGTTCTAATCTGCGATAAAAACAAAAACATAACAGCCAATGTAAAATTGGAAAATATTACCCTTCAACAAGTGAAAGGATTTGACTACTTGGGAAGTAAAATAACGTGGGATGGAAGAAGCGCAAGAGATATAAAATGCAGAATCAACCAAGCGATGCTATTATTCAATGAAAATAAAACTCTACTAACGACAAAAAGCATTAGTTTAGAGATACGGAAAAACTTAATGAAGACCTACGTTTGGAGTGATGCGCTATATGGATGCGAATCGTGGACTGTAGGGGGAAGTGAAATGAAAAGACTGTTATCCTTTGAAGCATGGTGTTACAGAAGAATGCTGAAAGTAAGCTGGACAGAAAGGAAAACGAATGAAGAAATCTTTGAAAAAGCTCAAGAAGAGAGAAGCATAGTAAGAATCATTAAAGAAAGGTGAGCTAAATATATTGGACATCTAGTACGGTACAATAATCAAGTGAATAGGAAAATTGAGGGAAAAATCTGCAGAGGAAGGCCCCGACTAGACTTCACGAGTCATATTATGAAGAATATGAATTGCAGAACATACTTTGAACTTAAACGAAAAGCTGAGAAGAGAGATGAATGGAGGTCTGCTGCCAACCACCTCAAGGGTTGAAACGGAAGAAGAAGAATCTATGAATGCTAGATGCATCTCAAGGTTAAATTCTCTTCGTTTCTTTTGTATTATTTGTTTTAATGTAAAAACATCGTCAGTACAAGATCTTCCTTTCCTGAAGCCAGCTTGTTCTTCTAATAAAATATAATCGGAGATAGCATTTTATAACTCATACGCTTCACGTAGAGCCTCGGAGCAGGATTGAAATTTGTAGGTTACATATTTTACTCAATTGATGTAATTTGTGAACCGCCATTTGTAATTTATCTCCCCTATCTTGAATAATAACCTGGACGTCAGCGAATAGCAATGTGTTTAAATACTCCGAGGGTACCAATTCTATCGAATTCGTATTGATTTTGGAGAAATATTTGCGCCAGAAGTTGGAAATATTTCTCCTTTCGCAGAGAGAGAGAGAGCGAGAGAGAGGAATAAAAGATGAATAAGAGTGAGTGAGCGAGGGAGAAGAGAAATGATGGAAGCCAAGTCTCCGCCGGTGAATCAATGGAGACCCATCACAATATTGACGCCGGGAGGCTGATACACTTCCGGGAGAGAAGACGGGAATGGAGTGAAGGGGCGGTTTTTATTATTATTTCTTTTAGAAGAGATAGGGTGTGAGCGGGGGAAGATATAAATGGAAGAAGGGGAGGAGGGGGGTTGGAAATGGGGAAGAGGCGATATCCGGTGGGAGGGAATAGGGAGGGGGAAGGGGTGGTGGAAGGAAAAGTGTGGAAAACCACTCACCATTCGTCAGTCGGTCGGTCGATGGGGGATGAAAGAGGGAGGGGGTTGCGGGTGGAGGAGGGTAGGAGTGGGGTGGAGTAGGGAGGGGGAAGGAGAGGAAATAGAGTGGGTGGGAGGAAAGGGGTAGATATGGGAAGCAAAGATAGTTTGAGAGGGAGATATATAGCGAATGGAGAGCTGGACGATATTCCCCAATAAGCAACACAAAATCAATGAGGCCAGCACCTTTCTCTCCTCTCGATAAAAACATCAACGATGTATTTCCGACAAATCCAATGTTGATAATCGGAAGAAACGTTTTAGGGGATAGGTTTGGTGTGGTGGGCAGAGTACTGGCTAACCATACGGACGGCCAGGGTTCAGATCCTTGCAGAGGAGAATGTTTTTCAGAGGAGACCCGATCCCTACTTGAGTATCTTGTGGAGGGCACTTCAAGTACAGTTCTCCGTCTGTCGGATGAAACGTTAAGCTGCGGTCTCCTTGGCGCCTTTCGTTAAGAGCAGGCTAATGCGACGCCCACGACGTTTCTATCCACCCTTCTTCCCTTGCCTATCCCCTATGGCGCAAATGACCTTAGCCGTCGGTCGCCTCCCCAAATATCCAATCCAAATCCAACGAATCGTTACACCACACAGCGGTTATTTTATTAATGTAAAAAGCAAAGTCTGTCGGTCTGTCTGTCAGACTTGTCTGTCCACATATTTTCACCCTCAAAATAAATACGCGTTGGTTTATTTCATTCGCCTGCCGTCCGTTTTTCTTTTGCATAAAATTATAAATACCACGCGAACGGATTCGAGACGAATGACTGACGAAGGGCGATATAATTAAGATTCTTAAATTGTGAACTTCTCCCCACTTAGTTATATGGTAGTGAAACAGGGGGATGTCAGGATTGACATAAGAGTAGACTAAACGCCGTGGGTATGAGTTATCTGAGGAGTATATGCGGCAAAAGTGGGATGGATAGGGTCAGGAATGAGTGGATCATGAATGAGTGTGGGTTAAATACTCCAGTAATATACATGTATGAAAGGAGTGTGCTTCGTTGTTTTGGCCATGCTGAGAGAATGGATGAGAGTCGAATAACGAAACAGGTATATCAGAGTGAAATGAATGGTGCGAGAGGTAGAGGTAGGCCGAGAAAGTTGTGGTTGAATTCGGTTGAGGAAATTCTTAGGAGGAGGAATATTAGGAGTCTTAAAAACAGGAGGGCGTGTATGAAGCAGTGTATGGGGGTAAATGAGGCAAAAGAGGTTTCCAAGGATAGATCAGTATGGAGGGAATTATTGAAGCATAGTTAGGTGTACAAATATGTATTTATGAGTGAAACTTAGTGACTCTGCCTACCCCGGCAGGGTACGGCGTGATTGGTATGTATGTGTGTGTTTATTTTTAGGCAAAGTCGTGGAAATTCCAGAGGGTGGGCGGGGAGAGGGGGTGAGGGAGGGAGTGAGGAATGCAAGGTAAAGAGAGTTTAAGGCAGAGATGGTTTGAGAGGGAAAGATGATGAGGGAGTTGGGAGATATTCCCCAAATCAGCAAAAAATACTACATCGCTATATTTCTGTTATACCCCTTGGATATAAAACTGTTATGAGGGTGTGTCATAAGCACCATGTACGCTCTTTTATACATTGACTTGCCCTGCCATTACAATGTTAAACGATGTAAACTATTCGATGACTATGATGCACATTTGTTTAAAAAAATATTTGATACTAGGTGGCGTCTGCATCGACTCCAGAATAAGCACTTTTAAGAGAATACGGAAATAATTGCATTTTACGATATAATGCTATTAATTAAGCGTGTGAAGTGAACCTCGATTTTCCAAAAATAACACCAACAATTGTAGACTTTGTTTTTGATGGAAGACGGACGTATTCCCAAAATACGGAAAAAATACTTCCACTCCTGTCAAAAAACACCAATTTTGTATTTTCAACAAATCTAATGTTAAATTATTATTATTATAACTGGGTGATCTTCCGCTTAAAGCAAGTTTGGATGGAAGTTGATTTGAAAAAATAAATACTCTGAACTTAGGGGCCAATAGCAGTCTCTGCCTAGCGATATTTGTTTCATCATCTCCGAGTACATGCTTCCCCTTATTGATTCCGTCCATAAAACTTATTCTCTTTCATTCCGCTTCTCGCTTCCCCAGCTTCCTTCCCTCTGCCCAAAGGCCTTTAGAAACCCATCGTCATTATTACTTCCTACAGCCACCAACCCCTCCCTCTCCTGATCTCAGCCTTTCCTCGCCTCCCATTACAAGCACTTCCTCGTTTGTCTTCCTTTCAATTTGCCGCATCTTCTCCATCCTTCTCTCCTACACCCACATCTCCACAGCCTGCGGTCCATTCTCGTCCTCCTTTCTCAAGAGTTCACGTTTCCAACGCATACTACGCGGCACTCCAAACCAAGCTCTTCACCAGCCTCTTCTTCACATCTACACAATACGCCGCGAGCCGCCGCTAGGGCGTGTGGCTGGGATTGCTAGGTCACCAGCCTTGTAAAGGTGTACGTGTTTTTGGAGATGAAATGGTGGCATGTATTATAGGAGTGTATTTAGTGGTGCTCAATTTTTATTGTGGTCGCTTATTGTTCGCGGAAAGAACGAGTTCTTGTACCTATCTGTTCGGCAGTGTATCTCTCTTATTTTATCGCATCTGTCAGACCAAGAGATGTAATGAGGAGTCATGATAATATTCTCTATGTCGCTCTGAAAAATATAAGTTTTGAATTTATCAAGCAAACTAATCCTAGCGTGTAGCCTTCGAGTCTCTAGGGGCTCCCACCTTAATCCCTCTAAAAGTTGCTCACGCTCGTAGCAGTTTTTAACGAAACATGCTGCTTTTCTTTGTATTTTATTAATTTCCTTGGTTAAATCTCGTATTTGACCAGGGTCCTAAATGCTCGCGGCGAATTCGAGGTGTGGCCTAACCAGAGCGAAGTAGCATTTCTCTTATACTTTTTCATCCGAGGACCTTTCTAATATACGTTTAACAGAACCTAGTTTCTTTAATGCTGCGCCACATATGTTCTGTGTGTGTGTTCCCCTCGACATATCTGGATTTTAGGTAATTCCAAGATATTTTACTGCATCTGAAGGCCTGAAGAAGACATCCCTACCCGAGGTTTCCATTCATCAGCTTCCTTCTATTACTAAACAGCTCCTTCCCTAACGCAATTCTCCTCCTTATGTCTTTGCTACTACACCCATTTTTTTCTAGGTTACTACTTTAGTTTTTCTTGTTCCCGTTAGTGCCTTCCAACTTTCATGACCAGTCCCACGTTTTTAGCTCAAGAATGTCTCCTTAATTTTTCTTTTCTTATTGTTATTCTTCATCAATAACGGAACGAATATTTTCACACCAAATCGCATTGTAAATGAGAATTATTAATGTTTACATACATACATATATTTATTTAAGTTCTGGGACATTCTGTCCCCTGGAACATTTACAGAGTATAAAACAACAACAACAACAAACACTTAAGTTCAAACAAACGGCATTGTTTGAACTTAAGTGGTAAACATAAGCACCAACTGTTAACAGTCGAACACATTTTAGTAATTACAAAGTGAAAAAAGGAACCAACAAAAATGAGGCCTTATGATACACAAAGTGAATACATACAAGTAATGTATATATAAACAAAATTACATGATTTACTCATCTGCGTTAAATCATAAATGCAATACATTTTATATTTCATTGATTTGCATGGTGGTTTATTACTTTATATGTGTGCACAGGCATTTCTTGGACAAATTTATATTCGCTGATCCCTTATTTCTTTTTGGTTAGGCATTCCATAGCCTACAAGAAGTTACATAAAAAGATCTACCGCACACAGAAGTACGAAAATTTGGGATCATCAATAGTTCTGTGTTTCTCGTCAATCTTTTCTGCGTATCATGTTAATAATAACTTTATTATACAGGTATCTGGGACACTTAGTGTTGATTAGTTAGTGCATAAATAAATTTATTTGATAACCCCGTCGCTTATCTACATTCAACCACCTGAGTGCGTCATAGTACGGCGCGATGTGTTTATCAACAGGAATATTAAATATGAATGAGATATTATGTTAACGGAGAATTACGGTTCTCGAAGCAAACGACGATTTATTTTAAACGTCGTAGAGATTCATAGTAATTAAGACAACAACATTTCTTCATCTAGTTACGCTGGACTTTAACATCTCTAATCTAGTATCACCGCGGTACATCATAAGTTCCTCCAGAATATTCTTCGTGGAAACTCAAAATGTGCAGTGAAACTTATTTAAGTAAAATCTATGTATATTGGTCTTTAAAATACTAATCCTTACTAATACATAAAACTGTAATTGTGTCTGTCTGTCTCTCTGTTGCGCCATCACGTAAAAACTACTAAATCGATTGAGCTGACATTTGGCAAGTAGATAGAAGATATATATAGGATGCCAGGATGCTTATATGGGGTGCCTTTGAGGGCCCCCCTAGTGGTCCATTCTAAACATTGGGTTCGGCGCAGTGGCTTCATTTCTTTGCTTTTTCAAAGTACTTTCACTCAAGACAGAGGGCTTGGATTTTTTTATCGGAAAACTGAATAAATGAAGTTTCCAATTCTTCCAATCGATTTTCTTTTACGCCTGAATATCATGTTTTTAGCTGAAAAATCTCACCCCTTTTCTCTGAAATCAATAATAGTATATTTCCTTGACAACCAAAGATTTGATTTTCATAGGATATTCTCGCCTCTAGCATTAAAATATCACGTTTTCCTGCAGGCCCATGATAGCACGTAGATATAAAATCTGTATGAGAACGGCCCAGAGTCCCAAGGGGCCCATGACAGATATCTTCGGGGGGTAATCGATAAATTCGATGTATATTTACAACAAGTATACTCTTCAATGTCTATTCTAAAAGCAGCTCACATAGGGGCACTGCATGTACACAAGAGAGCATTGCGCAGTAAACGATACACATAAAGGAATTAAATAGACTACACATGCAATAAAATGTGCAAGAATCTTATGTGCAGGGAATAGTGATGGTAATAATGCCTCTGTTGCTACGACAAACACAGCGTTGTTTATTATCCTTTAACACTCAAATGAATTACTACACGTAGTGGATCCGTCTGCCTCTCATTACGATTGCGAACTATTTTGTAGACCAATTCCCACATCATAAACGTTTGGACTTATTTATGTATGTTTAAAAGCGTTAAAGTGCAGTTAACTTATATATTCACTCAATCGTCAAGGTGCCGAATTCAAGACACTCATTCGCCGCTGTGTTTCTCCTCCTTGGGACTTAAAAATATAGCCATCAACATACCCAATAGAAAAAAGAGTAACTTTTCAAAAAAAATCTTCTAAAGCAAGAGGAATGTCTTCTTTACAACAAAATGAGCCCTCGCAACAAAAACGACAAAGATTAGACTTGGATGCGCAAAGATATGCCCACCACTCTAATCTAATCAAACGCCTTAAGAGCGGCACGCGCGAAGGGAGCAGGACGCTACAAGACACGCTTCCCAGCTCATTTCCTCGGTTTCCGGGCTGGGCACATCTGATTTCTATGAAAATAAATAAGTCAAAAGGGCAGACTCTTCAAGTGGCTGGCCTTCAATTGGAAAGTCACTGTTTCACTGCATGGGCAACTTTACGTGGCCTGCTCCCGCGATTCGAGCGGCAACAACCTTTTTATCAACACTCCCGAGGAAAAAGCTGTGTATTTAGTGTAAAACTCTATTTTATAATGAGTTGAATAGGTGGTGATTTAATGATAATCAGTGTTTACAAACATTAAACGAAAAAATAAAATAAAGCAAAAAACAGCATTACAAAAAAAGTTATATTATCTAAGAAAAATGGGAAACTAAGTCGGTCCCCTCCGCGTGATGCTTCTCGGGTTATGCTAAGAACCGCACAAATTCCATCCTAACCCAACCTGCGGGCGAATAACCACCTATAAATCTGGTATCAAATACATACCCATCAGTTTCAAAACTTCAATTTGTTTCAAGATGGCGGAAATAATATTGACGTCACTGCATGCTTCTTACCAGAAAGAAGAACGGTAAATTCTGCTCAATGAAGGACATCGGTGTATGAAAATCGGAAATTGCACTAAAAATCACCATAGATTTTTGATTTGGTAACCGATACCAGTGATCATGGCTACCCTTTACACCGAAGGCGCCGTCCGGAAGACGGAGGACTCATATGTCAAATAAACATCGCTGCTGCTGCTGCAAAAGCTCCTTTTGACGTTGTCAACCGCTGAATTGTACCAATTATATTATCGAATGCAAATATATTTTTGTAGACAAGGGAATCGATCAAGCTGTTAATTCACTCAGAAGACGGCTCAAAAGAACTGGAGGGACGAGGTGACCATCTATCGACCTGGTTGCTATATAAGTAGTAATAAGCCTGCGTGGTCCATTTTTGTGTTTCCCGTGCATGAAAGGGGACCATCCGTCACTCATCTCTGCGTGCACCTGAAAAACGGTCAGCGTGTCTACGACAAAGAATTCAGCGTACAAGATAGGTTAAGAATTGCTCAGACGACCACGCTGACAGTGTTTTTCAGGCTCTGTATTTTACGTGTAAAATAAGTCCAGCGTTGAGGTCAGTTTATTCGGGTTTTTCCCGCTTTGATTCATGTTAACGGACAACAGTTTCGCTAACATGAATCAACGCGGAAAAAAACCCGAATAAACTGACCTCAAGAAATCACCGCGGAAGCCTCCGCGCTGAGTCCAATGTTTTTCACACCCCGTTGAATTTTAGACACGTTTCCCTGAATTAGGACGAAAAAAGTCATCAATTATTGGTGATAAACTAAACTAGAAATGCATCAGCAAGCAAAAATACTGAGTTTTAATTCATATACGAAATCATTAAGTACCATCATTCCAAATGTTTACAGGTTTATAAACCATAAACTAATGCCTTTCAGTCTTTCTAATGTTAAAAAGCATTAATGGATTTCTATTACTAATAACTACAAATGGATATAGAATTGCATAACCAGGAGATGATAAATTATACAACTGTGCGACATAAAATTTATAATGAGTTAAGTGCGAGGACACGGCGACGTTTTCGCGACGAACGAATGTTATGGCCGAAAAATTTTAGTAAGGAAAATTTTGAGACGACCAAGTTAACACTTAACTTATTACGTATCGATTCTGTCGAATTATAAGCATTGAAGAATCATCATGATTCAAAGTCACCGCCGTCGAAGTCACACTCAGCTAGCACATCTTCCGCAGTTCATAATACAATCGATGTTCAACTCAAAATATTCGACGTATTCACTGATATAGGAGCACGTTAATTCAAAGGCTTAATCGTTCCACCTCTAACGATATATGTAAAACAAATCTCAATAAATTAAGTATTTTGATCCTATTCGTCAATAATGGCGCTTATTCCAAATGAGCAAATGCTGCATGTTGTAGCTTTCTTACACCCTCTATCATATCAAAAATTGAAAAACCCTACGTTATTAGAGCACAAGAAAAACGGGGTATTGAATGATAAATGAGTCAAAGGTCACTTTGGAACGTTGGATTGACGTTTATATTTACAGAAAATGAGTTTTGAAAACGCATAATACCATCAGAAAAGTAAAAATGTATTCCTCACCTGAGAGTAATAGAATTATCCATTTCTTAAGATATGAAACAAATCAATGATCAGGCACTTTATATTTTTGCCTATAAAATATGCACAAAAGTTATTTATTGGCAACTAATTTAAACTATTCCGGGGATGCCGGTTGATCACAACCTATTATACGACCTATAACCTTATTGATTTCCTCAAGCAAATTATTATACATTGGTGATTACTATTCCAAAACCAATCGAAAAAAATACCACGAATCAACTGCAACCAAGGCTATCAAAAGCGGTAAAAGGGTATATTTCTATTTCAGGGGACATTTATACGCACCAGATTTCATAAAGTAACTTTGAGCAATGAATTTCTTTAGTCATCTCAGTGACCATATTAGATTTAAAGTTTTTACTTCAGCAACTGTAAGAAACATGAAGTAAATGTTTTTACACAAAAGGCGCGAATTTTATGTCATGTATGACTGAAATTCCCAGTAATTAACTAAATACCCTTAATAAGAACAACAATTGCACTTTTCCACAAATATTTAATTCGGATAAACTCATGAAGAACTTCAAACACAAGGCGCCTGAATCTGTTGAACTCATTCTGATATTCAAGCTAAAGCCTTCACTTAGACTTATTTGTTCACTCCGTCACGGGAAAAAGCCTTCACATCGAAAGTGTTTTTCGGTTATGTCAAAAAATATCCGCGATGAGTAATTGTTTTACTTGTTCTCATTGTTAAAAAAACTTTCCAGGTGTTCACCGTCAAAGTAGAGACGAGATATAGGCGTTAGAAATTTTGCATTGTTTTAAAATGAAGTCTCTATGAAGTGCATAACCGTTACATTTCCCAATGAAAATGGTTGATATTTGTTGAAAGATATCTGGAAAGGTAGCGCGGTTAGTTGTTTATATTGCTATTATACAATAGGTCGCATGGGATGGCCGCGTTGTTTGTTTGTTTACGCGGTCACCGGGGAAACGAAGAAAGGGACGCGCGAGGAGTACGTACGGGAGTGAAGGGGGAAGGCGGTAGAAGGTCTAAAGCAGAGGACTGTCGGTAGAGAAAGTTTTTCTTTTTACTTGTGAAGTGAAACAAAAAATGTGTTATTTTATTTTTGAAATGAAATAAAGGGAATTGTTACACATGTTATGCCTAAAAATTCGAGCCGATGTCAAAAGAGTACTCCATTCCGTAGCGGCGTGCGATGGCGATCAAGTCGAGAACTGAATGCGACGGAGTCACCGAAGGAAGAAAATGCAGAAGAGGGAGGAAGACGGAGGAGGACAGAGACGGAAGAAGGATGCTGCAAAGAGGGAGGGGGTGGAGAGGGGGTGGAAGGGAGGGAGGGAGGAAGGGGGTGGAGTGGCCTCGGTGAAGCTGTATGGCTGGTCTATAAGCGAGGTAAACTTGAGCAATGAATATATATTATGGATTGTTTTCTCGTCGCCAAGAACTGTTGTCTAGAATTCCGTACACAAACGACTTTTTGGAAAAAGGTGCCGCCTAGTGATGAAAGGCGGAAATTCCAATGTAAATACAGTCGATAGTTTGGAAATTAACACGTCGTACTGGTTTTACCATGAATATACATGGGTTTTACTTACAATTAATCATAATGCAGTGGATAAAAAATGTAGTGCTACAGGCGGGACGTAATTATAAACTTTTTTAATATCGTCCGGTCTGCATATATATGTAATTCCTCTACAAATTAAATTACACAAATGCACAATCAACTTCTTAGCTCTTCGTGAATATCGCTATACGGAAATTTAATAATAATGCGAGGTGACTTCATGAGTATTACAAATGGCCATCATTGCAGTGCTGGTAAAAAAGGAATGCACTTACCGCCGCCTTGAACAGATTCTTATTTTTCAATCCAAGTCTATTATTTTGGGTCCTCGTAGACGCATACCCTGTTTTGCAGCCTGGTACGGAGCAATTTCTGTTTAAACAAGGCATTCGAAATTCTTTATTTAAGCCGAACGGGCTGAATGCATTCAAATAATAATCAGAGTTTGGCAAACATCGTTTGTACGTTTCATAAGCCTCTTACACATTTTCTGTAATAGATATTTCCTCTCTAGCACTTGCAAAGTAACTTTTAGATCACAAAAGTAGCAAGATATTATTCAAAGCATCAAATAATTCAAATCTCCTCTATCGTTATTGAATATTCACCACAGTCTCACGTTATCAACAATTAACTACGTCTATTTACAATAACAACTGAAAAGACTCGAATCAGAGTGCTCCTAGGACTGGGTGAACTAAAAGTGGAAATTTCGTTAACACGTAGCCGCCTAGGCAACAATTTCAAACATCTAAATCCATAATATATACTCGGAAGGGAGGCGGTGGAGACGTGGGGTGGGAGGGGATACACCCCATCCCTTCATCCCTCCCACTTATTCGACCCCTTCCTCCCCCAACTACCCCGAGCCCCACTCGAGAGAGACGGATAAGAATCGCTTTTATCCAACAGGAACGAAACCTTCGAGCAACTCCCAACTATTTAACATGGGAGTAGCTTTGGAGAACTCTCCTTTTATCCCTCTCTCTCTCTCGGTAAAATATATAAAAAACGTAACATATAAAAAACAAAAAGTAAAATTAAAAAAAAGGAAACAATCCAATAGGAACAAAAATTGTAATTGAAGATAAAATACTCGAACAGGTATCCCACTTCCAATATTTAGGATGTGATATAACTTATACATATGATAAAGATATCACAAATAAAATAAACAATTTTCAGAGGATAAAGGGGGACAATAAGAAGAACTTTAAGAGGCCAAACAAGAAAAGAAACCCAAATTAAGTTCTATATAAGGTGATGGCTGTCCCTACAATGTTGTATGGGTCAGAATGTTCGACAACAAAACAATAAGAGCTTAAACAAATAGAGTCTTCTGAAATGAAATTTCTTCGAGCAGTGAAGGGGTGCACAGGAAGAGATAAATCAAGGAGTACATCTATGAGAGAGGAACTGGGTGTTCAGGCAATATCAGATAGGTTGGTGGAGTACAAAAATAAGTGGATAGAGCACGTATAGCGAATGCCTAAAAGAGAGGTTTCCAAAGCAGGCTTTGGAATATAAGCCATTAGGGAAAAGGGAGTATTAGGAGGCCAAGGTTGAGATGGGGATGTGAAGCCGGAACAGGCTGAAAGCCAAGAAGAAGAAGAAAAAAACGTTTGGCTCGAGAGGGCGGGGTAAAATTGTTTGTCCCTTAGTAGGTGCCGCAACACAAAACAAAAGAGGAGAGCATTCCGAAGGGAAACAACGCTAAACGGAGTTTCTAGAAAATATTCCGTACGGTCCCCATTGTTTTACATACGTCCAAAGAGTAGCTGCTATGAATTCATGAGTATTATTTATGCTTTCTCGTAATCTTGTCTCTCAAGGTTAACATTAAGCCTGCAAAGGTAAAGGTGCAAAAGGCAATAAAACGATCATCAACCCAGGAGACGTATGGAGACATTTTCAATGTTAAATCAGGTTATTCATTGAATTCAAGGTGTTTAAGGTCACTTCAGGAGGTGTTAAGGAATGTTATTTCAGGAGTTTTTCTTGTCTCATGGACAAAGTATGGAAACGCGTTACGTACGGAGTAATGATAACGCAAACAGTTTATCCATTACATTTTGTAGCTGCCATTACTTAATATGTAAATTTTGAATACAGTAAATGTTTAATCGCTTAAGTAAGTACTCAGTAATTTCGGCCCAGTCCCGCCACCTCTTTCAGTCCTCACTCGAAATTAAGAAATCAACGAGTACCACGCTTTTTCATTGAATATAATACACAACGCGTTTCAACTCGCGGAGTCATTACCACGTACAAGAACTGTTGATGACTCATTGAGTAGAGACGCGGAGTACATCGTGTATTAGATTTGGTGAAAAAATAAGCTCCCTTTGATTTCATAATGACGAGCTTCCAACATATAAATCCTGAATTCGCAGACTTCATTCTGGAAGAATAGGTTGAGGAACACGGAGGAGACGTATGAGGGAAAAAAGTCGGGACATGAGCAGATAAAGTGGGTAAAATTCGCTGATGACCGAGCATTTGTTAGCCAGTCAGTTGAGGGAACAGAGGGAGAGTCTATCCCAGCCATAAACCCAACCCTGACGTGTACAATGGACTTACAGAGTGCCTTGTATGCAATGAATATGAATCATAAAAAGACGAAGGTTTTATTGAGGTCAGAAGGCAGGGCTGAATATAAGGGAAGGAGGCCAATGAATAGAGTAGGTGGAACGGCTTATGTACCTTGGTAGTAAATGGAGTACAATGGGATTACCGGTTGGGACGAAAGACACATTATTGCCGCGGCTAAAGCGGCAGTTTCGAAGAGGGAATTGCCAATGGAGGGGTCTCAGAAGGGACGTTAAGAAAAGGGTGGTGAACATATGGAGCGTGGTGCTGTATGGATCGGAGACTTTGTTGTAATATTATAATTCCACCATAGCATAAAATATCAGAAACTACAGGGTATTCCGAAAACAACCCAAAACGATTTGTAAGTGGCAGTTAAGCAACGCACAACAATTTGTTAATAGCGGCTAGGCGACGCCTAACAACTTAGCATAAGCAGCTAAGCAACGCATAACAGAGGGCAGGGAAAGGGTATTTAAGGAAGTGATAGAGTGAAGGGCACTTTGCAGTCTGACTATAATCGAGGACTCTCGTGGAACTGAGCAGATGAAGTTATCTTTGGGCATCAACGGTACAAACTGCTTGAGGAGCAACCGTATTTCAACGCAGGGTGAATCCGGGAAGCAACGGGAAAATCACCAGAGGAGGAGCCGTATTTTAACGCAGGGTGTATTCGGGAATTTAGCTGGCAAGGAACACAACATCCACCAGGGCGGATATCGATAAGGAAATTGTATGTATGATTTTCATTTTTTTATATGTCCTGTGATGTGAAGAAGAAGAAACATGAAGTGGCTCAAGTGAGAAAAAGTGCATGGCCTGTTCAATTTTATGATCCTGAAGAGAAGTGATACAGTGAAGGGAAAAATATGTTGTTTATTTTAATGGTATAACATATTTATGGTGATTGGTAACCATTTTTGCAAAGGGATATTCATTTTCTTTCTCGTAATATTTTGTGAATAAAATTCATTGTTAAAACTGAGAAGGAGAGTCCGGGCAATTAATTAGTTAAGTGAGGTTTGCCGGAGGGTTCATAAAGAGAAGACAAAATCAGAGTCGCGCACCACGTGAGAGAGAGAGAGGGAAATTTATTCTGTTTTGTTACATGGTCATTGACGAGTTAGGATGAACATAGACTTGAGGCGTTTGACATGTGGGTGTAGAGAAGGATGGAGAGGGTGAGCTGGGTGGCGAGAAGAACAAACGAGGAGATTAAGGATGTGAATGGAGAGGAGAGGAAAGGAAGGAAGCTTGAGGAGGAGATCCCGGGAGGGTAGAAAAGATAAGGGAAGACACCGACAATTGATATAGAAGAGAGACAATGCCGAAAAGGGTGATAGACGGAAGAATGCTGGGCAGGCGTGGAAGAGGAATAAAGTTGATGGTCGATTGATTCAGTTTGAGGATATTTATTATTTGCATGGTGAAAACAAAATACGCGGTAGATTCCGAAAAATGAAGGATATCAACGTAAAGCACCGCTAAAGCCTTCGTTCTCACATCACTTTGCACTTCTAGAAAATGACGTAATACGTCAGAGCCGTCGGTAATGAAATAAAATAAAAGCGTGGCAAAGCTCAAAGTGTTTTAGTCACCATTCCGTAAAAGCGGCAATGATGAGGAAAGGAAATTCTGGACGACATATAGGAAACTCGAGGGAGATCTGACGGCACTTCAGTGCACTCGAAAGCGAAAATGCTTCTCAGGAATGGGAAAATTAGGATACAGATTGTCCAAAAACTACTAAATGATAAATTAACGTTTTAAGGGAGATACTTGGATAAATGAAGCATAATTACGACATATAGAAGCGGAGGAGAGAAACCCGGCGTAATCGTAAGTTTACCGATAGTTAAAGGCACCAAGTAGGCCACGGTAAAATGTATACACCACCCGACGGACGGACTGGACTATCTGCGTGGCACTCATGCGCGGATTGGGGTTCCACCAGACACCGCCAGAAGCCACTTTAATCCAGTGGTCCTCGGGATGAGAAGCCGGTCCTCAAGCCGATCCCAAATCGACCCTCCAAAGCAGACAATTAAAGGCATCCGTCGATGAATCTTCGCAGCTTTACGAAGACAATTATATGGCCGGAGAATGGGTCCAGGTATGTGGTGGATTGCTGAATTCAGTAGAAGGCTATTTGTCAATGGAAGGAAGACGACTAAGCGGAAAATGCTTCTGTTAACCTCAGAAGCATTTTCCGCTGTTAGATGTGGAATCAAACGGGTACCATCAAGAAGACATAATCTGAGATAATCACACGTGTGGCCGTATTCTTCGGGCGAATACAGGGTTTCCAGCAGCTGAGCATTTGAAAATTCCCTGAGATTTCAAGGACTTCCAAATATTAATATTATTTTTCCAAAGGAAATATTGATTTTTTTCTCGTTAATCATTAGAGAATGTTCGGTATGTTTCTTGGATGATTAAACGTGAGGATTATTTTTAACTTGCATATTTGGAGGAAAATAGACACAAAATTTTAAAATAGCTTGAGACAAAATCACATCACCACCCTTTTTTAGATTTAAACATTGTCATGCTGGCGCTCTAAGAACAAGGTTATATTACAGCCAGACTTAGCTATGAATAGCATTGACATAAAATAATCAACAACTTAAAAAACCTGATGGAATTGACTTTTTTCCTTGCTAAATGCGACAATGCAAGGGAAATTTGACTTAGCTTGAATTGCCGAAAAATGCACATTACTTCCGTTGCTGTTTTATATATTGACACCACAGAAAATTCCAGAATCAATTCGATAGTTCCCTGATTTTTTCAGTGAAAATAAAATTCCCTGAATTTCTTCTGTCTTCCGGATTTTCCAGAGTACTGGACACCCTGGAGTGCGCTTTTAATGCACCGAGGGTTTATCAGACGAGGAGGCATAAAAGTGAGGGATCATAATTACCATGAACTAGAAAATGCAGAAGTGACGGAGTGGGGGGGGCGAAATTAGGAACGGATGGGTTATCGTGCCACCATCTTATCTAGAATATAGACGGCGTTCCGCGAGAGGCGGCAAGTCAAGATAGAGAGCAAGGTATGGAGGAGGAGGCATATCTCATTGCGACCGTTCGCGCTCGAAAGCGTATCCCCCAAGGCAGCGTCCCGGGCCCTGCTAAGTTTATAATGGGCTCATCGCCATCCCCCCCTTAACCCCCAGCGGAGAAGAAAGCAAGGAGAGGAAGGAGGAGATCATATGCAGCATGCACGCGTAGGAAGGCGTATGTTTATATGGACACTTCGCGGGTGGGCACCGGAGGTAAGTGGGAGCGCCGATATTAAATTTCCAAGCGAGTCGGCGCGGTTTATTATGCAATGGGATGTAGCGGAGGCGGCTGCGCGGCTGAGCCGCTTCTTGGGAGAATTCCAAAACACGCGGAGAGAGGCAAAACACGAGGAGCGGAAATTGCCTCCACCGCGCCCTCCTCGGCAACGCCTCGTGTCAAAGGCGGCGATTATTAGGGGGCCTTCACTTGCCAATTTACATTTTCTTTGCGAGGAAAGTTTTCCATGCATTAACGCTAACTTCACCGTAATTGAACGAGAAACGACCGCCAACATTCGCGCACAAAAGGAATGGCAATGCATAAGTAGCTGCATTCCAGATAAACCGACAGGAACGCCAGAACATGGCGCAATAATTTGAATACTGACCTGAAGTTAATTTAGCTTTACTTTTCATTTAAAGTAGTCCGAGCGAGATAGTTCCCTAGTCATAATAGAGACCATATTCGAATTATGCGTTTTAATTTCACCAGCTGTAAGACACACGAATTACATATGTATTGCATAGTTAATGGTGCAATAATATACTTTTATATGACAGAAATAGTAATTAAATGAAAATATCTAAATAAGTCTTCAATTTGACTAATTTTTTTGCGCGGTGCGTTTGAAACTTCTTCAAAACGGAAGGTTTTTTGTGATACCCAAGAACCTATTGCGGTGACAATATCATTAATTTTCAAAAATAGTCGAGAAAACATACAAACTACATGCTGTAAGTTTTTTTACGACATCTAAGTGCTAGAAATACCTCATTTTGTAAATAATGTCTCTCTGGAGTGCATACACGTACCACTTCCAATGTGAAAGGGCTTGGATTTTTTGGAAAATATCTCGGCAAGTAAAGTGGTAAGGAGTAGAATTTTTGGTGTTATTGGATAAGTGAGATATTTTTCTTTAAAATGAGACCAAATTCATTGATTTCTAAGTAAAATGATTTTCCGCTCAAACTACCTTAAACATTCTCAACATTCCAATTCTCCTCACAACATATTCGTTATAAGTTATTTTGCCTGAAAATGAGGCAAAGCAGACTTCGATCGCATCTGTACCGCACATACGTAACCCAAAGCAACTGCCTCGCGGCTGCTTCCCAATTATTATTTTGAACGCACAAGTACGTATTATAGTGGATGCGTACAAAATCATTCGAATGTCATCCATTCAAACGTAAATGGATCCAACGACTTGACTCCAGAATAAGCTAGAGTTACAAACGTGTTTTACTCGAAAACTGAGTGTAGTCTCACTTATGAATTCATAAGTAATAGATACTTTCTCGTTCAAAGGGATAAACAAACTATCCGTCATGAACGAACACTTATTAAATCATTTGCAGACGAAAATATCAGAGTTTCGGAAAAATAGCTCGGAGTCCGTATCTATATAAAAGAAGCTAGTGCAAAGTAATATTTCAACACGACTGCCCTCGTGGGTAGATAGAAAGACATTACAAAATATTTAATATAAATTGTGACATAGATCCCGGCACAGAAGTATAAAATGCTTTATTTTACATTAAATACAGAAAAATCGAACCGCAATATTCATATCTTTTGTAAAGAAAAAGGTAATTCTGAGCTAAGCAGTAGCTACAGTGGTGTTCACAATGAAAAGGCAAAGGTAGAATATGGAAAACGTATCAATGAGGGAAAGTTTGCCGTGGGAAGAGAAAATTGCTGTATTTAAAGTGCTCAACTCCTGACTTCACCACATGACAGTGGAACGTGAGTGCGAAGGGATTACCACAAGTGAATCTAAATGCATCAGATAGGAGGTGCACGTGGAGTACGAGCAGTAAAAGTGAGAGAGATAGGGTTTTTATCGCGAGGATTGTGACACAACGTCGAATGAGTACTCCGGTTATGTATGTACTTTCGTTCCTCGTTCGTCTAGCCATTATAATGGAGTGGATGGAAGTCGAATGACGACAATGAGTGGAGGAGAAGAAGGGGAAAATGGTGAAAGCCGAGGGTGAACGAGGTGGTGCTAGAGACACTTAAAGAGACGGAATATTTGGAGATTAAAGAGCACAAGTGCACGAGTGAAGCAATGAATGAATATAACAGAAGCTAAATAGCAAGGATGGATCACTATAAAAGAAATTATTGAAATGGAGCGGATCACCAGTTTAGTGCGCCGTATGTATTTCCCACGAGGCAGTGAACAGCGGTCACCTCCATGGGGTCATCTCTACCGGTCTTTTCTATTTAAAGCCAACAGATGACGGTGAAAGAAATCACAAATAATAAGGTGTTTGCGCGAAGAGAGAAATCTAGGAGTAAATAAGTCCAACAAGCCCTTCCAATTCTAGGAAACAAAAGTTTTTACTTGTCCGGCATGGCATTTTATGAACTTTTTTATAACTTTTGGGGTAGTTATTGTAACATTTTAATTCCACCATAGCATAAAATATCAGAAACTACAGGGCATTCCGAAAACGGCTCACAACAATTTGTAAGTGGCAGCTAAGCAACGCACAACAATCCGTTAATGGCAGCTAGGCGACGCCTAACAATTTGTTACTGGCAGCTAAGCTACGTATAACAGAGGGCAGAGAAAGGGTATTTAAGGAAGGGCACAGGGGCAGTCTAACAAAAATCAAGTACTCTAGTGAAACTGAGCATAAGAAGTTATTTTGGTGCATCAACGGGCACAAGCTGCTAGAGGAGCAACCGTGGATGCAACGCAAGGTGAATCCGGGGGGCAACGGGAATATCACTAGAGGAGAAGCCGTAATACAACGCAGGGTGTATCCGGGAATTTAGCTGGCAAGGAACACAGCATCCACCTGTGCGGATATCGATAAGGAAATTGTATGTATGATTTGCATTTTTTTATATGTTCTGTGATGAGAAGAGGAAGAAACGTGAGGTGGCTCAAGTGAGAAAAAAGTGCAGGGCCTGTTCAATTTCATGATCCTGAAGAGAAGTGATACAGTGAAGGGCAAAATGTGTGTTGTTTATTTTAATGGTATAACACATTTTTGGTGATTGGTAATCACTTGTGTAAAGCGATATTCACCATCTTTCTCGTAATATTTTGTGAATAAAATTCATTGTTCAAACTGAGAAGGAGAGTCCGGGCAACTTATTAGTTAAGTGAGGTTTGCCGGAGGGTTCATAAAGAGAAGACAAAATCAAAGTCGCGCACACGTGAGAGTGAAATTTTTATTTCGTTACATTATTAATGTATTATTTTAATGATTTTTTTAAATATTTCAAGTTAACCAGGGCCAACACGGATCTTAAAATGTTTTTTTTTTTTGACAGCGCACACCCTGAGAGGGAACGGTGAGATGGGAATGCATTAATGCACGCGTGTTGCATGTTGAAAGAATCCCATCCTTCCCAACTAGAGCTGCCGGATCGCTCTGCCCTCTGCAGTGGGTTGACCCCGCCAGACCCACTCCATCCCCAGTCCAACCCTCTATTTTACGGTGCTGAGGTGCGGGTGATCGAAATGCACCCGGAAAGCAATAACAAACGGCCAATGGGAAACGAGAGAGAGGGAGGCCAATTCACCTTCAACGGCTTTCGAAAAAGCTGTCACGTTTACACAAGTCAGATTGACGCGTGGCAGTTCTCATTAACAACAGATCTCATCACCCGTCAGTCTGCTTTAAATTTCGAACTGGAATATGACACAACCACAAAAGCAATTAACCGGAAAGAACAGAATGCTCTCCAAGCTAACAGTCGGTATGGATATTCATTAAATTTTCATTTTTCCAAGTTGTCACAATCTACGCAATATAATACGATAATTACACCTCTAATAATATTCCGGGGTCCGTGGGGACATTTCATAAACATTTACACATCCTCTTACGACTCACCAAAAGGGATATCATTCAACATGAGCCATGAAATACGAAGGGAATGGAAATGTTCAGAGGAATGTTGGCATAGCTTCCTCCGTTTCAACCCGAAATTTGGAAGATTTAATTTTTCCAATAGAAAGTAAGTAGAGGCTTAATTAAATAGATCTGCGCGGGCGATTTTAGAATAGTTTGAGTTTATCAAGCTCGGCAGCACCAGAGTTAATCATGGCCAATAGCATTTATTCAATCGCCATTCCATTTCTCCAACTAAGACCCCAAAATTAAAGTGAAACCCCGTGGACCCCACGGAAGTCAATGCTTATTGACATTCATTGAAGTTTTGAAAAAATTACGTTTGAAAACAATTGAAAAACACGCACCCATGAGCCACTAATTAGCTGGCAAAGGTAGCGACAATGCAGCTTAACGAAACAAGTTGTGCAAAAACAGTCACCAGCACGCATAACTCTTAAAAATACCTATGAAAAAAATGACTCGAATTTCATGGCGACAAGTGGTTTAGCAAATGGGCAGTTGTGTCCTAGCCGTACTAGTTCAACGGCTTCCCAAAAGTCATTGATTTGGCATCCGTAACGGATAATATTTTTGAAAAAAATATTTTTCGTCTGCCTTTGTACTGTTTATGCAAACCATTGGTGAAGGGTGGCTGGGGGGTTAAACAATCATGTAAGCTTTTACAGCCGCTAAACTATCCCACTATTTGTAATCAGAGTCGCCTACTTGCGGCTTTTTTCTCAAATTATCGAGAAGCATACGAGAGCCAACATCACTTCAGGAATGAAAAGAATGCGGGTCTGGGAATTTTGGTGGACCACCTTCACCACGGGTGCGGGGCCAAGAGGGAGAATGTCTCTCCTGTCTCTGAAAGGGTGCCGCCGGCGATCAGTCGCACCAATCGCAATCGACAACTCGCTCATCCCTCGTCCATTCCATTTCTTCGTCATTCTTCTGGACAACTGTCCAAACACCCGCCACACGCCTATGCAGCGGGTGGGGTGAAGATAGAGAGTCTGTAAAGGTACGTTTTCATGAACGCGTTTCAGAAGAAGAGACGCGAAAGCGAGATCTTCAGCCAATCAGAAGCCCGGATTTCTTCGCGTGAGTTCGCGTGTATCCGCGTAGAGTCGCGTCGCCCGAGTTGAAATATTTTCAACTTTCGACGCGTGGAACGCTTAGAATCACAAACATGGCCGATCGGCGAAGTGTAGGTTCCATGGATGAAATAATCATCTCCGAAATTCGAGAGAGGTACACGTACGTACCTGTACAATTATAAGGACTATCGATACAAGGATAGAAACTTAAGGGAAAAGGCGTGGAGGGAGATAGGAGTATCCATTGGAGTGGAAGGCAAGAACAACTTTTATTTCCGATGGTTCTCAAAGCTCACATGTGTTGATGCATTGGTGGTAATATCATTGTGTTTTACAGCAAAAAGTGTGTCGGCTCGGTGGAAAGCCCTCCGGAATAAGTATGTGAGGGACAAAAAGAAGCCCAGAAGTTTTTTTTAAATTCTTCTCTGCTGTAGATAGCGCGTAGGTATCTCCTACGCGTGGGTTCGCCTACGCGCAGGTTCACCTACGCGCAGGTTCGCTTGCATGCGAACGGTCCACGCGAAGAAATGACGCGTCTGACGCCTCCATGAAAACGCAGCTTAATTCTTTACACGCTTTTATTCAAGCTGTGTACCCGCCACGCCATTTCTACCAACTTCATAAGTCCACAACATCTCATGACCTTGGCAATGCCACACAAAAATATATCTCCCGGGAGAGGTACGCTACATAAAGGCTTCGAGGCTAATGAGATGGCTCGAACCTGCGTATCTGATCTGCGAACTGCGAATCTGCGAACTGATCCGTATTAATCTCATATTTCGCTGTGAATCTAGTCCTCGAGGCAAGAATCTAGTCGAGGAGGCATGAAGACTAAGTATGGACGAAATCTAAGCAAACAAATAAAATGGTATACAGTTAGTAACCATTTCAAAAGTCACCAGATCCAATCGCCATGGGGATGCGGCCAATTTTAGATAACCTAGGCTCTTCCGTGAGGAAACCGTCATCTGTAAATCAGACTCTCAATATTTTCGATGAGAAACGCAAAGACGACCACGATAACAGGTTTTTTTCCCACAAAAAGGACAAAAAATTAAAAGCGGCTAAAAGCGACCTTAAATGAAAGGATGAGATAGAAAAACCCACAAGATTAACTGGAACAGAAAATCAGTAGATAATATGCCCACAATTAACGTAGTGTGGGAGAAAAGGGCTTAAAGCATGAAGAATTTTGAGACACTGAATATTTTGCAAGTCAAGAACATGAAATGAAAAGGCAATTCGTGCTGTAATTTATATTTTCTTATGATTTTATTTTCCTGTGACATTCGTACAATGACATTCACTGTACAAATATTAACTCGATTAAAAATATTATTACGTCACCATAACTTGGATACCGATACACAGAATTATTCACATTCCTTTTTTTTACACATATGAGAAATTGCAGAAGTATTAGCGTGTGTTAGAGGATTCTGGTAATATTAAGAATGGTAAATTACATTCGCCTTCCCATTTGAACTATATATTTGATAACAACAATTAATAACTCCTTTTGTTGCTTATCCATTGCCTTATTTATTTGAAGTAAACGCAATTCATAAAGCATTTATTTTATTTTATCAAAAAAAAGATAAAATATTTTTTAAAAACAACAATAAGGAATTAGGATGAGAGCTTAAAAGGAGAAAGCAATGAGCGAAAATTCTAGTGCACCTGGGATAAGTGAGATTGCCGGAAATGAAAACAAAAGCTTCAGAAATCTACGAAATAATTAATGTAGAACACTAATTACAATTAATCACTGAATTCGACAAAGAGCAATATTGATGATTACTTTTCACCTTATTTTCCAGTAAAATATTACCAGTTTGAAATACCTAAAATATATCCATTTATATCAGAAAACTATGTATCCTTTCACGCACAATTTAGTTGGTTTTATTATCATAATGAATACCTTTCTCTTTCACGAAGCCATGCGAAATAAAATTGATTTCAACCCCATTAGAAGTAAAAAGGGATAGATTAATACGTTGAACTCTGAAGATGAAACTTTACATATCACTAGTGCGGCCAGTGGTGACATATAGATCAGAAACCTGGACAATGACTCTGGCAGACGAGAGAACACTAAGTACCTTTGAAAGACAGATCCTCCGTAGAATATATGGGCCAGTATGCGACCAAGGAGAATGGAGGATAAGGTATAATGAAGAAATAGATCAGTTGATTGCAGGGAAAAATGTAGTAAGGTTCATTAAGTCCCAGAGTATACGCTGGTTGGGTCACATAGAATGAGAATGCCAAGGGGAGGAAATCTCAAAACGCATGCAAAAAGGAAGGCTGTACAAATAAAGAAGACAGGGACGTCTTAAAAATAGATGGATGGATCAAGTGTAGTACGACCTTAATAAGATGGGAATTCGTAGATGGCGAGACAGAACCTCCGACCGGAAAGACAGGAGGACAATAGTGCAGCAGGCCACACAGGGCTGTAGAGCCACTGAGAAGAAGAAAAAGAAGTGAAAAGGGAAGGGCCATGGGGGAAAGGTGAGCAGATATCGGCGTTGTGACACTCATGACGATATCACCATTTCCCGCTCATCAATATCTTGGAATTACTTTAACTTCAGATATCTCATGGGGAACCCACATACAATACATGTGGCGCAGCACTAAAGAAACTAAGATTTGTTTAGCGTATAATAGGAAGGTCCTCGGATGAAAAAGTAAAAGAGAGATCCTACTTCGCTCTGGTTAGGCCACATCTCGAATACGCCGCGAGCATTTGGGTAGAGTTACACAACTTTTAGAGGGATTAAGGTGGGAGCCCCTAGAGACTCGGAGGCTACAGGCTAGGGTTAGGTTGCTTGATATATTCAGAAGTGCTGTGTTTCAGAAGACATAGACAATATTATCATGACTCCTCACTACATCTCTAGGTCTGACAGATGCGATAAAATAAGAGAGATACACTGCCGAACAGATAGGCACAAAAACTCGTTCTTTCCACGAACAATAAGCGATCACAATAAAAAATGAGATCCACTAAATACACTCCCATGTAATACATGTCACCATTTCATCTCCAAAAAACGTACGCCTTTACACGGCTGGTGACCTAACACCCCCTGCCACACGCCAAAGCGGTGACTCGCGGGGTATTATGTAGAAATAGATATCGATAGACATCGCGACATGGGTCCGGCGAAGAGTCTGTGGACTAGCCCAAACTGATGTCGACAGATTATCGCGACACGGGCCCGGCGGAGAGGCTCCGTCTGCGTCCTACAGTCCGTTCCCAGGAGCAAACACACACCTCCGTCGTCATGGCAACCGCCGTCGCCATCTTACACGGAGCGCGCGCGATCACTTGGGCGACCCCCTCTTCCCCCGCCATATCTCCCGGGGCAATTAATCAATCAGGGGCCGCGCATTCTTCGGTTAAAGGGGTCTTCATCCCTTCGTGTGTCGT
Source organism: Ceriagrion tenellum (assembly GCA_963169105.1). NCBI lineage: Eukaryota > Metazoa > Arthropoda > Insecta > Odonata > Coenagrionidae > Ceriagrion > Ceriagrion tenellum. The sequence continues at coordinate 145,806,703 of OY720637.1, forward strand.
CGTCGTCCCCACCACCCCTCACACACAGGGTAACCCGCCCATCCAGCCCCTTAACTGCGGAGGACGCAGATCGATCCATCATAATCCAGATTTTCCCCGCGACACTAACGACGCATTGTTGTACCCTGGGCGAGCACATGAATAAGCCTCTTCCCTCCTCTTCCAATCCCTTACACCCTGAATCGCCGCCCTTTTCAAAAACCCCTCTTGTACCCTCCGACCCTTTGCGGTCCGGGAGGGGAGGGGGTAGGTAGAGGGTTGGGACACGGCCCCGCTGTCGCCCTCGTCACAACACTGCGGGAGCGGCAAGTTCACGCCTACGGCAGAAGACAAGAGACGCCCTCGGACGCCTTCACTGCTCAGGGGAACGAAGAAAAATCGCGCGCAAGACTTGCTCGACCAATGAGCGCGGGCGAATTCCAATGGCGAGCGGAGATGAGGGGGGGGATGATACGAAGGGGGAGTAATTGCCATCCTTCCGAAAGAAGACATGAATGAACATTCAAATAAAAAATAATCGCTCAACATCTACCATCGCGTTGAGGTGACGATTTTATCGTAATAATGATTGATGACGTCCTGCAGAGAACGCTTTGATGAACATTCATTTCATCAAGTGTTAGTTAAACCATGGCCTGAAATACAAGGCATGTTTAATAAAAAATGCAGCACATTTAACTTCGGAAAGTAGATCATCTTTTAAGGTAGTCCGAGCGCGATACATAGTTCCCTAATCATAATAGAGACCATATTTGAATTATACGTTTTAATCTCACCAGCTATAGGACACACGAATTACCTATTGCATTATTAATGGTAGAGTAAAATAGTTTTATATGACAGAAATTGTAAGTAATCAAATGAAAATATCTAAATAAGTCTTTAACTTGACTCATTTTCTTCGCGCGGTGCGTTTGAAACTCCTTCAAAACGGGTGGCTTCTGATTCCTCCGACAGCTTCAGTACTCGTTCGAGCCCACCTGATGGTTTTTCATTGAGCTTCCATCCTATTTCCTCTACGATTCCCTCAGGAATCCTTGATTCTCACATAATCCAAAAGTTGAAAGCATTTCTCACATCATGTATATTGCGCTGAAAGGTGTGCAGAAATTAATATTGTGGCTATTTTTCTTGGCTGAACACCGAGAATAAAGCCTTTTTTACCGTGCTAACCCAAAAGCAAACGGCGCGACGAGAAGGGTGGGCAGATATGTGTAGATGTTAAGGCATTTTCAGGTAGATTTTTCCCTTTTAATAATAGATCATAACCAAATTCCATTTTTTTTATTTTTGCAGCCTTAAGAAGTATGAAGTATTGTGTTGTTAATAGTGTGAAAATATAGCTGTCTACGACTGAAGTTCTCAGTAATCAAATAAATATGCACATCTATCTTGTCTCTTGTTTTCACGCAGGACGGAAACATACAAACTACACACTCAAATTTTCGACGAGATCTAAGAGTAAGAAAGTCCTCATAGCTTCAATTAAGTCTCTGGAATGCCCACGCGTACCTTATCCCGTGGAAAACGGCCGATATATTTTTTGAAAATATCCCCAGCGGTAAGGTGCTAATACTTTGGTATTTTAAAAAGGTGAGATATTTTTCTTTCATATGAGGTTACATTTATTGAGTTCAAAGAAAACGATACGTTAATCTATCAGCATGAAAACTTCGATATATGCACAACCCTCATCATCCCTTGAACACACACAGTTCCGCTCCTTCCCACGCGGGGAAATCTTACAACCTCTTCATGTAGTCACCATGACTTGACGTATTTTTAAATCGTTTAATCGCTAATGAGACAAGTTATTGTGCAGCAGAATGAACACTCGCTTGCGTCGACAGTTAAAAGGTGGGAAGCACAACAGAATGGCGAGTCACGATGGCGTCAATTTGAATGAAACCGTCGTCGTTTCCACCGCTGTTAGGACGATAAAAATCCCCACCGAAGGGGAATCACCAAATTGAATACACAGGCGCCGTTCACTTGCTCAACGCGATAACTTGATTGATTGTTCATTTGAGCCGAGTTCTCTTTAAGGTTCGCCTCTATCAAGCCTCAGACTTCCTAGGCCTATGACAAAACAATCTTGACCTCACCAATCCACAAATCATATTTCCCCCCCTCCAATCATCTTCCCGATTTTTCAATATCATATCCCCTCCCATATCCCTCGGCCAATCCCTTGCCGTCTACTCGCGCCAATCGATCAACATTTCCATGTTTTCCCACAACACACCCCCTTTCTTTCTCAACTTCCTAGCCTAACTCGAACTTTGCGATAAATAAGATCGAAGATATTTTCAAAATGTAGAGGATAGTTTCAAGCCTTAGTGGGTGGAATTCCTTGATATCAGGAATAGAAGAATTAACTCTGCAATTCCACATGGTAATTCCACCATACCACGTGGAATTGCAGAGTTTCTTCTTCTATCGCTGATATTTTCAACATTTTGCCCCGATGAAGGCATGAAATGGTGCAACCTTGGTGGGTTATTGATAGTGGGAGCATAAAGACGAGTTATTTTTTTTTATTTTAAGATTAAGCATATTCGGTTTCAACCCATTCGGCCAAGAGCCACAAAGGGTTCATGAGGAATAACAAGAGGGAAAATTAGAGGGGTAAGCCTGAAGAAGAAGGCCAAAGGAGAAATGCATAGACCGAGTAAAGAGATAAAACCTTGAGAAGAACTACTAATTGAGAGGAATGGAACTAGCATTAGATAGGGAAGGATGGAGGGGGAGGGGTCTTCAGTCAACCAACCTTCGGATTGACCGACCAATGATGAATGATAATTCTGTCCGGGCAACCCCTGTTCTCCCAATATCCTTACGCCTTGATATCACTATGCCTTTCTAGAATACCCTCTTCCCATATTACTGTCCACCAATAAGACGCACTCAGAGTCGTCCTAATATTGACTAACGCAGTCTCTTCTGCTCATCCACCGTACCGAGAACTTCCTCATCCTTGCAATCCTTTCTGTCCCTTTCCCTTCCTCCATTTCCTTCCACGTGCTCATCACAATCGACCTCTCACTCCCCTCAGATTTCACGTTTCCGCACTATACAACGCTACAAAAAAACAAAAGAGTACGGATAACGATGATGCGAATGAACGCCAAAACGTAGCGGCAACTCTGGAGGGCTCAATACGACCCCCTTGCCTTGCCCTGGAGGGTTGGGTTTCAAGCGTTCGTGATTACACCATCCACGTAACTAAGGAGTAATGTCGAATATTCATGAATGATTCGAGATTTTGGAGTATTTGAACTACTCGTAAAAATGTCACTCAGCCTTCCAGCTCAAATTCATATTGAAAACAATCCTTGTACTTATACACTGTAGGATTATAATTGTGGAAATGTTTAAGGATTGTTTTCAATATGGATTCGAACATAAAATACTTCCACGAAGTGACGCACAGTGGTCTGGGGAGCCCGTTTTTCCGGACAAAAGTCGATTGTCTTTTTATAGAAGAATGACTTCTTGTCCTTCATTTGTGATGCATTGCTTTAGTTATGCCTTCAAGCCCAAAGGGTATTTGTGATACTCTGTTGCTAACTAACGGCTGGTAAATCGGTCTTTTTAGACCACTGCGTGACGCCTGAAGGTGTAAAGTTTTCTCCACCTCGAGTTTTCCTCGCAAAATTACTGTCAATGGAGTTGATTATATGGCAAATTGAGGCCCAATAACGACCATATCGGACAATTTATAAGTAAATTCGAGTGGATAAAACGCAAAATCTCGAACCGTTCGTTGTAGTACCCCGCGCCTCCTTGGTTACGAGATAGAGATTATCACCAGCGGTTCACAAGTATTCCCCACAGGTGAGAACCAATGATGACAAAAAAATCAAAGAGCAATTATAAGTACGAAGAATGATCGAAGGTTTTCCGGCGAACTATGTCGTTGAAGATAATTCGGGATTTATGCCCTGAGGATGATGGACGACTCGTCCATCGAAACGTCGGCACAAATGAAGAACCTGACCCGGTAGAAATCTCGAATAATAAGTACTTCGGACGAGCGTTGGGCTACCTTCCTTCGAGCAGCTTCCTCGCCGTGGCCTCTGACCCCGTGACCCCTTCGGGCAGAGGGAGTGTGGCGACCCCTATCGGATGCGCAAGGCGGGAGGGTTGCAAAAAATTCTTGAAGATAACGTGACGGACAACCTCTTTCGTACTGATCACCCGCCCATGCATCCATCATCCAGGTCCAATCACCTCACCGCCGAAGCGATCACTCGAGATGAGAAAAAGCCAAGAAATAATCCACTTACAAAGAATAGCGGCGCGCAGACGGATTGGGCGGCGGAAAGGTAGACAGATGGCAGGGAATGCCACTTCCGCCCTCTACATTTCCGAGAAGAAGGGAAAAAAACACAATCGCCAACCGCATGCGAGCTCTTTTTTGCACAGTTTCCTTCCGCGATCTTTTTTCCGCCGAGGGAATTAGTCAGCGAGTGCCCCCTGTCGCTCGGGTGAGGTCATCCATCAATGGCGGAACGAAAGAAGAGGAGAGGCGTTATTGACGGAGACGAATGAATGGCGAAGAGCGGACGAAAGAGCCGAACGATGTCACGGCCGAGGATGGGACGCCAGTCGGGGGCGGAAAGGAACGGGGGCGGGGGGAGGGAGGGGGGAAGGAGGCCGGCGGTGGACGACACTTGCGATGGAGGAACGTAGGGCTAGGATGAGTCTCAAAACATACAGTGTCACGACCGCGCGATAAAATATTCCATCCATTGAGGAAATATGCACTACATTTTCCTCCAGCAATAGCATATGAAATCTATGAGCGAATGGAAAAAGAAGCAGAAAAAATTGGACTTCAGGTAAATGAAAAGAAAACTAATTATATGATCAAGTCCAAACAGGAGGCTAGGAGAGTGGCAGAGGATCTGACAATAGGGGAGAAGAAGTTTGAAGGAGTTTCCTGCTTCAGATACCTAGGGGTAATGGTATATAATGATAATGAGATAAGCAGAGAAACAAAGGAAAAAATACAGGCGGGAAATCGAGCGTATTTTGCAAACAAACAATTGTTCAAGGACCAACTCATTACAAGAAATACAAAGATGAAAATATATAAGACGTTGGTCCGACCAGTGGTCACCTACGGTTCAGAGACATGGACCATGAAGAGATCAGATGAAATTGCCCTGAGAGTATTTGAGTGACAAATATTAAGGAAGATATATGGACCTGTAACGGAAAATGATGAATGGAGAATAATGTATAATGCAGAGCTGGATCAATTAATTGAAGGCCAAGACATAGTTAGATATGTGAAAGCTCAGAGAATGGAGTGGCTGGGTCATATGGAGAGAGGATGGCGGAAGAAAGGATGCCCAAAAGAATAATGAGTGAAAAGCTCTACCACACCAGAAGGAAAGGCAGACCAAGAATCAGATGGGTAGATGACGTCACTACAAACCTGCAGATAATGAGCAGCAAGGGATGGAGGAGTAGGGTTAAAGGTAAGGGAGACTGGAGGCAAATTGTAGAGGAGGAGGCCAAGGCCCACCCAAGGGCTGAAGCTCCATGAAGAGGGAGAGAATAGCATATGAAATATTCGATTTTTTCTTGAAATTTGCAACTCAAATCGGTCAGATTTACGGACGATCAGACGTTCATTTGTCGATCTTAGACGTGATTATAAGCTTTATTAAATGCTGTAGAATTTCAGAACGGGAAACACGGAATAAATATAAATCACGAGAAAACAAAAGCAATGATATTCTCTGAGACATAGAAAGTGAGGCTGGTCATAAAAGTAGGACAACACAAACTGGAGTAGAACATTTAAATTACCAGTGAAGTACGCTCAAAGAAAATGAGTCTATTAGCAAATACATAAGGAGGAGAGCAGCGTTAACAAAAGTGCTTAATTATAGAATGGAGCTGATGAACGGGGTCCTAAGGAAAGGATGGGATGAAGAGGCTGGTGAAAAGCTTGATATAAATTGTAGCGTTACATGGGGCAGAAACATGAACCATCAGAAAGGAGGACGTGAGTAGGCTGATGGCGTTTGAGATGTGTGTGTGTGTGTGTGAGTGGAGAAGGTATCGTGAACGGATAGGAAGACAAACGACGAAGTGCTCAAATTAGTGGGCAGAGAAAGAAACCTGAATAAATTCCGGTACAGGCAGGGAGGGTGGCTGGAGGAAGTAATGATGAGTGAGGAGGAAGGGCGATGGTTTGCTCAAGAGTATGATTGAGAGAGGGATGTCGGGCAAACTCCTCTATATACTCCTCCATAATCTGCAATAGTACCCACAGTGTGGTCATTTTCATTTGCATCATAACGCTATTAATTCCATGACCGCAGATTTGAAAACCTCTTTCAACCTTCACCTGTCGAATTACTAATGGTTCCTTATCGGATATCTCTCTACACATATTTTTCCTCGAGTCACAAAGAAATTTGTGATAAAGATACGTAATCTTGTTGAATAGCCGCAAGTCCTAAGCACTCCAAATAATAATTTTATCGAATGAAAATGTTACGAAAGACTTACAGGCATCATTCGCGTAATACCAACCAAGAAATGAAATTGAGGGAATATTTAAGTACTTCCGATGACTATGGCATTCCTTAACACTTGAAAACTTCAGCGAGATGAGAAAGGCAAAGTGAAGGGGGATTTTTACGGAGCAAGGGTCGAAACTCCTGGGAGTATGGAAGCGTAAAAACTTTCGCGATTCATTCTCTACATTGAGGATAATAATATTGGGATTTTTTGCTAAGCGTCCTCATCGCTGGTAATCCAACGTTTTCTCTCCAATGCCAGCCACTTCTTATTCTTGTGGAGCGTCGATTGGGGAAGGGAGAAGGGTAGGGGGTTAAATCTGCCTGAGGATGGCCTGCTGCGGGGGGTGGAAGGGGAAGGAAGGAGGGAGCCAGCGGGAGGGGGTACGGTCGAAGAGGCTTGGAATCTACGTGAAAGGAATGTTTTACACGCTTCCCTGATCATCTCCTCTTGATCCCCATCAAGACATCTTGGAAGTTCGCATTTATTCAATGGCCTTCTTAATGATCCATGTTTCGAAACGTTTTCCTTTAGATAAAATCCTCCATTTTCGCGGAAACACTGGGTATCTCGTCGAGAAAATTATCTCAGTATCCTGTTTTCCATTAAAACCATTAATTTTAATGTTCATTCTGCTAGTATTCGAAACAAAGGGAGAGTTCGTGATCACAATATTGGGATATTTACAACTGCTCAAACGGTGGCCATTCGGAAAAATGCCGCGTCTCATCACCTGATTCAGTTCTTTCCGGCAATTCTTAAGCATCAATCGATACGAAGAGTACCTCGATTCGGGCCAGAAACTTAGCTTATCTGCTCCAGTTGGTGGGACGAGAAAAATTTATTTTTTCAGAGAAGCGGAATACAAAGAAACAATCCTCGCAAAAGAAATTGGAAGCCATATAAAACAACGGCCCTCTTCGTATTGAATGCGATTGCGGCTCCGACGGCGGGAGCGGGAGCACAGACGGACGTAGACAGACAGACGGACGGACGAGAGGCGATATATCGGGAGCCGCACATTTTCTTTCCCACGAAAGAGCGGTCGATCGCCGAGTCCGAGAGAAGAAGGCGCGGAAGGAGGAGTGGGTGGAGTGCGGAGAGGAATGCTTCCTCGATAGAGGGAGTAAAAGGGGTGTGGGAAGGCACGGGGGGGGGAGACGGGTGGAGATGGATATTCAAGGCAGACGACGGGGCATCAAGCGCAGCGCCCCGCGAGAGACGAAACAAAATGCCGAGGAATATCGCCCCCAAGACGGGAACTTTCTAGAAGGATGAGTACGAACGTGTGTGCGTCTGTTTGAAGGGAATGTCGCCGCCCCCTGCCTTCGACCCCTTCCCCTCCCATTTCCACCCCCGAACTTCGAATGACTGTCAAGACTGAAGTTTACTCGAGTTAGGGTAGTCCGAGCGAGATAGTTCCCTAGTCATAATAGAGACCATATTCGAATTATACGTTTTAATTTCATCAGCTGTGGGACACGTGAATAAAATTTTGCATTATTAATGGTGCAATAATATAGTTTTATAAGATAGAAATTGTAAGTAATTAAATGGAAATATCTAAATAAGTCTTAAATATGACTCATTTTTTACGCGCGGTGCGTTTCAAAATCCTTCAAAACGGAAGGTTTTTTGTGATACCCAAGAACCTACTGCGGTGACAATATGATTAATTTTCAAATATTGTTGAGAAAACATACAAACTACACACTGTTAGTTTTTTGACGACATCTAAGTGTTATAAATTCCTCATTTTGTAAACAATGTCTCTCTGGAGTGCATACACGTACCATTTCCAATGTAAAAGGGCAGGTAGTTTTTGGCAAATATCTCCGAAAGTGATGTGGTATGGGGTTGAATTTTTGGTGTCATTGGATAGGTGAGATGTTTTTCTTTAAAATGAAACCAAATTCATTGATTTCTAAGTAAAATGATATTTCGCTCAAACTGCCTTTAACGAGCAATAGTCACACATGAAGTCAACCGTTTTCGGCGATATGCGGTGGAACAGCATTTTCAGATATGAAAATCAGTAGATGCTGTGCTGTCCACTATATTCGACACGTACGACACAGTGTTTCGACTTATTACATTGCCACTCTCAGGTACGATTCTCAGATTCCGATTGATGTTTGGACAGTACAACATATACTGATTTTCATTTCTGAACAGTAACATACGGTCAGACGAGGCTCTACGATGATACACACTGGTTTAACTATCTACTGCACCTGGTGGACGAGAAACGAATTCGTTCCGGTAGCAGCCCGAGCAGTTGGTTTAGCTATAAACGTTGCACTTCTGCTGCTTGAATTACTACCTCAGCATTGAACTTCGAAGCTCATAAAACTCCTCGGATTCCTCCTCGAACGCTTAACCATCGAGAAACATACGCACCCAAATTCCACCCTACTCTACTAACTAACACGATAACTTCATCTACGGAGAGCATCGCTAGGAGTAAAAGCAAAAATACTTGCTAAATTTAAGAAAAATAAAAACTTTACTTCTCAGCAATGAGGGAACTTAGATTAATGGTCTCAGTATGAAAGGTATAATACAAGTTATCTTTAATAACAAAGTACGCTTTCATAGCCCAATGTGATCACGAAAGCTTCTAAATGCAGACTGGAGCCCCTCACCTTTGCTATATCTGCTATAGAACGCAGCATAAATTTCAGGGATCATACCCGCTATTTAAATAGGAATATATATAGTGTTTTTCTTTATCGCATCATAAAATTTCTGGATACTTTATTTATCATTTTTTTATTTGTCGAGTCACCACCCCAATTCTAAGCCCATAGACTGCACAGGGGGAGCGCCGTATCTCCTGTATTTCGCTCAGCTTTCTACCGCTTGATGAAAAAAAGTCTTTCCTCATGGAGGTGTTATCGCGAAGGGATTGATGAAAGCAAAAGAAATTTTCCGCTTTCTGAGTGTATAACTTTAAGCAAATACAATTCATTTCTAAGCTCTCACAAAGTATATTAAAGCATCGGTATGAAATTAAATGATTAGTCACAAAAGTAAATAATCAGTATTTCACACTTTTTAATTCGACATGCTGACTCAAGATGGCCACGCAGCAATTTTCCATGAGATGGTCTTTCGCGGCAATAACAAGAAAACAGTTCTGCCTGCATTCATTGTATCCATTTGTTCATGCTTAAAAGCTTCGTACTAGTAGCTGCCTCAATATCATCACCGTCTAAATTCAAAAATGTGTAACCAAGAGACAAACAGAAACAGGTGTTTTTTCCACGCCTAATACGAAAGGAGTGGTTTATTAGCCTATTTTTCATTAGTCCATTTCATGAGTTGTACATGGAAAAACTAATGCCAGTGCGGACAAAGTCGTTGGCACAAGCGGGCGGTGAGAACTAATTTGCAAACAGAATGTAGTGCGAGGCTTCTTTTTGTGGGTCCTATTTTCCGAGCTGATGGCATTCAAAATTTGAATTTCATGAGTGGAGCAGAAATAGCCGCTCAGAGAAAGAAGTGGATGAAAATAGTATGTAATCAATTGTAGGCGGCGTTATTTCATGCATTCGCTCCGGACGAAAATAAATAAATGAAGGGTAGTCCACACCACTTCATTACTCGCGACTGGTGCCTCGACAAATACGGGGTATTGAAGTGACAACCCCACGAAACCCAAAAAACGCAGAATAAAAGGAGGGATATGTTGAGGCAGTGGCGTGACTGTTGGGATCGAGACGCCTTAGTGAATGATGCCACCGGGCCCTTCTGATTCATTGGATCTTAATCGAAGACACGTAGTTACCACGTGGCTACGGTCAATAGCTTAACTCTGGTGCTTTTTAGCCCTGAGATTTATACCAGTTTTGACGTCTCCAGGTTAGGTCATGTGGAAATAAAACTATATCTCCTTGCCGACGTTTCGGCGTATAATGTACACCATCATCAGGGCTTGGAATTATTGGTTAATTGAACATCATCAGTTACTACATATTATTGCACATACAGCCTTTTGGTACTTGTAGAAAAACATTGGAAAATACCCCATACTCGGAAAATGATAAGTGTACCAGTTTCTGTAATACACCAATACTTAAATCTGTTTATCCATATCTTGTTACCTGTAAAAACCCTGGATCGCCTATACCATGTTCCAAGAATGGGGAATTTTCCAATGTTTTTCTACAAGTACCAAAAGGCTGTATGTGCAATAATATGTAGTAACTGATGATGTTCAATTAACCTATAATTCCAAGCCCTGATGATGGTGTACATTATACGCCGAAACGTAGGCAAGGAGAAATAGTTTTATTTCCACATGACCTTACCTCGAGACGTCAAAACTGGTATAAATCTAGGAGGTCGATATAAAAATGCTGCCTGAGATTTATGTTTAGTATACAAGGACTCTGATGAAAGGAGAATGCGGATAGGCCGAAGGCTACCGAGGTTTGGAAGTGAATGGATGCGGAGGAGGGAAAGGAAGACAAAAGATGGAAGTGCGGTGGGGGTGGAGAGAGGAAACATTCGCACGAGATGAGGAAGAGGTCGGTGGCTGGAAGAGGGGAGAAAACCGAATGGTTACTTGAGATTTAATGATGTTGGGACAAGTGGGGAAGACGAAGAAAGAGGATAAGTTTTACGGACGAAATAAACGGTAGGAAGTATGCTGATATGAAAATAGAAATATCGGTAAACAGGGTATTGCAGATGTAAAAAAACCAGCAGATGTTTACCGATTTACTATCACTTTCACCTGCATCAACCGGTAGATCACCAATCAATAACAATACACTTCTCAGTCCAAAGATTCCGATCAATATTGAAGAAAATTTGTAGAAGCCAACAGAGGCAAAATTGTTATTATAATAGAAATGCCGTGTGTAAGGACCATGACAAAATTAAGAACTCAAAATATGTCTTATTGTTTAATAATGGCAAGTGGGGTAAATGTGAGTTGGTCAGCCAGGCTGATACTCCCCGAAGCTATTGGGTAAGAAGAGAAGATGGAACTATGTTAAGAAGAAATTCTATGTACCTCAAGCCAATTTAATTAGATTAAAAAGAGGAGAGGTTGGTGGTTATGTGTAAGAGATTGGTTAATTAAATCGAAAAATGAAAAGGGACATGTTAGATATAGAAGTTATTGGTGTTGGTTGCCATGTGACAGATGTTTGTTTTATGAAGTTATTGGCGTTGGTTGCCATGTGGCAGATGTTTGTTCTATAGTTACTCAGTAAACAGACTAATTGGTGACATTGCCTTTGTACTATTGATAAAGGATTAAAAGAAATTAACAAGACATCAACTGATAAGTTTTTGATTAAATCAGCAAAACTAAACAGTAGTGACATTTGATAACGATGCATGTCACACTAAAACATACCAGGAATGAAATAATAAAATACCCAATAAAGAAAAGAATAATCATAAACAGGTGAAAAATTACTCCCTCGCTATGGAAAGAGTTAAAGACTAAAGACGTTGGGAGAAGAGGGTATGTAAGAGAGCAGGAGGGGGAAATGAGTGGAGATGGTACGAGGCATGGCATTTCTGAGAAGATCAGGGGGCCTTTGGAACAATTTGCATCCATTATACACGAAGAGTTCCGCAAGAGGCTTTATGCTTTCGCGTGAAATGTCAGACAAGAGGGGTTACGGCCTCCCTTCGCCTCTTTGGGAGCCCTCCTTGGGGGAGGAGAGAATTAGCATATGTTCCCGATGAAGCGATGAGAAGCGCCCAGCTCGAAAAAATAAAAGCGGAAGGAAGCCTGAGAGGTGAAAAAATGTTTACATTGCGGTCAAAACCTTTTTAAGGGGATAATAATCAGCACTCGCCTTTGACGTGAAATAACCCTACACGCTTGGGCATGGACCAGAATCTAGGCAAAAGACATTTCACGGGAAAATCCGCATTTCAGCGGGCAAGCTAAGTAGGAAATCCAACTACAATACAAGAGAAACAAGGCGTAGCTGTATGAAAAACCTGTCGGCTGGTGTTGCGTGAATGTATTTACGTCAGCAAGTAATAATAAGTTTAATGAGAGCAGAGAGACAGAGAGAGGCTTTGATCACTTTTTACGCACGGAAAATGTCTCCGAAGGGCTGGTGTCCGATAAAACAATTGAAATACCTCTTCCCAATGTTCTGCAAATGTATTTTTGCATCTTCAGGGCTTGAGATGAAAATATTATCATAAATAAATTTATTACGCACACATTTGACAGAACAACAGTTCTCAGCTTACTCAGACCCACAAACCAAATCCACATTAGATCCAAACCCAGATTGGACTCTCACCTACGCTTGCAGCTGAGCGACCGAATTTCCAATCCTTCAAATTCTGCATGGCATTCACAATAGGGAGACAAATCTTACTTTTTCACCGGATACTTGTCATCATCGTCATTTCCCGTCAATAACTCTTACTCAACGAGATTTTCCCCTATCACCTGGTTATAAAGGGATAAAAAAGATTATTTCAGCAGAATTAGAAACCCACACCTTTAGCAACTAAGGTAATTCCTGTCCTGAGGTCCACAAAGTAATAATTTAGAGAAAGTAGGGTCAAACCATCCTCTGAGTTTTAATATTTCACCTGGAGACGAAATTTGAATAACATCAGCTGATCCAAAATATTAAAAAAATTAACAGCACTACTTATACCAACACGACAAACTCAAAAAGCAGAAGACATATTGAATAAATCTGCCACAGAAATTCAAAAATGCCGGCTCCTAAAGTTCACTTCAGCCCACTAGCAACGCCAATCAATCAACAACTGGACACTACTCCCGCCACGTGGAAGAGGAAACGACAATTCAAACTTCCTATTCATTCAAAATTCAAACGCTCAAAACATTCCAGATACCTTGCTATTATAATAGGATTTTTTTTACGAAGTAAACTACCTGAATTATATGTATATACAATAAATATGTTCAATATCTCGTACAATTTCCATATCAGCCAGAGAAGGATTGAACGAGATGAAAGGAATTGATAAATTTCCAAATGCTTGCCTCAAATTCTATCGTTTGGACTTGACCGTTCATCTACATCTACACAATACCCTGCGAGCCACCGTATGGGTGTGCGGCAGGGGGTGTTAGGATGTTTTAAACATTGAAATACTAATAACCAAATACCGCGTTCCCTTTTCAAAGTAAATGTTGAAAAAAGTATACGCCAGGAGAGACTAGCTTAGAAATGAAAAACCAGCATACGAAGAAAAGAGCATTGTCTTTTCACTTCTTAATACTGGCTGACCCCTCATCCGGAGATGCAGCCTACTGCAATAGAAGGACTTCACTTCGGTAATAAATAGTAGTTTCGAGTTTGAAGTCTGATTCTCGAACAACGAAATTTCTGAGCAACTTCCTTGAGTCACTACTCCTCCCCTACGCCCACCTTCCTCGTTTTCAGTGTCTCCCGCTCAACATCTCCAGCCATCTCCTTCGGATTCCGCACACTCGAGACGACCATCGGCCGCAAAGCAAGCCTCCAAGGCAAGGCCAGCAAGAGCAAGGGGCACCCTCCCGGCCCTGCCCCTCGCAAGACCACGCCGCCGCAGAAAGACGTCCGGACCGACCCGAAGGCGAGGAAGCAAAGGCACAACTTTCCGAAACATCCCATCCGAAGGAGAGAGTTTTGCAACGCTCCATTTGAGACGAAACTTCGCCTTGAAACGCACATCCTCCGCCAAGCATCCAAAAAATATCCTTGCCTCTTTGCAAATGGAATCCTCACCCCCCCCCTCTCTGGACCAGGTCGTCGTCGTCTCCCCCTCTTCAGAGAACTCGGCGTTCCTAAAGAGCCACGCCCCTCTCCCACCGAGAGAGACTCTCCTTTTAAAACACTTCCCGAGTCGGTTAATTTTTCCCGGCGCGCTCTCTCGCATTAACGCCCTCAGAGACCGCAATATCCTCTTTAACATCGCATTTCGCTCGGTCGGAAAATTTCCCTTTTCCTCGCGACTTCATTTCCCAACGAGGGGAAAAGTGGTGGAGGGAGAGAGTGGTAGTCTGTGAGTCATGAGAAGTAAGGAGCGGACGCGTATGCAAAACAGTAGGGGATCATGCCGCTTGTACGGCTCCAGAAAGTGCTTCACAAGACGTTAAGGATACCCAAAGGGCTTGTCAGTCCAAATAAAATGGTCTTTGAACCTTAAAAAGTAAAGCTCGCGGCAATCAACTACTCCGCTACAAACGGTGTTTTAATAATAATAACAATACCGACGAGCAACTGGATGGAATGGGCACGTGTGTTTTTGACAGTTATGATGATAATCCTTGTCTACCGGAATACGTTTTGAGACAATTTGAGAGGCTGAAAGAGAAGAGCGAACAAAGCCAAAAGAAAATATTTCCACAGGAAACGAAGCGAGTAACGTGTTGAAAAATGAAAAGATGCTTAAGTATTAGGAAGGGAAAAGGGCAAGTGGTCCGAACAAAGAAAAAGAGAGCTTAAAGTTGACAAAATTTGAGGAAAACAAAACGACCAATCACAAAGAATCTAAATTCCGTGAAGGCTCAAAGAGCGAGAAATGTAATGCTAATGATGACTGCTTCGCACTTGAGACACGTGTGATTTTCCCGGCATGGCAACGATAAGTTCCAAATTATTGTGTTAGGAAGGATAGCGCGACGAAAAGACACGATTTTTTACAGTTGAAGATCACCTTAAACGCTCCGCGGACATCACGAGTCAACGCCTTTAGCCTTGGGTTAGCGAGTGTGAACGTGTTAATGACATTTGGGAGAACTAGACGGTTGAATAGAGCTCGGCGGCGATAACAACACCTCTCTGAGATTGGAAACTCATTAATTCCACCTAAGACTTAAGTTATCCCAGGTAATCCAATGCATAAATTCCACGACGACACATGAAGCGGGAGAGGGAAAGAAAGCGACAGTATCAAATCGCAATAAAGACACTCAAGAGCACAAAAGTTAATGACAAAAAAACCTCCAGCTCTAGTCCGACAAATTGAATTTTAACCGACAGCGCATTGCTATGTATTCTGATACCAAACGGATGAGTTTCCATTGAAAAAACCACAGGATATAATAGGAGCTTAAGGATTAAGCTTTACCTTATTTATAAGAGTTAAAGCCTTATCACATGGCTTTTGGACGTAACTACAGGCTCCTCCTTATATATTTTGGCACAAGCTTTGTAAGAAATGAAGCACTAATTCATTTAATGATAAAATTATAACTTAAAAAAACGTCATTTTTCACGTCTAGGCGTTAGTAGATGCCATACTTTCAATCCGGCACGTGGCTGCTCTCGGGGTTGATACCATTTCACGCGTGGTGCGTGGTGGACGCGATGACGGACAATCAAGGCGGAAATGTAGCTCACCTGCGAACAGAGGTAGAGAAATCAAATTAGGAAAACATTCGAAAAATGTTGCTTTTCATTCATAATGGGAAATCCCAAACTATTACAGATATAGTCCATCAAAAATTTCCTAGAGATACATATATGAGGAAAGCGCCTACCGTCCGGCGCCTACCGTCATTTATTCAGGACACCCAGCATTTTCTGAGCCGCCTTAAATCCCTCCCCTCTCCCCTTCCACCTGGCGTTATTCTCCTAATAGTTGACGTGTGCTCCCTTTACACAAATATTCCCCACATAGAAGGTCTGGCTGCTGCAAAGGAACTTTTCAACAGGAGACCCATTGGCTCACGCCCCTCTACATTTTCAGTGCAGCATCTAGACCCGGATGAAAGGTGGTTACAAAGATTTGTTCATCAGGATAAAGATGATCGTCCGGTTGAGGCGTGGAAGGCGGTCTCCTTGAGCGCTCAACCGCCCTGAGGAACTGTTCCCTCACCAGGTGGAGGGGATATCCCCGGCTCGCGAAGGCTGAGCTCCTTTTGAAACTAATGAGGATGGTGCTCACGAAAAACAATTTCGTTTTCGGTGGGCGTCATTTTCTTCAAGTTAAAGGTACCGCTATGGGCACGAGAATGGCACCCTCTTAAGCCTCCTGCTTCCTCGGGCGATGGGAAGAAACTCTAGTATCTTCTTCCCCACTTCAGCCACTCGTCTGGCTTCGTTATATAGACGATATTTTTATAATTTGGACCCACGGTAGCACAACTCTTAAGCCTTTATTAAAAAAATTAATTCACATCCATTCCTTTCTTTCACTCATCACTCTTCAACTTCTTCTATCACGTTCCTCCATGTATACATTCACTTAAAAAATAACAAAATTTGCATATCCGTTTCCAAGAAACCCACCAACCTGCAGCAGTACTTGCATTGGGATAGCTGTCATCCCGATCACTGCAAACGCACCCTCCCATTTTCTCTCGCTCGTCGAGGTCGACGTATTTGCTCCGACGATTTTCATTTATTTCATTATTCGAAAGACCTGGAAACAGCCTTCGCGAGCCGGGGATATCCCCTCCACCTGGTGAGGGAACAGTTCCTCAGGGCGGTTGAGCCCTCAAGGAGACCGCCTTCCACGCCTCAACCGGACGATCATCTTTATCCTGATGAACAAATCTTTGTAACCACCTTTCATTCGGGTCTAGATGCTGCACTGAAAAACCTCCTCAAGTCAGCACACTCAATTCTCGCCTCTTCCCCCTCTACTTCTTCTTTTATTCGAAGACCTCCCGTGCTCTCCTTTCGTCGCCCTCCCAATCTCCAAAATAGTCTCTGGATCCGCGAGATCCGACAAACCTCACTTGAGGGTAGTGTGGTCGATCCCCCTCTCGTTGGATCAAATCCTTGCAGCAAGCCCCGTTGTCTCACCTGCCCACTCAACCCTTTCTCCCGAACAAATATAACGTATCAGATACTTACTCGGGGAACCTGTTCCTCGAGTAATGTAATTTACCTCCTCACCTGTAAACACTGCCAGGCCTTCTACGTTGGCCTCACAAGCACATCTCTCAATGTACGAATCAATAACCACAGGAGCAGCGTGACACAACAATTGAAGCTGCCTGTAGCGGAGCACGCTAATTCTCATAACCTCCCCTTCAACGACTGCTTCCAAGTAAAAATCATTCGCGCCCTCCCACCTGACACATCTATCATGGAGCTCCGCCATTGGGAACAATCATATATTTCAATCCTAAAATCTATTTGTACTCCCGGGCTTAACCTCCGCTAGCTTTCTCCCCTCCTCTTACTCCTCCCTCCCTCACTTCCTTCCAACCAATCACTTCCCTCAAAAACCAACCACGCACCCAGTCAGACCCTTTACCCTCAAATCCAGTGTGACACTCTTCAGTTGTGATTTTCTCCCGCTGAGGAAGGGTTCTCACCCGAAAGCTTCCGAGAGCAGTAGACACCGGTGTCGCCATGGATCGCCTTTCTGTGAGTGTCCACTGATATACCTATCTATCCATCCCCTACCTCAACGCCTTGTTGCTAGCTTATATTTCTAAATTTATTTCCTTTTCTTTAATATATATATAATTATATATATATATATGTATATATATATATATATATATATATATATATATATATATATATATATATATATATATATATATATATATACACGATGTGGATAGGATGGAGGAGATAGACACACAAAAAAAGAGACGATCACACTTACATAGCTAGCTTTCGGAACTAGTCCGTCTTCAAGGCGTATCACGGAACAAATGTCGTGTGCGCTGGTGAGGATAGGGGAAGGAGGGGCGGTAGGTTAGGGGAGTGGGGAT
The DNA here is from genome assembly GCA_963169105.1 of Ceriagrion tenellum. Taxonomy (NCBI): domain Eukaryota; kingdom Metazoa; phylum Arthropoda; class Insecta; order Odonata; family Coenagrionidae; genus Ceriagrion; species Ceriagrion tenellum. Next base: position 145,824,932 of record OY720637.1, read on the forward strand.
GGGGGAAGGGGAAGGGGTTTTTCCCAGCGGTTGACGAACGGTTCTTGAAAAGGGGAAATTTTTACCAGCTCGTGTCTTGGCCGGAGAGAGCGGAAGGGGTCGCAGTGAGGGTGGGGGGGGGGAGAGGGAAGGGAAGGGGGTAAATGGAAAACAACGGGGAGCGTGCGATTAATGTATTTTATTTAATCCGGGCGCGGCGTACGATTTTAGCAACCAGATTATGGCCAGCTCCTTCTGGCGCACTTCAATTAACGGGGCGTCCGGGGGAAGGGAGATCAATATTGCCACCTCAAAGCACTTGTCAAAGGACAAGCCATGCTTCCGCACATGAGTAGGGACGGGGAAAGTGGAAGATGGGTCTTTACAGGTGCACCGATGGTTATTCATTCTAATATTAAGGGGTGTAATACATTCGCCCACATAAAAACCGGGACATAGTTTACATTGTAACACATAAACTAAGTTGTGGGAGTCGCAAGAGCCGGAGGCTTTGATGTCGAACGGCGTCTCTGTGTTAGGACTCTGAAATGAGGATAGGGGGCGAAACATGTTGCACGTTTTGCACCGTGGTTTGTTGCATCTCTGTGTGGTGGGACAGGGAGTGTCATTCGATGTACCCTCTCGCGAAGAATTGGAGCGAAGAAGATTGGCTAAGTTAGGTGGACGTCTGAAACATACTGTGGGGCATTTGGGTAGGAGATTGGCTGTCGATCTGTTAGTATCTAAAATTGGGAATAAGTCTTTGAGGATGGTCTTGAGTTTTTGGACGCCAGGAAAATATGTGATGTGAAGATTTAGGGCGTCCAGGGGGGTGTCTTTTTTACGTGGGGTGAAATTAGCAGAGGAGGGTAAAATACGTTTTTTTAGAAGTGGCTCGGGATAATTTCTATTGGATAAAGAATTGTGAAGCTTATCAAGGTATTCATGAAGTTTTTCTTTGGAGTTGCAAATCCGGTGGCCACGGATCAACAGCGAATAAGGAATTGAGTGCTTAGTGTGTTTGGGATGGCAGCTGTTGTAATGCAAATACAGTTGTTTGTTGGAGGGCTTGATATGGACCGAAGTCTCAAAGGTGTTATTATTTGTGATGGAAATGTCTACGTCGAGAAAGGTGATTTGAGAAGGAGAAGTGGCCGATGTGAAGCGAATGGATGAGAACTGATTTAGAGATTTGAGGAAGTTCGCTAGGGTATCCTCGCCGTGGGTCCATATGATGAAAATATCATCAATGAATCTAACCCAGAGCTCCGGTTGTAATTCCTGGGTGGCGAGGAAATCACTTTCGAGCTTTCCCATGAAGAGATTGGCATAAGAAGGGGCCATTCTTGTGCCCATAGCCGTTCCCTTGGCTTGAAGAAAGAAACGCCCATTGAAAGTGAAGGCGTTGCGTTTCAGAATGAATTCAACTAGCTTGATAAGGAAGTTGGTGGAGGGAATTCTAGGGTGATTTCTTCTCGAAAGGAAATGGGATATGGACTCTAGACCTTCATGGTGAGGAATCGAGGTGTACAATGAAGTAACATCCACCGTAGCCATGATGACGCTTTTGTTGGAGGGAATATTTACTGCTTTCAGGATGTCTAGGAAGTGATAGGAATCACGAAGGAAGGAAGGGAGTTTAGCAACTATAGGCTGCAGGTGATAGTCCACGAAGGCCGATATGCGCTCCGTTGGGGAATTGCAGTTGGAGATGATAGGGCGTCCGGGGACGCCTTCTTTGTGTATTTTGGGAAGGAGATAGAAATACGGGGTTTTGAAGTGAGTGGGCGAGAGAATATTGATGTCGGACTTGGAGAGTCCTTCATCAGGGCCTGTTGAAATTAAGAAGTCATGTATTTCCGCTTGATACGCCGCAGTTGGATCCTCTGTGAGTGGGAGATAGGAAGAAACATCACCGAGTTGTCGCATTGCTTCGGCGACATAATCCTCCCTATCTTGAACCACAACGGTTGATCCCTTATCCGCTTTACTGATGGTAATGTTGGGATTGCGGCGGAGGCGACTGAGAGATGACAATTCCTCTCTGTTAAGGTTTGGGGCAGGAGTGAGGGAATTGAGAAATTGAGGATCTGACACACGATTTAAAAGTTGGTTGCAGAATACCTCGATTGGGTGATTATTGGCCAAAGGTTTAGGTTCATAGTTGGATTTAGGACGAAATTTGTTGATGGCGGGGTTTAAATTTGAAGTGTGGCCGTCGTTTTGTTTCCAAAAGTGCCGCCATTTGAGGTTTCTGCAGAAACTAATGACATCGTTTCGCCCCCTATCCTCATTTCAGAGTCCTAACACAGAGACGCCGTTCGACATCAAAGCCTCCGGCTCTTGCGACTCCCACAACTTAGTTTATGTGTTACAATGTAAACTATGTCCCGGTTTTTATGTGGGCGAATGTATTACACCCCTTAATATTAGAATGAATAACCATCGGTGCACCTGTAAAGACCCATCTTCCACTTTCCCCGTCCCTACTCATGTGCGGAAGCATGGCTTGTCCTTTGACAAGTGCTTTGAGGTGGCAATATTGATCTCCCTTCCCCCGGACGCCCCGTTAATTGAAGTGCGCCAGAAGGAGCTGGCCATAATCTGGTTGCTAAAATCGTACGCCGCGCCCGGATTAAATAAAATACATTAATCGCACGCTCCCCGTTGTTTTCCATTTACCCCCTTCCCTTCCCTCTCCCCCCCCCCCACCCTCACTGCGACCCCTTCCGCTCTCTCCGGCCAAGACACGAGCTGGTAAAAATTTCCCCTTTTCAAGAACCGTTCGTCAACCGCTGGGAAAAACCCCTTCCCCTTCCCCCATCCCCACTCCCCTAACCTACCGCCCCTCCTTCCCCTATCCTCACCAGCGCACACGACATTTGTTCCGTGATACGCCTTGAAGACGGACTAGTTCCGAAAGCTAGCTATGTAAGTGTGATCGTCTCTTTTTTTGTGTGTCTATCTCCTCCATCCTATCCACATCGTGTGTTCATCGCCGCATGGCTGACTCCAATCCATCAACGTATTTGTTTGCTGCCCGCTGCTCATCTTCTTCTTCATCGTTACGCCTACGTAAGTGCGCTGTTCCTGTCTTTCCTTATCCTATTTAAACCCTCCCATCTTTCTCTTAACTTTCCCTCTTGTTTTTACTCCAGTATCGTGTCTAGGCATATCATCTTAATCTCGTCACCTCCCACCTAATTTTCCTCCCACTCACCATCGTGACTATGAACCAACCATTGGCGCATTGGATTTCCCAAGTCAAATTCAATTCCCGAAAGATATCTATGTGCAATGATCATATTTTCTTTTTAAATTCCTGCCTTTCAATGGGAATAGCCCCCAATGGCCTCACCATTAAAATTCCAATTGACGCCATCCCTCCAAAATTGCGCTCTCCAATCTATCAACTGAAGTTTCAAACTTCATTATCATTTACCCGGGTACTCCTGGCCCAGTATACTTCAATGCGAGAATTCCACATTCAGAATTGGCTCTCTTTGATAAAAATTATCACCTGCTCTTTTCCGGAATATATTACGCACATTAACAATATAATTTTTGTAACGCTGAAAAAACAGGAGTTTCGCCGTAATAAATTATTAAAGAAACTATCCGCCCTATACGTTTCACATTTAGCGAGAGGTATCTCTCTTCCCGCCCAAATACTGCCCCCCACTCCCCCTCCCCGGCCTCTCCTCTCGGAACGGCCAGATCTCGCCACCTTATTCAACCTCCCGGCGCCGCCCAAGGGGCCGCCAACCCCTCCTAAATACAAACCCCCACCACCCCACGGCCACTCCATACCTGACGGAGGGCAAGAGTCAGATGTTCTCAACCTTTCCTCTACTGCACTCACTAAGAATGATGTCTCTGTTTTAAGTAAAGGACTCACTTTCTCACCGACTCCCAAAGTCAATCATATACAATTACTCTCGGATGTCATCAGTTTCTGCAGAAACCTCAAATGGCGGCACTTTTGGAAACAAAACGACGGCCACACTTCAAATTTAAACCCCGCCATCAACAAATTTCGTCCTAAATCCAACTATGAACCTAAACCTTTGGCCAATAATCACCCAATCGAGGTATTCTGCAACCAACTTTTAAATCGTGTGTCAGATCCTCAATTTCTCAATTCCCTCACTCCTGCCCCAAACCTTAACAGAGAGGAATTGTCATCTCTCAGTCGCCTCCGCCGCAATCCCAACATTACCATCAGTAAAGCGGATAAGGGATCAACCGTTGTGGTTCAAGATAGGGAGGATTATGTCGCCGAAGCAATGCGACAACTCGGTGATGTTTCTTCCTATCTCCCACTCACAGAGGATCCAACTGCGGCGTATCAAGCGGAAATACATGACTTCTTAATTTCAACAGGCCCTGATGAAGGACTCTCCAAGTCCGACATCAATATTCTCTCGCCCACTCACTTCAAAACCCCGTATTTCTATCTCCTTCCCAAAATACACAAAGAAGGCGTCCCCGGACGCCCTATCATCTCCAACTGCAATTCCCCAACGGAGCGCATATCGGCCTTCGTGGACTATCACCTGCAGCCTATAGTTGCTAAACTCCCTTCCTTCCTTCGTGATTCCTATCACTTCCTAGACATCCTGAAAGCAGTAAATATTCCCTCCAACAAAAGCGTCATCATGGCTACGGTGGATGTTACTTCATTGTACACCTCGATTCCTCACCATGAAGGTCTAGAGTCCATATCCCATTTCCTTTCGAGAAGAAATCACCCTAGAATTCCCTCCACCAACTTCCTTATCAAGCTAGTTGAATTCATTCTGAAACGCAACGCCTTCACTTTCAATGGGCGTTTCTTTCTTCAAGCCAAGGGAACGGCTATGGGCACAAGAATGGCCCCTTCTTATGCCAATCTCTTCATGGGAAAGCTCGAAAGTGATTTCCTCGCCACCCAGGAATTACAACCGGAGCTCTGGGTTAGATTCATTGATGATATTTTCATCATATGGACCCACGGCGAGGATACCCTAGCGAACTTCCTCAAATCTCTAAATCAGTTCTCATCCATTCGCTTCACATCGGCCACTTCTCCTTCTCAAATCACCTTTCTCGACGTAGACATTTCCATCACAAATAATAACACCTTTGAGACTTCGGTCCATATCAAGCCCTCCAACAAACAACTGTATTTGCATTACAACAGCTGCCATCCCAAACACACTAAGCACTCAATTCCTTATTCGCTGTTGATCCGTGGCCACCGGATTTGCAACTCCAAAGAAAAACTTCATGAATACCTTGATAAGCTTCACAATTCTTTATCCAATAGAAATTATCCCGAGCCACTTCTAAAAAAACGTATTTTACCCTCCTCTGCTAATTTCACCCCACGTAAAAAAGACACCCCCCTGGACGCCCTAAATCTTCACATCACATATTTTCCTGGCGTCCAAAAACTCAAGACCATCCTCAAAGACTTATTCCCAATTTTAGATACTAACAGATCGACAGCCAATCTCCTACCCAAATGCCCCACAGTATGTTTCAGACGTCCACCTAACTTAGCCAATCTTCTTCGCTCCAATTCTTCGCGAGAGGGTACATCGAATGACACTCCCTGTCCCACCACACAGAGATGCAACAAACCACGGTGCAAAACGTGCAACATGTTTCGCCCCCTATCCTCATTTCAGAGTCCTAACACAGAGACGCCGTTCGACATCAAAGCCTCCGGCTCTTGCGACTCCCACAACTTAGTTTATGTGTTACAATGTAAACTATGTCCCGGTTTTTATGTGGGCGAATGTATTACACCCCTTAATATTAGAATGAATAACCATCGGTGCACCTGTAAAGACCCATCTTCCACTTTCCCCGTCCCTACTCATGTGCGGAAGCATGGCTTGTCCTTTGACAAGTGCTTTGAGGTGGCAATATTGATCTCCCTTCCCCCGGACGCCCCGTTAATTGAAGTGCGCCAGAAGGAGCTGGCCATAATCTGGTTGCTAAAATCGTACGCCGCGCCCGGATTAAATAAAATACATTAATCGCACGCTCCCCGTTGTTTTCCATTTACCCCCTTCCCTTCCCTCTCCCCCCCCCCCACCCTCACTGCGACCCCTTCCGCTCTCTCCGGCCAAGACACGAGCTGGTAAAAATTTCCCCTTTTCAAGAACCGTTCGTCAACCGCTGGGAAAAACCCCTTCCCCTTCCCCCATCCCCACTCCCCTAACCTACCGCCCCTCCTTCCCCTATCCTCACCAGCGCACACGACATTTGTTCCGCGATACGCCTTGAAGACGGACTAGTTCCGAAAGCTAGCTATGTAAGTGTGATCGTCTCTTTTTTTTGTGTGTCTATCTCCTCCATCCTATCCACATCGTGTGTTCATCGCCGCATGGCTGACTCCAATCCATCAACGTATTTATATATATATATATATATATATGAAATCAACAGACACAATGGTGGTGTGAATATGTAAAGATGGCCGATTCCAAGCAGAAAAAATTCGACTGGACTGGGGATGGAACCACGGACCTTTGGATTTCGCATCCAATACTTAGACCACCAAGCTACCCAGTCTACTACTAGCCGTATTTCAACGCAGAGTGTATCCAGAAATTCAGCTGAAAAGGAACACAGCATCCATCTGTGCAGATATCGATAAGGAAATTGTATGTGTGATTTTCATTTATTTATATGTTCTGTGATGTGAAGAAAAAGAAACTTGAAGTGGCTCAAGTGAGAAAAAGTGCATGGCCTGTTCAATTTTATTAGCCCGAAGAGAAGTGATTCAGTGAAGGACAAAATATGCGTTGTTTATTTTAATGGTATTTATGGTGATTGTCAATCGTTTGAGTAAAGGGATATTCATTTTCTTTCTTGTAATATTTTGTGAATAAAATTCATTGTTCAAACTGAGAAGGAGAGTCCGGGTAATTTATTAGTTATTTAAGTGAGGTTTGCTGGAGAGAGAGTTCAGAAGGAGAAGACAAAATCAGAGTCGCGCACCACGTGATAGAGTGGAAATTATTTTTTTGTTTTTTTACAATGTATATCCAGGAATGGGTATCTTTTGCCTCATATTCCCAATCAACGAGTTCCATTATGGAGAGAATTAGATGAAGCAGAGAGAGAGGCCACGATACCTCCATTCTTTCATTTTACAGAAACAGTGCAGTTAATCATATGAAATGAAAATCCAGGCGGTGCTTTGATTCTCTAAAAGACTTACTCTGCTCCATCTCTTGAAACATGGCACATTCTATTTCATTTCAGCTCTTACTTCAATTCAGACATTCACGCACTAATTGTGTCTCCATAAGATATTACGACCATTCTCAATTACCACACACGCCTCTTATAAATTCAAAGTTTACATACAGCCGGCCTAGAGAATAGAACAGATCCTTTCTAATAAGTTTTAGTAAAATCTAGGTGAGAGCAACAAAATTATACATCCTTTGAACTCGATTAAAATATCCAGAGTAAAATCCAGCCTGAATAGCCAGGGTACTGACATCATCTGATCCAGAGATAAATACAGAAGAAATACGTCGGGAAGTCACTGCAGCTTACCAACCAACATTCTTCCCGGCATCACGTGCCATCGATTCCAATGACAACAGACACAAGTGTGAGGCATAACCTGTTGCAGAAAGGCATTGACAATGGGTTTGGCAGAGGTGAATAGTCGCCACGATTAGTGATCGATTTCAATGTAAATATCTCGATATTAATATATGTCTGAGACTTAACGTATTCTGAGGGAAAAATCCTTTTACTTAGAAATCAATGAATTTGGCCTCATTTTAAAGTAAAAAATCTCACCTATCCATTGACACCAAAAATTCAACCCCTTACCACATTACTTTCCGAGATATTTTCCAGAAAATACCAGCCCTTTTACATGGGAAATGGTACGCTTATGCACTCCAGAGAGAAAATATTTACCAAATGAGGTATTTCTTACATTTAGATGTCGTAAAAAAAACTGTTCGTAAAAGTAAAAAAGTCGTAAAAGAACTGGTGTGTTTCAGAGTGACACATAGAATATTATCATGACGCCTCACCACATTTCCTGGTATGACTGATGCGATAAAATAAGAGAGATACTCTGCCGAACAGATAGGTATAAAAACTTGTTCTTTCTGCGCACAATAAGCAACCACAGTATAAACTGAGCTCCGCCAAATACACTCTCATAGGACACGTCACCATTACACCTCCAAAACTTTTACATCTTTACACGGGTACACGGGTGGTGACCTACCACCCTCTACCACACGCCCATGCGGCGGCTCGCGGGGTAGTATGTAGATGTAGATCACAAGATTACGCCAGCCATTTCCTCCAAAATGATACCATCGACGGCATCGTTAAGCTTCTGTTATGCGCCTCCCTCGTTGGCCCTGCTTTGATTTCGTCGCCTGATTTTTCTACTCTTATTACGATCCTTCCCTTCCTAATCTTACCCAGCATTTTATCCTCATCCACCTCAATTAACATCGCATTATAGAGACACGCACGTCCGCCCGAGCAGTCTCTTTCGAGTTCCCACCAAAAATTCATCAGCTTCACGAGAACATTCAACATTAAATTGTTACCCATATCGGATGCCCCCTCCTTTCTCCTGAACACCAACATTACGTCTCAGACAATACGAATCAAATCTGAGTGCGCTGGCGGAATGAGGCGGTTAAAAAACGAAACTGGGAAACGACAGTGGGGGAGCTACGTGATAGTATGACGTGATCAGTGTAATAGACCTCTTGAATGTCTCGTTAATGGATTCGTTCATTCATTACAATGGTGGAGTAGAAATACATGAGGATGAAGTATTCAAATAATGCGAGGGACGAAAGGAGGATAGGCGACGATGGTTGAATAGGAATGGATTGAAATGGGAACAGAGCAGAAGGGGTATTAAGGGACAGAAATGGGCATTATATATCGCGCGGGGCATAGGGATGCAAGGGGTAGAAGAAGGTTGGAGAGGGCCGGAAGTGTCGTCAGAGAGGCACAAGCCACTTGGTTCCGCAGCCTTCGACGAAATTACAACGCCACCCTTGGAGACGAATGATAAAAAGACCAGTCGAACGGTTTCCACCCAATCGTCTGTTAGATGGCGCCAAACCACTTCCGCTAGGAATCGGGAAATCCGTCCTTTCCGTGGAATCGTTTTAAGGTAGTCCGAGCGAGATAGTTCGCTAGTCATAATACAGGCCATATTCGAACTTTACGTTTTGAATTCACCAGCTGCGAGACACATCAATTAAATATTGGACATATTAAATGAACATCTTTCTGTGAAAGGGATTTTAACCCTGGTCGTCCGTATGGTTAGCCAGTACTCTAGCCGCCACCACACCAACCCGATCCCACTTCATACTAGACTCATTTTTATTTCAATTATAGCAACGAGTTGCTAAGAATTTTAAAAACATGAAGGTTTGGTGGGTGCATTTAAAAGCCAATCAATTTCTTGAGAGAATACACTTCTAATAACTACTTTTTCGTGAAATTAATAACCAATTTGAATTAAAAAACTAACATTTTTCTCCTTGCTTCACCCATTTTTGCATTAAACACGGAGTGATGTCACGTTTAAATTGCGGAAAAAGCACAACGGATGGGAATGATTTTGTTGCTCATCTAAAGTTGACGATACTCTTCTTCTAAAACTATCCTGAATCTGAATTGAAAGATATTTTAGTCATTTTTCAATGGGCCACCGTATTAAATTCACCAATAACACGGCAAGGAAAGCCAGCAGAAAACCTAGTGTTATTTTTTGCCCCAGCAACATCATGTCTGCGAAATAGCGCTTCATGCACTGCAGTTAAGCACCACCGCGGAGCATAACCCACAGGCCAGTAGAGATTTCCCATTTTACAGAGCCATTTAAAACAGACGAGCAGTGTGGAGACCGTAAGGAACGGATTTTAAGGTAGTCCGAGCGAGATAGTTCCCTAGTCATAATAGAGACCATATTCGAATTATACGTTTCAATTACACCAGCTGTAGGACACATCAATTAAATATTGCATTATTAATGGTGCAATGATATAGTTTTATATGACAAAAATTGTAAGTGATTAAATGAAAATATCTAATTAAGTCTTAAACATGACTCAATTTTTACGCGCGGTGCGTTTCAAAATCCTTCAAAACGGAAGGTTTTTTGTGTTACTCAAGAACCTACTGCGTGACAATATGATTAATTTTCAAATATTGTTGAGAAAACATACAAACTACACACTGTTAGTTTTTTGACGACATCTAAGTGTTATAAATTCCTCATTTTGTAAATAATGTCTCTCTGGAGTGCATACGCGTACCATTTCCAATGTAAAAGGGCTCGTATTTTTTGGCAAATATCTCCGAAAGTAATGTGGTATGGGGTTGAATTTTTGGTGTCATTGGATAGGTGAGATGTTTTTCTTTAAAATGAAACTAAATTCATTGATTTGTAAGTAAAATTATATTTCGCTCGGACTATCTTAATCTACGGATAAAGCAAGAAATGAGAGGGTTACTCAAAGTATATCCGAAAAGCTGACGTAACGTCTCTCGCATAAAACAACCAGGAATTTATTGGCAATTGAATAAGTGTGGATAAATGAATGTGGAGGTTAAGATGGGAAATTTGCGCATAAAATTTCATCCCAAGAAAACGCAGCCCACAAAAATAATACGGCTAACAAACACTTAGCGTCCAGAGTATTAATTGCACCACAAACTAATCAAGAACAGAATTGCGAACACACTTTTGTGCAATGATCTTAACTAAATGATCAAAATTCCTCGTAAAAATGCATCTCAGCGCATTGAATGAAAGATAAATTATATCTCCGCTAGTTGTACAACCATTTTGACACACGACATTATCTTCCCCGTATAACTAAAATGAAGCAACGTCACCCCTCACCGTTTATCCAATATTTAATAGTTGCAACGCGATAAAAAGGAGATGAATGGCAGAGTTAAATGGCGTTTAGTACGACTTGTGGATAACACTATTTTTGATTATGATTAAACAATTTACGAGCCATTATCTCACGAAAGAGATCATAAAACTGGGAAAGAAATCCTCACACATTCTGCGTAGGATAGTTGTAAAATCGAGATTATTTCTAACAAAGTCAAATATTTGCGCATCTTTATATTGATGGACAAAATGTATTGGGCTTAAGAAGGCTTTATGCACCATTAAAAAGATTTCGGAGGGTACACGAAAAGTGTAAGCCATTAAAACGGGAATAAAACCTTTTATATCGAATAAATCGTCAAAATAGATCGTAACACAGTCATAAATGAGAGCCTTACCCATTTTTTTAATAGAAAAGTACTGAAAAAAACGCTGTGTCCTTAGTATCGGGTTTAAGACCGGGTGTTTTCATCAGCTGTGCAGCGGAGGGAAATAAACGCGGGTGAAACAAACAGTGAGGCTATTTTAAACTCATTTAGATAAAAACCAAGTTATTAAATAGAATTACAGCAAAAAACATAACCTGGAAATTTACATCACGGATAAATTAAAATGCGACGGCTAAAATTAGAGAACAATGGGGAGATATCTAAGGTACATCCTCTCAAACTCGGCACAGCGAAAAGTTTTGCTAAAGCGATTATACCTGTTTTATGTCATTATGACACTACTTTAGATAAAATTCTGCTTCTTAGCCACAAATCGCATCCTACACACAAACATATAGATCACATATTGCTTAGTTACATGATCATACTGATTCAGTCAGATACAAATGGGCTGCATCATGTGAAATAGTCTATTCGAAGGACTTTTTACCGTTACTCCTCCAGTATTTCACGAGCCACACCACGCCAATTACTTCGTCTTTCATTGAAATTCACCAGTCTTCATGCCTATTGTATCTTCGTATCACTTCATCATCTATCATATTTATCGATTTATTTCCTCAAATGGCACCAAATTATGCCATTCACTCTAAACAATCCCTCAGCAAACATCCCCCATGCATACTCAATACGTGCAAGCAACCGCACGGTCTTTTGTCTGAGGTGTAGTGGAGAAAAGTTTAACAGATGAAGACAGAGGAAATGAAAACAAGTGACAAGTATTTTGGCAGCACATGGAGGCATGAGAGGGAGAAAGAATTTTGGCACATGGACGATCCTTTAACATGGACCAAAACTGGTACTTGGCTCCTCTTCGTAACCTCACAGCATTGCAGAAGAGGAGGATACAAACCCTATCTTTCTCGACTGTCTCACCTTCAGAACTTAACAGGAGCTAACGCCTTAACGATAAATGCCAATATGTGGTCTGACAACCATTCTTAAAATGACTTCTGGTTAATCTCAAGGAATGGATCAGGAGAAGTGCAAAAATACGTTTAGGATGAGCTTTTCACTTCATTTATGGAATCTTTTTAACACCACTAATGTAAATTCTGCGCCTTCAAGGACAGCAACAAATACTTCCCAAATAAATTATATGAGACATATTTTCAATCTTCATGCTACTTCATTGGCACCGAGACGAAAAAATTAGGCGCTTTTTCCGCACTGAAATGGCAATAAAATATTTATCCTCAAAAAAGAGGATCGCTTTTAACTGATCAAGGAAGCCAACAGCTATACTACATTTAGCAATGCTCGCCAGAACGGCGAGTTGAGAGAAACGTGGATTACCAGCAAGGTGGATGGTGGTCACGCGAAGTTTGTGATGTCATTTCCGCTCTCCATCTACCTCAATGGAGCCACCGATCAACCGGTGATAGACAAAATGGAACGCTTAAACGGAAATGCCGTTTGTTTGGCGAGAAGCGAGACGGGAGTCGTAGCGGGCACGACAGAGAGTACCCCACTCAGTACCCTCAAAAGCATTCATTCGTAGGTCTCCATCTCTCTCGGGTAGTATGCGTTCCAGTCTCGTCGGATCCACGCCCGTCTCCCTTCTTCTGTCCCTCGCCCTCTCGTTCTCTCGTTCCTCTTCCGAATCCAAATCGCGAGGACGTCGCCACGGTAACCAGACCGCCGCCGATGTAGTTTCCTCTCTTCGCCGACGCCAAACGCGGAGGAGAGTGCGCCACCGGCGTAAAAATGCCCACCGGCAGGCCGTAGCCGGAGTGCGCGGGGGACGTAAAATGGGTCGCATGGCGGGCATTAGCGGTGGGATTCTGCATTTATCTTGACCCCCGGTTTGAGGGCCCGCTCCGTCCGTCCCTTGAGCTCCCGTGCGGCGAGCTGCAAAATTATGTGCGATACCGCTGGCTGAGCAAAAGCACGAAAAATTGCCGGCCCAAGAAAATAATTTTTGTCCGACCGGATTTTACGGTACTTTTCCTGAATTAGAAGGAAATAGCTGCCATATGTTTAGTAAAGCGCAGAATGTGGTCATTCCACGCGTTAATGTCGCCGAAGCACTCATCATGAAGAAACAACTGAAGCATAAATGAAACCTAGAATGTAAGTTTGGAGGAGATGATTTTGTAAACAAAGTTTCTTTCATGATTTTTCATTATTTTCTCCAGGTTTTTAAGATTTAGAAATCATTTTAAAATAAAAATGCGAATCCTGAATGTAATTTTTAATGTTGAGTTTTTATGCTCAGACAAAGTTAACAAAAAGTAAAAAAAGCTTTGAAATGTACTCTCTTTAAAACTCTCATCCTTTGTGTCGTATGTGTTTCGTGTCTCTACAGCCATTACATTCATGGCCGGAATGGCATGTAACTGGCCATTCCGAATGGCCAGTTACATGTCAAAATCTTATTGTGAATCCTACAGAGAACTTAAATAGAGTCAGTCTTATTAAGTGCACCACAGTTCGCTGGCATAAAAGCAAACTGCACTCATCTCTCTTTGTTTATGCACTTTGAGAATAGAAGTCAGAGTCATATTGAAGCAGTACAAAGTTGTCCTTTTAAAAATACCACAACTGATGCCTTGCACGAAAGTAATATAAAGCAAGCCATTTCCGACGAAAATGCATATAATACGTTAAGTTTTGGGATGCGTATTTACAACACGAGCTATAATAACAATTAACCAGTTATATCGCAATACAGTTCATAAATTTCGCAGTCTATATGTACAAAATGAATGTACGATAACGATGAATGTTACAAAGTATTGCACGCTTGCATTATATAATTATTTATTACCAATTCATCAGTTGATGCTCGACTATATTCATATTTCTCAATACATTTCCCGGTAGCATGACACAAAGGAATTAGCAAATTTATAAAAAAGAAATTGATACATATTCACAATTTGAATGAAATAATTGCAAAGATAACAGGGCTCCCTCCAACTCTCCAACTCGTGCACTGACGTTTACATTTTAGAATTCGAAACGGCAGTTAAACCGATGACGTAAATGCTGGTTATCGCAGTCAGCTTCCGAGTACCGCGACAACGGTAAACAAACAAGAAGCAATTGCACGTGGAAATCGCTTTGCGGGCCGCAATCAATTCGGGTCAGCGGACCCTTGTTGCTCAGTACGAGTCGACATGCCCTCGGCCATCAAGCGAAAGGGTTCGAAAAATAACCGCTCGTCCTCATTCAATTTATTTCCCATCATAACTATTTCCACGACTCGAAACTGGAATTTCGTTTCGCGGGCTTATACAAGTTGTTTGCGGCAGCACTGGTGGGACAATCAGCATTGCGTGCAAAGCTTTGAAGTCGGCGCCGACGGAAACACTTCGGTGCACACGAACGGCAATGAAAGGAATCGCGTTCGCCGGCGAAACGTTGAATGCCGGCCAGTTGCAAACATCAAGTAGGTACACAATGGCCACGACCGAATGTTTTCAAAATAGTTTATGAATTTGTCCCAATTGCACATTTCAAAACCTAAGCTTTTTAACACACAGCCAAGCTCTTTACCATGAATATATATTATGGATTTAGATGTTTGGAATTGTTGCCTAGGCGGCTACGTGTTAACGAAATTTCCACTTTTAGTTCACCCAGTCCTTGGCGCCACTTCGATTAGAGTCTTTTCAGTTGTTATTGTAAATAGACGTAGTTAATGGTTGATAACGTGACACTGAGGTGAATATTCAGTAACAATCGAGGAGATTTGAATTATTTGATGCTTTGAATAATATCTTGCTATTTTTGTGATCTAAAAGTTACTTTGTAAATGCTAGAGAGGAAATATCTATTACAGAAAATGTGTAAGAGGCTTATGAAACGTCCAAACGATGTTTGCCAAACTCTGATTATAATTTGAATGCATTCAGCCCGTTCGGATAAAATAAACAATTTAGAATGCCTTGTTTAAATATAACTTACTTCGTACCAGGCTGCAAAACAGGATATGCGTCTACGAGGACCCAAAATAATAGACTTGGATTGAAAAATAAGAATCTGTTCAAGGCGGCGGTAAGTGCATTCCTTTTTACCAGCACTGCAATGAAGGCCATTTGTAATACTCATGAAGTCACCTCGGATTATTGTTGAATTTCCGTATAGCGATATTCACGAAGTGCTAGGAAGTTGATTTTGCATTTGTGTGATTAAATTTGGAGAGGAATTAAATATATCTGTAGACCGGACGATATTAAAAAAGTGTATAATTACGTCCCCGTGCATTACTACATTTTTTATCCGCTGCATTATGATTAATTGTAAGTAAAACCCATGAATATTCATGGTAAAAGCAGTACGACGTGTTTATTTACAATCTGTCGACTGTATTTACATTTGAACTTCCGTCTTTCATCACTAGGCGGCACCACTTTCCAAAACGTTGTTTCTTTACGGAATTCTAGACAACAATTTTTGGCGACGAGATAACAATCCATAATATATATATTCATGCTCTTTATTATCCGTTCTTAATTCCTACCTGGAAATTGACGCAAAAGACAAACAATTTCAGACGTCAATAAAAGAGGTTCTTCTAATCTACAAACACACGCTAGAGGACTCTGTTTACGATCCGTTTTGAAGTGCAAGGGGTTTTGAAGCAAATGATAATTACATTGTCTTCAGAAGGGAGAAGCGCATGGAAGGAAGCGAATGGAAAGCATTCATTATCCATCCAGAGTGATTGGGGAAATGTCCATGATGGAAACAAGAGGCAAGGATAGAGTTTCCGTCGCAGCGCTTCCCTCCATTAGCTGGACCACCATCGGGCACCCTCCGCCCTCTCCGCATTCGCTTCGCCGCTCTCGGAATCAGGATTGCCTGCTTGTTTGCAAGGGGGGGAAGGGGGGACACGCCCCGAAATTAGAGGAATTCAGAATGAAATTGCAAAGGCTTCAGTTCTGTGTTCACTGCTGAGGGCAGACAAGGATATAATTGAGTGTGGAAATAAGACAACTTATACGGTCTCGTTGGAGATATTCCCTCGTCGTCGGTAGGAAGCGTCACATGGTTAAGGTTCTTATTTGCGCAATGAGACACCGATTTCTCCGTCCGAGGTCCTTCTTGATGGCTATAATTTTGAGTCACCACTGCAATTTCATGTAAGTCAGTAGATCAGGTATTAATGCCATCGCCGCATGCGAGCAGCCGTCGCGGAAGCTGAGACAGAACGCGACCAGCGATCGAAAGTTCGATTCCATTAGCAAATGAACGTAGAAGTTCTCAACGGATTACCATTTTGAAATCCTTGCAGAAGCGTATCATATGAATAACTTGTGTACTACGTAAGAGCATTCTACAAGCGGATTGGTAAGTTCTTAAACGGTACTTTTACTGACGTGTCAGTTTCTGGTGCGTCGTTTCGTTTTCCCTCCATCAGGTGACCCAATAAGAGGGCCCTCTCGTATTCCTCATCCCATCCTCTCCCATCCTACCTATTTCGTCCAGAATTCCTAACCTCTTCCACCTCCCTCATCCACGATTCCCCATCGCTCTTCCTCCAATCACTCTCTCCAACATTACTCTCCTTCAATTCGTCCCCCATCCACCTCATCGGGGTATAAATAAACTTTACATTTTAGTAATGCAATTTTGCACGCTTTCCGATAAAAATGGCGCGAGAAACCAAAGTGTTCAGTGATAGCATTTATCATATATCTCGTAATATAGGTACTCGAATAAAAAATACAGAAACCTTCGGGGACAGTCAATGGATAGGGAAGAATGAAAAACGCCCGCGCGACGCAGAGAAGAAGGCAACTTCTATGAGCTCGCTCGTGCTTTGGCGAGCGGCGCGAGGATTGTCTCGGGTGGAGGAAACTTCCATCTGCTTCCCCCGCCCTCCAATCTCCACAGCTCCACAACCGAAACTCCCAAGGACTGTTCCGAACTGGGTTAACAAAAAAAATCCGCGGGCGACTCAAAATGAACACTCCTCTCCCTCCCCTCGCCTCTTCCGTCCGACCGCCAAATCCCCCTCCCTCCCCTCTCATCCACCCTCGTTTCCCTCCCCCCTCCCTCTCAAGACGTCCTCCCAAAACCTCCAAGGAATATGAAACAAAATCTTTAGGAGGAGTTAACAAAATTAGCTTTTCGCGGGATAAATATTTGTTGTTTCAAATCGGTAACTAGAAATACGGGCCTTTTAAGGTAGTGCGAGCGAGATAGTTCTGAAATCATAAGAGAGACCATATTCGATATATACCTACGCTTTAATTGCGTCCGCTGTAGGACACATGAATTAAATATTGCATTATTAATGGCGCAATAATATAGTTTTATATGACAGAGATTGTAAGTAATTAAATGAAAATATCGAAATAGGTCTTTAACTTGACTCATTTTTTTCACGCTGTACGTTTGAAACTCCTTCAGAAGGGAAAGCTTATTGTGATCCCGAAGAATTTACTGCGGTGACAATATGATTCATTTTCAAAAACAGTTGAGAAAACACAAACTACACGCAGTTTTATTACGACATCTAAATGAAAGAAATGCGTCATTAGTTAAAAAAGGTCTCTCTTGAGTGCATACACGTATCATTTCCCATGTAAAATGGCTGGTATTTTTTGGAAAATATCTCGGAAAGTAATGCGGTAAGGGGTTGAATTTTTTGTGTCAATGGAAGGATGATATGCAAGTTTCATTAAAATGAGAACTAATTCATTGATTTCTGGGTAAAATGATATTTCGCTCAAACTACCTTAAATTTAACCCCAACAGAATTCTTGTACAATATGCCATGGTGAAATGATGTGAATGCCCAACTGATATCGAAATTCATTTTAATTACCCAAAATAATTCAATTTCACGGTTGCTAAAAGTTTTTCGAAACACGGACGACCATCTATTTTATTACTCAGACCCACACATTCAATTAAGATTTAATGGCTAATTGGGGAAAGGTTTGGTGCGGTGGCTAGAGTACTGGCTAACCATACGGGCGGCCAGGGTTCATATTCCTGCAGAGAAAGATGTTTTTCAGAGGAAATCCGATACCTACTTGAGTTTATTGTGGAGAGCGCTTCAAGTACAGTACTCCGTCTGTCGGATGAGACGTCAAACCGTGGTCCCCTTGGGCGCCTTTCGTTAAGAGCAGGCTAATGCCGACGCCGGGTTTCTATCCACCCTTCTTCCCTTACCTGTCCTCTACGGCGCAAATGACCTTAGCTGTCGGCCGCCTCCGAGAAATCCAATCCAATTTAATTGCTAATTGCCATCAAAACATTACAATGACATTTAGGCATCCTCAAAATACAACATTTTAGACGCAACAAACATCTGTTTTGAAAAAAAATAATAAAAATATATTAAATAGTTCTAGTCTAAACTAGTCACGTGAAACGGGGTCCCCATAAATGACCATATGGTTATTTTTTTCACAAAGCTAGTTTGAGCGAGAAAATCTAAACATTACTAGAACATAGAAAAAATTAAAAGTAACACATGATTTTGAGCATTTTTTTATAGGCACGGCTCAGGGTCGGTGTGACGCTTTCAATCACCTGCTGCTAATCAATACACTCGTATGATTGGTCCGCTGTCATTGGGTTGATGTTCCCTTATCGTGCGACTACCTCCAAGTAACAATTCTTCCATTCGTACACATTAAACGGAGAGGGACCTCACCGGGCGTATGACCGGGCACGTTAAGGACACGAGCCACGGAAATGGACGGGTGATAAGGACAAAGGGAACAGGGAGAGGACGTAAACAGATGGGTAAAGTGTAGGAAAGTGACTTGATGTCTCGCCTTAATTTCATGGCAAACCATTACAGGAGCGTAGAAAAAAGAATATCATTGTATATATTAGTTCAGAGGTGGATCTCCCTTATTATGAACACAAGAAGTGAAGCATCCAATTTCTACTGTCCCGCCCACCGAACTACTAAATATCATAACTCTTTTTCGGTTAGATCCACAAAATTATGGAATATTCTCCCGAAAGATCTGTAGAACATTCGTAACCCACAATCATTCAAACTCAAACGTTATCACTACCTTCAACACACAGAAATCAAATTCTAATTCGCTTTGTCAATGTTTATCACTGTCATATATTCCATGCCAAAATTCAATAATTTGCATTGTGTTTATAATTACTTTGTAATATCTAAATGTGTTTAAATATCTTAATTAGTTCTTAAATTTAACCTTACATAAAATTTACAATATATAATTAAACATTAATCATAATTTTGTTAACTATTCCGAGATACTCCGTGCAGAACAATGATTTTCGTGAAAGGTCATACAAATTTCTTCGTAGCACGGAGATGAATATTATATTAACACTATATCTCTAGAATAGGCATAAACGACAAATAATAATAAAGTTTATTTGCCCCGGGTACAGTAACCCTAAGGGTACCAATAGTACCATATGTGGTGAGCACATTTGATACATGAAAATACTATGTTAAACCACATTATTGAAGTTTTGTGGTTAAATATTTATGTGAAATACTTGGTTATATTTCTTTCTATCTCGATGCAGGGTATTTTCATGTATCAAATGTGCTCACCACATATGGTACTATTGGTACCCTTAGGGTTACTGTACCCGGGGCAAATAAACTTTATTATTATTTGTCGTTTATGCCTATTCTAGAGATATAGTGTTAATATAATATTCATCTCCGTGCTACGAAGAAATTTGTATGACCTTTCACGAAAATCATTGTTCTGCACGGAGTATCTCGGAATAGTTAACAAAATTATGATTAATGTTTCTTTCATGCGAATATATGGATAGCATTAAAATAAGAGTCTGGAAAAAATTACACATGTTCGAGAATGGTGTTTCAAACAGATTGTGATTTTATTTTAAAAAAAACGCGATTCGCGGTACATTTACACGTCTCTTTAAAAGCAGTCTGGCCTTAAGGTGCAGTCCTGATTCGGTCTTACATTTCGACGGAGAGCAATTCCCTTTTCGCCTAAGAAGTAGCCAATGAATGAATGGCTTGTCAATTCTTGTACGAATCGGTGAATACGTACGTGATCAGCCCGGCGCAATAAAATTGGCTTTTATTGTCGCAGACATAGTGAGATTTTTGCGACTCCTGCGAATTTTATCCTCATCGAGTTACAGGTCCAAAAATAAGGGACGACGATAAATCATATGGAGACGAAGGTGAAGAGTTTATACAAAAGTAAGAAGACGGAGCTTAGTATAAAAGCTGGAGAGCGTAAAACAGGGAGCACTAAACAGTTTGTCCACACCTGTGAGTCACTTCAACTAGACGTAGATAAACCCACACGCCTACCTTTTCACATTTTGAAAACATTTTTCCCCTCATTTTACTCAGGACAAAGTTAGTTAAAACAGAGATAAGAGGTCGAAAATATTTTGGCGTCAATTCAATATTTCTTCGTGTAGTTACAATCAATATCTTATAAGGCAAATTTAGAAATCTCACCCTTTTTCCAAGCGTAATTACAACTGCTCCAAAGATTCATGCATAACCTGCTCTGCGTGCATTTTACATTCATTGAATAATAGTAGAACCAAAATAGATTGAAGGGTAGAGAAAAGAGCCTTGCGTCTGAAAAGGTAGCCTAATAATCATGTTTCTCTAGGTAATTAGTGAAAGTAAGTTGCAACTTACAACAAATATACGTGCGGAGACTCAGTTTTCAGTAAATATAACAAGAAAGAAGGCCAACACAGGTCCTTGGCCTCATACCAATTTGAAGCTTCAAATATTCACAACACATTCTCATATTTCCATAGCTTTAACTTGTTGAATGTTAAGATATGCCTGGAAAATACAAACGCGGCACAGCATAAAGTTCTAGGTTCTGTTAAGCGAATAATAGGAAGGTCCTCGGATGAAAAAGTAAAAGAGAGATGCTATTTCGCTCTGGTTAGGCCACACCTCGAATAGGCCGCGAACATTTGGACCCCTGGACATAAAGATTTAACCAAAAAAATTAACAAAATACAAATAAAAATAGCAAGCTACGTTAAAACCTGCTACGATCGAACATATAGTGTTTCACAGCTTATAGAGGGATTAAGTTGAGAGCCCCTAGAGACTCGGAGGCTGCACGCTAGGCTTAGTTTGCTGGAGAAAATTAGAACCATTGTGTTTCAGACACAGAGCGACACAGAGAACATTATCACGACGCCACACTGCATCTCTAGGTCTGACAGAAGCGATAAAATAAGAGAGATACATTACCGAACAGATGGAAACAAAAACTCGTTCTTTACATGCTTAATAAGCGACCACAATAAAATCTGAGCCCCAATAAATACACTCTCATAAAGCACGTCACCATTTCACCTCCCAAAACCTTATCTCTTACCTCTTTACTCGGCTGGTGTTGTAACACCCCCTGCCACACGCCCATGCGGCGGCTCGCAGGGTAGCATGAAGATAGAGATGGAAAAAAATATATTTTGGTGGTATTGAGACATGTTTGACAACTCTCATGATTGAATCATTATCACAACCACTCTCACAAGAGAGAACATTTTTGTCAACAATTTAAATAACTTGAAAATTCCATGAAATCTGTCATTTCCACCTGTTCAAGTGATTTATTTTAATATAAAATTGGTATAAATCGCCGTGTACAAAAGTGTACTTCTCCCCACTTTGTTGTATGGTAGTGAAACATGGGTATGTAAGGATAGACATAAGAGAAGACTATAAACGCCGTGGGTATGAGTTATCTCAGGAGTGTTTGCGGCAAAAGTAGAATGAAATAGGGTCAGGGATGAGTGGGTAATAAATGGGTGTGGGATAGATGCTCCAGTAATGGACATATATGAAAGGAGTGTGCTACGTTGGTTTGGCCATGTTGAGGGAATGGATGAGAGTCGAATAACGAAACAGATATATAAGAGTGATATGAATGGTGCGAGAGGGAGAGGTAGGCGGAGAAAGTTGTGGTTGAATGTGGTTGAGGAAATTCTTAGGAGGAGGAATATTAGGAGTCTTAAAAACAGGAGGGCGTGTATGAAGCAGTGTATGGGGGTAAATGAGTCAAAAGAGGTTTGCAAGGATAGGTCAGCATGGAGAAATTATTGAAGCAGAGTTAGGTGTACAAATATGTATTTATGGGTGAAACTTTGTGAATCTGCCTACCTCGGAAGGGAACGGCGTGATTGGTATATATGTATGGTATATATAAATCAGCTAGTTTTACACCATGTGATTCGACTCGAATTTTATTAGAGAAATAAATATTAATATTTTTTGCAAACTTATATTTTCTTCCATCAGAAACTACACGGACGCCATCTCGTTTTCCCTCCTCCAATCCGCCAAGGCCCCTGGACCCCTTCACGCAACCTACTAACTTCGCCTCCAAGTCACTCCCTCCCGTGGTCATCCACGCGTACACTATAGAGAAATGTGCGGACTCTCATTTCGAGATGGAACCATACCCCTACACTGCCTAAAGGGAAGAGATACCAATGCCTTGGGATACTCTCTCAGAAATGTAGTATTCTTTCTTCGCTGGCATCCGAACACCTCCGAATACTTTCATAATCCTTCTTTCGGATACCACTCCAAAGAGTAGAATGGCAAACGAATAAAAATTAAGCCTAAATTTGAGTACATGTGTGTGTGAAATTGGACAAATATATCCATAGAGAGACATATAATACCGGAGAATGCCACCAAATCTACAAAGGCAAAGAGATACAAATGATGATAACATGAAATGGGAGGCAAGGGTGAGGACTTGAGTAAGTGCGCACCATTGGATAAGCAAGCAAGGATAAGGAAATCAGCAGGTAGTAGATTTGGGGGAAGGGACTGATGTTGGTAAATAAGGGTCTTGTAGGAAGAGAAATGCCCTGAATCACAGGAGAAAACAGTTTGAGTGAGCTAAAAACTGTTCGACAGGACTGGAGATAACGTAACCATAGTGGAAAGTAGAAGTGTTTACTGCTCTGGAAACGCAATTCAGAAGGGTATATCCCCTGAAAATATAAATGAAAATAGTAATTTAGCTGTCCAAAATGAGAAATTGGAGAAGCCACATATTCTCGTCTTTACTTAACAGCTGCGTGACTGCAAAAATATTCGGATGTTCGGAGAGAGATGATTTCATGAGCTGGCATCCGAATAATTTCATGATCAGGGACGTTTTCATCTCTCTGCCTTCTATATACTCGACACTTGCACTCTTAACGTCTTCAAGTCCTCTGCCTCTCTTTACATCGTCTATAGTTTCCGTCGTCCATCTTGCTCTCCCATTAAGGTGGCTGCAGCGGCTGTCATTCGGACGACTGAGTGCGGACTTCAATTACTTTTCTATTAAATAAAAACATTTATGGCCCACACTTCACTCAAGTACACCAGTTAACACTGAGGTAATAAACGTACATGTGGTATAATGAATGACACGTGAATCATATTATAAAATGCCTTCTTAATTACGGCATTGTTTAGAGTTGGGTTATGGCGAGAGGTTCGGAATTAAAGCAAAAAATTTGTAAACATGCGATTTTACTGGGGATGATACCTTGATATTTTTTTAGCAACCAACAAACAATTCAAAACGTATTCTTTAGTGTTTACAGAAAATCCCGCACATATTAAATCGTATTATTTAAAAAACTGTGTCAAGAACCATAAGGCTACGTGTTAAAATAGCATTAAACTACCAAGATATGGGTAACATACTATTTTTGGACTTTTATTCATACTTACCACTAAGGCAGAGTATCAAACTCATCTGAACATACACGAAAACCACACCAATACTGGAAGAACAATGTAAGCTAACTTTCGTTAAGGATTCATTCATTCATTCAAAGCGTATTACGACTCCAGCCTACTGGCAGGATTTTTGACAATTCTTCCACTGCATTCTTATTTCTGGGACAACTTTCCTACACACAAATATCTCGCATTTACGTCTCACATAAATCCTGAATATCCTCGTCCTCTCCGTATGCTGCTATTGTGTGTGTGAAATCCATATGAAGCGGGGCTGATATCGGAATTAGATCGCGTGCAGCGAAGAGGAGCTAGGTTTGTGAAACGATGCTACGACAAGTTTAATACTGTGTCTGGATTGTTAGACGAATTGGGATGGAAATCTCTATCACAGCGTATATTGAATTATAGGCTGAACCTCTTAGCTAAATTTCAGGAAAAACATTTCTCTGACGACGTAAAAAACATACTATTAACACCCTCGTACTACGGGTGATTAGATCGCGCCAATAAAATTAGAGAGCTAGATTGTAGAACCGATAGGCATGAAGTGTCATTTTTTCCGCGTACCATTCGGGACCATAACAGCTACGATCATCGTCATAAATAGTGCGAATAGTGACAATAGCTAGACAGTAGATCTTTCTCTTTATATTCTCTACGTTCTTATTTATGCATGGTGTAAATATTGATGTTCTGATTTATGCATGGTATTTTGAATCTGTAGTAGTAGTCTTTGTATCCCGTGCATGTTGGAACGATTGAAGATAGAATGTATCTTGCTTAGTAGATTTTTAATGGGCGCGTTGCATGTGTGGTAGCTGGTTTCAATGTACTTTCGGTGTTCTGCCGTATAATTCATGCATGCCTGGTGTGGAAGCACCCCCTGCCACACACCCTTTGGGTGGCTTGCAGGGTATGACTTAGATGTAGATGTATACCGTTAACCGCAATTCCAATCCCCATCATTCACCTTCTTGAACTCCCCGATCTTTCTTTGTTCTCCGTAGATCGCTCTCTTCAAACGCCGCAGCCCTCGACACGTGTCTCCCTCGGAGTTTTCCCTGCCTTTCCCTCCGCATCCGCCCCTCATTTCATCTCTTCTCCCTCCCAACGCTTCTTCGACCGTCTTCCTTGGCGACCCACCGATCTAATCCATTATTTCCAAAACACGAAACTAAAACGGCAACCAGCTATGTTCATCTATTTTTCATAGACCAAGTTTCGGAATCACACAGCGCTGTGCTCACTCTAAGAGAACCGATGGATGCGGGATGTCATTTTTTCGGCGTACAGTGGGGGACCATGGCAGTTGCGATGGATCAGTTCTAGGATACTGAATAGGTTAAATAGGTTTT
Organism: Ceriagrion tenellum; assembly: GCA_963169105.1. Taxonomy (NCBI): domain Eukaryota; kingdom Metazoa; phylum Arthropoda; class Insecta; order Odonata; family Coenagrionidae; genus Ceriagrion; species Ceriagrion tenellum. The sequence goes on from OY720637.1 coordinate 145,850,306, forward strand.
TTCAGTAGTGCTAAATATCTTAACATGCATTGTAGATACTAACCTCGCATGCAATCTCCGGCATTATATACCTACTCCTGCCTGTCTTAGTACCTACCTTGTAGTGCTATTTATTTGTCACATTCATAATACTAACCAGTAGTTATATCTTGAGTAGTATGCTGCATGGTAGCATGTTCTTCTCCGCATCACTCTCCTGGTTTGTGGTCTGACTGCGTACCGCTGTCCTGACTGCTTTGGCCTGCGCCTGGCATTCGGGGGAATGTGCGCGTATCTGCTTAGAACAGGGATGAGTGCTGCATGTCTGGTGTGGAATCACCCCGTGCCACACGCCCTAGTGGTGGGTTGCACGGTATTTCGTAGGTGTAGATGTAGATGTAAGAGTGTTCCAATCTTTTTCCCTCGCTCTTTAACGCAAAGAGCTCCACTCCTCAATTCCCTTCCATCAGAAACTCTCTTCGATAACCATCCCATTTTCCTTCTCTCAATCTGTCCCAGCTCCGCTCCCAAGACACTCCTCTTAAGGGCTAACACAACGCACAAACCCCCGAGAAACGTGCGGACTCCATTTTCAACTGGAACCAACCAGCAAAACCCATCCAAAAGGAGAGGGTTTGCGGCTTGAATTCCCACTGAATCCCCCGCCCCCCCCGTCCTTCCCTCTCCGTTCCACTCCCTCCATCTTCAACCACCGTCCCGACATTATTACTCCCGCGGAGGAAAAAAATACACATACAAAAGAAGTGGGGGTGGGGTGGTTGCTCCATTTCCCCTAAAGGAGAGCGGGACGCAGCGGGGGCGGTTGGGGGATGGGGGTGGAGGGATAGGAGGGAGTTCCACTCCCCTCTCTCCGTTTGCCCCCTCCCCTCCGACCCCCCAAGAAACAATTGTATGTTGTCAAACTAGAGACGGAAATAGGATCTGGCCACAATCGCCACCAGAGCCGAAGGCGAGGGCGACTAAAACAAGGATTGTCAAGTCCTGTCCCGGTTCAGATTGACCACATATGAATGGAAAATTGGTTTTTAAAAATCTTTGTTTATAACTGCAATGTACATAATTGAAGGCAAAATAGAGGGAAAAGTCCCCAGAGGAAGACCCAGGAATAAGTTCATGGACCAAATAAAGAGGAAAGTACATAGTAAGAGATACCAGGAGATAAGAGAACCAGGTTTAGATAGGGAAAGGCTGCAGTCAATCAATCTTAGGATTGAATGACCAATGAGGAAATTTTAATGTATTACAATTCTATCTATCAATACTTCACTTCATTCCATACTTGTGATGGAGGTACACTAAATTATTTGCTTTCGGCCAGTACAGAATATCTTTCATTAAACGTTTATCAATTGTTTCGTTCATTATACCCATTTAGGGCTTTTTAAAATGTATAACAATGCCAATTTTATCCACCAACTGATTTGTCAGTCAACATAATCTGAAATGTTTCGAGCTTCGAAACCAAAATCTTGCCACTATCCATTCGTCATCTCCATCACAATAATCTTCCGATGGACTCATGTTTAGATCTAGTTCACTTTAAATAAATTCTAATTTGCTTTACAGTTTATCTAAATCGATACGGTACGACTTTCAGCAGTGTAAGCCTTTGATAGGTTGGCTAAACGCGATAAAACGTAAATACAACGGTAAGGAAAAAGCGCCTTTTTCTTCCCTCAAAAACGGGTGTAAAATGAACTTTCCGTTCAGGTGCGGCTAAAAATTTCACCACATCAAGGGGAAGGTTATTTTCGGAAGAGGAGTGGCGGAGGAGGTAACAGAAGCACGCGGTTTCACTTTTTTCTTCTTTTTTCACTCTTTAAGCGAGCACGATACTCCGTGAGAAACGCCCAGTTTCCCCTTCGTCCACATCATATCGTGGGCGACTCGGATCTGGTCGAGAAAAGTGTGTCGTTGAACGGAACAGTCCCTGCCACGCGTTCGCCGCAAGGCAAAGCCACTTCGCCGGAGTGGAAATCCTTGTCTCTAAAACGACTCCGGGGAAACGGGCTAGGACGGAACTCGCCGAGGGAGAAACTTCGGCAATCCCTCAGCATAATCAGAGTAAAAGTCCACAATTCGCATAAAAATAATACGCAACAGTCGTCGGGACAAAGTCTTCACTATTAAGCCTTGCAATATTTGTATCACTTATTGATAAAAGGAAGGTGGTTGGGCGAGCCCTGAAGGGGATGAAAGAGAATAATTTTGATGGTCGGATGAAAGGGAGTAGGAAGTATACTGAGATGAAGAGAGAAATATCGGTATACCGGGTCATTCAAATGGTTACATACAGAAGATTTTAAGGTATTTGCTTCAATTTCAACCTACCTTGACTAGAAGACAGTCTAATAAAAATAATTGGCCTATAGGTGTCTCTGTCTTGGAAATATGCGTCCTACGTAAATCCAAAAATGTCGATATTGTGCACCTCCGACGCGGAAACCCCACAATTGAACTTACAAAGCGATCTCACGAGCGCACAAATCCAGTAAAGACTTGTGTCTATTTTTCCGGGTACTAATACTTGGATTTCTTCTCCACATTTAATATACCCCCATCTTTTAAGCTTCGAGTCAATCAAATTGGGCAGCTTCTAAGTACGAATTAACAAGGAGGGATGCATCTTCCAGTGCTTCGACCTGAACCCATGTCTCCTAAAAATTGTTCCACAGCTACGCAGACGTCTTATCCCGCTGATAATTTTATGGAGATTTTAAAAACACAACACATTTCAACAAAATACCGCACAGGCATAGTCTTGGAGCGCTATTATTCCTCCGAAAAGGTGTTTGATTCATACAGCAGATCCACATCTTCTGTGACAGACTGTTAACTTCTTCTCCCGATTTCCATTGATTCTATTGCTTTCTTCGCCGAACTCAAAATGATTTACACTTTCATCTTCATACTTTCTGCCGGAGGATCGAAAATAGAGAGTCAAAAAGAAGTCAGATGGCTGCAATAACATGTTTTTAAATTAAAAAGGTGATGATGAAACTTTAATTCGACGAAAAAAGTTATTACAGCCTTAAAGTTTGCATTTTCGCTGGACTACCCCGGATTTATTCACATAATTAAGGAAATTCGCATCAGAAGGAAATTCCCGAACTAAGCCAGCATGAGGAAGAGTCTGCGGTCTTTTCATGTCGGTAAAAATGCAGCCGTGCACCAGTTATAATTTTTGGAGAAGATTAACGCTTTTAATCGCAAGTTAGAGATTTATTATTTAATATAGCGTAATTTAAAACGCATGAAACATTAAGTACGCTAAAAATAAATAGCTGGACGCCCAAAAGAGCGGTCTCACGTCACCGGGGAATGAATCCTGCTTACATTCCCAACGACGATGTCGACGGCAAAAGAGGCGCATGAATGGCAAAAACAAAAACGAGCCAATGAGCGAGTCCTTCAATGCAGCATAAAAGTATGTCTTGAAGCCAACTTAACGTTATGCATGATAATGCTGATTATTATCATGCGTATTTTAGCAATGATACGCCTTACAACACAGCGACACAATCTACACCTTCATAATACCCTGCGAGCCACCGCATGGGCGTGTGGCAGAAGGTGTTAGGTCACCAGCCGTGTAAATATGTAAGGGATAAGGTTTTTGGAGATGAAATGGTGACATGTACTATTGGAGTGTATTTAGAAGAGATCAGTTTCTATTGTGGTCGCTTATTGTGCGCGGATAGAACGAGCCAATTTGTACCTATCTGTTCGGCAGTGTCTCTCTCTTATTTTATCGCATCTGCCAGACCTAGACCTGTCAGACAATGTGTACTAAGAGCGGAATGAGCGATGTAACGAACGTATTCTGAAGCCAAAAAAATAGTGATTGATTTTAGGATTAAAGAAAATGTGGTCCGGCAGAACCCTATATAGGGAGACAGTTCACGCGTGAGGGATCGTGAATCACTCGCAAGATAGTGATTGAATATCCGTACCACACATCTAGCGGCTCGATCGATGTACCGTAGAGAATTTGTTTATTACGGAAAGACTTCGTCTATACCATTATAATTAAGCCAAGATGACTGGACATCACATGCTCATTTAACAAATCAAACCAAGGACACGACAGTTCAAGGATGATTTCAGATGTCTGCCCATGCTCACCGAAATCCTCAAGAGGGTAAAAGAAAATATTCACTTTGTGATTTTTCCGCACAATTGTAGTTCCTTCAACCGGTTTCCACATTTTCACGTTATCATCAAGGGACGTTACAGGAAAAATAAAAGGAGGGGAAAAATTACAAAGAGAATATTCCTTTCATAAGGAAAATTCCCACGAAGTGAACTCGTCCACGATTAGTTTTATTCAATAAGAATGCCTAGAGGAGAACGTAATGGACGTCTCGATCAGTTCACAGATGAGCAAATCCGAGTAGGAACGGACGACATTGCTTCGGGAACATCGGGCAGCGTCTCGACTCGCCGTGACGTAGCACGCTCAACAATCCCATCACGCACCACAAGCAGATGTATTTGCGCAAAATAACGCCAATCAGCATCCGAGAAGAACCACACCCGACCACTTAACAAATATCGAAACGTTTGACTGGTGAAATAAAATACCTAGAGGAGTACCAATTTTAATTCCATTTCACCAATTAAAGTTATGGAGAAAAATTTTAATTCCATTTTAAAACATTTTCTTTTTCGGGTGATTTTGTTCCAGGTTGCCAAAGCCAGCGTTTCGATTCGACTCTAAATCATCATCATGGCTAACATGAAGAAACGAAATTCAAGATATTTTAATTACATACAGGTACTTTAACGTTTTCAAATCATATCAACCACTGCAGTTCTCGAAGACGTTCGGTTGCAAAATAATTCGTTTGATGATTTTTGGCTCTATTATGAAAGTGTGAGGCTGCGTGAAGATGACTTTTTGAATGTTAAATTCATAATTGTTTGCTAAATGGATGCCTGGTGATAATAAGTATGACTTTATGTGTTAAAAAATTTTGTTGAAGCTCATAAAAGTCATCAATATTTTTAAAAATGTATTTTTGTAAATGTAAATGGCCAAGGCATTTATTATCCAAGCCTTTTTTGATTGAGCAAATCTGTGGTGTGTTTCGTTTCCCCATGCTACCCCTGGTGATGATTTATAATTTAATAAGGCAACTTTATACACTTATTTATACGAAGCTCCTCGAAATAAGTCATGCGCACAGCCATATGCTATCATCAGTGTGCATTTTCCGAGGCTTTCAGCAACAAAAATGAAAAAAAGGCATCAGCCTCTTAGCAATTAACTATCACGGCTCACAAGAATTTCAGAGAGGTTTCTAGCCTTAGCCGAGGTAACAATACATCTACATCTACACACTACCCCGCGAGCAGCCGCACGGGCATGTGGCAGGGGGTGGTAGGTAACCAGCCGTGTAAAGATGTACAATTTTTGGAGGTGAAATTATGACATGTCCTATGAGAGTGTATTTGGAGGAGCTCAGTTTTTATTGTGGTCGCTTATTGTGCGCGGAAAGAACGAGTTCTTGTACCTATCTGTTCGGCAGGGTATCTCTCTTATTTTATCGCATCTGTCAGACATAAAAATGTAGTGAGGCGTCATGATAATATTCTCTGTGTCGCTCTGATAAATATCAGTTCTGAATATCTCAAGCAGCCTAAGCCTAGCGTGCAGCCTCCGAGTCTCTAGGGGCTCCCACCTTAATCCCTCTAACAGTTGTGGAACACTATATGTCCGTTTGATGCAGTTTTTAACGAAGCGCGCTGCTTTTCTTTGTACTTCATTAATTTTTTTCTGAAATCTATTTGACCAGGGTCTCAAATGCTCGCGGCGTATTCGAGGTGTGGCCTAACCAGAGCGAAGTAGCATCTCTCTTTAAATTTTTCATCCGAGGACCTTCCTATTATACGTTTTACAAAACCTAGTTTCTTTAATACTGTGCCGTATATGTTTTGTATGTGTGTTCCCCAAGATATATCTGAAGTTAAGGTAATTCCAAGATATTTTACAGTATTTGAAGATTTTATGCTCACTCCACCCACGGTGTAGGTATGGCATATTTGTGATGACTTTCTCAGGAAGTGAACTGTGGCGCATTTTCTGATATTTAATTCTAAACCCCACTCCTGGCACAGCGAATGAATAGAGGGTTCTCCCTCTGCGAAGGGGATGAGAGGGTGAGGACAATTGGAAAGGGGGAAGAGGGAGGGCGAGGGGATATGACCGCCACATTACGACCACCTGCCACCAACGGACCCCGAGCTCTCGACAGTAAGATGTGCTCCCAGAGGTATGTGTTCCGCCCCTCCCCCAAATCCCCAAACTTCCCCTTCCCTCGCGCCCCGAATAAACAGGAGAGAGAGGAGAGCGACTGAATCATTTAATTCTCCCATCCGATCCTTTGGCGCAAAAAAAGGAAAGGTGCCAGTGCGCCATGGCCAGCTATAACGGACGGGATCTCGGAAAACTTTACGGCGCTCGGGTGAGCTGAATGTGAAGTCAGAAGAGGCAGGGGTGCAGCTGGGAGCGGAAACGGCCTTGGACGTAACGCCGCGTCGCTTTAATTTATAGTAGTTTAAGTTTTGTATTCCAATGGTTCGAATGCATTGTTTGTTGCAGATGTTCGGCTTCTTTGATGGCTTAAAATATTCCCTTTCCAGAGCGATTGGTGTGAAAAGGCTGATCGCAAAGGGGTTGTGCATTATTAATTTCCTCACCACCGCTCTGGGGAAAAAACGCATACTTAAACAAATAGGGTGGCTACTGATATCCAATTTTCAAATTCCCTGACCTTTCCCTGACTTCTCCCTGATGGATTTACAAATTTCCCTGAGCGATCGCCAAAAGGTCACCTATTATTGGCATATTTTTTTCTGCTGAATTAAATTTTCTACGGCAGCTCTAAATTTTCTAATTATCGTCTCGTATTTTTAGAACTGCAAGCATGTATTTACCATAAGCTAGTCTGCTCCTGCTACTTCTCGTCCTGAGTTTTGGAAGGAAAAAAAATCGCGAGGTAAAATTTTCCGAACAACATACCCTCGGATTCCTTGCGATGAGCATAATACATTGCGATGATGATTTTTTAACATAACAAGGCAAATATCGCAATAAGGATATACAAAAGGGATACATTGTACGTCTGATTCACAACTAAATAACTAAGATTCACAACTGAATACTCCATGAATTGATGGCGCTTATTCCATGCACATCAGCGACAGACGTTAGTTTCAGTAGGTAAAATAAAGGGCGGGAAAGACTGGCCGATAAACGTAATCGTAGAAAAATAACGAGTATTCCTATCCCAGTTTCTCCCCGACTGTCACGAGAAGTCTCTGACTTTTCCAGAAATTCATAATTCCCTGACAATTCCAGGTTTTCCCGGACGATCGCCACCCTGACAAAGTGTGCTTACCAACATCACTTAGCGCCACAACAACTACGCTCTCCATATCCCTTGCAACGCGTAGTCGTTGCAAGATAAGTTTCCGGCCGTGCCAGGGAAATGGCCGCGGTCTTTCCGTTACAACCCATGCGTCGGAGGAGATGTAGATTATGCGGCCAGGATGACGCTAAAAGCTCTATTTCTAACAATAAACAACGAAAACTGTCTGCCCATAAAAAAGATCTATCTCAACTGTCATGAACACCAATGTATACGTCAAACATCTCATCCGTGGAACGTGTCATACTGTGAGGATTTTGGATTTTTCTTCGCATTAGCTGAAATGACTTTTGAGCGAAATGGCGGTCTCTTCCCCGGTAAAACATTATATCTACCAATAATTCCCTTTCAAAAATTTCTTATTGCATATAAGAACTTAAATGACGATTCTCTGAAAATATATTTTAAAGCCTTGATATTGTGAACATCGGTTACTAGATCACGGCCACAACATTGCCTTTACTTTGATCAATTTGATTGGATGGATATTTCTTATCCTTAACGAATTAGGGGAAGAAATAGTTCGTGAGTGCTTCGAGAAACAAACCCACTCGGAGCGAGAATCGAACTTCAGACCTTTGGCTAGCCGGGCCGAAATCCCGATCGCTACGCAACTTAGTCTTCCTAATTCTCGAAGAAACAATTCGGAAGATTATAGGGAATCAAATTCTAACAAACTATTGCAAAGAAAATCAGGAAACCAACAGAGCGTAGTTACCTGCGCATTGCCCCAGTAATCTTAAGGATTTTTATTCGATCGTTGGACGAGTTAGATCATCTTTCAAAAGAACATCCAAGACCTTGAAATTCTCATCCCAACAGAAAAGTTAGACGTTTCGCTCCCTACTCACAGAAAATATTTTAACTCCAGTCCCTTCCAATCACTACGCACGACATTTAACGGATCAATGAACATGTTTATTTTCACTCATTAAATATGTAGGAAGAGGAAAACAATAACAATACAAGGTGCACCCGCTTAGATGATTACCTATTCAGCATGTAGTATTTCCCTCATTTTGAGTAATTGACCACTGAGAAAGATTTCGGCCCGGCATTGACCTTACGGGCGGCACGAAACCTGAAAAACATGACGGGCCACCAAAATGTATTTTTTATTCAAATAAAAAGCTTCCCTGTTTGCATGTCCGCAATATCCCAAGAGGAAAATGTTTTTATTATCCTGCATACTTTTTTGTCCTTTGGCATAGTTCAATTAGAAATACTGAGCGTGCGAAGTCGAGACGGATGCCAAGCGAAAGAAAAAATGCAATAAAAACTCAGATTCTTACACGCGAATAGCGTTTACAGTTCAAAATATAGAAAGCATTGATGATTTCGCTCAAAATATTACGTTTGGTCGCACCGTCCCCATGACAACCAAGAGCATTGTTGAAGTCGAGTCTCATATGGATATTTAAGGAATAACGACCTATAACAGAGGAACGGGGAATAAAGAATACCTTTTGACGTAAGGGAGGCATAATATCCTGAGCAATTGAAAATGAACTTCCTGGACTCTTCCAGGAAAGGCGGAGACGTGGAATGCGGTTCAATGAATGATAATCATTCAGGCAGTAGAGCAGTTGTTATGCTGCTCAACAGTATTCAACATTTAATTACTGACCACTCCGAATTTTTATTTTTGCACATGTACGAAAACTGCTGTATGTACGGTGTTTTACTGCCGATTAAAAAAAATATGGTTCCGAACGTGTCCACGAAAAATAGAAATTTCAATATTACTATTTCACTATTTAAAACACCCATCAAGCAAGCCAAAGTTTTTTTTTATACTGAAACCTTTATTGATAGTCATGTGAATGAAAGGCAGTAATGGCTACCCTGACCCGGCTGACAACCCGAGAAGACTACATCAGTCATGTTTTCCGGAAAAAAAACAAAATACATCAATTTCAATACTATACAAAAATCTTTATAAAAATTCTGTGCAATAAAAAACACATTAAAAAATTATCAATAAAGGGTTCAGTATTAATAAAATTTTGGCCCCTATGATGGGTGTATTAAATAGTGAATTAGTAAAAAGTACAGTATTGCCTCCTTATCCATTCTCACCCCATCAACAGTCTCTTCCCGAGCACAGAATGCGATCGAAAATGGACATCCTCAACAATCAAAGCCTTGATTAGTCCCGGAGGAGAAGGATTTCCCTGTCGCAAGTGCACCAGAGAAATGCGCCACGTCGACCGCACATTCCACTGGCCACCGGTAGAGCTAACACACACACAGGAGGAGTATTACGCACACGATGGCTACGATCGAAGCTCGAACAGACGAAGGAAGGGAAGGGTCGCTCGAGGACAGCAGACTCGAGGATGGAATATCGGCCGCAAAGAAGGTCTGTATCCTAATTAAGACCCTTTTCCCGCGCCCAGAAATCCAAATTCTGAGGACTGGACACGAGAGAGACCATGAACGCACCTGAGCCTCGGAACCAGAGAGGACTTCATTAGCGGCGAAGGGGAAACGAGGGAGGGGAAGTTGAAAAGGGGGCGGGGTCGTAAACCGAATGGTCAGGGAAAGAGGTTGGCCAGGAGTTGAGACGAGGGGAAGAGGATTGTGGCAAGAACAGAACCTGATAGCCATTAACAATGACCGCAACGCGGCAACGGCTAAACCTCCCCTCAAACTCCCACCCTCCCCCCAACAGCCAATCACCTTCCCACGCGCAGCATGCTCCCTCCTGCAGCTAACGGCGCACCTTTCTAAATACTGTTTCTTGACGGGTTCTTGAATATAGTGGTACTTAACATCCACGTCTACATAATACCCTGCGAGCCGCCGCTTGGGCGTGTGGCAGGGGGATTTAGGTCACAGGCGTTAAAAGGTGTACGTTTATTGGAGATGAAATGGTGACATGTATTATAGGAGTGTATTTAGTGGTGCTCAATTTTTATTGTGGTCGCTTATTTTTCGCGGAAAGAACGAGTTCTTGTACCTATTTATTGGGCAGTGTATCTCTCTTATTTTATCCCACCTGTCAGACATAGAGATTTAGTGAGGAGTCATGATAATATTCTCTATGTCGCTCTGAGAAATATCAGTTCTGAATCTATCAAGCAACCTAAGCCTAGTGTGTAGTCTCTGAGTCTCTGGAGGCTCCCACCTAAATCCCTCTAAGCGTTGTGTAACACTATATGTACGCTCGTAGCAGTTTTTAACGAAGCGCGCTGCAATACTTTGTATTTTATTAATTTTTTAGTTTAATCCATTTGACCAGGGTACCAAATGCTCGCGGAGTATTCGAGGTGTGGCCTAACCACAGCGAAGTAGCATCTCTCTTTGACTTTTTCAACCGAGGACCTTCCTATTACACGTTTAACAAAACCTAGTTTCTTTAATGCTGCGCCACATATGTTCTGTATGTGTAATCCCCACGATATATCAGATGTTAAGGTAATCCCGAGATATTTGACTGTATCTGAAGATAACATCAAGATGTTTCAGTCGCTAGCGTTTCCATCTTTTTGTTGCTGCTATACATGATTCATTTTCTTCATAAAATATAAAAGGAGTTTCTGTAAATCCCATTTCTGTAATTAAATTGGATGATCAAAAACTCCTTCACGTCCTGCTTCAAATAAGGTAATATATTCTGCATCTGTTGAGGATGTTGTTATTGTACTTTGTTTCTTTGTTGACCAGCAAACAGAAGCCCCAAAGGTCAGAAGCTCCAAAAAACCGAATGGTCAGGGAAAGAGGTTGGCCAGGAGTTGGACGAAGGGAAAGAGGATTGTGGCAAGAACAGAACCTGATAGCCATTAACATTGACCGCAGCGCGGCAACGGGTAAGCCACCCCCTCTCCCCAACAGCCAATCACCTTCCCACCCGCAGCATGCTCCCTCCTGCAGCTTATGGTGCACATCGAGGCCGAGGGACGATGAAGGGGAGACCATTTGAACGTGGATGCGAAGGTAAAGAAAAAAAAAGACTTTCTCTCTCTCTAGACGACACAAAAGGGTAAATGAAAATTACGCGCCGAGACGCATGGACTCCCCTATAACTCCCCTTCACGCGATCGCTATGCAAACCATTCCGAGCAAATTGAGAACGTGCATTCACGCAGAGAACACGAAACTGCCTCAAAGTACAGGACATGAGGTTTTATGACACACGCTAACTGAATAAAGTGAGGGAAAAGGAAGAAAAAATAGCGGAGATATGAATATGATAGTGAACAAGCAGAGAAATAGATACGCATACCGATATACTCTGTGGTTTTAGGCTTGAAACAGTGGAATCGGAACATAACTAAGTATGAAAACATAGGCAACTTCCACTGTGATGAAGTTTATTCCGACCGGTTTCGCTTTTTACGGTATCTTCAGGTGGCCATTTCCATTCTTCTCTTTACAGCCACTTTCGCTTTTTACAGCATCCTGAAGATACTGTAAAAAAGCGAAACCGGTCGGAATAGATTTTATCACAGTGGAAGTTGCCTATTTTTTCTTACTTAGTTACGCATACCGATGCAATAATGCCCTCTGCGGTTTGTTATTAATAATCCATTTAGGTAAATGGAGAGGGCATGACATCATTGAACTATTATCTGGCAACCGAAATATACTTACATATTGCTTTCCGCTGTTCCATCGCTGCATGCCTTTGTACAGCACGGACGAGAGGACGCATAACCGAATATTTCTACAAAGTAGTACTAACATAACTTTTCGCATGGTTCTCGCATAAACCTTGCATCTTGTTAATGCAGAACAATATGCATTAGTACAAATGGTTTCTGTGGCACTGGTAACATTCTTAGAGTGCAAATAATGTTGGTGAAAGTTACTGCAACATTATAATGCATGTTGGTGACAATTCACCCCTCGACACACACCCCGCAGGGTAATATGTAAACGTACATGTACCTAATCTCCGTACTAAATTTACGGTGAGCATCTCTTGAAGCATACATTATTCCCTTCCTTGCGTCTTGGTTACATCCATGGTCGTCTATACCTTACACATCCTAACACACTCTCTCTCCCCCTCAATCTGTTTTCCAAAAATGTTATAAATACGGACTCGCCACTATAAATAATTGCATTACTCTCTGGATAAGGCCGCAAAAGTGTCAAAGCCGGTTCAGAGTTGATAACAATACTCTAGGGTGGAAGTTACTCGGTTAATTTTATTTCACTCTGTAATTCGAACTCAATATATTCGAACAATAAATATAACTCGCGAACCATTGAAAATAAAATTCCCAAAATTTCTTTGACGCAAACGTTGGTGAGTGAAGATCTGCATTTTCTGCACATACTCTTCAAATCACTGACGTTTACAAAATATTTACGCACTTAAATATTCATAAGCAAATTTTTACATTAAAACGAGGTAATTTCAGCGTAATATGTAAACATCAAGGGAAAAGAGCTTAAAGCGAATGGGATTAAAAAGAATTTCCCGGGTACAAAGTTTCGCTTGAATTACCAACATGCTTGTATGCATAACGATCGCTATACATACAAGCGATATAACAACAAAACATTAAGCTTCTAGGATTTAGTAGCTTTCCATTACAAAAAACTGCAAGAATGAATGAAAAAGGTACAAAAAGCAAGTTATAAAGTAAAGAGAACAGCTCTCAACCAAACAGTCACTACCCTTAAATGACTACATCCCACAACATCACATGAGAAGATCCAAGAAGTCTCACTTAGATTTTTGACAAAATCCATGGGATGGTCCGAAGATTTCCTCATTAATCGTCGTATTTCAGCGCCCTATCAATGTGCGTTGTGAGGGCGAATCGCGGATTAGATCTCAATCGGGGAGAGAAATAAAGACTTCAGCGCCGACAAGGCCGTCCCGTGGTATGCGATACGCCGCGACCCACCGATCTGATACCTATATCTGCATAATACCCTGCGAGCCGCCGCACGGGCGCGTGGCAGGGGGGTGTCAGGTCACCAGCCGTGTGAAGGTGTAAGTTTTTTGGAGATGAAATGCTGACATCTATTATAGGAGTGTATCTAGTGGAGCTCATTTTTTATTGTGGTCGCTTATTTTTCGCGGAAATAACGAGTTTTTATAACTTATATTATTATATTTAATATCCTCTATTTCGCTCTGAAAAGTATCAGTTCTGAATTTAACAAGCAGCCTAAGCCTAGCGTGTTGCCTCCGAGTCTATAGGGGCTCTCACCTTAATCTCTCTAAAAGTTGCGAGACACTATACGTACGCTTATAGCAGTTTTTAAAGAAGCACGCTGCTTTCCTTTGTATTTTATTATTTTTTTGGTTAAATCTATTTGACCAGGGTCCCAAATGCTCGCGGCGTATTCGAGGTGTGGCCTAACCAGAGCGAAGTAGCATCTCTCTTTTACTTTTTCATCCGAGGACCTTCCTATTATACGTTTGACAAAACCTAGTTTCTTTAATACAAGGTTTGATACAAGGTATTTAGAAGCTAGCGCCCTTCTACTTGGAGACACGTAGTTACCGCCCGATTTCCAATCACACAACCGTTTGGACCAAGTTAAATAAGGGGGAGGGGTAAGGAGGGGTTTGAGGGGCCTGGACCTGGAGGAGAAGAGACGGTGGGGGGGGGGGAGGCGAGGTATCCTTAAGGGACGGATTAAGGCGGTGAGCAAGATCGCGGAATGCACGGGTATGAAAGTGGGAAGAGGAGGTGGAGGAAGAGAGCATAGGAAACAAGACGGAATGAATGGAAGAGGCATCAAATAAAAAGAGTTATAACAACAGAAGAAGATAAGCTAGAAAAACTGCGACGACAAAATGACTTCCGATGATAACTAAAGCCATTTATTTCAGATTGCTTAGAAAAATAATTAAATTCAACATGTTGCCAGGTACTCAAGGTGAAGTATTTAGTACACCCCACTGCAAAACTTATTTTAACATTCGAGTGAATATTTCATAGGATTCTCACCTGTTCCAGAGTTCAAATCTTCGCGTTTTTTTAACTAACTTCAAGATCATCTGAATGTTTTTTTTCTCAAGATACATAATATTTATTAAATTCTATTTTTTTACATTTTATGCGTTCATTGTTCACCCAAAGTGAAAAAAATGCATTCCTATTTTTCATGCTGGGTGATGAATAAGCACACAATAGGAGTTATGCTCACGATAAAACCATATTACATGATTTAATAAAACTATCACTGCATAGAGCCGAATTATTCAATGCAATTTACTATTACGAGTCGATTATCGTCATCAAATCAAATTTTTAAATAAAAAAACACTCCGGGAAAAATTTACTGGTAAATTATAGAAAAAAAGCAATCATTATCTGAATGTGAAAACTGATCAGCGGTTATGCAATGGTAAATCAATTCAGTAACCAGCTGAAATCGATAAATAATCAATTTTGCGATGGATCTAAGGACGTGTAATCTGTATTTTGTGGATGCTAATTCTCCGCGGGCGCTTGGGTGATTTGTACGGAGCTGAGTGTCGAGGGTTAAGGCCGCAGATGTGCTTTTGAGATTTTAATCCAGTTGTCCAAACACACTTTCGCAGATTCAGTTTTGAGATTTACTTTTTTCCTTTCGCTTAACGCTCTTCAAAGTTTAATCGGTTCATTATCAAATACAAAACTACGCATAACAAACAAACATAACTTTTTTCTGCTTCAAAGACAATCGATCATACTAAAAGATTCCATTGTTATTAGGCCACATGAACCAAGACTTCTTGTAGTAATGAAGTAAAGTTGAAAACAATATATGAAAGGGTGCGAGACCAATTGTTGATCCGCAGTGAGTTTAGGCTGGAATTTCAAATTTTACGTTTTAATACCCGAGTGAACTGTGATTTCAAAAGTATGTCACATTTCGCACGCCAGAGAAAAGTGTTAGAACTTTCAAAAACACAGGTGTTACACATCACTATTCAGTATTTCTTTCTAAGGGCGTTCCTGAAAATATGGTTTATCAGAAATCCACAGGTAGAGCATCCCATCGGGGAACCCTAATCATTCCCACGTACATCATCAGATTTTTGTAGCTTGCGTTGTCTGCAATAACTTGTTCAATTTCAGATATATAAACAGTTTGTTTTCTGCAGAGAGTTAGGAATATATTTGACTTTCTTATATCAAAATTGCAAGTTATAGGAACGAAAATTATGGTTATCCGAAGCGCTCAAAGTTGGACAGCTGGATTTAATGCGCAAAAAACGGGTACTTTTTTATAGAAAAAATTAAGTACAGGAAATATTAACGAGCGGAGGATTTTTTAAAAGTACATCATCTACCGTAGAAATAAACAAGCTCTTTTGTAAATTGTACTGCATTGAAATCGGTTCCCTCGTTTGGACGATAGAGCATCTCAAACTCGGGTATCTTGCTTTTTTTACAGACAGTAGTTCAATCCATCAGTGCGGGAAACTCGACTCTGCTGTTCCGCGTGCTAAGCAAAGGCAAGGGTCCCCCCGCACATTCACTCTCTCCGATGTCCTCACAATCACTCCAAACGGCCACAAATGTACAACTAATCCGCTCTCGGCAGCGCAGTCAGTGGACTCGCGGTTTATTGCGAAGTTTTAAGGCCCATTGTGGGTTCGACGCGTTCGCGCAGTTGCGGCGGCCGGCAGTCAGTGGCGATCATGGGCTTTCATTAATGGGCGTCGCAGGTGAGCCGCGACGCCGATAAGGTGGATATCATTCTCTCCGAATCCATCGGCTAAAGGGGCTTAAGGCGGTTTCAGTTGTAACGGTGGAGTCATTGAGTCCTGAATTTAATAACCGTTTAAGGGTGATGCAAAAACGTTTTACGGCCACATTACATTTGAGTGCACCCCTTATAAAATGGAAATCACCATGCACAGAGCAATACAAATGATGAAAATTTTACAGTTTAAAATTTCCGCCTTAATTTAAGTATTGCCATAGAGTAATTACGTATAGAGTGGCAAAGCAATGCTAAAAACTGAACATAAATTTTTGAGAGATTTTGGAAGGATTTCTTAGGTGCCACCACCTTAGGGGAGGAAGAATTTTGGCTTACGGAGAAGGCCACTCGGAGGCGATAGTGGTACTCGGTGATTGTGCATCAACATACAGAAGAGTGGATTTACCATGGCTGTTGTGTGCTTTAAATCGAGTATCAATTGTTTTGTCGTTCCTATGATACATCGGTAAACAGTTTACTCCGTGTTTGGTAATCGCGTGTCTTATCATATTGACGTGGATTCGATTCATTATAAACGATGCTCATTGAAGGCGCATTAATATACATGTTTAATTTGGTCTCGACGACTCAATAAGATTTGTTTCCGCTGCTATGGGTCGATTAGTAAACATCCAGGCACCGAAATCATCATAAAACCATCATGTTAGTTATGCGACACTAAATGAAGTGGCCGTGTGCCAAAATTCATTTTTTATGGCTTTTCGTGCAACTTCGATACACCTGTTCCATCTATCGGCCAAAGTATTATTTAAAAACTCATCTCCCTATCAATTTGCTACCCTTTGCCACTCTATGGTACTGCCATGACTTGGACTTACGGCGTGGGACCCGAGATTTAACCAAAAATCCTCCGCAAATGCGAGTATTTCACTCGGAATAATACCTTGATATATGTCCGATACCATTTAAGTAATATGAAAAGTATTATTTCGCGTTTAGAATAAAATATGAGCATATGGACTCTAATTATTCCAAAATATATGTCACGCCCCTTACGGCTAAGACTTAAAATAATCTCCTTTCACCATCTTACCATTATCATCACCTAGGGTCGCCCTGAATATTCAGCGTCTCGCGTTCAAACGAGTACTTCCCACACGCTGTAAGATGTCTGGCAACTACGAGAGTGGCAATCCTCACATCAAGGTTGGACCCACTCTTCCGTGAAGAGATGCGAACGGGGTCAGGGCACACTGCCCCAATTCTCAATTCGCCGAGTGCTGGCGACCTCTCGCTCGCTAGCACCATACACGGAAATTTAGTAGTCCTGCCATCTCGTGTTTTATTGCACGAAGTTTATTGCCCTGCGCACATGACCAAATTTCCTTTCGCTTTATCGGTTTGAAGAACATTTACGTGTGCAATTGGTGAATCCCCATCTGTATTTACGAGATTATGAGATTGAGGGCTATCTCATACTCCATTGTGTCAACATTAAATATTATGGTTGGATAGTAAAAGCAATGAATTGAAACAAATAAACAATTTAAACAGCGAATGTGTGGGGCCGCCATTATAGATGGATGTCACATTCAAAAGAATTCGATGGAATTCCTGAGAGGTAGAAATAATAGAAACAGCAATAAAGTAGAAGAGAGAGATAGAAATGGAGATAATAGAGGAGGAAATTCTGGAAAAAGTTTCACTTAATATGAACCGCGATACCGTGACCTTCACCACCTAAGGATATCGCTTCCTTGCACCACCTGCTCAGTTATTCTGCTACGAAGGAAAGATTTTAGCCATTAAATAAGAAATAACGTTATTTCCACTCAGTTAGTAGAGTGACTTACTCAGTAAGTAGAGCAGACTTAAATAAATTGTTAGGATTTTTGTACCGTACTTCGAAATATTTTGCTGATGAAAAAAGGTGAAAATTTTGTATTTTTTACAAATGAGAAGTAAACTGGAATATTGCTCTGTTATTTGGAGTCCCCAATTAAAGAAATGAGATGTAATAGTCGAGAGTATCCAAAAAAGGTTTTTCAGATAACTGTACTATATATGCCACAATATTTATCCTATGTTTAAAAACTGTGTACATTACAAAGATATGACACTCCAGTTTAAATTTCAGAGTCTTAGTGAAAGAAGAATTATAAGTGACTTAATATTTTTGTATGATATTATTAACAATGGCCATTGTATGGAATTAGTTCGTAAATTAAATTTTATAGTCCCAGCAAAGAAAGGGAGACTTAAAAGAACTTTTTATGTACGAGATGTAAATACAAATTATTGTAAGAATGCACCATTGCATAGAATATGCATTACCTACAATACCTTTTGTAAAGAACTGAATACTAGCATGTCAAAAGAAAATTTTATAAAGGATGTACAGCTATTGTCATCATAAGTGTAAAATCTGTCCGACGGAAAACGATTAGTCATGTTATCATGACTGTTATGTAATATTCAGCCAGTCTTGCTTGTTGTTATTGTGTTGTGTATTTAACTGTGTAATAGTTTATCCTGTTATTATATTTTCATGTTGAGTGAACTATAAACTTATTAAATTACAAAAAACATTAAGGAAATTTTTGATTTTCAAAGAAAATGCGGGGAAACCCAATGAAACGAAAGAAGTGAATATATAAAAACACGGACCGCGAAAGCTATAGAATAAAGATTGTTTGAGCGATGTTCTCCCTAGTCCACTAGATATTAGAGGCAACATTCATTTTTTTCATTTCAGCAGCTTTAAGAAGCACGAAGTAAATATTTGTTCATGTAACAGAAATACCTTGTTAATAACTAAATACGCATGCGTCCGTCTCTTACTCGACTCATTTTTTCACGCCGTGCGGGGAAAAAGTCTTTACAACGGGAGGTTTTTTTGCGATTCTTTACAAATGTCTGCGTCAAGTAACTGGCATATTTTTTTGGAAATAGTTGAAGGAACATACACGGTACCCGCCGTTGAATTTATGACGCGATCTACGCATTAGAAAACGCTGTTTTCTAATAAAGTCGCTCCGGAGAGAATACGGTAACCATTTCTCAAGTACAGTATTATATATTTCTAGGGATATATCTCGAAAAGTGGGACGGTGCGTGGGAGATACTTCGTTGTTTTTAGAAAGGCGAGAGATTTTTCTTTTACATGCGACCAAATTCATTTTAAATTCAGTCACATGAGATCTCAATCAGTCAACCTTAATTGACAAAACGCACTTTTGAAATTAAAAGGCGATCGTATAACCGTTGCGGGAAATTATTACGTTTCAAGCCTGTCATAGAGTGATCTACTATTCCGAAGGCCAGGCCTAAATCGAAAAACGACTGTCGCTCCATCCTTACACCGTGGAGTTTTAATATACTGCCTCATATGATCTCATTGACATTATGTCCCGAGTAGCTCAGACGGCTTTGTAACCATGTTCCAGGCTCCCCGATGTAGTTAATGCAATGTTTCCCTCGGTCTCGAGCGCCTCTCATTTCACGTGTGCTTCGAAATTGCAATCCTTGGTCCACAGCCCCCCTCCGCTCGCATTCCTTCCCTTCAATCGGCATTCATTATTGCTCCGCTGAACTCATTAGAGGCGGCCAATCCTTGCTCAGAGCAAAGTAGAATTGAATCACGTGACGAGGGAAAATGGATACGTTTCGTGCTGCGGCAGAGCCGATATCCATGCCTTGGCCCTTCCGTAGTGTTACATTTTCCGTGAAGGAAGTTTGAGCGAAATATCATTTCATTCACATTCAATGGATTTGGTCTCATTAAAAAAAGAGATATATCTCACGTTTTCAAGGACACCAAAATATCATCCACTTACCGCACTACTTTTCAAGATAATACTCAACAAATTCCAGCAATTTTACATACGAAATTGTTAGAATATGCACTCCTGGGAGACTTTATTCAAAAGATAAGGAACCTCTAACACCGAGATCACGTCATGCATATCACATTGTGAGTACCTTGTACATTGATTTACAAAATATTTTTAAAAAACAATGGCATCAGTATTTTTTACAAAATCGCAAAAAGATCTATCGATGTGAAGGCTTTCCTCCGTAAGACAGTGAGAAAAATGAGTAAAATTAAAGACTTATGCATACTTATTTAGCTGATTGCTGGTAATTTCAGTCAATTAAAACAACATTATAGAGCCACTATCTTAAAACGTTTACTTCGTGAAATAAAAAAAAATAATTTGGAATATTGGTTCTATTACGACTACGGAAAAATCTCGCTCTATCTAAGGTTGATGTGGTCGCCATTTTTAAGTGAACCCATCTCCAGGGTTAGAGAATGCGTTCGAGTGATTGGTTCTGTAACGACGCAGAACCGTCTTGGCGCGAGTAAGCTACTCTCGTTCATGAAACTTTCGTAGAATGTAGCCAGTTCCATTCTGAGAGCGCGTGCTTAATGGAAAAGCCATGGGTTGCGAGTAAACGGGGAAGAGCGCGATTCTTTTGAAGCCTCTTTGCCCATTATCCGTCGAATATTAAATGCGACAACGGTGTCCGTAAAAAAAAGTGCACTTCTTTTTTTTAACCAGTATTTAAAAAAAGAAGAGAGGCGAGGAAGAGGATGATGCACTTTCGACGTGCAATTAGCGGATGAAGTATGCAAACGTGTTTGCATTCCCTCTAGCGAATCGTTCGCGCACAAAAATAGACCGAGTAGGCACTCATATACCCTCGCTCGCAGGGGAAACATAGCCTCGCTCCCAGGCACCTCCCGCCGCCCCCCAGGGCGTTTCCTCGTCCGGAGGGCCTCATTAAATCCAATCCCGGCCACTCACACTCCGGGGCACCTCTTGCATACATACACAGGCACAGACGAGAGCGAGCGAGGCGCCACCTATGATGGCTGGCGGTCGGGCCTATCCCATCATCCTCCCAATGAGGCGCCTCGAGGAGAGGCGATGCGACATAGCCACGCTGGCATAGCCATCGCGTATAAGGGGAAGGGCCTCTCGTGGGAGCATCTTGAACGCCCCGGGGAGGGCCGATTGTTAGGGCCTTCGCCCCGGAGTACGAGGGTGCGACGCCTTCCAGACACTAATTAGTGTTATTGTGCTTCCCCCCGCTCATTCCTTTGATTCCAGATGGCGAGCGCATATTCAGACACACACACATGAAAAAAAATTCCATCTCCGCACGCGCATTTCTCGGATTCAGACACTGGTTTACTTATGGCTGCAAAGGGAAGAATTGTTCTGCGCCCAAAATTATATATTTTTCCTCCTGTCAATCGGAGACGCGCTGCTAATTTACTGAACCGCTCCGGGTGAGAGACGGCGCCATGAAGTCTCCACTGCTGAATCACTGCTTTTGCTTCGCCTTTCCGAACTGCGTGTGGAGCGAGGCTTTTCATATCAAATTCTCTTTAAAATTTATATAATTATATTACAACAATGGGAGGCGAAAAGGAAGAACGAGAAGGTATAGTTGGAAACGAGAAGAAGCTAGTGTCGCAGTTCAGAGATGGCGAAGGATCTACATCTGCATCCAACCCCGCGATCCGCCGCTTGGGCATGTGGCAAGGTGTGGTAGGTCACCAGCCGTGTAAAAATGTAAAATTATTGGAGGTGAAATGGTGACATGTCCAATGGGAGTGTATTTGGAGGAGCTCAATTTTTATTGTGGTCGCTTATTGTTCGCGGAAAGAACGAGTTTTTGTACCTATCTGTTCGGCAGAGTATCTCTCTTATTTTATCGCATCTGTCAGACCTATAAATGTAGTGAGGAGCCATGATAATATTCTCTATGTCGCTCTGAAAAATGTCAGGTCTGAATATCTCAAGCGGCCTAAGCCTAGCGTGCAGCCTCTGAATCTCTGGAGGCTCCCACCTTAATCCCTCTAACAGTTGTGAGACACTTTATGTTCGTTCGTAGCAGTTTTTAACGAAGTGTGCTGCTTTTCTTTGTAATTTGTTAATTTTTTTGGTTAAATCTTAAAGACCAGGGACACAAATGCTCGCGGCGTATTCGAGGTGTGGCCTAACCAGAGCGAAGTAGCATCTCTCTTTGACTTTTTCATCCGAGGACCTTCCTATTATACGCTTAACAGAACCTAGTTTCTTTAATGCTGTACCGCATATGTTTTGTATGTGTGTTCCCCACGATATATCTATGGATCCAGGATATGGATGAAGGACACACTGAAAGAATAGGGAATCCTGAAGACGGTAATAGAGGGGTAAACACAGGAGAAACCAAGAAGAAAAAGCAAGAGGAAAAGAATTCTGGACGAAATAGGAATAGGGCGAGGACTTCAGGAGCGATCTAAAGGCATTTGTACGCAAGACGTTGCAGCAGAGGGAAAGCAAGACAATGTACCAGAAATTCGGATGCTCGGATGAGGGCTGCACAAAAGCCTACTGATTAGCAAGCTGAATATTCAGATTAAAAAAAAACAAATGAATGGAGAAAGGCGATAATTTCAGACCAACAATTTTCCGAGCAACTCTGGATAATTCACTGATAAATATCACATATAAAATCATATGAAAAAGCTGAGAATATGTTTGATTATGGGTCTACAGCATTCCTTTTCATTCTAAAAGAAAATATCTGTATTGAGCGATGATTTAATTTTTTATCTTGAGTTATGCTTGGATTTTACCTAAAAATAAGAATTCACCTCAGTATCATTTGGAGCTGGAGAGTCACAGCTACAGATCGAGATGATCGTCAAAGGTCACTAAACGTATTGAACCAAGTTCTCCAAAAACACAACATGAAAATAAATTAGACGAAGACTAAAATTCTAGCATGTAGAAGAGAGAAGCTTTATGTAGAAGGCACCCTGAGAGGAGAGAAATTGGAGCAAGTGGATTCCTTCACCTATCTCGGAAGTACCATCACGTGGGACGGAATAAACACAATATAGAGAATAACTCAAGCTAAGAAGGCGTTCATGGGAAAAAGACAACTGCTGAGCTCAATGAAGGTAGGACTACAAACCAGGAAACATTATGTGAAAACATTCGTGTGGATCGGAGGACTCTATGGATCGGAAGCATGGACCATTGGAACAGCTGACCAAAAAGGAATAGAAGCCTTCGAAACCTGGTGCTGGAGGAGGATGCTGAAGATAAAATGGATGGACAAAATAAGAAATTATGAAGTGTACACAAGAGTAGAAGAGGAAAGGACCATTTAATGGAACACCACATATGAAAGAGAAACGAGATGGATTGGACACACGCTGAGAAACAAGGTTTTAGTGAAGACCGTAATTTGAAGGTAAAATGGAGGGAAAAGTCCCATCAGAGGAAGACCCAGGAATAAGTTCATGGACCAAATAAAGAGGAAAGTACAAAGGGAAAGATGCCAGGAGATATGGTAGCTAGCATTAGATAGGTAAGGGTAGAAGTCTGCAGTCAACCAATCTTAGGATTGAACGTCCAATGATGATCAATTGAAAGTCAAAATCTCCTCGGGATGATCCGCTTATCTTAAATGCGTATTTTATTACGGAGTATAATTTTTTTCCTCCGCATATGATGTTGACTCCTGAAAGTTACTTACCGTGCTCAATTTATTAAACTGTAAATAAACATCAATCTTTCACTAATTAATGTAGTGAAAACAACAGTTAAAAGTGATTAATTTACATTAGCAAAGCTACAGCACAATGCAATTAAGATTTGGCATATTTCAGAATAAATTTATGTTTATTTACTGTACTCATACCGAAGAAAATCCTAAGCACTCTTAAAAATAATTCTCAAGCAAAAAAGAGCTGAACTAAGTTACATACGACATTACCAATAGAATTACATCACTGTCAATTACAAAGAAAGCGAGCGAGATAAATCTTTCTATGGGATGACAGGGAATCCATTTTTCCTTAAAACCAAAGAAAATTATTTTGCCTAGACTCTCAGTCCTCCATCAAATCAAGATAAAATTAAGGAAAAAGCGATACATCTGGTGCACATTCTTTCCTTTCGTCAATCTAATTCATCACAGAGCATAAATTGAGCAGTTAAAATGCAGTACCATTCAACGAGCATTCTTAACCATCCATTCTACCTAAATGTCAGGCACCAGATTATTAGTTAGCATCCTTACAACCCTGCTGCCGTCCATTTGTGTAGGCTAATATGCCTCTTCTCGTCAGACTGCTAAACATAGATTACCTCTCCATCCAAATCAATCCCCCATGACAACGCCAAACGTGCCCTCTCGCAGGACGAGCATAATCTTCAGTTGGGACCGCACACGCGCGAGGAAGCAAGGGTGTAGGCCAGATACTACTGAAGGCTTTCTCGGGAGTGAGATAACACTGCACTCCGGTGGATTTTACGACGTCGATAAATTAAGCCGTTGATATAATAGTGTCAAACGAAATATCTCATTTGCATTTGTGCAGTCCAGTAAAAAATTGACAATGTACAACACATCTTGTGGGTCGTCGGTTTGGCCATATGGAGAGAAGGGAGTAGTCTAATTGCTAAACGGGTGTAAGACAGTAGAGTGGAGGGCGAGAGGGGAAGAGGTTAGACCGCGAATATGGCGAGTGAATGCGGATTTTTTAATAGATATCTACCGGTTAAGGTAGGTTTTGTTGAATATCAGTGAATCTCCTCCCGGTTTTCTACACTTTCGGGGGCCTATCTCGCTCTTCTATATCCTTTTTCGCCTCAATATACGATCTGCCCTTCTTCTACGTGTCCATGAAACCTATTCTTTTTCTTCCCCTTCCCCGCTTGCCCAACATCCTTCCCTCTATCACACTCTTCAGCAACCCATCACCCTTTCTTACATCCTTCAGCCATGTAACCTGTCTATACCGTATTTCATTCAAAAGTTTCCTTTCCTCGCCCACCATCTCAAGTCCTTCTTCGTTAGTCTTCTTTTCCGTCCACCTCACCTTCGCCATCCTTCTCCACACCCACATCTCAAATGCCTGCAGTCAATTCTCCTCCTCCTTTCTGAGGGTCTACGTTTCTGCACCATACAAAGCTACGCTCCATATCAAGCCATATCAGCCTCTTCTTCACGTCCTTACCCAGTGTCCCCGTCATCAACTCTCTTCTATTACTAAACGCCTCCTTAGCTAGCGCTATTCTCTTCCGTACGTCTTTGCTACTATGCCCGTTTCCCTCCAGCGTGCTACCTAAGTAATTAAACTGCTCTACTTGCTCTAGTTTGTGTCCTCCAACTTTAATCACAAGCCTCGCTTTCTTTGTCCTAGAGGATCGCATTTCTTTTATTTCCTTATAATTTATCTTCATGCCGAACATCCCGCTCTGCATTTCTTAAGAATGTACCAAAGCTTTTAGTCCCTTCGAAGATCCACTGACCAATGCCTGATCGTCCGCGAATCTAACCGATTTTACAATATGCCCTCCCACTTTCACTCCAACCTCAAGTTCTTCCCATGCCTGTATTACCATTTCCTCAGCAAAAATGTTGAAAAAAATGGCGACAACGGACACCCTTGCCTTAACCCGCGACCTAGAGTTGCCCACCCTGATTCACCAACAGTCACCCTCACCTGCGCCCTTAGCGTCATAATTAAGTTTCGAATTAGCCTCCTGTCTCGCCAATCTATTCCCATTTTCCCTAGTATCTCCGTTAGTTTATTCCAATTTACTCTGTCGAAAGCCTATTCAAAAGCGATATAGCGAATGTGGTTTAAGAGACTAAATAGAAGGAATGATGATACTTATAAATGGAAGTACTTGTTTGAAAAAATTAATGAGCGTAAAAGAAGTGAAAGTGGCTAAGAAGGATAGGACATTACGGCGGAAATAATTAAAAGGGAACCAGTTTCGTAGGGCTAACGGCTTTGTTTGGAATTCTTCATTTATCCAACCCTGACAGGGAGTGGCGAGACGGGTATGTATATACGTGCAAATGAAAAAAATAACGAAATTTCGATTAAAACTCCAAATCCTCCAAACTCTTGTCACCGCAGAGCCAATATAAAATACCAGATATCGCATCTCATTGGAGTCGAATCAATGAGGATCACTTTGCCAGTCGCGCAAGGGGATAGAAGGCTTTTGGGACGTCGGAAAGCCGACGGCGACCGCATACGGCAACGCCCGCCAACCGCCAACACGATCTGCCCTCGAAGAGCTCAACGGGGCGAAAATCATAGCACGGGACGAATAGCTTAACATGGGAAATGCGAAATGCCAGTTTTTTTTCTCGTCGAAGGAAGCAGTCACGCCATGAATCATCACCGATACTCCACCTTGCTTGCTGAGCTAGCGAGAGTACTTTAAGGTAGTGCGAGCGAAATAGTTCCCTAATCATAATAAAGAACATATTCGAATTATACGTTTTAATTAAAACAGCTGTAGGACACATCAATTACATATTACAATTATATACTTTTATATGACAGAAATTGTAAGTAATTAAATGAAAATATCTAATTAAGTCTTTAACTTGACTCATTTTTTTTTCGCGGTACGTTTGAAACTTCTTCAAAACGGAAGGTTTCTTGTGATATCCAAGAACCTACTGCGGTGACAATATAATTAATTATCAAATATAGTTGAGAAAACATACAAACTACACACTGTCAGTTTTTTTTACGACATCTAAGTGTTAGAAATACCTCATTTTGTAAATAATGTCTCTCTGGAGTGCATACGCGTACCATTTCCCATGTAAAAGGGCTGGTATTTTTTGGCAAATATCTCCTAAAGTAATGTGGTAATGGGTTGAATGTTTGATGTCATTGGATAGGTGAGATATTTTTCTTTAAAATGAAACCAAATTCATTGTTTTCTAAGTAAAATGATTTTTCCCTCAAACTACCTTAAATGGAAGAGGAACGACTTTTCGCTCTAGCACATAATATTTTCGTCATACACCTTTTTGTTGCATAGTCAAAAAACTAACTATAAAAATATGAACACTATAGATTTTAAAAATGAAGAAAACCTCAAGGATTATATTCACGCAATTATTTCATAGACTCTTTCTCTCAAAATAAAAATAAACTAGTAGGCCATTTAGCGACGCATAAATTCTTC
Organism: Ceriagrion tenellum; assembly: GCA_963169105.1. Taxonomy (NCBI): domain Eukaryota; kingdom Metazoa; phylum Arthropoda; class Insecta; order Odonata; family Coenagrionidae; genus Ceriagrion; species Ceriagrion tenellum. Next base: position 145,877,382 of record OY720637.1, read on the forward strand.
ATTCTCTTTAAGAGTGATGGATTTACAACTCTTTACCCATGAGAAACGTAATTAATTCATCTTTCAAACAACTGTAAAATGCAATAAGACGTGCTGTTGTTTGGAATTTCTACTGCAGTACAGAAACACAATTTAAATGTCTCCATAACGCTGTCGCGATTACCATTTAATCGACCACGAAAGGCGAAAATATTAAATTAGATGAGAACCGCAACATAACGATTCAGAATCCGAATCAAAGGTATGTTCGCAGGAACATCTCTCGCTCATATACATTCCCATTCAATTCCTAGTCGAAATATTATACAAAAGCTACTCTATTCCAACATATCACGAAAGCAGCCTATTTTTCCCACTCACCTGCACTTCAACAACCCGAGTGCTCTTCAAGAGCCCTTCACGAATCACTGGAAGATCAACAAGCCTCTGAACCGTAGTTTTCAAATATCTACAGGAATAATGTAATATTAGGGCTTCTTACAACACTTCAAAAAAATTGCAGCGAAGAAAGTAAAATTTAGTCGTTCGCTTTAAAGTAACAATTTATTAACGTAAGGAAAACTTTTACCAACCACAGAAAAAAACACACCACCAAGACCCGGGTTTCGACGGCTGAGCGTCATCATCAGGTGATACAAGTGGATGTACAGCAATCCCTTATATATAGTACTATCAGTCAGTGGTAAGAGGGGGGAGAGGGAGGGGGAAGGATATTAGGGTGAGGGAGGGGACGGGAATGGTCAACAAAAGAAGGATGGGGGAATTGGCGGGCAGCAAGCATTCATTTAAAAGATTAACATCTGAGTCAACATTTCGTTTTAAAATTTCGAGCTGTTCAAATGCATTTAGCTCATGTCGGTTATCAGAAAAATGCAGTACTTTAAGTTTAAAATCACTATGATGGTCACAAGTTAACAGATGTTCGGTAAAATTACTCTTTTCTTCATGGTGATTTTTAAATGCACTATAATGTTCTTTGGATCTGGTCTGGAATCTTCTCGAAGTCTGCCCCACGTACACCCCCTTCACAGTCGTTGCATGAGAGTTCGTACGTTCCTCACCCTAATATCCTTCCCCCTCCCTCTTCCCCATCTTACCACTGACTGATAGTGCTATTTAAGGGATTGCTATACATCCACCTGTATCACCTGATGATGACGCTCAGCCGTCGAAACCCGGGTCTTGGTGGTGTGTATTTTTCTGTGGTTTGTAAAAGTTTTCCTCAAATAAATTGTTGTGGTGGAATACAACAAAGTTTCCGAAGATAACGTTTTATTCGCTTTAAAGTAATCGACAGCACATTATACGACTGTCAAACTGCTGCATCTAGAGGTATGGGAGCGTAAAAAACAACTCACTCCCGAAATGCACGAGTCCAATCGTACGATCCGGCACCTTTGATATTCAAATTGAAATCCGATTGAAATTCAAAGCGAAGTCGGTCCGCGATTTGAGCACCTCCAGCACATCAACGTGAAGACTGCTCCTGAAGCGCCATCTCGTTGGATTGCTATTCAGCAACCATCCAATCAGCTCTTCGTCAGTCAAACCTTAGATGGCGACCAAACACGTTCCACTGCCATACGCACAATCCCAGCAAACGACCAATCACGGGTATTTTCAGAGTCATCGTCCAATGAGAGAACCGCAATTAGCGAGGCGATAGCTTGATGATGCCCGCACACATGAATTGCAAATTTAGACGGAGAAGCGGAGCTCGCGATGCAAAATGACAGCTCCGACCTATTGGAGGACGAAGGGTGCTTGCCTCGCAGCGGGTGAGGGCGCCATCAGCCGAGCACCGCGCGCCAAAGGCAGCTTATAACATTTAACAATTTACTTCCACGGCAACACCTGCTTATAATAATTAGCTAGCAAGAAGCACTAGGAGGTTAGAGCAAATTAGAGTACGTCAGTCATTAGAGCTCCAATAGGGGCAAAATACCCGGTTTAATCGCGATCGAATGACAGTGAGTGAGGATAACATATCTACATACATACATACATACATACCAATCACGCCGTTCCCTTCCGGGGTAGGCACAGTCACAAAGTTTCACTCATAAATACATATTTGTACACCTAACTCTGCTTCAATAATTTCCTCCATACTGACCTATCCTTGGAAACCTCTTTTGCCTCAAATAACCCCATACACTGCTTCATACACGCTCTCCTGTTTTTAAGACTCCTAATATTCCTCGTCCTCCGAATTCCTCAACCACATTCAAATACAACTTTCTCTGCCTACCTCTCCCTCTCGCACCATTAATTTCACTCTCATATATCTGTTTCCTTATTCGACTCTCATCCATTGTCTCAACATGGCCAAACTAAAGAAGCACACTCCTTTCATATTATGTCCATTACTGGAGTATCTTACCCACACTCATTTATTACCCAACCATTCCTGACCCAATCCATCCTACTCTTGTCGCAAACACTCCTCAGATATCTCATATCCACGGCGTTTAGTCTACTCTTATATCTAAACTGACATACCCATGTTACCAGAGCTTCCTGTGTCCACTCGCAGGCACCAAAAATTATAACAATCTAAAAATAATAAACCCACGTGGTAAGGACATACTCGAAAAAATATAAATATTTACTTTTATTCCGCGATGCCAGTTGTTTTGCGGTGAATATTCAAAAGTACGACTTAAGACTGTTCTCGAACAGAATACTAGGAGGTTACATATTTCTCATTCACTCAACGTTTGATGAAATCAAATATATTTTATACAATTCACATAACATCAAGCACTCCATGACAGACTGAGGAACTCGAATAACATGACTTAGAGACGAAGCAATTGCTAATGCGGAAATTTTATGCAGACATTATTTCGGGGAAAGACCAATAGTCAGACCATTAAGTCTCGAAACAAGACGGTAGAGAAAAAGGAAAAACCACAAGGGTGTGTTGTGTGCCCTTCAGTACAGCTATATACTAATAAACGAACAGAATTTCCACAACCAATGAAATTGAAAATACTTTGGTGCGTCTTTCACTTACTCTAGTAAGTCTATGTCTCTATCTAAATGGCATGCTATTCCCAAAAATACTTACCTCATGATAAAAGCTACTTCATGATTCTAATGGATTCGTTATAGTCCATTATTTTTCCTTTACATTCTTTGTAAGTCTCGGCTTCGACAACATAGTCGCCCTCCAAGAGAACGGTTCACCAGCGAATGTTTTTCCTTAGTTTCACGAATTCGAAATGAAAACAACTTTCGCCAGAAAGAATAATAATCTTCGTTATAAGACCTCTCATTTGGAGTTCGTCTCCACTTGTGTGCGCCCAGTATTTCTAGCAATAATGCAAAAGAAAATGAGACTGCTAAAGAGTAAAATGAATTGAATATTTATAATATTTCCTTTTGGAAAAGGAGTTAGCGGACAGATAGATGTACTACGAAATTTGACTATTCATATTAATAAAAATATTGCGAAGGTTCGGGGAGGGCAGAGGAGATGGACAAAGGGCGAACTGAACGGAGAGAGAACATTGAAGAGGGCACAATTGAGTGGCGGTGAATGTTGGGAAAGCGAGGAAAAAGTAGGAAAAAGGATGGGCTATCTGGACGAAAAGAAGTGGTTGGCGATATGAGGAATTTAAGAGAGATCTAATGGTGGGTCACCAATCGAAAGGAAAACGGAACGAGGTGCCAGAATTTGGGACGTTGGGATGAGACCTGACCAGAAACCAACAAATTAGATGGCAGAGTATTCGACTGAAAAAAACACTACACTCGTTATGTTAAAGAGCTTTAAAAAAATAGAAAAAATATTTTTTGAATAATTTTAATGCTTCCAATAGTCGTTTGATTAGAATCCAAAAGGTTGATAAAATAAGATATTTTGCGCAGCTGCAACAGGAAATGAAATCACCATCTCAGAAAGATCAACGGATTAAAGTTCTAAGGCTACAACTCGAGGGTGAGGTACGATACTAACCCACATAAACCAAGAACCCATCATTGCTTCATCGGATAAAAGCTAAAAGTCGTCCCTGCCAAAAATAGCTGGTTACCTACGCCACACCTCACGCAAAAGGCAAACATTATCTTCCACCGAGAAAGTCTTCTTGCGGGCCGCACCACTGCAGAATGGGCCGTCCGACCCTTAAGGATGACGTTCAAAGATAAGGAAAAACCCTTTTTTGTCCGATCTGCAATCGTCGAAACTGTCCAAATATTCTCGGGGCGAGTGGTCACGTAAAATCTCCCCAGGTGGATATCTAAATGGTTGGCCCCAGAATGTCTCATTCTAGAACGAACTCGGAAGACGGGGAGGAGGGGAATTACATGTGTTACTGCGTAAGGCCGTTGTTACACACACCGGCAAAGCCAGAGCTGAGGACGGCACTGGTTTCAATGTTTCTTAAATGCACACCTACCCACGTTTTTCTAGTCTCTAGTTTTCCGGTGTCGGAAAATAAATAGTTTCGCTATTTCATCCATTCAATAGGTTGGGGGGGAAGGGAATTCATGACGACATGTGGCTGGATTTCATCTTTGCCGCAATGAGAGAGACCGTTTCGCATTGATGATAACGAAAGACAAGCTCAAACACCAAACAAATGTATGATTTGGACCCGAAATGTCTGATCGGGCAAACAGATGCACCTACTCATGACTAGAAGCGACAAAATTCACGTGCACCAAGGACTTCTTCATTTTTTAATTCCTTTGAGGATTCTACGCGTAAAAGTTAAGTTTGGTTCGAGAAAGAAGGCTTTCGCAGTGCTCTACATTGATCTCCTTCATTTTTCGGCATCTACCGCGGATTTTTGTTGTAAGTGACAACAGTTTCCCTGACACTACCGTCAGCGTCTTCAGGTCGAAGACAACAGTTTCGCTGACAGAAGTGTCACAACAAAAATACGCGGTTAAGTTTGGTTTACATAAGAGAAAATCCTCCCCATTCACCACACTTTCAAGGCCTCAATCAACTCTAGCATTTACATTTTCGCCTCAGCATACGATCTGCCCTTCTTCATCCTCTCCATGAAACCCGTTCTCTTTCTTCCCCTTCCCCGCTTGCCCAACATCCCTCCCTCCTTCACACTCTTCAGCAACCCATCACCCCTCATTACTTCCTCCAGCCGCCCAACCACCCTATCCCGGATTTCTTTCAGTCCTCACCCGCCATTCTGAGTAATTCCTCGATTGTCTTTCTTTATCTCCACCTCACCTTCTCCATCCTCCTCCACTACCGCATCTCAAAAGCTCGCACTCAAATCTCGTCCTCTTTTCGGAGGGTCCACGTTTCCGCACCAAACAACGAGACACTCCACATCAAGCCCTTCACCAGCTTCTGCTCTGAATCCTTAGCCAAGGTCTCAATCATAGGCTCCCTTCCATTAAATAACCCATTTTAGTCCATAAATTAAATAATTTATCACTAAAGTAATGCTTACTGGAGTGGAGGTTGGTGCGATGGAGGTAGGTGACGAAGGTTGTCATTTTTGGTGCCCCGGCCAAACCGTCCACCTCAAGCGAGTTGCAAAGTGTATCGGCATACATGCATACTGCATACTAATTGCTGATAACTAACATACTAATAACTAACTGCATACATAAAATACATTGCCCAATATTATTACAATTCCAGTTTTGACGTCTCGAGGTAAGGTCACGTGGAAATAAAACTATATCTCCTTGCCTACGTTTCGTGTATGTACACCATCATCAGGGCTACACAAAAGGATACAATAAACATCATTAATATTATTGCCATTATTTGTTTCTATGTAATGTAGCACCTGAGAGAGTGAAACTATTATTTTTTATTTTTTTCTTTCTATTTTGCCAATCTGTTGTTTTTTCATTCGGTATATTATCCACAGTGTTAATGCTCTTGAATTTTTTAAATTGTTTTTCTGTAATTTATGCAATAGTAACTGGGAGAGTGTGTATATCTCTAAAAGTGTAATTTTGTTGAACCTAGAGTCCGAAGGACTGGATTCTGGAAATAAATTCTATTCTATTCTATTTCTAAACGCTTCCTAAACTAGGGCTATTCTCCGCCTAATGTCATTTCCACTATGGCCATGAGACCTAACATAAAACCAAGACAAAACGTTAGTAACAAATAAAACGGGGCTTAAGGGTCGTTCCACGTCGTCCACTCCGTGCGCTTTGCTTCACAACAGATGCACGTTCTCGCCACGCGCGTCCAAATATTCTCCTCCCTTTAAAAAGAGATGCATTTGGATGCCGAGGGGGCGGGAAGAGGGTGGGAGGAGGGTGGCTTTCCCAGAAGGTGGCGCTGTGGCCGACAGAGGCGCCCCGACTAGACGCCAGGGCAAGGCGCGGCCGATCAATCGAATGCAAAGCAATCGCACGACATCAATCACATATCGCGATATCGCGCATCGCCTGGCCCCGCCTCTAGTGCACCCGGCAGCTGCGAGAACCGGGAGCGGCGCTGCGGGCGGCAAACCACCCCTCTCGAGCCGACAGGGCGCGCGAGAAGCCTCGAGAGGGAAAAGAAGAAAAAAAAGAAGGCGACATGGCGACCACCCATCATCCTTCATTCCGGGAGATATTTCATGTGACAGCGACACGCGCCCGATGCGGGTGATTTGAGGACCACAGAAATACATATCGAGGGCATCGTCGATACGACGTAGAGGGCCGTCGTCTCCCCATGTAAATTACACGCCATCAACGGAAAAGGCTATCGGCAGGGAGTGTTACGTCAATGATGGACTTGATAAAGTAGTCCGGGTTAAGGAAAAAAAAACTTGTTTGAATGAACACAAGCAATATGTTTTTTGTCTCTGAAGTTCTCCCTTGATGCCAGAGTATAAATAGTGTATATTGAGTACTTAAGGTAGTCCGAGCGAGATAGTTCCCTAGTCATAAGAGAAACCATATTCGAATTATACATTTTAATTACACCAGCTGTAGGACACATCAATTAAATATTGCATCATTAATGGTGCAATAATATAGTTTTATAAGACATAAATTGTAAGTAATTAAATGAAAATATCTAACTAAGTCTTTAACTTGACTCATTTTTTTCGCGCGGTGCGTTTGAAACTCCTTCAAATCGGAAGGTTTTTTGTGATACCCAAGAACCTATTGCGGTGACAATATGATTAATTTTCAAAAGTAGTTGAGAAATCATACACACTACACGCTGTTAGTTTTTTTCACGACATCTAAGTGTTATAAATACCTCATTTTGTAAATAGTCTCTCTCTAGAGTGCATGCACGTACCGTTTCCCATGTAAAAGGGGTGGTATTTTTTGTTTGATATCTCGGAAAGTAATGTGGTGAGGGGTTGAATTTTTGGTGTCATTAGAAGAGTGAGGTATTATTATTTAAAATGAGACCAAATTCATAGATTTCTAAGTAAAATGATATTTCGCTCGGAGTTTCTTAAAGAGTAAGACTTCGTAACCCGAGTAATTTTGCTGCGCGATTGATAAAACGCGGACTGCAAAGTCCAATTTCATTTCCGTGCATTATTTCCACATCTGAATCGAAAGTTCATTTAAAATTCTTCACCAATAAAGATAATGTATCGTCATTCGCTACGTTGTAACTTCAAATATGATGGAAGCAAAATACCATCATGCTTTAGACAGATACATGACTTCTTTTTTCAATAATCGTTTACCACCCGTTTAATAAATTATGACAAAGTACGACTTTTTGAAAATTTTACTACCTTAATTGCATCGTTCTGCTGATTGTTCAGATAACAAATAATCTGAAATAATTCAAAATTCCCAAAAACAAATTATCGGAATTCTCCACCATTCGTCGCCATCTCTAGAATTATCCGATTACCTCATATTTGGATCTACTTCACATTATTAATAGCTCTAATTGGACCTTTCCATTTATCAATTTCATTACAGTAAGACAGTACCAGTTGCGTAAATGATTCGCCGCCAGGATAACCAAACACAATGTCTCGTAAATACAACGGGGAGAACAAACGCTGCTTTCTTACGTCATACACAAGGCAGAAACACGAACTCTCGATTCCAGTGTGGCGAAACAATTTTTTACGAGCTTTCTCATCCGCAGAGTGCTTCGTCTGGCCGTCTGATGACGCTTCAAGCATAATTCTGTGATATAAGAAGAGGGTACATAATTGAAAAGGCAAAGAAAATACAAGATTAAATTGGATCGTCAATAAAAAGCCAATGGATTTGGACTGCTATGCACGCTTTTCTGCGACAGATGTGGCCATCGACAAGGACAGATGAAATAATTTTAACACGTACGAGTTGTCTTCAATTAATATACAAGAGGGAAAGCCTACACAAGCGCGATAACATATCGGCGGATAAGTAAAAATTCATTAACAGGGTTGAATGAATCGGAGGATAAATTGTGAATGCTATGTCTGACCATCTTCAAGTTAATTTTCAGAGATCCCTGTTGAGGTAACAGGTAAAAAAATTTTTTGTTGTCCTCAAAAAGATACTTGCTAAGTTGTGCATAAATATGTTTTTCTTCCAAAGAAGTCCAGGGTAGTATCACCCATCAGAAAGGTTTTAATTGGCTGCAGCAGCGATATTTTCATAGAATGCCTCCCCTTACTCTTAATTAAGAGTCCATTCCATATAACTTGCTCTGTTGAACTGCTGAACAGGAACAAATGCGTCTTGAATTTCTTCCAAGTTAGCTTACAGCACTTGCAAACCAAAGTAGTCGCTGTTTTTTCCATTAAAAATAAGGACGTACTAAATATCCATTGCCGGCCAAATTAACGAAGTGTTCGCAGTTCGGTACAAGACGAAACCGCCCAAAAAATATTTATTAAAGTATTCTTTACACTTCTGGACCTGATGTAGAAAATTAGACGGAACTAACATCATGTTCATCAATAATTTCCGTGTTACCGCATGGCTTTTCACGGCTACCGCATCACGTAGCGTCATATCCCAAATTTCCTCATCATTATAAAGGCCTCGTTTTGGTGGATCCTCTTTGAACGTTCGATATGAAAAACAATTGAGTTCCAAGATCCTGAAAGAAAGTCGAATACAGCATTCGATTCTCGATGAAAATCGATGGATAGCAGTTTCAGTGGGAACCCCAAACTGCATAACAGTGTCTCGTTATGCAGTTTGGGGTTCCCATTACGTAAACATTGAAATCGATCGAACTTCATAGAGAAGGACAAGGTCTATTTATTAAAATAGCGAAACAAAATCCACATATCATGAACAATAAAGAGAACCTCCACCCACTTCTAAGACGTAATAAGTGCATGCCACTCAAAAAGCGACCATAGAAGCCTTGTGAATGGAGAGTGAGTCGTCGTTCGTAACCCAGTGGAAGCCCCAAGGAGAACTTTCCTTCGGAGGAAGCCAGGTACAAATGCGGACCAGGGCAGCGACTCAATGAAAGGATGGGGAAAGCACTCCATCGTTTGCCCCGTGAATATTTCAACCAATCACGCACCACCTGAATGGAATGGAGAAGATGGGGAGTGAGATCCCAAAATCATTCCCTTACCGCGAGACATCACACCTGAGACCTCGCGTCGACACTCTCTTGCAACACACACACAGACACATGAAACCCTCTTCTCAAACGCAAAACCTTCCCCCCCTCGCACTACGGCAGATTAGATCGCGCCAATAAAATTAGAGAGATAGATTGTAGAACCGATAGGTATAAAATTTCATTTTTTCCGCGTACCATTCGGGACCATAACAGCTGTGATCGTCGTCATAAATAGTTCGAAGAGTGACAATAGCTAGACAGTAGATCTTTTTCTTTATATTCTCTACGTTCTTATTTATGCATGATTAAAATATTGATGTTCTTATTTATGCATGATATTTTGAATCTGTAGTAGCAGTCGTTGTATCCCTTGCACATTGGAACGATTGACGATGGAATGTTTCTTGGTTAGTAGATTTTTAATTGGCGCGTTGCATGTGTGGTAGTCTGGTTTCAATGTAGTTTCGGTGTTCTGCCGTATAATTCATGCATGCCTGGTGTGGAAGCACCCCCTGCCACACACCCTTTGGGTGGCTTGCAGGGCACGACGTAGATGTAGACGTAGATAAAACCTTTTCAACTGTGCCCTTTTATAATGCGGCATCACGCCCACCGGACGGCGAAAAGAACTCTCATTTCTCCTTCCTCGTGCTTTTCTACAACAAAGCTCAAAAACAGCACAAAAACTTAACGATTGTTCCAATGGTGACCAAGATGTTTTCCATCCAATGCATGATACCAATAATTCATTCCGATAAATGTTTCCCATAATTCAGTGGGTGCGGGATATCTGAAGTATGTTCGCGGAAAAAGAAGAATGGACATGGTAAAGAATGAGATTGCCACGAAAGAGTAGATGAGGATGTTCCGATAATTATGATATGCTGAAGGAGGGCACTCGTCTGTTTGAGAGTCGTTTGATTACGCAATGGAAATACAGCAGCGAGTGAGTAGAGTGCTGAGAGAGGGAGGGATATGCGGAGAAAGTCATGGATGAACGAATTGGAGGAAGATATTCTTAAGAGGAAGTAAATTACGGTGATAATAAAAGAGAGCTCAGATATACACAAACGCATTGAATTAAGAGGAGTATGACTGTATAGTTAGACACGATTGAGAACTATGTGACAAGTTATCAAAATGGAGACAATTTTGTCAAGGACCAACGACGAGAATTTCACTCTTTCGACTAATCCTATTCTGGAAGGAAATGAAGAGATCAATTTACATTGTGTGCACACTTTGGACGTATGAAGTCTCACGGATAACATACAGGCGACCCAGGATGTCCGAGGGAATGGCTGAGGTTGTCTTTGGGATCTCCACCGGGTGAGTTCCAACATACGGTGACGTGGCGGACTAAGATTTAGATCGTACAAACATATGGTTGTATAAGACAGCCAACTTTTTAAAAAATCGACCAGAACAAATTTTTTCAAATTGCATTTTACCAAAGGATTGGTATAACTCAGCAGAAAAATGACAAAATGATTTTAGGAAACCAAGCGAATTTTGTAGAGGAAAAAGTTTAGGATCTTTATCACACATTTACCAATTGGATGCATCCAAATTACATCCAAATAAAATGGTTTCTTCATCCAATTATCTACATCTACATCTACATAATATCCCGCGAGCCGCCGCATGGGCTTGTGGCAGGGGGTGTTAGGTCACCAGTCTTGTAAAGGTGTAAGTTTTTTGGAGATGAAATGGTGACATGAATTATAGGAGTGTATTTAGTGGAGCTTGACTTTTATCATGGTCGCTTATTGTTCACGGAAAGAACGAGTTTTATTACCTATCTGTTCAGCAGAGTATCTATCTTACTTTATCGCATCTGTCAGACCTGGAAATGTTGTGAGGAGTCATGATAATATTCTCTGTGTCGCTCTGAAACACACCAGTTCTGAATTTATCAAGCAGCCTAAGCCTATCGTGCGGCCTCCAAGTCTCTAGGGGCTCCCACCTTAATCCCTCTAAAAGTTTGAGATACTATATGTACGCTCGTAGTAGTTTTTAACGAAGCGCGATGCTTTCCTTTGTATTTTATAAATTTTTTTGGTTAAATCTTTATGACCAGGGTCCCAAATGCTCGCGGCGTATTCGAGGTGTGGACTAAGCAGAGCAAAGTAGCATCTCTCTTTTACTTTTTCATCCGAGGACCTTCCTATTATACGCTTAACAAAACATAGTTTCTTTAATGCTGCGCCACATATGTTTTGCATGTATATGTGCATTTATTATATATATATATAAAAAGAGACGATCATGGTCGCTTATTTATTATATATATATATATAAAAAAAGAGACGATCACACTTAAGTGTGATCGTCTCTTTTTTTGTGTGTCTATCTCCTCCATCCTATCCACATCGTGTGTTCATCGCCGCATGGCTGACTCCAATCCATCAACGTATATATATATATATATATATATATATATATATATATATATATATATATATATATATATATATATATATATATATATATATATATATATATAAAATGTAATTATAGGAAGGCTCCCGTGGCTCTCTTCAAACAGGATATCAGATCCAAGTCTACGGCTTCATCTCACAGCCTTTTCTTTCAGTGCATCACACCCTGCACTTTCTATGAATATTGGTCTAAAAAAACAACCCGCACCAAAACCTATGAAGCGATTAGTGGAGCGCACCGTGGACGTAGATGAGAAATAATACTCCACACATAAATGCTCTCGCAAAAACCACGGAATCGATGTATTTCCCTCCGACCCCAATGCTCCCTTCTCTGACCTGAATACGCCAACCATCTCTCATTTGCTTCATTAATAATGATTGGCTTCCATTCATGGAACAATTAGAAAGTTTACCGTGAGATCGCTGGTTTGCTTTATTCGAAATGAACCTTATTGGAGGAGAGTAATCAGAGTGCAACTTGAGAAAAAAAAACAGACATTGTCCGCTTTCCGATCGCGGTTACGACACCAAAATGGAAAATTCGCACGAGGGGAATATCCCTTCCATTTTGAATGTAACACGAATTTTACATTTCCCGGGAAGCCAGCATTACACACCAATGCAAGGTCGGGTTCTTCGTGGGAGGGGAAAAAGCATTTTTTTATTGAGAAAACTTATTGGGACATGACAGGAATGGATACAAAAATAGGTGCTCGATAAAAAGACTCACCTCGTGACAAATGACTGAACATATCTCAGAGGGATTCACGCGGATGCAGATTTCTTACGTTAAACATATCCATTAAATGCTTAAAAATAAACCTAACAAATTAGCTAAAACTTCACCCAAAACAATAATCTAAGAACCTCCGCGATCATCACATCAACAATTCTTAGTACCGTCGTGAGAACATTTAGTTCCATGCGGCTCCCTCGTGTCGCATTCTCATCCCCGCCATGAAAATTTCGGACTGGGAGCCGTAAGCCACTCAATTTCAAATGTATGTAAATGGAGATTGTGTAGTACAGCGGTGTTCGCGGTGGCAACCCGAGGAAAAGCTCGCTTTGTATTGATGAGCTCCATCAATTAACGCGATACTTCACTCAGTCGAATTGTAATTTAAAATATTACAGAACTCTCGGTAAGTATCAGCCCTCAAACATTACTCACTCACTCTCACTCCTGTGGCCATTGAAAAGCTAAGCGGTCTTTGGCCTCGCCAGCCAATCGCCTCCATGCTTTTCTGTCGTCTGCCAGCTCGATTTCTGCTCCCACCTTCCCTAGGTCCTTCCTAACTTCATCAGTCCAGCGCATTCTCGGTCTTGCTACGGGTCTTTTACCTTCTAGTGTTACTTTTGCTACTTCTTTTATCATGGTATCTTCGCTTCTGCGTTGGACATGACCCAGCCACCTCAATCTCCTGCTCTTGACTACTTTCACAATGTCTGGATCTTTGTATAATTCTCTTAATTCCGTGTTTTTTCCTACTCTCCATGTGTCTCCTTCTTTGACTGGTCCGAAAAATCTTCTTAATACTTTATTTTCAAAAGTAATGTCTTTTTTGTGACTTTTTGTAAAACACCATGTCTCAGAACCATATAGTATCACAGGTTGGACTATTGTTTTATAAATTTACTTTCGTGTGTTTTGATAAAATTTTGTTTTTGACGCGTTTTATAAGGCTCCAATATGATCTCTCTGCTGCTGTAAGTCTATTTTGTATTTCAGCCTCTTCTTTTTTATTGCTAGTCACTGTAACTCCTAGGTGATTAAATTGATTTGTTTTTTTATTTAATAACTGTCTTCTGCTAAGTGGTTCTCATCATCTTCGCGTCTGCTTATCTTCATGTAATTGGTTTTACTTTCATTGATTTGTAGACCCTCAAACATAACATCGCCACTAATTATAACACTGTACTAAACTGATTTTAAAGACTTTAAGGTAGGTTAAACGAGATATTATATTACATCAAATTCAATGAATTTAGTCTTATTTTAAAGAAAAATATCTCATCATTAAAAAAACCGAAATATTAGACACTTACCGCACCACATTTACAGACATTTTCCGATGAACATTTGGCTCTTTACACGGGAAATGGCTGTACACCGCAGAGAGCCTTCATTAAAAACTGACAAATTTCTAACGACTACATCTCGTCTGAAATTTAACAGTGAGTGCCTAGGATTTTTTCTCAACTATATTCACAAATGAATCATTTACTTACTTTAGAAACTTTCACATAAACGTAAATAAAAAAACATCTGACGTGAATGCTTTCACCTCGTTCAGCGTAAAAAAATAAAGAATAATTTATGGATATTTTTTAATACCTGAGAATTTCAGAGGTATCAAACAATATTTTTGCGCCATTGATATAAAAATATTTACTTTATGCTCACAAAATTTAAAAAAATAATCATCAAAAATAAAGCAGGAATATGATTCTACATTACAACTTGGGAAAAATCTGCATCAAACTACCTCGAAGTCTACAAATACATACTACCCCGCGAGCCACTGCTTGGGCGGATGGCAGGGGGGTGGTAGGTCACCAGCCGCGTAAAATGTAAAAGTTTTGGAGGTGAAATGGTGACATGTATTATAGGAGTGTATTTAGTGTTGCTCAATTTTTTTTGTGGTCGTTTATTGTTCGCGGAAAGAACGGATTTTTGTACCTATCTGTTCGGCAGAGTATCTCTCTTATTTTATCGCTTCTGTCAGACCTAGAAATGTAGTGAGGCGCCATGATAATATTCTCAGTGTCGCTCTGAAAAACACCAGTTTTGAATATCTCAAGCAGCCTAAGCCTAGCGTGCAGCCTCCGAGTCTCTAGGGGCTCCCACCTTAATCCCTCTAAGCGTTGTGTAACACTATATGTACGCTCGTAGCAGTTTTTAAGGAAGCGCCCTGCTTTTCTTTGTACTTCATTAATTTTTTTCTTAAATCTATTTGACCAGGGTCTCAAATGCTCGCGGCGTATTCGAGGTGTGGCCTAACCAGAGCGCAGTAGCATTTCTCTTTTACTTTTTCATCCGAGGACCTTCCTATTATACGCTTAACAAAACCTAGTTTCTTTAATGCTGAGCCGCATATGTTTTGTATGTGAGTTCCCCACGATACATCTGAAGTTAAGGTAATTCCAAGAGATATTTTGCTGTACTTGAAGATTTTATGTTTACTCCACCCACGGTTTAGGTATGGATTTTGTGTGATGACATTCGCAGGAAGTGAACTGTGGTGTATTTACTAATATTTAGTTCTAATCCCCACTCCTGGCACCACGAATGTACGTTGTTAAGGTCAGATGACAGATCTCAAAGTCCGCGTCTTCGCTTATTTCACGGTAGATAACTATATCGTCTGAAAATAACCTCAAGACATTTAACGTCGTCGTCACACGTTTAACTTAGATAATACGATAATATCGACGAAATGTTGAAAAACAAATTATATTGAAGGCATTATTCACTTTTAAAATATGGGAACAGTAAATCATACAACATTGCAAGGCATTGGAATTTCCGATGGGTTTCGTGTGTCGATTGGTCGATCACCTTTAGAGAGAGGTTCAGGATAATGTCGAATCTCACAGGTGCACACTCAGTTCGATCGGGGTATTTGAGTCCGACGTGGAGGGAGAGACCCTCACGTGGCGCACCCCGAGGGAAGTGAAAAGAGGGACAAGCCACGCGTTTAATTAGTCATGAACGAACGGATGACCTTCCCTCGAAACTGACCGGCGCCCTCTATAAGGGCAACCTTCCATCCGACGAAACCATTTCCCTGCAGAAACCCCCACCGCCCCCCACCGGGGAGTGAATAATTTAGGGAGACCACCAAGGAAGGGTATTCCGTCGAATGGAAAAGTCAAGAATACCCTTCCATTATTTAAATTCCTGAGCTCAGAATTAAAAATGTGTGATTATATCTAACAATCATAAGTACTCAACTCAGGATAGTACAAAAAGTGATTTAACGCTAAGGTACAGCCTAAAAGTTAATGTTTGAAATACAACACAATTCATGGCAAAAGAAATTTGGAAGTGGCAGAGCCAAAAATACTCCAGGAGTAGCCTAAGAATTTGATATGGTAAACACACAAAACTTGGTGAGAGAGAAATTTTAAAAATGGATAATAATAGAACAAAAATAATGCAACATATGAATATGATAGTAATATTTGCACAAGTATTAAAAGTAATATATTTAAATATGTTTATATGTACATAGCAAATAAGCGCTATATGCACATATTATTTCATGATGAGTGTGAAACAACCAAGCATAATGGGAAGGATACATAGGATAAAGAAGCACCAGCTGACAAGCGAAATAAAGCGGCATCAAAAATGTATTACGTGAATTGGCTGTGCATAATATATGGAACTGTGTATTGGTTAAAATATTTATTTCAATTATTTGAATGTACGTTCTAAAATTGAAATATTTGTTGAAATGTACTGCATTCGTCATCATTTCAACACGGCCAGCATTAAAATGCGATCAAAATTAAGAAATGACACCGACTGACGGATTAAATTTTGCTCCACTGGATATCGACTAGCAACCGGATTCGGCTCATGATAGGACATGACATTATGAGGTTCCATGATTCTGAAAATCCCCACTTGTAACCGCACTCTGTAAAGAGCAACAAAGACTAATGCACCAAGGCATAGTTGCATAAAGAGTTCATCAAAAACCCGGTCTAAAAATGAGACATAGCCATCTATTTATCTAGATCTAGAAGTTATCTAAAGTGATAATCGTAGAAACTACGATGTATTTTAGGTAAATTTATGTATTGCACATGTTTTCAATGACAATCTCCTTTTATCGAGATACGAAACATGGATGCGTTTTGGTCTGAGTTCCTAGCTTTTAAATTAAGAATCAAATACCATTATCCTTGAGATGGAACCTACCAATCCTTCAGTACATTTCTTAAATTGCGTACACCGGCCTCCGTTTTCCAGGATAGTCGATTATAACGGATTAACAATTGCCCGTCCTTGTCCTGTGATTTATCAAAGGGACAGCCTCGGACATAACTGCCTCGCATAAGCCGCATTTCGCCTTTTCCGCTTCATCCCGGCATTCCCAGCATCATACTAAGTTCGTGTTTAACGGCTTTTACGTCACAGTACAAAAAGCTCATCGTACGTAATTTGTATCGTGGAAAACAGTTGAATCACGGAAATAGTTTAGGGATCCAAATAAGCTATTTCACCGCCATGAGTGAAATTCTAGGGTAAAATATAGGGCGGTAGTTCGATATATCCGCAGCTCTTTCGATATGGGTCCAAGCAACCATTTCCACCACATGGTCGCCATTAAAGTGCTTGCTTAGCATTAACTGCAACAGCACGCACAAGGAAATCTGCGAATTAACGACACAATCGTTATTTCCAATTCAGACTCTCTGCCAAATCATCTAAAACGTTGAACAACCAGAGCTATGCTTGAGGAGAATATACCGAAATATTCATATTAATAATGGCAGACTTGTTTATGCTATGAAGACCTGTATTGAATGCAAAATACACTCGACATTAAACGACATTTGGGTAAAACGCGGCCACTTGAAACGCAGGTGGGTGATGAGAGATGATGAAGTGACAATGGTAGAACGTTAGTATTGGAGAAGAGGCATGAGTTACTGTATTTCCAGAAGATTCACACATCTAGTTTGGCCGAACTACACAGGTGAGTCTAACAAATGCATCCTCTTTCCCCTTTCTGTTCGTCCCGTCTGGGTTGAAAAAGTTGTATCAATTTTGTGCCAGCTAGCTAATTTCGAATTTGGAGTATTTACAGATGATTTTTACGGAGCCTGTGCGTTATCTCCGCTGAATAAAGCAGACAGCCATATCACTCATTATTAGAATATAAGAGAATAGAATATATATTTATTATGCTTTGGGCATCACCCTTTGAGAAAAAACAATTACAAAAAAGAACTTGCCTCAGCAAAAAAGAACAATACATGAAAACGAACTTAGATATAATGGTTATAATACACAGTAAAAAAAGGAAAACAAAGAAACAATATTTAAATTTTTACCATACTCACAATTTGCAGGCTGTAATTCGTTAAGCACACTAAGTTTTATTTTGCCCTGCGTGGAGAAGAGTCGTGTACTATACATTTTAAATGTATATATAGAACTCCACTGTTTTAAGTTTTCAGGGAGAGAATTCCACAATTTAGAGGCAGTAATTAAAAATTACTTTTGATGGGCAGTTGTTCTAGGAATAGGATAGCGTAAAGAATAGTCCTTTATACAAGATGTCTTCTGGGTAGTTTCTGACCTGACCTTAAACATTTCACTGAGGTTTTGCCAATATTATTTGCCAATATCACAGCTGTTTCATAAAAAATAAACAGAGGCCTTGTTTAAGAGGTTGCTATCATTTTAGAATAAACATGGGTTGTTAACTGCTCGTTGTTTTCGGATTTCCCTACCGCGTGCGTTGACAATGGCCGACTAATATTTTTTTGTACTGGCAGTTTATGGCAGTTGGCAGTTTTGTACTGGCAGTTTTGTATTGGCAGTTTTATGGTATTGGCAGTCACAGGGCACATTTTTATATCTTTTATTAATACGGTCATTGAATGAGCCGTGACTCCCATATGAATCACTTCCGAGTTGTACTGATGTTTATGGGGGTTATTAATTCTGACCATAATGGGATCAATGCAAGTTCTCGACTTTTTAGATATTCTGGTCGGTTCATTAATTAAATGTTGAAGGCGATAATTACTCATAACATTGTTATACAGGTCAGAACCATTACCTGGTACAAGAATGTTCACGTTCATGTCACCAATGATAATTGGGTTGCCTTTCAAAGTGTGAAGAACCGGTTCAAATTCACTTACGAAATTGTTAACAGAAACATTTAGATCCCATGATAGACAAATGAAATAAATTCAAAATACTTTCAAAGAGGGAGCGGGTTGATGTGGTGGCTAGAGTACTGGCTAACAATACGGGCGGCCAGGGTTCAAATCCCTGCAGAGGAGGATGTTTTTCAGAGGAAACCCGATCCCTACTTGAGTGCCTTGTGGAGGGCACTTCAAGTACAGTACTCCGTCTGTCAGATGAGACGTTAAACAGTTGTCCCCTTGGCGCCTTTCGTTAAGAGCTAATGCCGACGCCGAGTTTCTATCCACCCTTCGTCCCTTACCTATCCCCCATGGCGCAAATGTGTTCTTAGCTGTCGGTCGCTTCCCCAAATATCCAATCCAAGACTATCAAAGCTTTAAAGTCCATCAAAGTTTTATCTAGTTTAGAGCAAGTATCCTTTAAAATTCTCATGTTCATCTTAAAAATGTTCTTATTCGCTAAAACAATCTATTTATCAGGTCTCGATCTATTCAAAATAATCAAGCTTCTGCTAGATCTGTAAGGGCCTACTTAGTGTCCGGGTATAATGTTTTGTTCATGAATAAGAAAAAACATTGTCACTCATCATAGTTTCTCCATAAAATTGCAAAAAAAGTTTTTTTTTAAATTTACGAAGGCGTTATCAGCGCTAAGGTACGGAAAAATAAGTCACGCTAAAGACATACATATCTGGTTAATAAATTAGAAGGACAGCCAAAGTCAATTTTTTGCTTCAGAGGCATTGTTACATTTACTTATACCCTTTTATAACAAGTTACGTTCTGAAATAAAATAGGAAATTCTCACTTATAGTTGGGGAATAAACTCCCTTAAACAAATTATCTTTTGATAAATTTAATGGTAGGTTTGATATCTCGGAAGTAATATTAATTATTCACTAAGATGGAGGTTAAGACAATAAATTCACTGGGTAGGCGAGGTGAAACACACTCGAAATTTCCGCGGAGCTCATGATAGAAAAAGAAGTACAAACAAAAGAATAAAAAAGCAAAACTCTTCCATAAAGTGACACAGGGAACGAGTTTACGGCGAGCGCATTATCAACACCTTAAAACCACTCCATCTCTCGGATTCCAAAAGAGTTGACAAAAGAAGGCGACGCGGCGAGACGCGCAACTCTGAATGCGAGATCCAGCCATCGCGACGCCCGTGAGAAGCGCTCGCTTCCCCCTCTCTCGACTGAAAAAAGGAACTTCAATTAAGGGCGCTCTCGCTAGGTGGAGGCACATGCTAATCGCCTGCCACCGCTAAATTCACGGAAATGGCAATGGATGTGACGCGGGCGCGCTCGCGTTTGTAAAGACAAAACCCCTTTTCCTTAAACCCTCTCTCGGAACGGGAAGGAAGATAAAAAGGGCGGGGAGGAAGAAGAAATAAAGAGGAGGAGAGAGTAAAAAAAATAAATAAACCAGGTTTCATTTCCTTTCTTCGCCCTTTTCTACACGGTGGGACGGGGGAAGTGGGATTAGCAGTGCTTTCGGTGAAGTCGGGAGCACATATTAATTACCGGGTCGCCCCTTGGCCACGCCCACTGACTATTCCACCCTCCCCCATCCATCCCCCACCTACCTACCTAACCCCCTTCCGCCTCAGGGTTCTTCGGAGGGCGACTACCGGAAGAGTTAATATCCATTAGCAGCCGACGCCAGCGGAGGCGCTGAGAAAGGAACTCCGGAAGAGGGACGGCCGAGGCTGTTTCCTCGAAGAGGTGAAACACACGCAGACCTGTATTCTCCTACACATGCCAAGCGCGTTCAGAGAGTAAGCAGGTAACACCACGGCACGCGACCCAGAGACATCTGGCGATAAAAAGTCGAATCATTCGCAGAGGCGGCAAGGGACGAATGAATGATTAGACGTATTAAGGTAGTCCGAGCGAAAAATCATTTTACTTATAGATCAATGAATTTGGTCTCATTTTCAAGTAAAATATCTCACCCTTCTAATGACACCAAAAATTCAACCCCTGACCACATTACTTTCGGAGATATTTGCCAAAATATACCAGCCATTTCACATGGGAAATGGTACGTGTATGCACTCCAGAGAGACTTAAAATTAAAAATGTGGCCTTCCCGACTCATAGATGTCAAAAAAATCAACAGTGTGTAGTTTGTGTTTTCTCAACTATTTTTGAAAATTAATCATATTGTCACCGCAGTAAATTCTTCGGGATCACAATAAACCTTCCATTTTGATGGAGTTTCAAACGTACCCCGGTAAAAAAAAGAGTTAAGTCAAAGACATTTAGATATTGTCATTTAATTACTTATAATTTCTGTCATGTAAAACTATATTATGTCACCATTAATGATGCAATGTTAAATTAGTGTGTCTCACTGATGGGGAAATTAAAACGTATAATTCGAAAGTGGTATCTATTATGATTAGGGAACTATCTCGCTCGGACTACTACAAATAATTCGGTGGATGGGATTTAGTTCGAGAAACATTCGGAAATGTACTGCTGAGAAAGGAGAACGTAAATATGCCGCACGCGTTCGAGATATGGGCGCAGAGAAGGACGGAGAAAGTATGATGGACAGAGGGGAAAACAATCGAGGAAGTACTACGTATGATGGACGAGGAGACGAAACTAATGTATGAGAGAGGGGAGAGGCAAAGTAATCGGGGTTGGAGGGCTAATGAGAGAATGAGGGGAAAGGGTAGTCCGAGCGAGATACTTCCCTAATCATAACAGACACAATATTCGAATTATAAGTTTTAAGTTCACCAGCTATGATACACACGAATCAAATATTGCATCATTGATGGTGCAATAATTAAGTTTTACATGACAGAAATTGAAAGTTATCTAATGAAAATATCTAAATAAGTCTTTTACTTGACTCATTTTTTTCACGCGGCATGTCTGAAACTCCTTCAAAACAGAAGGTTTTTTGTGATTCCGAAGAATATACTGCGGTGACAATATGATTAATTTTAAAAAATAGTTGAGAAAACACAAACTACACAATGTTGATTTTTTTTACGACATCTAAGGGATTAGGGGTTGAATTTTTGGTGTCACTGGAAGGGTGACATATTTTTCTTTAAAATGAGACCAAATTCATTGATTTCTAAGTAAAATGATATTTCGCTCGAACTACCTTAAGAATGCAATAGAGCGGAATATGTTTGGATAAGCGGGGTAGGTAGAAAAATAGAATAGGCTTTACAGACAGGAAGAAGACGGGTAGGGAGTATTCTGAGAATAAAGAAGAAATATCAGAAGATAGAACCCTGAAAATGTTAAAATCTAGAGGATAGCTGCCAATTCGCTTCCATTCTACTTCCACCTTGCCGTTGCGGAGTGAATCACATTACTGGAGAGGGGTTGACCGCTGCGAATCCAGGTGCACGGAATGGACGACCCGTATAGCAAGACCATGATTCACGTAAATGAATGGATTGTTGGGAAAAAACGGTTAAGAAATGACGTAAATTGATTTTCAAGGAAAGTTGTTCTTATATTTCATCCCAATGGAAGAAAATCCTCGTTACGTTAAAACCCGCATACATTTGGTGAAAAATGCATGATTGACTTAAACGACGATTGCTTAAAGCATTTGACACCATAGTAACAAGACTGGGGTAGAACGCGAATGTTTTATAATCATTGTTAGGTGGTCTTCTTGTCAAGGTAAATTTAAATGGATGGAATCAAGCAAAATTCACGAGTAGAAGTCCTCCAGTTATTCACACGTTAAGGGTCCTGGCTACTGAGGATATTATCCCCCTCTACTATTTATTTCCTCACCTCCGCCTAGCCTTCTCCATTCCGTCCATAAAATCTAAGTAGATAGATAAGAATCCTCAAACATTTTAAATTCGCTTCTCTGTAGATCGATATTTCTTTTTTCATTTCAGGACCTTCCTAACCACCTTCTTCATCCCCTCCATGAAACCTATTGTATTTCTTCCCATTCCCCGCTTGCTCAAAAGCCTTCCCTCTATCACTCTCTTGGGCAATCCTTCGTCCCTCAATTCCCATTTCAGCCAACCGGCTACCTCGCCTCTTCTCAATCTCATCTTTAAGTTTCTTTTCCTCCCCCGCCATACCAACTATTTCCTCGTTTGTCTTCCTTCCCGTCCACTGCACTTCCTTCATCCTCCAAACCCACGTCTGAAACGTCTGCAGAAAATTCACGTCCGCCTTTCTTAGAGTCCACGTTTCTGCACCAAACTACGCGACACTCCAAACCCTGCTCTTATTATCCTATTCCCTTGAGATAAGGAATTAATCCCTCAACGGTCAAAAGAAGGGGCAAGACCAAGGCATTAATAAGAAGCTTATGTTCGACAACAAAATACGCTACACCCGATATGGCTACTGCGAATATTACTTCGGGAAACGTGCTATAAAATGTGAAACTTGGAGTATATTTGGAAGTCTCCTCCACACTGAGAGGCACCAAAGAGAAGAACACCACTGGTGCCAGCGCGTCCACCACACATGAGAAGTTCAACCCAATACGACCGCAATATTAACGGCTTCACTCCCTAACCGTGTTTTCGGGTCGTGTACTTTCTTACGCGTACCAAATTAAATTTAGGGTTTCTTCTCCGTCGTTCAAGATGGTCGAATTTCAGCGCTGACGACAGTTCGGCGTGGCCAAGCAGCAGCCGACAGGAAGAAGTCGCAGAGGGGGGTGATTGGGCCGGCTTAAAGGTCGTGGGAAAAGGCTATTAGCTCGACTTCGCACGGCTCGTATTTCGACACCGCATTGGCTTAAGGCCGAGGTTTAGCTGGAAGCCTTATGGGTGGGAGGGTAAGTTGGGTCGGGTTCCTTATCTCGGGAGGATAAAGCCTCCGCAGCGGGAAATTCACTCTCAATAAGGGATAAGCCACCCTCAATATCGACCCAAGATGCGGAAAAAATGTCGATGGTTCGAAAATATATTGAGGGGTGATAATTACCGGATATATTGGCGAAGTATTGTTTATAGTCTTCCACATCAGTATTCCCACGATGCTCATCGATGTAGATTTTGTAACACCGACAAAATAATCGACCCATTCGTCTATCGATTCGTGTGACATGTCATAATATCGAAGACCTGTCTAAATCTCCGATTTGAAAATAAAGACGATTACCTCATTCCAATATAATATAAACTGACTATACATACACATGAATTTTCTGCGATTAAATTTCCTAGGATAATTCCGAAATGCTTGACGTCACAGAAAATTACAGACCTACAACCTAAATGTGACATGGGAACAGTCTAAGATTTTTAAAAACTGTTTTATTGCATTCACAGTTACAAGTCATGTTATTCCCTTTACATTTTTTGAGACGTTTAGAATAATTGCAAACATTCTATTTTTATTGTTTTCTTCATAACTTTCAGTGTAGAACTATATAATCAGGAACTTTTTTATTACAGTTCCGCAAAAAAATATGAGGGATTTTCAAGAGATGCCGCCAGGGTTTTTTCAAATTATTGTTGAACCTGAACTTAATTCCCTGTATCAAATGATGATTTGGCAGCTATTTTTATTATCCTTTTCATGACTCGATTATGTTTTGACAAAGCATTCGATAATTACTAGACTAACTTTCTTCCCCATTACCACGTCGAACGCAATCACAGTAATGACATTCCTAATTCTCTCCACGCGTTTGCAAATATAAAAACTTTAGAGCATTAATACCCCATCACCAAATTCGATTGGATTGGATATATTTGGGGAGGCGACCGACGGCTAAGGCCATTTGCGCCATAGGGGATAGGTAAGGGAGGAAGGGTGGATAGAAACCCAGCGTCGTAATTAGCCTCCTCTTCACGAAAGGCGCCCAAGGGGACCACGGTTTGACGTCTCATCCGACAGACCGAGTACTGCACTTGAAGTGACCTCCATCAGACACTCAAGTAAGGATCGGGTTTCCTCTGAAAAACATCCTCCTCCGCAGGAATTTGAACCCTGGCCGCCCGTGTGGTAGCCACCACACCAACCCAATCCCCAACAAATTCGACCACATCGAATATGAACATCGACCTTCAGCATGTCGATTCCATCCACAACTTTCACCTAATATACTAATACTGACAAAGGCCAACGGCCAAGAAGAGTGCATTGCTTTCCTGCGCAACGTTTTCCTTACAAGAGCGCTGCGAGGGAGATGTTGTATGAGAGATGTAATATTCGACGCTTAAGCCAATCGATAACACAGAGGAACGGTCCAAACTTTCACGTCGAATGCACAATCGATCAGACGGGCCCATTACAGCGGTTTATACGATTCAAAAAGAATCCAAGGAACACTTTTCTTCACCGTCGGTTGTTGAAAATTCACGCATGGGCGCGAATGAGACGGAACAATTCACTCCCACATCCCGTGATAACGCTTTTTTTTACCATTTCACTATTACCTTGGGAGCATCATTTCAAGATATAACAGAAGCATCTCTGCAGTGAAAAGGATAGCCTTGGCAAAGAAGGCATATGAAAATAAAGAAAACATATTCTAGGAA
Organism: Ceriagrion tenellum; assembly: GCA_963169105.1. Lineage (NCBI taxonomy): Eukaryota > Metazoa > Arthropoda > Insecta > Odonata > Coenagrionidae > Ceriagrion > Ceriagrion tenellum. Next base: position 145,902,715 of record OY720637.1, read on the forward strand.
ATAGTCACATTAAAGTAGAAACAAGGAAATCTTTCGCTAAAACGTTCGTATGGAGCGCACTGTTATATGGCTGTGAAAGCTGGACATTGAGAAAGACGGAAAAGTCGCGGTTGGAAGCTATGGAAATGTGGATATGGAGGAGGATGACAAAAACAAGATGGACTGACGGAAAGAGCAATGAAGAGGTGCTGAGGGAAATAAAAGAAGAAAGAAGACTTATAAAAGAGATGGAGCAAAGGATGGTTAAATTCATTGGACATGTTCTTCGACATAATAATTTTGTAGAAAATATAATGGAGGGAAAGGTCGGCTCGACAAGAGAAGCAGAGGAAAACCAAGAAAGAAGTTCCTACATGATGTGCGAAGTACGTTGGGATTAAAAACATATGCTGATTTGAAGAGAGCTGCAGTACACAGGGACGACACATGGCTGCAGAGACAAGGCTTAGCCTATAGAAGAAAAAAAAACAAAATCCCACTGCCCCGTCACTCATTTGCTCCTCATGGCGATCCCACACAAAAGGCTTCGCGGCAGGGTCACATGCAAATATACGCCCATTTTGACCTGCAGCGCGTCGTCGCAGCAGCGTGTGTGTCATGGAGAGCCGCGATGGGACGAGTCGTGAAGATGACGAGGGAAAGCAATAAAGGAAAAGAAACCAAAGAGTGAACGGACGAGATGTGAACAATTCCACGTTAATCGAGTGTGTTTGTATCTCTCGCTCTTGTCTCGCTCTAATTCACTTTACACGCGTGGGGAAGTTTGTTCCCACCTGTTATTCCGTTAGAGCGTCTCTATTGTTTTGTCACTTCTGTCAAGCCTGATGTAGCAATTTGCGCTTAAATAACACCCTCGGGGTCACCTTTAAACATGGAAATTTCATGTTTTTGAGCTTCATATGGAGCATGACGTTGTATGGGGCAGAAACGTGGATCCTGAGAAAAGAGGACGAGAATAGGCTGCAGGCATTTGAGATGTGGGTGTGGAGAAAGTTAGATGGACGGAAAGGAAGACTAACGAGGGAGTGCTTGAGATGGTGGGCGTGGAAAGGAATCTTTTGAATGAAATCCGGGAAAGGCAGGGTAGAGATTGCTGGAGGATGTAAGAAATGGTGATGATGGGGTTGCTGAAGAGTGTGATAGAGGGAAGGATGTTAGGCAAGCGGGGAAGGGGAAGAAAGAGAATAGGTTTCATGGACGGGATGAAGAAGGGCAGATCTTATGCAGAGGCGAAAAAGGATATACTAGAGGGAGATAGGCCCCTCGAATGTGTAAAAGGCCGGGAGGAGAATCACTGATATTCAACAAAACCTACATTTACTGGTATAATACATTATAGAAACAATAAAGTAATTTCAGCTTAAGATGATGATGCTAGTGAAGATAGGAGTAGGTAGTAGATAATTTTTCGAAAAGCATTTCATTTAAGTACACCTGTTTATTGAGAGGATATCACAACGCCTGTAATAAATATTATGAATTGTGCAATACTCTGCAATATTTTTTACTCAGCATGATGCATTGATATCTGTTATCCACCATTATAATAATACTAAACGTAATTTTCACTTTTGTGAGAAAATTTGTGCATTTCATTACATACATATATACCAATCACGCCGTTCCCTTCCGGGGTAGGCAGAGTCACTAAGTTTCACTCATAAATACATGTTTGTGCACTTAACTCTGCTTCAATAATTTCCTCCATGCTGACCTATCCTTGGAAACCTCTTTTGACTCATTCACCCTCATACACTGCTTCATACACGCTCTCCTGTTTTTAAGACTCCTAATATTCCTCCTCCTAAGAATTTCCTCAAGCACATTCAATCGCAACTTTCTCGGCCTACCTCTCCCTCTCGCACCATTCAATTCACTCTTATTCGTTATTCGACTCTCATCCATTCTCTCTCGACTTCCATTCATTCGCATCCACTCGACGCTCATTTAATTATATAATATTAAAATATTCGTCAATATATGTAAGCGCCAAAAAACAACGAGTTGAAATAGAAGTAAATAATCACTAATCCTAATCAGTAAGGTGGAATCGGTATTCGGTTGTTTTTTCCCCTTTTATATACTAATTAGCACAATTAGGCAACGTTTCGCGGAAAACCGTAAAACTTGCTGTTCTAACATATAAAGTTTTTTCGCACTGGTCTATGTACCGCATTTTTTGCCGATGAGAGTGCAGAATGGCACATTCACCGGCATCGGCCCGAGTGCCTTTTCATTCATCGCACACCCCTTTGTATTACATACATGTAGAGTACATATATATTTTGCTAAGAGCAGAGGAAGCGTGTGGCGTCGTCGTCATCTCCTGATCATTAAAAGCGTCTTCAGAGGAGAAGAGAAACAAGAGGAGAGAGCGAGCGGAGATCCGAAAGAGGCATTTTTTTTTCTCCATCTGTCGTCGCGGCTCTCGCTCGCCTTTCATTCCGCGTGAAATCCGAGGAATGAACCGAATGGGACTTTCCCTCCATTCGACGGCGGCGGCGGCGCGCCTTCAAAGAACGTAAAAAAATCAATTTCCCTCGAAGAACAGAGAGCCGAAGAAAGAGGACGCCGCCTTACGTCTCTCATTGAATCAGTCGGAAAACACCACGGGGACGGGAGGACGGGGGGAGAATGACTGGCGGGCTATTTTACAAGACCGCGCAATGATCCCCTCTCTCGCTTGTCTCATCGAAAATAAGACAAATGGCAATGATCGAGAATATTCGAGAAATGCACATTAAAAAGGCACATTAAAATACATGTTTAGTTTGGTCTCGACGATTCAATAAGATTTGTCTCCGTTGCTATGGGTCGATTATTAAACATCCAGGCACCGAAATCATCGTAAGAACATAATGTGAGTTATGCGACACTAAATGAAGTGGCCGTGTGCCAAAGCTCATTTGTTATGGCTTTTAGTGCAACTTCGATACACCTGTTCCATCTCTCGGCCAAAGTACTATTTAAAAACTCATATCCGAATCTCCCTATCTCTTTGCCGCTCTACATGTACTCAATCTATGGTCACACGTAATGCGGGCATTACAGATATTATTTTCCCACGACTGAAGAAGAGTTCGTTTTTTGTTCGATTCGAAATAAAAATGACTTGAGAAATTCGAAGGCGGCCGATAAGCGACACTGAGGAACCGGTGGCGCATGAAGAGAGTGATGAGAATGAATCCAGAATCGGTCTGGAGAGGCAGAGGTATACGAGAATCAGATAATTTAGATGCCTCGAGAGAAGGCAAAAAACATGAAGAACTTAAGTTGATAAAATAGTAGGACATATGTCATGATTGTTGGTCGGACTGCTCATAGGTGAATAAGTGACTTATCAAGGGACGCTGTCCTTGTGTTATCCCAGGTTCGATCGGTCGTGTCACTGAGCCGAAAAATATGACGGTACAAAACGAAGTAAGGAAAATTATTTTCTGACAGAAACATTACGTCCTCAGCTACGATAGAATTATTCCATACTATCCATCTCAGGCCGAAAGAGTGTTTCGGAATGAAATAAATTTGTACTTTTACACATGGTTGATTATCCTCAACCGGTTTCTACGCAATAAAATATGTAATATGTTCCCTAAAGATAATGTAAAATTATGTTTTTATAGCCCTTTGACGATTGGTAAACTGTTTTTTGATTCGAAATATTGTTTTTATGTTATGGACAAAAGTGGTATTTATATGCTACAATGTAATACGTCTAACTGTAATTGTTATTACACAGGACAAACCGGTGTGTTATTTAATGTACGAATTAGGGAGCATAAAAATTCATTAATTAATTTTGATTGTAAGTCTATGTTTGCAAAACATTTAATTGATAATGTTCATGTTCCTAATTTTAATCTGAATGTGTTACATTTTGGGGACAAAGGTGCTAAATTAGATTTTTTGGAAACCTTAGAAATAAGGCCATATCACAGGTTGTACAAGGAGAATATGGTGAACGAAATTGTTCCTATGAACTCGCCTCTTTTGTCTGTAAGAGTTCCTCCTCCTCCTTCTACCGAATTATGTTTTCAAAACACTGACCTTGATTCCTCCCAGTAAGCTTGCACATATTCACCTTACTTCCCTCCCCAACCTCTGATCCTAATTCTCCCCCCCCCTCCTCTGTCTCAGGGTATAAACGTGTGAGACTGATGGCCTCGGCGTTTAGTAATCTCTTGAAAATGACGCTATTGCGTTGAAACCGGTTGAGGATAATAAACCGTGTGGAGAAGTACAAAGTTATTTCATTCCAAACCATGGAAATATTCCACAAAGTAAGCCCGTCGACGATTAATTTTTTTCGAAAGAGTGTTTTCTCAACCAGTGGATTCTTATCGCAATAACGTGAATTCCAATGTTTTTTATAACTATCACATAGCTTCCTCTCACTCGCCCCATGCCCACATTATTCGCGCGATTTTTCCAAAATCACGTCACATATCTTCAGTGCATAACCCAGCGAATACAGTATAAGATAAGAAACCCGGCAGAGCTGTTAGCTGACTCCTAAATATTCGGCCGTTGGCGTAGAGACGCGCCTCCTTAGTTACGAGCTCAAGTCAAGCTTCGGGGCGAACTTATGGACTGCATCTGCTATGTATGTACCAGCGTATTACGAGAGAGTGCTTGGTATACTGATAACGCAGTTCAAGGACTAAAGTAAGGCCAGCCACAAACCAATGGACCCGTTTCCCATCTGACAGCCTCCAGTCCACTCCCGTGGAAGGCGAATCTTTTTTTTTTCAAGTTTACGGAATTTTCTCAAAAATTGTCCCCGCATGATTTACCAAAGCATAACTGCCTTTCCGAAGAATTTTCCGCACAAATTACATTTCAAAATGCCTAAAGACATTAATAGACGTTGAGAATGACGGAAAATCCATTTTGCATTGTAAAAAAACTATCATTCATTGAAATGCCCTGGCACTACTATTTTTTCCATAAATAACACTTGACAATGCATGTGTGAGTCTATCATTGATAATAAATGTAACATAGGGAACCCATTTTGTGTAAAGAGGGCTGTATATCAATGAAAAATTTTACCAATTAAGTGCTTATCTCATTAGTACAAACCTATTATCAATCTTTTCCATCTATATAGACAAAAAAGTCAATAAAGGATACCGCGGGATCCTTGACGCACCATAAAGCTTTTATGATTCAAATGATTGATTGACGAGGATTCTACGCCAATTAGAAGAGGCTGCTTGAAAGAAAAAAAAGAAAAAAAAAGAAAGAGAAGAGGTAAAGGGCTGCTTGAAAAGAAACAAGGTGATGCGATTGTTCCCCGACACCTCTAAACGATTTCGGCGTTTTGACAGCTTCCCACTTCTATAAATATTTGAAAAACTGGCTCTCTTATCAGAATTCACAACACGCCCAATGCAAAGCAGACGAGTCTCAACGATATTTAGCACTCTAAAATTTCTCACAAAAATTTCATCATAATTTTTCAACTGGAAGAAATTACGTCACCCAAGGATCGCAAAAAATTGAACACAATTACGTCTTTGGAGCTTAAAGTTGGGTTTTATTTTGCAATGAGCGAAGCACGGAGGAGGAGACCATCTCCCTGGAGGGCCGGCAACTTCATAAAATAAAATGGAGAGGATCGATGCGAATGGCCACGTGGGGGAAAAACCGGAAAAGACGGAAGAGAATGAAAGAAGGGGGCGAAGAGAAAATGTTCAAAAAGCGAAGTCCTTGGATAAAAAAAGGCCCCAAAGGGCCCCTCTTATTCCACCCCCTCCCCCTGGGGCCCAGCTCAGACTCCCCACACCCCCTCCCAGCTGGAGAGGGGCGCGGTAGGTCCATAAATCCAGCCCCAGCACGGGGCCGGTCAGAGATATAGCGCGCCCTGAGAGAGATGAGGGCAGCGAGAGAGAGAGAGAGAGAGAGAGAGAGAGAGAGAGGGTGTGTAATTCATAAGGAGGAGAAACAGAGAGAAGGGGGAGGTGAGTGTGATGCAGGGCATGTAGTCAATGAACAGCCGGTAAATGGCCAGGATGGATGGCGGCCCGGTGGCCCGTGGCGCCTCACCCGCGCGCGGCTGGAATGAGAGGCATAATAATGCACCCGAGGAATGGAGGAGTGAGAGCTCCGTGGAGATGATTCAAAGGTACCGGCGCGGCGGCGGAGGAAATGAGATAAGAGAGAAAGTGCGCCGGCGTTCTCTATTAATCCTCAAAGATATGCCTGCTTTTTTTTCACCGGCATAAATGAATCAAAGACATATCTGGTACACCGTTTCCTCAACACTCAAAATTACAATCTTTTAGGTCGTTTTAAGGTAGTCCGAGCGAAAAATCATTTTACTTAGAAATCAATGAATTTGGTCTCATTTGAGAGAAAAATATCTCACCCTTCTAAGGGCACCAAAATTTCTACCCCTTGCCACATTACTTTCGGAGATATTTGCCAAAATATACCAGACCTTTTACATGGGAAACGGTACGTGTATGCACTCCAGAGAGACGTTATTTACAAAATGAGGTATTTCTAACACTTAGATGTCGTAAAAAAACTAACAGGGTGTAGTTTGTATGTTTTCTCAACTATTTTTGAAAATTAATCATATTGTCACCGCAGTAGGTTCTCCGGGATCACAACAAACCTTCCGTTTTGAAGGAGTTTCAAACGCACTGCGCGAAAAAAATTAGCCAGGTTAAAGACTTATTTAGATATTTTTATTTAATTACTTACAATTTTTGTCATATAAAACTATATTATTGCACCATTAATAATGCAATATTGAATTGATGTGCCCTACAGCTGGTGAATTCAAAGCGTATAATTCGAATATTGTCTCTATTATGACTAGGGAACTATCTCGCTTGGACTACCTTAAAGATAAACTTTTAAGCATTAAATATTCAAAGGAAGAGCAATTCCAATAATAATGCGAGTTTCGTGTAATTGGTTAATAAGGGTTACTTATGCATCTTGTTCTTATTCGATCGCTAAGGATCATCGCTCTAATTTCGCAGTCATCATCGAAACGCCTGCCTGAAATACAGATGAAGTATTTCCATTCAAATAATATGGACCACTACCAATTTCACTGCCAATTGTGAGCATTCAGTACAAAATTTCAACCGATAACAGCACACCCTAGAAGAACTCAATGAATACACAATTTTCACAAGTAAAACCTACAATACCAGCATTATTGCTATGGTTTGAATGAAATGCATAGAGAAAACATTGCCACATTAAACCAAAAGTATGAAACTTACATTAAAATTAACTGCATAAGATTACACACATACCGACAGTTATAAATTTACTCGACCGTCTGATAAAGGGTGTTTAATATGACTAAAATTTGCTGCAAAATTATAGCAAATGGTACGGTATGTGCTCATATTCAAGGATGCTAAGTTTGGCAGAAAAGTGAAGAAACTTCAAAAAATAAAACAAATACTTTGATAACAACTCGCGGCAACACTTAAGCTATTAATGAACAAACTATTTTTCCATGGCGATTTGCATCGCTTCGGAGTTAAGAATTGCCTCAAACTATAAGTACTCAGATGCCTTATCCAATGGTTCCCTCAATATTCGACTTTCATTAGAACATTTAGAATTGTACGAATATTTTAGCCGTAAAGATAATTCACAGAAAGGCAAATTCACGATTTTTCTCGAAAGCAACGATCGAAACGGAAAGAGAGGTACTCCAAAAGGGCGCCATGTTGAAATTTAGGTCATGTCCGATTGGTCATTCTATGACAAATACTACGTGGAATGGAGCGTAGGGTAAAAGGTTATGAAAAATTCCGTAGAGCTAGACTAGAATATGAGGAGAAACATTTGCCAGGGACTAAAAGGATGCAGACAGCCTTTGGAGTAAAATTTATATGACACACTCTGGCGTGTTTCCCCGCCCTCAATTGGAGCGAATGGCCAAGACGCAACTCCTGGAAGAAGACATATTCTCATGCGATCCAACAATTAGATCCCGCCAGAGAAGTATTTTACATTGGTGTTCAGATGCATACACTGTTACGTGGCCAAAGAAGAAGCACATTGACCAATCTGTTACGTTGTTATAATTTCAAGTAAGGGCAGCAGAACAAATTCATTCATAGAAACCAACCTACGATATTTCACTGCATGAAAAGGCAAATTTCGTTCGACATTAGGGAGCTGTGCGATGCGTTTTACTATCTTCAAGAAAAAAGAGCCATGCAAACCACGAAATCTAGTGCAAATCTTCGTTAAAAACTGCTACGAGCGTACATGTAGTGTCTCGCAACTTTTAGAGGGATTAAGGTGGGAGCCCCTAGATACTCGGAGGCTACACGCTAGGCTTAGGTTGCTTGATAAATTCAGAACTGATATTTTTCAAAGCGACATAGATAGTATTATCATGACTACATTTCCTCACTATATTTCTAGGTCGGACAGATGCGATAAAATAAGAGAGATACTCTGCCGAACAGATAGGTACAAGAACTAGTTCTTTAGGCGAACAATAAGCGACCACGATAAAAATTGACCTCCACTAAATACACTCCTATTATGGATGTCACCATTTCATCTGCAAAAAACTTACATCTTTACACGGCTAGTGACCTAACAACCCCTGCCACACGCCAAAGCGGCGGCTCGCCGGGTATTATGTTGATGTAGATGTAGAAACCTACGCAGAGGGTCGGTGTTTTCCTGCCACCAGTTACCTCCGTCGCACGAAGTGCGAAGAAAAAGACATAGGAAGAGTTACTCATTGGTCGTCAGAGGATGCAATGATTGCATCGACGAGCAGTTGTCATAATGTTGAAATTTAATCTAAAAAACTTTCATGCCTTTCGGCGGAGAGAATGGAAATAAATAAATCATAAGAAAAAAAAGGCAATAAGATTTTTCCAGGACAAAGGAAGCGAAGCTGGTCATAACAGGAGGCGGGCACAAGCTGGTGCTAGCAGAGAACATTGGAATCTTTTGGGTGGTACGCTAGAATATATATGGACGATGACAAAGGCATAAGGATTAGGACATTGGGCTAGCGAAAGCGTTCAGCAATATAACGGAGCTGATGACGAGGACCTTGCGTAAGGATGTCAAGAAGAGGCCGGTGAAGGGCTTGTTTATGAGTGTAGCGTAGAATGGAGCAGAAACATATATTGTGAGAAAGGAGTACGAGAACACACCCTGAGACGTGGGTGTGGAGGAGAAAAGAGAAGGTGCGGCGGACGGAAAGCAAGACAAACGAGGTAGTGCACGGTATGGTGGGTGAGGGAAGAATGCTTTTGGATGAGACCAGGAGGAGGTCGGTTAATTGGCTGGCGGAAGTAATAAAGGGATGGAGTTCCGTGCGATAGAGGGGAGGATTTTTAAGGCAAGCGCGGACGGGGAGGCTAGAGAATAGGTTTTATGGACGGGATGAAGAAGTGGAGAACGTACGCGACGATGAAGGGAGAAATAAGAGGGGGATAAAAGGCCCTTCACGTATTAAAATCTGGAGGATTTTCTCTGACTGACAATAATACGTCTCTTTAACCGGTAGATGGCTTGAATAATAATAATTAGAAATCAGTTTTCATAAGCGACTGATTAGCACTAAGCAATGCCTAAATGTTGCCTTTGTGTTTCTGTAAGAGGCCGAATGTGATGAATGCGTCTTACCAGAGGAATATTTTTACCCAATAGGAGCGATTAGCTCCGACTTTTAAAGTCAGTCAATGGATGAGAGTCGAAGAGCGAAGCATTCGTAATGGAGGAGCGAACAGAGGGAAGAGGAAAATATTGACTAGCAAGTGCAAATGGAAAGAATGATTGTATGAGAGCCAGTGTTAAAGGCTAAACCTCTAGGTTTAAGTTCTTTTGTCTCTCCACACACCGTAAAATATAAAGAATATAGAATATACATATTTACTGTTTCCTTCAGAAAACAAAAGTACAGAAAAAAAACAACATGTAGAAGCTTTAGGTTACCCCAAAGATAAATACCTGTGCGAGGGTAACCATGAAATTCGTGCTAACTACAATTTATCTTGTCATCAAATGATACTATACATATTACGCGCTTAATACTAAATACTATATAATATATTGTACAAAATTTACATATATGAATCCCTTTTTACACAAAAAGCTCTACAATACACATAAATAATAAATTATTTCCTTTCAAACAAACAATTTTATAGACATCATCAAATAATATTTCAACATTTTCTTGAACAAATAGCCATTGTGCAATTTGCTTTAAATAAGAATGGACATTATTTTCCATTTTAATTGCCGTTGGTAGTAGGTTGAATATTTTTGGGGCAAAGTAAATAAAACTCCTCTGAAAGATATTAAGATATGGCCTGGGAAGTGGAACATCGAATTGACCAAAAGGTATCACAGTGATGAGTCCGTGTGTGTGTGTGTGTGTGTGTGTGTGTGTGTGTGTGTGTGTGTGTGTGTGTGTGTGTGTGTGTGTGTGTGTATGTATGTATGTATGTGTAATTATTCAAATGGTCACTCGGGCAACTTCGTAGTTTGGCGTCGTAAAGAGATTTCACAGGTATGTCAACTGAAGAGTACATTAGAATGAGTACAACATTTGCAAACATACAGAGTGATTCCAAATTAAAAACTAAATAAATTCAGAACCTCGTGAAAGATTAGACACATTATTTGCCAATTAACCTTGGATCAGTGAAAACGGAAAGCTATCGAAGATCAATTCATATTTTACTCCGGAACGAGAAGCAATGTACGGGTACCGTTAACGCAAGTTACCGATTAATCTTAGTACGTCAACCTCCCGATTAGTCTATTTGCTCCATAGTAAATATAATGGCGCGGACTCCATTATCCATGATAAAAGAACAACTCTCAGGCCTTAAGCAGCGGCTTACACAAATGAAGCCAATTGTACTCAGTCTGGCATCGCAGACCACGAGATGTGAACCAATTACAAATGCAAATATATTCAACGGTATCCGGCGAGATGTTTTTGGACATCATCTTCAAATAAAATGAAAGGCATTTCTAAGTTTCCTTCTTTTTAATACAAATGCAAATTTGACGTCCGTGAGTGAAACATTCATCTACAATACCAGACGATTGTCCCCCATGGGGATCGCGACAAAAAATTCCAAGCTTCGTCATTGGTCGTATATTTCAACACAGAATCTTTTTTAAAAAATTAACAACTATAATACGCAATTTTAATCTACGTATTTCACTGAGAAAATAGCAGCGGTCTATTAATAACTACAGTGCATCCGAAGATGATCGTTGACATGATGATATTGGTTCAGTCAATCGCAGTGCTTCCTCCGATTGAACAATTGTCTAAGGTTATTTAACATGAAACCACCGGCTGCTCATAAAATCAATTTTATAGTGTTTTAACCATCATGTGCAGATCAAAGAAATGTGTTCCAATATACTCTAAAGAGACAGAGAGGGGAATGTGGGGAGTGAAAAGCGGTTATGGAGTAGTTAACGTAGTGCGAGCGAGATAGTTCCCTAATCATAATAGAGACCATATTCAAATTAAACGTTTTAATTTCACCAGCTGTGAGACACACTAAATAAATATTGCATTATTAATGGTGCAGTGACATAGTTTTAATTGACAGAAATTGTAAGTAATCAAATGAAAATATCTAAATCAACCATTAACTTGACTCATTTTTTTCACGCGGTACGTTTGTAACTCCATCAAAACGGAAAGTTTAGAGTGATCACGAAGAATTTACTGCGGTGGCTATATGATTAATTTTAAAAAATAGTTGATAAAACACAAACTATACACTGCTGAGTTTTTTTTACGAGATCTAAGTGTAGGAAATGCCTCATTTTTAATATAAGGTCTCTCTGGAGTGCATACACGTAACATTTCCCCGTAAAAGGGCGGATATTTTCTGGCAAATATCTCAAAAAGTAATGTAGTAAGGGGTTTAATTTTTGGTGTCAATGGATGGGTGAAATATTTTTCTTTAAAATGAGACCAAATTCATTGATTTCTAGGTAAATGATTTTTCGCTCGAACTACCTTAAATATGCATTTTAATACGACTGCTATAAGGCAAGCAATACTGTAGGTATCAGCTAGTCACTCTGCAAACACTTCTCTGTATTAAAAGTCTCAAAACCAACGAGTACTCGTATTTTCCCCATTTACAGCCTCATAAGTCACGAGTTCTAATTCGGAGACAAACCGCAACGAATCTATTAAGGAAAAATAAATGGGCAGCCCACGTAGACAATCTCCTCTCGTTCCGGCCACGTAGCCAAGAGTGCAAAGTGTCAACCGCGAGGCTGGAGAGAGGGAGGGAACAGAAAGAGGACCAACGGATTACGAACGTACGCGACGACGGCGGCGCCGCCAATCCTTTCAGCGGTGGGCCTTGGGATTTATCGCTTCGGCGGAAGGGTCGGAATTTAAATCGAGAGGCCGTTATGGGGGCCGCCGTGTGAGGCCTTATCGCCTTATCGCCAATGGACGGGCAATGCTTCATCGTTTACGGCGAGCGGCGCCGGCGACTCGAGGAGGAAGCGTTCGGACAGAGGGGGTTTGACTGCCCGCAACCGTCTCCCAGGGGTGGAAGGGGAGCCACACGGCCGGGAGAACGAACGCCACCCCTTGGAACGAGGGTAGATGGCATCCGTGATTGAGGCAGAAAAGCTTGGGGGATCGGTGGGAGAAGTATTTCTCAGGAGGCGGATTCGAGAAAAGCACTTTGTTCGACCCTGACGGCATCTCAAAGCCCTTGTTCCCTTACGAGCAGCCACTGCCGAAAAAAAATTGGTAGAATGGAGAAACGGAAATGTTTTCAGCAAAAAACCGAAAGTATATAGAAAAAGTCCAAGCATATATTATTCTAAGAGATCTACATAATACCCCGCGAGCCGCCGCTTGGGCGTGTGACGGGGTGTTTGGTCACCAGCCGTGTAAAGGTGTAAGTTTTTTTGGAGATGAAATGGTGACATGTATAATAGGAGTGTATTTAGTGGAGCTCAACTTTTTTTGTGGTCGCTTATTGTTCGTGGGAAGAACGAGTTTTTATACCTATCTGTTCGGCAGTGTATCTCTCTTATTTTGTCGCATCTGTCAGATCTAGAGATGTAGTGAGGAGTCATGATAATATTCTCCATGGCGCTCTGAAAAATATCAGTTCAGAACATATCAAGCAACCTAACCCTAGCGTGTAGCCTTCGAGTCTCTAGGGGCTCCCACCTTAATCCCTCTAAAAGTTGTGAGACACTATATGTCCGTTCGTAGCAGTTTTTAACGAAGAGTGCTGCTTTTCCTTGTACTTCATTAATTTGTTTGGTTAAATCTATTTGACCAGGGTCTCAAATGCTCGCTGCGTATTCGAGGTGTGGCCTAACCAGATGCGAAGTAGCATCTCTCTTTGACTTTTTCATCCGAGGACCTTCCTATTATACGTTTAACAAAACCTAGTTTCTTTAATGCTGCGCCATATTTATTCTGCATGTGTAATTCCCACGATATATCAGAAGCTAAGATAATTCCAATATATTTTACTGTACCTGGAGATTTTATGTTTACTCCACCCACAGCCCCACAGTATGGCATTTTTGTAATGACTTCCGCAGGAATTGGACTGTGGTGCATTTGCTGATATTTAATTCTAACCCCCACGCCTGGCACCACGAATAAAACTACAATCTACGCCTCACCTTTTTCCACAAAAATCCTTAAAAAATTGCATCGAGTTTTTATATTCTTATCGTGGTTCACCCCAATGTCCTTTTCCGCATTATTTATCGCTACGTTTCGCAGGAAGAGACAGAAGGGTAGGAAGTCATCGACTTCACAAGTGTAGGAATTTAATGGGTTAAAACACTTTTGGTATGCTCGTGTTATCAACCTGGATCTCTCGATTGCCTGTTGGCTGTGATCTCCGATTGCATCTCAAGGCCCACATGTCATTTGATTGTTTGAGAAGTTAGGCAACAGTAGAGAACATTCTTTACTAAGGATGGGAGGGATGCAAATTTCTCGACGCGGTCCCCGAACAAGTTATGGGGTTCCATCGCATCGACCGGCATTAAGAACCGAGGTGGCAGAATAACTACTGCAGCCACAATTTCAATCCGATATCCCGGCCAATTACATTCAAAATTAATTTCATTATTTTATCTTCATCGCATAAACCCCCGGGTACATGGCATGCACCGGAAATAAAGTATTCTGAAATATAGAGGTACCTACTTACTTTAAGAATGCAGCCCACAATTTCAAACGAGTACAACAAGGACAATGCGCTTAATATAATTTTTTAAAGCATTTTTCAAAGTTATAATTCATCACGTATAATACTAGCAATGTTATGACTCGCCAGATCATTACATATAAACTAAAAGTGTCAATAATGTCGTCATGAATAAATTTGATAAAGCACAACGCCTGAAGTTGTTCACTGAAATTATATCTGATGCTCAATAAGTGCTCAACTTTTACCCTCGATATGGAGGATATCAGCTACATCTCGTGACTTTTTTCTTTTAGTTAACTGATCTGGAATTTACTATTTGAATTCCTTAATTGCATAATCGGACAGCGATTCCTAGACCCTGTTTTCATGGACAAAGGTGGGTTTCCTGGATATATTTTTGAACCAGATACCCTACTACCAATATTTTTCATAACATCATAGTACTACCAGCGGACAGATTTCTTCATAAAGACATGTAAATAACAATGAACAAACAGCCGAAAGTAAGGGAAAAAGACAGCATTTTTTACCTAATTATGATAATTTTAACGCAACAATTTATTGGTAACAAATTACACGCTATTGGCTATTTATCCCTTAGCTCATAATTGAATGACCGTCATATCCTCCTCCGTGCGGCCCGTCAGATCATAATTCCTACCACACTATGTTAGGGAGAAATCATAACAACTATTCAGAAAATGACTCTATATGGTAGAGGAAATAACATAGCTATTGGATTGGATTGGATATTTGGGGAGGCGACCGACGGCTAAGGTCATTTGCGCCATAGAGGATAGGTAAGGGAGGAAGGGTGGATGGAAACCCGGCGTCGGCATTAGCCTGCTCTTAACGAAAGGCGCCAAGGGGACCACGGTTTAACGTCTCATCCGACAGACCGAGTACTGTACTTGAAGTGCCCTCCACAAGACACTCAAGTAGGGATCGGGTTCCTCTGAAAAACACCCGCCTCTTTGAAGGGATTTGAACCCTGGCCGCCCGTGTGGTAGACGAGTACTCTAGCCACCGCAACAACCCTATCCCCAACATAGCTATTAGGAAGACTGGTATAAATTTTTAAGAAAACCACAACTGTCCAAGAAAACAGGGTCTACCGTCGGCGTCAAAATGTTATGCCGCTGTATTTTGAATATTTATATCTTGGTCCCTGTAAATGCTAGTGCAATATTTTATACACCAATTTAAAGGTAATTTTATTGCGATTTAAGCAATATTTTTTATTACACGACAAAACCAAAAATGGAGGCATTAATGCAATAATCGACACCGCGCCCCCTAAAATTAGCAGTTTTGTCAACTTCATGTATTTGTAACTCAGCCTAGGGAAAACTACGTGATGCACAGCATTGGCTTTCCACGAAAAGTTGCGAGAATTAATAGAGATGCACAAAATGGCGAGAGAAAATTTTTATAACGCATACTTTGTTGTTAATGAACGAAAATATTTAAACATTATCTAGTCCCACAATTTGCACGGAATCAAAAATTAGGAAAACAGAGTAGGAACCAGTGTGAGTCAGTAGTTTGAGATTAAATGAAATCATTGGGCAGAGATAAATGACTGACGATATGAGAATGTAAATTGAGGAATTGACAATATGACATTCCTCCGCTTTTTCCAAATTTTCTGTAAGAGTTTAAAATTGATCCAAAAATTGTATTGGCGCAGTGTTTACATCACGGCGCTCTTGAGACAGGGAATTATTGAGGAGATGGAAAATGCGGGGTCGAATAGAGGAATGAGGAAAGGGGAGGGAGGGACGGAATGGAACGGGGTGATGACCGATTCCTAGAATAGTGAATTCAAACGGCACACAAACCGTTTCCGCGACAGTAGATTTCATTATTCTATAAATATGAACACATTGCCGGACCGAAAAAGGCGGAACCAGAATATAAAGAGGGCCATGTATCTGGCATGAAATGAATTATACGCACAAATTCTCTTCCCTAGACTCAGGCGACCGCATCGATATTGTTTCGCAAGCATTGGTCCGTGTACGAGGAGTAATGGCAAGTCGGGGGGAAGAACAAGAGACGGGCGAAGTGCGCACTCGACTGGACCGTTCATCGTTTGTTTCAACATGGCTGCGAGCGGCAATTCCTTCACTTCGTTTGTCTTCTGACGGGTGGAAGAGTTTTATGGCGCAAGGCAGCCTGGAGGAGAGGAACGGACCATTGAGGAGCGGAAAAACAGTCGCTGCTGAATAAAATATACTGTTAATATCTTTAAAAAAAAAATTGACCGAAGAGAGATGAATAGGCGGGCGGCTGCAGCCTTGCATTCGAATTGAACCAACAGCGTCCATGGATCCAATTTGTCGGCGCAGTGTGGAGACACCATCGATTAATTTTCACCGACGATTAATTTTTGCCCAGTTCCCGATCTTGCTAGACGACTGACGCGCAAAAATAACGGTTACTAGGCAAATCCAACATTTTACAGCATCTATCCATGTGTTTATAAACCCCTCAGCATATGAACGATGCAAACTTCAACCTCTCATATTTCGTATTTGTCCAAATAAAAAATAGAAGCCCGGATGACTACAGACCCTCCAGAAACTTATAACAGTTTTCGATATATTACATAAATCAACAGATACTCATCGAGGGGACTCTGATACTGCTATATTTAGTATTATTTCTTAGTCATGAACTACTGAAAAATATTCCATCACGTAAAGAACGATTTGATGATTTCTCGGCGTACGCCGGTAGTGGAGTTTCGATGACCTCACGTTTGTTAAATTATCACCCAACAAATACAATTAGGAACCCAATTCAAACCCAGGAAGGAGAAACGATACGACAGTGATCCATGAAAGGGATGTTCTTTGATTCAAATATGGAAAGGAGTTCATATATTAGGAGATGGTTACATCATCAGGGTATAATTTAAAGACAATCTTGGGTTTACTCCTGGACCATAGTTACAGTATCTCATTGCAAATTTACTCTCTTGTGCTTGGGATTATGACTTTTGCCAGAGTATCTTTGGCCACAGTAAGTATTTTCTCTACAATTGAATCCTTTAATCGCACACGATCTTCGAATCAGCTAAATCATTTTAGTGATACAAAATTCGTAATTCGTCTCTGCGCAATTCTTAATATCATCCACTGCCACACCAAACGTCCACTACTCCATTCGCAAACCATCACCCTTGACTTAAAAATAAAACTTCAAACGATTAGAGATAAGTGGGGGAAACACTCGTACCTACTCAGTTGTTTGTTTTCTACATCTACATTATACCCCGCGAGCCGCCGTCGATGCCGCCGTCGAATTGCACATCGATGCAATCATTGCATCCTCTGACGACCAATGAGTAACTGTTCCTAAGTCTTTTTCTTCGCACTTCGTGCGACGGAGGTAACTGGTGGCAGGAAAACACCAACCCTCTGCGTAGGTTTCTACATCTACATCTACATAATACCCCGCGAGTCGCCGCTTTGGCGTGTGGCAGGGGTTGTAAGGTCACCAGCCGTGTAAATGTGTACGTTTTTTGGGGATGAAATGGTGATATGAATTATAGGAGTGTAATTAGTGAGCTTAATTTTTATTGTGATCGCTTACTGTTCGCCTAAAGAACGAGTTCTTGTACCTATCTGTTTGGCAGAGTATCTCTCTTATTTTATCGCATCTGTCCGACCTATAAATATAGTGAGGAAATGTAGTCATGATAATACTATCTATGTCGCTTTGAAAAATATCAGTTCTGAATTTATCAAGCAACCTAAGCCTAGCGTGTAGCCTCCGAGTAATGCTCGCGACGTATTCGAGGTTTGGCCTAACCAGCGCGAAGTAGCATCTCTCTTTCACTTTTTTATCCGAGGACCTTCCTATTATACACGTAATAAAACCTAGTTTCTTTAATGCTGCGCCACATGTGTTCTGTGCTTGTTTTACGTTTTACGTTACGTTGTGTTTTACAACTAAAATGCATCATACATGCAGTGCTGTGCTTTTAAGTTCAATGTCAAATTGTAAAATACGTTTCTTCCAAACTAGGGAGACGTTTAAGTTAATTTTATTTAAATATGCGCTTTCTCCACAAAGATATTGTACAGCACAGTACATCATAAGAATCCAACATTATAGCGTCACAGAAAGCTCTTTCCGTTCGGCACAGCCGCAATGGATTCTAGGAGACAATGTTGTACAATTTCCACGCTTGTATTCGGTCATACTCTGCTGAAGTTAGGTCAAAATATAAAGAAATCACACAATTTTTACGTCAGTACAAAAATAATCATTTCAACGCAACCTTATCTGCAAGTGCTAGACACTTCGGAAGGCCATGGAGAACAGCCTGAAGCCAGAATTATCTCCTATGAGCTCGACTTTTAGACAGGAGATATGGTACTATCGGATGGCTGGGCGTCATCACCACGATTGTAAGGAAACAATTATTTTAAAATCTCGCGTCTATGCTTTGGCACCCGTGAGATGAAATATAGAGGCAAACGTTTGTTTGTAAAACTGGCATTCGTCATTTCGGAAAGAAAAAAGTTTCAAACTTCGTTGAAAATCAACCGTTTTCATCAAAGAAATAATTAGTAATGGGGTGAAAAATGAAATCTATATCACTCATTCTTCATGATACTATCCTCCACCTTTGAATTCAGCAATATTTCGACAGTGTGTGACTTCACAGTAATTTCGCGATCGTGATAACGGCGGAGAATGTCGCTCTCGGCTGTCTCCCATGCTAATATGAAGCGCCTGCTTCCACGTAAAAAAAAAACCACAGTCCACCCGAGTCTACCACAATACGGGTAATTCCACCTCAATCGAACAAACGATTGTCCCTTAGGGTGTCAGATTGCTGCTCACACATATGGTAAGCAGGTAGCATTTGACCTCAAACGAAATAATCTGAAACCGTTTTGAGAAAAAAGAAAGAATAAAAAAAGAAAGTAAGAAAAACATTTATTGTTCAGGAATAAATCCACAAGAACAAAAAATAATGGTAATACAGTTAACAGGCTCATAATTATTACAAAAAAATAGATGATATCTATAGAATAATGTCTTCTCGTTACATGACATTTGAAACGTATTTATAGTAAAATGACAAGTAGAGCTATAGATACAGCCAGTTAAAATACAGCACAAAAACTTATGTGTTCAATACTTTACAAATAACAAAATTGTACAATAACAAAGAAACCATAATAATATGAGAACAAATTTGACAAAAAAGGAGAGTAAATTATAAATAATACAAGTTCTTTTGTAACTTTGTGGTATTCCATTTTTTCTTTCAGATGATTTAATGGTTACATTTACAAAACCACAACTTAAAAAACACACACCCGGGTTTCAACGCTTGAGCGTCATCTTCACCTGAAGAAGTATTGACTATCTACGGGATTTGACATTGAGCCATGTCCCTCAAACATGAACGCATGAATCAGTCAGCGACATTAGGATGAGAGCATTTGATTGGACCGCATTTAATTTTTTAAAAGTTAAGCTTGAAATCGTATTTCTACTTGTAACTCTGCTTCTAACGGCAGTAAAGGGGCGATATATAGGATCTTTTAAAATATTATATTTTCATAAACAGCTAAAACATTTCGAATTTATTTTTATTGCCTTTCATACGGTTTTATTTCGAACTTTTAAAAAATGGTTAAATAAAGTTTTTCAAATACTCCCTCTCAGAATCGGCCATTTTTTCACAAGCTATATATAGCCGTTACCAACCATCATGAAAAAATATCCCACACCAATTCAAAAACGCGCTTAAAAATACGTTGAAACAAATGCACTTTTCTCACGTACGGCTTGTCGGGATGAGCCCTGAAGATAGCACGCAGCAGGCATAAAAATATGGGCATTAGCATGCGCAGATAGCTCAAGCTCAATTTTTTTCTCAAAACGATTTCAGATTATTTCGTTCGAGGTCACATGTTATCCATACACAAAGTTTGAACGAAATCTGAGAGCCTTAAGAATTTGCTGAATCGAGGTGGAATACGCGAACAGTCGCAAGTTGCAATTATCTTCATCAATTTGGCGAATCCACAATTATAACCATGGACAAATCAATGTCCCATGAAATCCGAAGATTCTTACGGACGATTCTTTGTGTGGAACTTATGCATGATGCATAAATGAAAAATTTTGCAATTTTCCACAATATAAATTTTACTACAGAAATTTTACTGTAGTAAAATTTATATTGTGGTAAATTGCAAGGTTTTTTTTTATTTACGCAAATCAATTTCCCAAATTTACCCCCACATACTGCATAAAACGGCTGATATTTCATGTATCCACCGGGGCTGGACTTATTATTGAAGAAAGGCTTCGTCATATCTTAAAAATCTCTAAAAAAAGGTTACTCATTCCCTGGATCATATCAGATCATATTCACCCACTTCAACAACTAATGGTAAGAGATAAAACATTTTTTACTTAATTAAGAACTCACCCGAAAACGAACGGTGCAGAGGAATCATATGAAGACAAAAATCCTTTACCTGGAATAGAAAAGAAAAAACTCGTTAAAAAGGGATTAGCCCACGAAGGACGCCAACGAGACGGGAGAAACTCAACGAGCACAAACATACACGCGACATTCGAATGAAAGATAAACAAATTGAACTTAATTCAACAAAAAATACAGATTTTTCTCGTGAGAATACCGGTGCCGTAAGTGGTTATTGCGTGAAAAGTAACAGTAAGACCCTTCGCGGGTACTAAATTCATATTCAAAAACAGTTTTCGTCGGGTAAACTAAGCAAAATTTGTTTTCAACACCAAACATGACCTAGGTAATCTTAAAAAAATCACAAGACGGCCGACTTCTCCCTCGTCACACACAAATTCAAACAGTGTAAAGAAAACTCATCATTCAATTCAATAGACAGTAATCTTGAAGAACCATCTCCTGAATATAACAAACGCACTTCGCAAATGTCCATTAATTTCAAATTATTGTCAGTGAAATGAAACTACAGATAAAACAAAAAAAAACGTGGAAATCCACGAAATCTTTCGGCAGGGATAATAAGTAAACTGATGCTTTGGAACTGTCAACAGGCCGAGTGCAGCAAATCGGTCAAGGCGAATTCCAGCTGAACTAGTCAACAATCAGCTGAATGATCGTCACAAAAACCAAAACAAGATCGCATCACCGACCCACAATTCGCAAAATATAACGTGATAGACGAGACCTGGTCGGGCAGAACAAGACACACTCAACTTTAGGCCGTATTTTAGTCGTGGCTCGTCACCCATAAATCAGTATTCTGGCGCATTGGTGACAGAAGGAATATGATTCCACTGAGAACGAAAACAAGTTTTCCAGTGAAATCACTTTTTAAAAATGGCGTTAGTTTGAGCGCCGAATCCAGGGCGGGTTTGTCGGGCAGGCAGGGAGCGGGACGAATTTCATGCCGTGTGTACAAGCGATGAAAAGTTCTAGCGTGACACTCAAGGCCTCGTGTTTCATTGCAATTGCATGGAATTTTTCCGAGTGTCTGAGCAATATATCACTCCAAACACAGTGAAGGGAGACGCACGAATATTCGATGCACGGCAAATTTATTTTCCTTCAAGAGAGGAATGATTCCAATGTGTGAAACGGGTGAACTTTGCTTACTTTACCGTAGAGTTTTATTGAGGAATTCCTCTCCAGGCACGAATCGTCTCACACAACCGTTCTTTTTAGAATGGAGCATATTCCGTGAACACAAATCACATCTTATTCAGTTCCTGTTTTAATGCTTCCGTCTAAACACCCGAGCTTCTAGAAACTTCAGGGTCATGAAATGCATTCCTCCTTCGTAAAATAAATTCAACCACTTATATTTTCAGAAAAATTCCGTATCTAATCACCACCTCTTTTTCCGCTAGGCATCTCATCATTGTGGCTTAATGTTTTGGCCAGTTCTTGCTACAGATCTATTGCTATTGGAGAGATGAATCACGTGGCGCCCTGAAAATAAAACGCCAAAGTAACCTTCCTCCCCCTTGCTCTACCATCGAGGCACTGAGAGACATTTGGAGTTATATAAATTTGGGCGCCCAACGTGGGGCGCCAGGTGAGTTTAGAAAAATCACCACCGAAGTCCACAGGAGACTAAGGATGATAAAAATAAGAAAAAAACCAAATTAAAGATTAAAAAATATCTTAATAAATCCTCAAAATTTTTTCCCGGCACAAAACATGTCTACTCTGGACACGCACGACAATCCAACTCACTCACATAAAAATAAACAACCGTTACCAAGTAAATAAAACCGATAAAATCCAGCCAAAACCCTTACAATTTTTAAAAGTAAATTCAAAATGTGACATATACAAAATTTAATCGTTACAACAGGTTTTTCCGCGAACGTCACGCTCTCAAAAAACATAGACGGGAAGGAAGTGTGGGGGCGGCAGAGGCGTCGCATCGTAGGGAACTGGGACACAAGGCGAAATTCCAGCCGCTCAATCACTCCGCGGTAAAACTCAACGCTCGCAGAGAAAGAGAGAGAGAGACGCGTAAGTCAGCGCGTCGACCGGAAGTGACGCATGACTTTGAAAGCTTTTTCGGTGCTATATTGTCGCTAACCACGGATTAATATATAACGCTAACAAAAACACAGAGACGTGTGGCGGTTTCACAGGAGAGAATGCCCCGAAAAAGTGTATCGCTTGGCGCCGCTCATGACGACTGAAGACCGTGAAAAGAATAAGAAGAAGCGAATGTATTTGGCCGGCTTCCGGCGAAACGGATGATGTGACGGCGAATGGGTGGACGTGTGATACACAGTAGAATGCGCGCGCGGACATGTTAGATGGGAACCCGTAGCTGACAGCATCACAAAGGACAGTGACACATCTCTGAGAACTGGCAGTGGGACACACGCGGGCAATCCCACGGAATAAAGGAAGAAAACGACCAATCCAGACGCAACGGAGTAATGTAATTCACTCATACTTAATCAGGGTGGCAAATGATATCCAATTTGTGAATTCCCTGACCTTTCCCTGACTTTTCCCTGCTGAATTTACTGATTTCCCTGACCGATCGCCACGCGGTCAACCATTATTGGACAATTTTATTTCTGTTGAATAAAATTTTCGTCAAAACTCAGAAAATTAATACATTAAATCATTACATAAATACATTAAAAGCTACCAGTACATCTTAATGAAAAAATATGTTAAACTTTCATAAGTTAAACTCTCAATCAATTTTACACAACTTTTATACATACTTTTACCCTTAATTAAATTGGGCTATAAAATACTTATCTTAATAATCATCGTCTCGTATTTTAAAAAATGCAAGTATGTACTAACAACGAGCTAAAGTACACCAGCTGAGTCTCGGAAGTTAAAAAAAACGCGAGGTAAAATTTTCAGAACTGCATAGCCTCGGATTCCTTGTGATGAGTGTAATACATTGTGATCATAATTTTTTACACATCTAGGCTAACATCGCCAAAAGGATATACAAAATGGATACACTGTACGTCTAATTTACAACTAAAATTCACAACTAATAAGATTCACAGCTGAATATTTCACGAATTGATGAGGCTTATTCCATTCACATCAGCGACGGACAAAATTTTCAGTTGGTGAAATAAAGGGTGGGAAAGACTAGCAAACAAGCTTAATGGTAGAAAAATAACGAGGATTTCCTGTCCCAGTCTCTCCCTGACTGTTACGAGAATTCCCTGACTTTTCCAGGAATTCAGAATTCCCTGACAATTCCGGGTTTTCCCGGTTTCCCCTGACGATCGCCACCCTGTTAATGAAATTTACATTTTCTGTTGATAATTTTTTACATCCATTACAGGACCAGAAATAGACTAAAAAGGATTGTCTCAGAACGACAACAGTTAAGTTCCCACGCTTGAATTAATAAAATAACGACCACTAATCAGGATGCATAACTTTTGTCATGCTATTGCGATTACAGAGATAAAAACAACCCCAATTACTTTAAAATACCGATCAGTAAAGAAAAAACTATTTTTTACTATTTTATTATTCATACTAATTTTTGATAACTGGAATTGATATTGCATGATATTATTCTGAAGATTTAAATCAAATTTTGCACCGAATATTACACAAATTTCGCAACGGAAATTTCAAAATTTTCATCCATTTTATAAAGCACTATACATTGTTTATTACATTATTCAACTACTTATGCTATTTTATTCTGTATTATAAAGTAATCCATTAGACTTAACCGACAGAGCATGCATGCAGTTAAAAAACAATCAATCTCAAGTTTTTCCAGCATTTTTTCATAATTTTTTTGTTCCAATTAATCCTTACTGAGGAATTCAAAGATAAGGGTAATAATAAATCAGAAGTAAATATGCAGAGAAAATGTTTAATTTATATAATGAAGAGAAGGGCATAGATACAGCATGTCTTCTTTAATCTAATTATATTTTAATTTATTATTAATGGCAGCCGTGCACTGAGGGAAGGTACAAATATTTGAGAATCGGAAGTGGGAGAAGTGCCTAATCACATGAAATGAAAGAAGGAATCCCATGGCGACACACCGTTGATACTCAAGCTACAGCATCACATTTCGTGACATGATCTATAGTCAAGGCGCACAATGAGAACTCACTATTGAAGATCTTGAAGTTGCCACTCATCGTAACACGACAGCGCACGCGAAAGATGATATTGCTCCAGGAAAAAAATACTCCACATGGCCTTCCGGTATGTATGATATATCGTGGGGATTACACTTACAGAACATATGTGGCGCAGCATTAAAGAGACTAGATTTTATTAAGCGTATAATAGGAAGGTCCTCGGATGCAAGAGAAATGCTACTCCGCTCTGGTTAGGCCACACCTCGAATACGCCGCGAGCATTTGGGACCCTGGTCAAATTGACTTAAACAAAAAAATTAATAAAATACAAAGGAAAGCAGCGTGCTTCGTTAATAACTGCTACGAGCGTATATATAGTGTCTCACAACTTTTAGAGGGATTAAGGTGGGAGCCCCTAGAGTTTCAGAGGCTACACGCTAGGCTTAGGTTGCTTGAGAAATTCAGAAATGATATTTTTCAGAGCGACATAGAGAATATTATCATGACACCTCACTAAATCTCTAGGTCTGACAGATGCGATCAAATAATAGCCGAACAGATAGTTACAAAAACTCGTTCTTTCCGCGCACAATAAGCGACCACAATAAAAATTGAGCTCCACTAAATACATTCCTATACTACATGTCACCATTTCATATTGAAAAAAGTTACACCTTTACACGGATGGTGACCGAACACCCCCCGCCACAGGCCCATGCGGCGGCTCGCGGGGTATTTTGTAGATGTAGATGAAGATGTATGTAGAATTCACGCGAGCAACGGCCAAATATTTTCCTCACTCGAGCTAAACGAATTCGGTCGAAGTATATATTTAAAAACGTAAGCTTGTCACTGCACAGCGATAACATAATCCAAATTATCCCTTTCCGACGCCTTTGCTGAGAATCAGCGAAAAAGCAGCGGACGTGGATTGAATGGCAGATGTTCGTAAATTCTAAAGAGCGTCTATCAGCTCCGCTTCCGACATGACTGGAAGCACGCATCGCATCTAAGGAACTTAAGAGATGATCTCTCACGGGGCAAACATATTCGGGAAATAACTGGTCGAGCTAATCTCATATTGGGATTTTTCAAAAGAGCACTCGAGTAGTGAGACGAAAAAGTTAGGGAAAATTCGCGACTTCTCCCTTGCTAAAGCCACACACACTTGGAATACGCTACCAGCGTTCGGGATCCTCATGAGAAAGCTAAGTTTTCATGGACGAGTCGGACGCGCACGCGCGCGACGAGACGCGTCATTTCTTCCCGTTAACCGTCCGCATGCAACCTGCTCGTAGACGAACCTACGCGTAGGAGGTACCTACGCGCCATCTACAGCAGAGAATAAATGGTAAAAAAAAGAAGCGTGACGACCGTGTGTGCTAATCGCTCTACAACCTATTGTTGATAATTGTGAGTTGATAGTTACAGCTCCATCCAAGTGCAATAGCTATTGTTCTTCGATTTCCTCTACAACTTACTTCCTCTCATCCGCACGCCAACTTGCTGAGAGATAATTAGCGTCCTATTTTTTAAAGAAAGAAATGGATGCAGTGGCACAATTGAATCTCTTTTCCCCCCACGCCTTCTCCCTTAGGATTCTATCCCTGTATCGATAGTCCTTATAATTGCACAGGAACGTGTACTTCTCTCGAATTTCGGAGATGATTATTTCATCCATAGAACCTACACTTTGCCGGTCAGTCATGATTGTGATTCTACGTGTTCCACGCGTCGAAAGTTGAAAATATTTCAACTCGGGCGACGCGACTCTGCGCGAACATACGCGAACTCACGCGAAGAAATCCGGGCTTCTCATTGGCTGAGGATCTCGCTTTCGCGTCCCTTCGTCTGAAACGCGTTCATAAAAACGTACCTGTAGCTTTAGGAACAGAGTCGGAGCGCGCGCAGCGAAGGTCGGAAAGATACATTTAACGGCGTTTTGTCAACCTCGTCATCTCGTTTATGTTACAAACAATTTGCAATCACTGGGATGATAATCGCTTTCAGACCGTCGATACAAATAAAATGTTCATTTATTATGCAAGTTCGAACCCACTTTATTTCCTAACGACGCTATTGGCAAATCATGAACTTAGAAATACTACGGTAAATTAGATAATGAGACTTAACTAGGGGATTAGACTGAGGAACGGACAAGTTTAAATTGCCATACTTCTCCTGGAAGATATGGAAATCCCCGGCCTATAAAACTCCCTGTGAAACTTTTAACTAGATTTGTTGATAGGTTCTAGTGATTCCATTTGATTTATCATAATTAATTCTTTAATCCTTTTCAGTTGCCTCATACTAACAGCACGCCGTTCATTCATTTGAGCGCATCTCTCCAGATTTTTGCGGAGTGACTCGTATGATTATTTCTCTGCATTTCTCTAGCTGTTAAAAATTTTAATACAAAAAGTTTTACATGGCTACAATTCCTGCAGTGCAAAGTATATTTGAGAAATTTCGCCTCCTGACAGGTTTTTGCTAATGCATAAGCAGTCATGGCAACGATAATTTTAATAGGGTATAGCATGATACAAGTTGGTGATAACTCACCCCCCGCCACACGCCCTTGAGGTGGCTCGTTGACGTATAAATTAATATGGATAGCTGTACCTCGTAGATACAGAGAGCCTACAGACGATATTAATTCCTCTGAAGAAAAGCCCGTTCAGCTGGACACGATATTTTTAGATTTGCAAAAAAACTTTGATAAACCTTTGCATTCAAATTTACCCGTCAAGCTGAAAGCCTAAGGAATTGCTCTGAAAGAAATATGTTGGATTAAAGATTCCTTAGGCAACCGCGAACAGAGAGTAGTTGTAGATGGCGTTAGTTCAGATACAGTGAAAGTAACATCGGGAGTACCCCAGGGAAGTACCATTGGTCCCTTATTATTCCTTTTGTACAACAACACTATCACCACCATTGCTACGAGCAAGGTTCGCCTTTTTGCGGACAGAGGTATTATACAGTGATATTACCAACAAGTGTGACAAAATTTCGTTGAAAAGAGACCAAGACGTTATAAACGAATGGTGCATACTAGGCGGTTAACATTAAATTTTTTATAATGCGTTGTCATGAATTTTTGGAAAAATAAAACCAACAGTTTTGCCCGTCCGTTCAAAAATTCGTCCAACGAAACGTTTAATTAATCAAACGAAACAATAAATCGAGGCGAACTATCAAATCTAGAGTGAGCTAGCTAAGTACTTAGGTGTGACCCCTACACATGACTTGTCCTGAGGGAAGGACGTACGGGAAAGGCAAATCGTAAATTAGTATTTATTAAAAGAACACTGGAAAATGTGACGAGAAAGTAAGGAGCGATGTTATTTTTCTCTCGTGAGATCTCTCTTGGAGTATGCCGCTATTATATGGGACCCTTACAAAGCAGGACTAGTTTCAGATATCATCGAATGTAGCGGAGAGCAGAAGGTTTTGTAAAAATTGTCACAACAAGCATAGCTGTGTTACTGAATTGTCGAAGGAATTAGGGTGGTAACCTCTATCTAATCAAAGGGTAACATAGAGATTACATCTTTTACGAAATTTTGATGTACACTATATTTTCCCGGACGTTCAATATATTTTACTAGAGTCAAACTACTATGGAAGAAACGATCACAGACATAAGATCAAACTGCCGAACGCATAGATTTAGAAAGTCATTTTTTCCACGAATAATAAGGGACCATAATAGTAGCGATAAGTTATAGGACACTTTGGCCCTCACTAGGTAATGGAGGTTTTGTACTTCTACTAAATATCTTCAAATCATTACTAACAACTAACCCCGCACGTGCGTTCCGGCATGATTCAGCTTTTGTATGATTTAGCACCTTGTAGTAATATATATCATTCGTATTGATAATACTAATCAGCAGTTATACCTTAAGTAGTTTACTTCATGACAGAAAGTTCGTATACGTAGAACTCTCCTAGTTTCTGGTATGGCCGCGTATCGGTATCCTGACTGCTTTTGGCTGCTGCGCCTAGCGGCCGGGGGAAAGTGTGTGGTTCTGATTTCAGCTAGGATGAGTGCTGCATGTCTGGCGTAGAATCACCCCATGCCAAACACCCTACCCTATCGGTGGCTTGCACGGTATTCCGTAGATGTAGATGGAGGCCACTGCGCAACTGTATCGCCAAGTGAGCAGCGACCTCCTAAAAGTGAGTGAATGGTGGGCATCCAATATGTACACCTATGATTGCTTCCCGATGGATTGCCACACGACTAGGATAGGAAACATGGATACAATCCAGACAAAGAACATTTTCAATCTTCAATGACAGTGTAGCGCATAAAAGGAATGAGGCGGTCAGTTGAGAAATGAGATTCTAGAAATGAGAAAATATACTTTGGAATGTGATTAAATATCGCGTGGTCCAAAGTCCACCAATCACTCACGTCTTCGACTGCGGCCTTTTAATAATCCTTTTAATAAACAAACAAGTGGAAACATCTATTATCACGGTGTGAAACTGAAAAGGGTGTGGCGTAATTTTAGGGCGACATTTTGAGTATTTAATTCCGCCATATTGGAAGATCTAGTGGCACCACGAGTTTGCGGAAGTGGATATTACGACAATAAGGGATAGAGCGTGTTCGGTGGGAGAGAGTTGTTGCTTGGACACCAGGGGCCAATCAAGGCTTGGTGTTTCGTTGCTCACATGAAAAATCGAGGGGTTAGAGGGGAAAGACAAGAATGCAGACGGAAACCCAATATAAAGCGACGCGTAACTTAGGCAGAGTTCGTCTGACCCAACAAAGCAAACGGTTCTAGGACAAATCCACGACTGAGGTCCGACCAAATGATAGTTAAAGTGCTAAGGAGAGCAGCGGAGAGCCCAGGGACCCTCTGAGAGGGGGCAGGTGCCAGAAAGGGGCAAACCAGACAGATAGCAGGGCGCCAGGCGTCTGGAGGAAGGAGGAACACAGAGCAGAACGAAGGGAAGACCAGCGTAAGGTGCCACATCGTTGCATGATCTACCCATCAATAATCATATGTATTAGTTATAAGAAGGTAAATTTTATATGTATGTGTTGTAGTGAAGCGGCTCAGTGAGTGAACGTGAAATAAATGGTCTGTTTAAACAATATGAGCCTGAAGAAAGAAGAGTGGTGAATATTATTTCGTATTTTGAAGGGAAGGGTATTTTATGTTGCTATTTAAAGTGAAAAGGGATTGATTTCATATGTTATTTCTACCTGAGTGATCATTTCATAGTGTATTTCATTGATTGGTGGAATATTTCGACTTGTGGTTGAGTAATAAATGTTCAGTGTTACCTTGGGAATAATTGTCTCATTAAACGAGCAACCTGAAAACACGACAGGTGAATTAGACAGTGGCGGGTATTAGTTCGAGTCGTGTATAAACAAAGTCATGAGTAACGTACGTCGGCGTCGTTTCCGCATTCAAATCCGGGGAGTGTCGGGAAGACGAGGTCAATAAGATTTATCGTGTGAGAGATATTTATTTATTTTTCATAGATAAATAACCGAACGATCCGCGTTACGTTACAAGGGCGATGAAGACACCAAGACGAAGTGTTTGACCTTCATTCTCAATTCATTGAACGGTGAGTCAAAATTGAACTCGAACTGTTTCACGCGATACAGTCTACAGCTCATCGTCTAAATGGTATTTTATCACATTTTGAACGGGTAACATAAAATACTCTGCCGTGTAGTCCCCACCGAAGCCCAATGAGTTTATATAGTCAAAACTCCTCAAGAAACGTCGTTTCCTCCATATGATTTGAGCCGTTTTCGATATAAATTTGGCATGCACGTGGGCATACAATTACTTCTAGATTTAGACTATAAGATATGATCCAACTCCTCATACATTATAATCCTAAACTAGATTATATTCAATAACTAGACAGAAAGATGGACTCAAATGCGTTGTAAATACGATGTAAGATACCACTCACTTTCGTCAGTCTCACTTGGTGGTATTCCATCATTAAAAATTTTAAGATGTGAACTTTTACTAAAACCACTCGATTTATTGAACAACGACCCAGGTTTCGATGTGCATTCACATCATCTTCAGGTGAAGATGAATGAGTGCACATCGAAACCTGGGTCGTTGTTCAATAAATCGAGTGGTTTTAGTAAAAGTTCACATCTTAAAATTTTTAATGTAAGATACCCCTTCATATAAAATATTGTATCTGTGATGTCAAATATAATAACATTCACTGACGTACCAATCGCGATATATTGTTCCAGTTTCGAAACACGATGGATATCGCAATGCGATGTTTTAATTCCATTACCGCACAGCGATTTGGACTGCGATCTTTTGAATTAAAAACTGCCTTCCGGTGAAAAATTTCGGAATTGACCGCAGCGACACAGCAAAAGCGGAAGACGGAACACAAAAGAGGATAGACGCGCATTCGATTCAATTCCTCCATTCCATTCTCCGGAGAAGATGATAAAAAAACAAACGACTGCGTCCACGGCGAGTGCGTCATCGATAATTTACTCTTGACGTCCGTGGATTCCATTTATTATCCGTCCGATGTTTAGGCGCCATTAATCTCTCACCCCCTTCCGTCCTCCCCTCCATTTCAACCTTCTCTTCCGGGCAAAACAAATGAACGCGAGAGAGAGAATTCTTGATCCCGTCGTCGGAGCCAAACCCATCCGCAGGGCCGCCATGTTAACTCCCGGCAAGCGACCGACCGAACTGGAGGCAATGCCCCAAAAACCTGTGAAGACAAAGACAGATAAAGACAACCTGCAGTTGGAACGCGTTTTTTTATTCTCGATTTGTCAGTGAGAATGAACGCAGGAAAAAGGTCGTCATTGGTGAAGCACGGGACAATTGCGGGTAAAACCCAAGTGCTCTATCGTTTCACAACGAAATTAGCCGAGAAATGAGACGGAGAAATAAAACGTAAGCCATGAGTGCTCTGTCCGTGTACAGTTTAAGAAATTTAACCCACTTTCAGTTCGATGAATGAGGCACCATTTTGTGATTTTCATCATGAAAAAAGCTTGCGTGTTTGGTGCTAAGATATGAAAAAGGCGTTCCTAACCAGACTCACTCACTAGAAATGTCAAATTTTACAAAAAAGGAGGCACCAAAAAATGTAATTAAGGTAGAGATAATGGTTATAGAACACCTTTAACTCTTTAATTATTATGAAAGCAATCCACAGGTTAAAGGTAGGATTTATTGGAAATCAAAGAGATCCCTCTCCAGATTTTCAACGGTGGCGTACATATATTGGTTAAAATATGTTGTAGCTACTCATCCAGCCGAAGGACAAGGAGGTGGCCAATGGCAGTGTTTTTCAGACTATTAGACATTTCCTCTGTCAACTCGTTTGTTCTTTGGCAGTCTACGAAAGACAAAAAATGACAAGGTTAGATTGTATAAAATCGGTAGCTGAAGAGCTAGTAAGGCTCCACCTGAGAAGGAGAATGTCCAATCCTAGACTTCAAAGACTTGTGCATATAAGTATTGGACAGGTTCTCCACTTACCGTTGGAATAGGCAGAAGAGGTTGAAAAGCTAGAGAAGCGGACTACATGCAAAAGAAGAGAAATACTTCCTTCTTGAGTTTCAGATGCAAAAACCCTGCGTACACAGAATGCACAAAAATAATTCTGAAGACTGTGCCAATATGGAGCTGTTTCAACGCTATTGGTTTTCCAATTTATAGCTGGGAGGTTGAAATCTCCACCAATAATTATTACGCATTTGATACCTTTCTAGGTAAATGATGTTAATTGAGTTGAAAATCCGTACAAAATGCCATTTTGGAATCTGGTGGTTTGTAAAATGAGCATGCATATGTATGATTCTTTTATTTTGTTGCTTAATAGTACACCAAACGCTCCCTATTCCATTGTCGTCTAACATGTGTGCGGTACTATTCAAATACGATTTAACTGCTATGAATACTCCGCCACCAGTCCTATCTGGTCGATCACGTCTATAGATTTTATATCCTGTCGGAAAAACTTCGCTATCGTTAATATCCTATGAAAGCCAGCTCCCTGTTCCAATTACTGTATCTTCGTTTTCAAATATATGCTCAACTTCGGCACGTTTGTTCTTTTGGCTATGGAAATTTACTATTACTAAATTTATATCGCATTTAGCTTGATGAATGTCGGTTTGCTGTTTTCTGTAATTATGTGAGTTATCTTTTTGATGGTCTCTGAAAACCACTGAGAAGCGAGTTTTTCTTTGAAGTTTCGCAGTTATCTTGAAAACGCGTGTTTGAATTATTTTCGCTCTGTAAATAAAGTAAAGATAAAGAGACATTTATTTCACCGCAAATAATATTACACAAAATACATAATTAATACAGTGAAATTAGGCACCCCTAAAGATTAACTCTTATATAGGGGTTGCCATTAAATAAAAATAAGGCAGTGCTTGGTAGTGCATATCAAAAATAATATTAAAGCAAAAATGGCTCTTATTCGAGACCTCATAAGAACATATGCCCATGTACATTTGAGAAAATAAAATAACCTTTTGAAACACAGAATATAATCAAATAGAAACACAAAACAAAACAACAAGAACACAGTAATAAGGAAACAACAATCAAACATATAATCAACACACCAGAGGAAACAAAGCGGAACAAAAGCACCAGAAAATCAATCACACAACCACACAAGTGTCCTAACATTTATTTATCTGTGCTTCCCTTAAGTTTTTTCGGCAATGAAGGCCTACGTTACACGGATTTACTCGGAGGCTGTTATCGGGTCTATACTCTCGAATCCCACAGATTGGCCTGCTCTCTAGCCTAAAAATACCTACAATGCTCGAAAATCCTACGAGCAACCCGTTCTGACGCCTAGGCTGAGTATTGCACCCCAGAACGGTTGAGGGGAGCCCGGCACTATCCGAGCACCGGTCGAAGATCTACGAATTCTGCTTTTATGCTTACACAGAATTCCCACAGCCTCCTGTTCAGACAGTCAATCCTGCTCCAAACAAGGTGACCGCGGTCGGTCCACGGAACTAAGCTGCAAATAGACAGCCGCAAATCGACATCAGATGCCCTCCGGACGCGTTCCACCTCTGACTTTGAATCCCTGAAGAAATTTAAAATCTCGTCAGCTCCACGCTCGGACGCATCATAGGTGCCGACATGGGCCACCACCCGCAGCCTCGAGCAGCCCGTATCTCCAACCGCCGTGCGTATCGCAGCCATGGCGTTGGATACTAATCTTCCTGGTATACACCAGGAGGTGATCCACTGGTCCGATCCGTCTCTCCTTGCCCTCTTCCGCAATGAGGGCATAATCCGCCGGACGTTCGAACTCCCTATCAATAAAATTCCCGGCCTCCCGCCCAGGCTAGTCTCGGGAACAGCGTCCCCCGAGTCAGGAGGTGCGTTCAGGCGTACCGGGGCCATGCCCGTGAACCGTTAGATTTGAAAGCATTCGTCTAAAACTTAGAAACCAGGAGTTGGAGACAGATGCCGAAGATCTAGTAGGCGAATTTAATAAAAGAATAACGAGTACACAGAGAAGTGGGAAAGGTGAGGATTATGAGGAACACAATAAAAAAAAGAAGAACCAGGCAGATTGGATACACTTTGAGAGATCAAATGAGTTTGGGCTGGCGAAAAAATAAAGGGAAAAGACCAAATAGATGAAAGCGCAAGGAATAAATGCAAAAAAAACAAAATGGGAAGGACATAAGAAGATCTGCTCAAGATAAGCAGCACAATATGGGCCAGGATGGAGGGCTGCAGTTAACCAATCGTGGAATCGAACCAACGATTGCGAATGACGCACATTTCAAACGAGTGCATCCTTTTCTCATCACCCTTCCTTTACGTCCACGTTTCTGTGGCCTGCATCAACAATCTCCACATTAGACTCTGCGCCAGCCTTGTCATCAAATTCTTACACAAAATCCTCCAAATCACAAGCACGTTCCACTCCGAAGTATCACCTAAGTAATCAAATTTCTTGTTCCTGTTTGTGCTCTTCTAACTTCAGGGCCAAATAGGCTTTCTTAGTCCGACAGAACCTCATTACTTTAGTTTCAAATGATTGATCTTCTTCAGCTTGTTTCCTACATATTTTTTTAAAGTACCCGAAAGTAAATGCTAAAATGTTTATGGCTTAATGGCACAAATGACGCAATTGAGAATCGTATTTACGGAAAATTTTGAAATTTTCCTCTGAAAATTAAGTTCTATCTGGAATAACAGTGAGACCGGAGGAATTTATTCGTGGAGATGCGATATCAACGTGGGGAAGTCCTTAAGGTAGTCCGAGCGAGATAGTTCTCTAGTCATAATAGAGACTATATTAGAATTGTACGTTTTAATTTCACCAGCTGTAGGACACATCAATTAAATATTGCATTATTAATGGCGCAATAATATAGTTTTATATGAAAGAAATTGTAAGTAATTGAATGAAAATGTCTAAATAAGTCCTTAACTTGACTCATTTTTTCGAGCGGAGCGTATGAAACTCCTTCAAAACTGAAGGTTTTTTGTGATACCCAAGAACCTACTGTGGTGACAATAGGATTCATTTTCAAAAATAGTTTAGAAAATATATAAAAAACACGCTGCTAGTTTTTTTTACGACATCTAAGTGTTAGAAATTCCTCAATCTGTAAATAATGTCTCTCTGGAGAGCATACACGTACCATTTCCCACGTAAAAGGGCTGGTATTTTTTTGGCAAATATCTCCGAAAGTAATGTCGTAAGGCGTTAAATTTTTTGTGTCCTTAGAAGGGTGAGATACTTTTCTTTAAAATGAGACCAAGTTCATTAATTTCTAAGTAAAATGATATTTCGCTCGGACTACCTTAAGGAGGCTGTCAGAGAGGAAAGTGCTGGGAATCTTCGTCCCTCGATGATCGTCTCAGATTCGTCGTATCCGAGAGGAGGCAAGAGTTTCCCTTCGTCGTCTTGTCTCTCCTTCCGCTTCTCTTCCTCGCACATCCTCCCTCTTCTTGTAACAAAAAAATAAGAACGCGCAAAAAAAGAGGCAGAAGAGGAAAAAACACAGGGACAGGAAACTGATTTACGACCTCCGTACAAAAAAAGCAATCACGAAAGACTCTTTACATCGAGAAAAAACGGCGCACAGGCCCTCCTTAGCCGCCCCTTCCCGTGGGGGCTATCATCATATCATGGTGAGAGGCGGGTAGGAAGAGTTTTTTACGCAACAGTCGCTTTTTGGGTAAAAGGTTGCGTTTTACCAGGGAGTGGGTCGTGAAAACTAGTTCCGCCACCCGTCGCCAGGGGGATGCGGGGCAATATTTCGAGGCCTGAGGTTGGCTAGGGAGAAGCGGAAGGAGGGGAGGTACTCGGAGGATGGGAAGGGGACGAGACGAGGCATTGCGTTGGGAACAGGATGCAGCTGATTTCAAAGGGAAAGGAAATCCTTTCGAAAACTCGATATTCCTCCGTTCATTTGTTATTTCATACCGGTGCTATTCCGAGCGTTCAATATATTTATGCAGATAAAAGTTTTCCGCAACATAGCAGAATTTCTAGCTGAGCGGCCAAGAAAACTGAACTATATACGACTAAAACAAGCACTGTTTTGGAGCAGCATTCCCACCGCAAACACATATATTCTAATCAAATTTCCTATTGTGAAAAATATCAACAGATAGAATTTGCCGAAAGCTTGCAGGTAAGAACCAAGGGAAAAAAGCGATGTTTAAGGGTAGAAGGCCAAGAATAGGGGAGGAGTAATATCGTTCCCAAAAAGATTTTCCCCGCCCCGATGCACCTTGACGTCGTCGAGGAATGGGTTCCAATATCCCTGGGTTCTTTATTGAAGAAAGTAATGGCATTTTCTCAAGGCAGGGTCACCCACACGCGATCCGGGTCAAAGGGTTGGATTCTGGCGAGTTCGCTTCGGACGCCCGGCAGTCCACACGAAGTTTATTTGTACGTAAGGTGACTGTAAGATACGACGAAGTGATTTACATTGGGGGTTACAATGGGGGAATATTCACATTTAAGATAAGCTGATTTATAATTCAGCTTCATGTGTCCATTTAATTCACCGTGGATTAAAGTATTCGCTCAAAATGCAGCCCAATCCAAATTTTTCATGAAATTCAGAAGATTCAGGTGATGTACATTAGATATTTATACACTACGTTCAACATTTTATGCATCCGTTTCCATAAAACTATTCACTTATCACGAGCTTCGTCCATTCCTTGTGCTAAAAACCTAAACTAGAATAGATTAACAATAACGACACCGAAAGAAATTCTTTCACCTCAAAGAATCTCTTTCGGGTGCCACTTTTTGGCATTTCCTAAATTGTGTTTGGCAATTGCAACGTCCCTCAATTAACAAATATTGAGAAATACAGTTTCCGTGAGACGTACATAATATAGTACAATTCAATTATAAACAGCAAAGTGATTTTCATCGAAACCTTTACCTTTGGCTCAGCATTGCAGGCTGAAAGAGATATTGTTTTCATTAATAGCCCTTTCTTTCAGAGAAACGTTCCCAGAAAAATGTTTTGAAAATGTTTATTTGTATAATCATGCACTTGCATTTTGGATCTCCTTGGAATCGCACGGTCACGCGACTCATGACTTCGGAAGAGTCAGAAGACGCATAAAGCCATTGACAAAAATGACAACACTGAGTGAATGTAACGAATTGCTTCAAAACCAACGGTTAAAAAGGTCACAAATGAAATAGTAACTTTGTTTCCTTCCACAGATTTATTTTCTTGGTACAACATGTTTGTCATCTTCGATGACACCGATGTGACGAAACATGTTGTACCATGAAAATAAATACTCTTTCATTTGTGAAATTCAACTTCCACATAGTTGAGCCTCAAACTATGGAACGGATTGAAAAGGTATTAATATTAACTAAAAGTTTTTCGACCCTTTGGCCGGGAGCAGAGTCAATGCAGTTTATGAATGCTCGCGTAAACGAATAATCACTATGAATTACTCCTTAAGGCGGAGATGTTAGTTCAAGCAAAAGGAGAGTAGATATTGAATTCTCCAGCATAGAAACAGCTATGCCCACCCTTAGGGGCCTCAAAATGCCCGCGGAGAGTAAATTTTAAAGGAAAGAGTACCTACGACAAGGCAAATGTTAAACATGGAATGGAAACGACTGTTATCATTCAGTTGACCGATCGGTGAAATTCCATTTCAATCCGTTATACGAGCCACAGCGCATCCGCGCCCAAGACCCTTCATCTGTTGGACGGACACAGCGAGGAACGACGAATGAAAAAGGAACAGGGCACGCCCCACAAGTGGGTGCACGATGTGCACAGCACATTCCAAGAGCACGGCGAGCAGTAAAGTCCATAAGTTCTTACGGAAATGAATAAGTTACGAAGGAAACCATAAAGCGTCGTAAGAACTGCTACGAGCGAATAGTGTGTGACGCGACTGACGGGAGCACAAGGTTACCCGCTGAGAGCTAAACACTTCGCTGATATTGCTTGAATACTACTTCAGATAGCGCGAAGTTCAAAGTGACAAGGGAGGTGTGATTTGCAATGTCTCCAGACCTGATATCAATGACCAGATAGGAGATAAACCATGTCGAAATGATACGTGTACAAGGTTTATTTTTTACCAATCGCCATTAATGACTACAGCAATAATAGACCCAGGACACACTGACATAAATGGTTTAACATGCAATTCACTGTCTCCCGCACGCTCAATCCCTTGATTTCAAGACATGCATTTTAGGGTTTGTCGCCTCAAGTTACCGCGACACCTCCCGAGGAAATATATAAATGAATATCGCAAGGGCCTAACGGAAGCATGACGTGGTAACGAGGTTCAACTGTGTCACCAAGATAGCCCACATTCTACCCGGGCCCAAGGACAGAATTCCATCCACACTCTCCCAACGCGTATGCCAAGAGCCGTGTTCTAGTGGCAGGTCCTAAAGGGGCGAAACCTGCAGAACTTTAAGTACACGGCTGAAAGAACACCAGAGAGCGACACAAAAAACAAACAATTTAAAGCATCAGACATCTCAGAGCACGCATGGAGTGAACCGGGGCACGCCATAAAATTCGAAGACGCCGAAATAATAGCCAAGGAAAACGGGCACTTCCCGAGAAAAAATAAGAGAAGATATAGAAATCATCAAAACGCCATTGAATTTCAACAGAGAAGATGGATACCTCTTACACAGTGCGTGGAAAAGAGTAATAAGACTCCCGCGCAATCACGAGGCTGCTCCATGATTGGACGAAATATTGGTCGTTTTTTGGAGCCAAATCTTGTCTATGTAAGAATGAACAAAAAACCTTCTCGCTATCCTTCAACTGAGGACGCCAGCAGAATAGCTGGGGAAACTGTTGTGATCCTTAACAACATACGCGGACGCAACCCGGAAAAATGTTGACATCACATAAATTAACAGTTCACAGCAATCACTTCCAAACACTGCATTTCTTTTGTACGTATCAGGCTTGCGACTCGCTCATTATTTTCCAAAGATGGCTGGGAGCAAAGGAAATGTATAGTTTACTAGCGGAAGGTATCCGATGAAATTCAACGTGTGTGAAAAACAAACTTACTAACTAATGATAGCAATCGAAATATATCGATATATATCGCGCACTATGCATTTCTTCTATTTCAATTGATACGTTCTGGGCCTATATTCACCATATTATTATATCCATATGAGGTTCGGCTTCAACAATGCTATCGGTCGACAATGGGACTTCGTACCAAAAACGCTGAATTTTCAGCAATTTTACGATTGTTTTTCAAAATTTTAAGTAAATTAGTTTTAAAACAAAAATTTATTGCAAGAATAAAAGTGTTTATTTATTAATCTTTCCAATGGTATTTGTCGCGACTTTGTCCGACTATTATTTCTAATTTAAAAATGCAAAAGAAAAAAGGTCTGCATGCCAGAAAAACGAACTTTACATGTATTTCTTATGAAAACGCTTTTACTCGTCTGGAGTCGAACCGATGACCATAAGGTAAACAAAATGTAGCCATAGACCTTCCGATTGACAAAATGAATCATGTTACAAAGTTTTACGTCATTCCGTGCAGTGGTTTGGTGGTTATAACTGTGACGGCACATTCGCACTTTCATTTCAATGGATAAGAATGAGAGAACGACAAAGAAGAAAAGACGGAGGACATGAGCGACGAAGGAGAGTCCCGCGATGAACAAGTGACGAAGACAGAAACGCACAATCGCCACAATCCGAGACGCGAGAGACGCATTCCCCATCGAAGCCTATTTCCTATGAAAAACATCCGCCTCTGCAGGGATTTGAACCCCGGCCGCCCGTGTGGGAGACGAGTACTCTAGCCACCAGTCATTGAAATTAACATGCATGTAAGTTTAGGACATGTTGACATATTACGAAATTAGAAAGCCTCAAATTAAAACTAGTACGTTCCACTTAATTTACTTATTACATACATTAATTTGTCTAGCCACATACTAGCATCCCCAAGAAATTATTTCAGCTAGTTTCGTCTTCGAGAAAGTCGTACGTAGCCATTTGAGTTCAGTGGAAAAAGTTAACGCAATAAAAACATTAAAAGTAGATTTTCGAAAGGATGCCTCAGCGCCACGTAGCGTCGCCTTCGAGCGTTCACAAAGGCGGACACGTAAAAGCTACGACGCGACGTCTAATTACGAGCACACGCCATTCGTGCGTCGTTTATTTTTTCGGCCAGTAATTCTCATTCGCGCAATCCAAAAAATCCCGGCCGGACGAGGGAAATGCCGCGGGGGCCAGGCCACGCCGAGCGTGCCCCGGCCGGGTCGGAAATTCCATAAATTCTTCCGCGTTCCTTATCTCGGCACGGCCGTGGCACCAAATGGCACGACCACCGTTTAATACATTCACCCACGCGCCGCCTCACGGAAGGCCCTGAAATTTTAATCGCGTATGCGGTGCGAGAAAGGTGAAATGGTTATGGGACGTGCGGACACCGCAGGGAGAGAGGGACCCTGGCGAGGAGGGGTCGGGCGAAATTGCGCACAAGAGGGTCGCGCCCGGTGCGACGCAGAGGAATATTAATGAGCGCCCCTCTCGTTTCGTCCCTTCTCCTCGGAAACGGGCGTCCAACGGCTGAAAAGGAGAGGGCCCGACGCTTGGGGGTCGCCTTCAACAATGGACACGGCAGGGTAAGGGAAGAAGACCCTGAAGGGGATCGGACGGCCCCCGTGTGGACACGCCGCTCGGCCTCTCCGCCGTTGCGCCCTCTATTAGTACTACTCGGGGGCAAACGCAAAGGAGCAAATGAATGCAGTCCGGCGACTTCGGATTCGCTCGCGAGAGTCACGTGACCTGGCCGCAGCCGGGCGAGCGCCATATTGAGATGGCCAATGCGGTGATTGTGACTCACTGAGTGCACTTAATGTAGTCCGAACGAAATATCATTTTACTTAGAAATCAATGAATTTGGAAAAAGTGAAGCTGGTGAAGAGCTTGATTCGGAGCGTAGCGTTGCATGGTGCAGAAACGTGGACCCTCAGAAAGGAGGACGAGAATTGACTGCAGGCTCTTGAGATGTGGGTGTGGAGAACAACAAAAACACAACTCCGATGGGGGGCGGTGATGTGAAAGGGGGTGAAGATGGAAGGTGGCTGTATGCTTGGGAGAGGGCAAGAGGGAGTGAAGGAGGGAACCCCACTGGACGAAGGAAAGGGTAGAGGCATTACCTGAAGATGACGTCGAACGTCGAAACCCGGATCGTAGAAAATAAAGATATGTGTAATAACAAATTTAAGTGTTATCATTACGATATTAGGAGATTTTATTGCAAAGCAAAAGTTCCATATATCAATGGCTTAAATGTTATTTCATTCTTTTTGTCTACTATAAAAAAAACTCGTCCTCTGTAGAATATTAACAACCCAATCTTACTCATTCTAATTTCCATATTAAAATTTGTCAAATTTAACCTCCTATTGCATATAGATAAAAGCAAGCAGTAAAACTTCCACAAAAATCATTTTTTCTTGTTTCATTTACGCGAGAAAATGCTTCAAATAAGAGACTTCAACAAGAATGATGATTAAATAAAAGCATTATTGCAATAAAAAAGAACAGCCAAATTGAGAAAAATTAATTAAAAACAGCTATATTGTAACACAACTAACTTTATATCTATGTAAGTTTTTATAAACACCTCAAATAAAAATCAACTAATGTAAAAGGCAATGAATAGCAACTTGATAAAGATTTTTAAAGCGTACATGTAAATCACTCATAGGTAACGTGAAAAAACTCTGTTTATACTCTTAAGCCCATTTTTGTGATTTAAACAAAAACTCAATGACTAAAATGTAAACACGATTCGGTCGTTTGGCTCAACGATATGCCACGTTAATTTTTAATGTAGCCCTAAGGGCGGCTTTATCAAAATGAAAAACGTAATCTTAAGAGAAAATAAATACGTGATCATTCTTCGACCTAAACTCCAGAAATAAAATAATTTCCTCCACTAGTCGCCATTTCCCATCAAGAAAAGAGTTGACGTCGGATGTTTTTCTTCCCATTGTTGAGGAGATTGAGGAGGAAGGGGGGATGAGGGGTGAGGCTAAACTTCCCCGTCACCCCCTCCACGCCCCACCCTCCCCACAATCGTCCATCGAGGATGAATCCAAATCCTTCCGTCCCCTCTGACATCCAGCGGGATTTCTGAAAATTGATCCCGTCAGCATTTTCCGCCTTAAGATCCTCTTCCTGTCTCTTTTCAGGAATCGAAAGGATCGGATTATCGCGAAAATCGCGAGCGTCCAAAAGTGAATCCGACCCAGTATAAAGGCGAATTAATGTCGAGGAGTTGAGGGTATCGGAGATTTCGGATGATGTTGAGAGAGAGGACAAGCCAATGGAGACTAGAGTGGACAAGGAAAATCGAC
The DNA here is from genome assembly GCA_963169105.1 of Ceriagrion tenellum. Classification (NCBI taxonomy): domain Eukaryota; kingdom Metazoa; phylum Arthropoda; class Insecta; order Odonata; family Coenagrionidae; genus Ceriagrion; species Ceriagrion tenellum. Next base: position 145,945,419 of record OY720637.1, read on the forward strand.
CCTCGAGGAGTATTTCGGCAGGTATCGTATAAGGAGGTATCTCCGGATTCGTTTTTCCTTTCGAGGACGTCCTGTCACGTGTATTTCAATCCCCGTGATCCCTACCTTTCCCCGCTAAGGCTGTAATTCAAAAGCACTGGGAATGCCCAACCATGGCAACTCATGACGCACATTCACAACTATGAGTAATCAAATCCTTAAGGTAGTCCGAGCGAGATAGTTCGCTAGTCATCATAGAGACCATACTCGAATTATACGTTTTTATTTCACCAGCTGTAGGACACATCAATTAAATATTGCATTATTAATGGCGCAATGATATAGTTTTATACGACGGAAGTTGTAAGTAATGAAATGAAAATATCTAAATATGTTTTTAACTTGACTCATTTTCTTCACGCGGTACGTTTAAAACTCCTGCAAAACGGAAGGTTTTTTGTGATACCCAAGAACCTATTGCGGTGACAATATGATTAATTTTCAAAAAAGGTCGAGAAAACATACAAACTACACGCTGTTAGTTTTTTTACGACATCTAAGTGTTAGAAATACATCATTTTGTAAATAATGTCTCTCTGGAGTGCATACACGAACCATGTAAAAGGGCTGGTATTTTCTGGCAAATATCTCCGAAAATTATGAGGTAAGGGGTTGAATTTTGGTCATTAGAAGGGTGAGATATAATTCTTTAAAATGAGACCTAATTTATTGATTCCTCAGTAAAATGATTTTTCGCTCAAACAACCTTAAATTGACTTGTGTAGGGCGTTTCAAATATAGTAACACTTCGTCTGCCAGATAAGGTATTCCTTTAACCAACGATCTAGGATGTGGACTGCAGTTGGAATACGCAAAAAAAGAAAGCCCTTAACGTACTTCACTGTGTGATGAAAAAATTGAAAGAACGCAGCGAAGTGAACAGAGAGAAAGCGTACAAAGAAATACAACAGGGAGAATACGCAGCAACGGTATGGAATCCGCAAGGAGAGGGAGAGAGGGTATAATAAGCTAAGAGAAACTACAACGAAAGGCGGCGAGATACGTGTGGAATATGAATTAAAGGAAATTGAGAGTGACGGAGATGCTGAGCAGTTTGGGCTGGGAGCGTCTTGAAGAGAGGAAAAATTGACAGAGTGGAATGTTCAAAATATTAACGTAATTATTTCAAAAAATAAAGCCTGGGGGAAAACGCGATAAAATAGATGAAACAACATCCGTGGGAAAGAACGACCATGCTTACATAAACAGAGGATGTGAAAGACTAATATTATGAAACATTGATTTCTAAACAGAGCACTGACAGAATGGAATCAATCACCTGGAGACATTTTTGATCCCTTCCTAACAAGTGAAAATACATTCAAGAGAAGACATAAAGTTGCACTGACATGGTATTACTCTATTTCCGACGTTTCGTATATCTCCTACGCTTCTTCATAGCACGGAGTTCCTCGTGCATTCGTCTCTATGAGATAGTGATGACTTCGCTCCTATTATCTCATTATAAATGCTTGGCATGGTGAGTGAGGAATCGAAGCTTTAGGATGAGGGATCAGGGAGAGGCAGGGTAGGTGACTGGTTGGGGAATGATGGGTGGCTCAAGACTATGACAGAAGGATTGGGAAGTTAGGCGAGCGGAGAAGGGAAAGAAAGGAAACAGTTTTTATTGACGGGATGAAGGAGGGAAGGACTTACGCGGAGATGAAGAAAGAGGTGAAGTTCTGAGGAGGGTTTCTTCTGACTTCCAACAAAACCTACCCGTAAGGACACTGAAAGAAAAATCTCATTAAAAAGAAATTCAGAAGGAGCCCTTGAGCCCTGAAGGCGTTTAATAACAGGGTGGCTACTGATATCCAATTTTCAAATTTCCTGATCACTCCCTGAATTTTCCCTGATGGATTTACCAATTTCCCTGACCAATCGCCAAAAGATCACCAATCATCGGAATATTTTTTCTGCTGAATTAAATTTTACACAGCAGCTTTGAATTTCCCAAATTTTCTAATCATCGTCTCGTATTTTTAGAACTACAAGCATTGTATTCACTATAAGCCAGAGTGTGCTCCAGCAGTTACCTCTCGACATGAGTTTCGGAAGTTAAAAAAGAAACGCAAGGCAAAATTTTCCGAACAACATAGCCTCGGATTCCTTGTGATGAGCTTAATACATAGCGATCATGACATTTAACACAACCAGGCAAATATCACAATGAGGATATACAAAAGGGATACATTGTACGTCTGATTCACAACGAAATAACTACGATTCACAACAAATACATTCACAAATGAATACTCCACGAATCGATGGTGCTTATTCTACGCACATCAGGGACGGACGTTAGTTTCAGTTGGTGATATAAAGGGCGGAAACGACTGGCCGATAAACATAAAGGTAGAAAAATAACGAGGATAACCATTCCTGTTTCTCCCTGATTGCTACGTGAATTCCCTGACTTTTCCAGAAATTCATAATTCCCTGACAATTCCAGGTTTTCCCTGACGATCGCCATTCTGAATATACATGAAAAAACGTCGGCAATAGTTATACATTGTTTAATTAATGATTGTACCTATGTGTGCAGGTTAAATATACACAATGTTTTCAATACTTAAAATTCCCTCTTCTTTACAATGCGGCGAAGTCTGATGATGATAGAATTTATTAAATTTAGGGACGAACTTATGCACTCATGAAAAAATTGTGTGCTTTCCGCATCGGCAGAAGGTTAATAGAATGCGAAACGGCGATTATCAATCCAACCCACGCTACTAAATGTCATACAAGAAAGACTCATTTCCAACAAATTCTCATTAATTGTACTGGCCAAACAGGCAGAAAGTTTCATATACGTGCTAAGGTATATAGACAACATTTTATTAATAATGACGAAAAATCAGCGTTCTCAAAACATTTACGTGAGTCAGGCCATTCCAAGGATTTTGAAGTGAATATTTTACATGTTTGTGACAAAGGTATAACATTGTACTTTCTTGAACAGTTCGAGATTGTGAATACCCCATAAAATATGCCCTTATGTAATGACATTGTGTTCCCCACCCATTCTCCTCTCCTCAATATTTGCCTTCCTAAGTGACTCATACCCTTTTCATTGTCCCTTTCCAAACATCCTCCTCTGCCCACTCCTGTTTCTCCCACCCCCTTCCTTCCCATCCCGCCGCTTCGGAGTCGCGGCTATGTAAACGTCTACTATTTAAGGCTCTCGTCCAATTCTTCCAACTACCTTGATAATGGCACATGGTGTGTCGAAACCTGGGTCGATTTAAATAAATCTTGTGTGGAAGTTACAATTGGTTTATTCTTTAACATGAACCTCTGATGGGAACTTTTTGTATTAAAACTTTAAGTACCAAACGTTGCAACAGTAGAGAGTCAAAATTAAGAGAAAATATAGAAGTAAGAAGTAACAAGCGTTTGGTAAAAACATATAAAAAAGGCTATCCAATGGGATTAACTTGAATTTGTGATTTGTTTGCGACTCCACTTCTTAGAAACGGAGGAAAAAGGTTTCGAGCGAACGCCCGCATTCCCGTCCGTTGACGACCACTTCTCGAAACAGAATGCCTTTCCCTCTCGCTGGCAAAGCCCCACCAGAGTTGAAAAAAAAACGAATCCTCTTTGAATCCTCTCGGCCAACACAAAAAAATACATAAAAAGAGAGCCACTACGCAATCAACAGATAGCAGTCAACGTTTCCATTGCCAACTAACTATTATTATATCCAAGGGCTTAGTTTTCCATCCCAACTTTAATAATGGGTCCGAATGTCTATAAAAATACCCGTTTGTTGCCTAAAGAACACCATTATCATTTTTTCTTTTAGGTAGTTCGAACGAAATATCATTTTACTTAGAATTCAATAAAATTTGGTCTCATTTTAAATAAAAATACCTCACTTCTAATGACACCAAGAATTCAACCCTCACCACATTACTTTCGGAGATATTTGCCTTAAAATACCAGACCTTTTACATGGGAAATGGTACGTGTATGCACTCCAGAGAGACATTATTTACAAAATGAGGTATTTCCAACACTTAGATGTCGTCAAAAACTAACAGCGTGTAGTTTGTATGTTTTCTCAACTATATTTGAAAATTAATCATATTGTCACCGCAGTAGATTCTCCGGGATCACAAAAAAACCTTCCGTTTTGATGGAGTTTCAAACGCATCGCGCGAAAAAAATGAGTCAAGTAAAGAATTATATAGATATTTTCAATTGATAACTTACCATTTCTGTCGTGTAATACTATATTATTTCACCATCAATAATGCAATATTCAATTCATGTGTCCTACAACTGGTTAAATTAAAACGTATAGCTCGAATATGGTCTCTATTATGACTATGGAACTATCTCGCTCGGACTACCATAAGTCCTTGATTTATCTCATACGAAACGGAAAATGCTAATTGATTGTCGTGTAAAAGACAAAGAGCAAAGTTTATCGTCGAAAAGCAGTCAACCCATATGACCAACTATTATATGGAAATAGAAGACATGAGTACTTACTCATATGTTCCTGACGCAATGGCACATATTGGAGATACTACTGATCCGAAGCATTTGAATAATTAACCATACATTATTCACCAGAAGTTACGATGATAATTTCAGATTGTTAACTTTTATAGCATATGACCTCATTTTGTTTTCTAAAACATAAACTCACCACTGAAGTAGACTGAGTTCGTATCTGGATAAAGTAAATACCAACAGTAACAAGGTTCGCCACCGCAACAACTTCATCTGACAATTATGTACTAATATATTTAAAAAAAAAGAGGCACTCCTGGAGTGCCGACAGAAGTGAAAACTTGAAATAACGTGAGCATTTTTGAATGTAGGGAAAAATTTCACTTTATTTTATAAAATTATAATAAAATCATTTTTGAATTTACCGCGTAAATTTTAAAAAATTAACAAATGTATTTTTTGAATATTTCAAATTTACCGCATAATAGAAATTTTTCTATATATCGTAATACAAAATTAAAAATTTTTAAAAATTCCAATAAAAACATACATTTTGAATTTACCGCGCATAATTTGTTCTGTGTTTCTGGATTTGAAAGCACAGAAGGCGCGCATGCGCTACATAACAGTTCACGAGACAGCTGTCTATATGTATATGTATACACTAGCGATAAAAAAACTTTCTCCACCTGTTTCCTTTTTTATATTTCTACAATATATAATTGTAAACACTTCACATTTATAAATTAATTTTATGGCACAACATTCGAATAAGCTACTCAAATTGAACGTATTAAAAGAAATTGAGTTATATTATACTAACCTTCACTATTCTTGTATCGAGTACACTCTCCTGCACGAGTATGGACTATTATATTATCCGGCACAATATTTGTAGCAACCCAAATTGAATGAACTAAACCGTATATTAGATATATATAATGTAATATGAATAAAATTATAATATAGTTTATTTGACGGTGACGGTGACGCGACTCCAATGGTTTTTACCCATCCACAAGTACTGTGTATATAGCGAGTATACTGTGTATATACAGAATATACAATTATACATATATTTAGCAGCAGTGACGGTGACGGTGATGCGAGTCCAATGTCTTTTACCCATCTACAAAAGTGCTCAACGCGACATAAGAAGTTTTCACTTCAAAAAAGCAACGTTTTCGTCTTTTAGAATGCTTTCCTTCTGATGAAATGAAATAATTCCATTCGACTTCACCGAGCTTCCATTTTCTAAATGACTGCTACCAGGGTGGCTACTGATATCCAATTTTCAAATTTCCTGATCATTCCCTGAATTGTCCCTGATGGATTTACCAATTTCCCTGACTGATCGCCAAAAGATCACCTATCATCGGAATATTTTTTCTGCTGAATTAAATTTTACACGGCAGCTTTGAATTTTCCAAATTTTCTAATAATCGTCTCGTATTTTTAGAACTGCAAGCATGTGTTTACTATAAGCCAGTGTGCTCCAGCTATCTCATGACCTGAGTTTCGTAAGTTAAAAAAAACGCGAGGCAAAATTTTCCGAACAAAATAGCCTCGGGTTTCTTGCGTTGAGCGCAATACATTGTGATTATGAATTTTAACACAACTAGGCAAATATCGCAATAAGGATATTCAAAAGGGATACATTGTATGTCTGATTCACAACTAATGAGATTCACAACTGAATACTCCACGAATTGATGGTGCTTATTTCATGCACATCAGCGACAGATGTTAGTTTTAGTTGGTGAAATAAAGGGCGGGAAAGACTGGCCGATAAACCGTAATGGTAGAAAAATAAAGAGGGTTCCTATTCCAGTTTCTCCCTGACTGTTACGAGACATCCCGGACTTTTCCAGAAATCTTAAAGTCCCTGACAATTCCAGGTTTTCCCGGTATTCCCTGACGATCGCCACCCTGGCTAATGGCAAAATAAGAAATTAAAAGCAATGAAGAGCGGCGATATTAAGACTCAATGGCGTCGCATTTCCCACTTGTACCCTCGTAATAAAATGATTGTAGTTGCAGATAATATATGCTTACAAGAGGATATAAGTATGAAACGCTGGGGAAGGAGAAAAGAACGTAATACTGAATTAAGAGTTTAAATTGGCAGAAAAATTTTTTCAGATTACAAATATAAATTATCGAATAGATGGCATGCACTCTCTATTAAGCAAACATTTTCATACAGTTTTAACAAGCTACAGTAAAGAAAAAACGGAAAGGGAAAATACAGAGTTCATTATAACCCCTAGCTACAATAACTGCTGCATAAAATCTCGCACGAAAGATGAACGATGGGAAAAATCTGCGAAATATACAGGCCTACAAGCAATGTCATTGAATGCCAGATAACACGAATTGATTAGGCACACTATGACCAAGGGCTTAAAATGTCCAACCATTGATAACGCTAATATTATAGCTATCCATTGCAACCACAGAGACCCATGTAGTTAAAAATACCCAGATTCTCAGTCAAACTTAACATAAAGATTACGTCATCTTGCAGTTATCGTTAACAAGACATTATAAGGCCGAGCCTCGAGATAAGTAATGTTGTGCAGAGACCGTTTAGGGTCCACCACAGGATATTGGCCGAGTAATTGTTATTGCCTTCGATGACAGGGGAGGAGGAAAAAGAGCTGGCAAGAACATGGGCGGGGTTTTGGCAAAACTTCAGGGCCGGCAGAGAGAAAACAGGGCCCACAGCCAACGCTTATGCCACCTTATATGATTTACGATTGGTGCCCAACTGCCAGGAGACTGAATCAAAATTAATTATTGAGCACACCCACATTACTTCGCCGGAAATGCATAGTTGCTTTCCAAACGAGTGGAATCCTTCGCCTACCTTGTAAGCTGCAAGATTAGGGAAGGAAGGAGTTCCACGGATATCAAGCGAGGAATGAGTTAATGATGAAAAACCGATTCATTTTTGTACATCTATTTACATAATCCAACTAAATAAATCTTAAATCTAGTTCATTATTTTTCCACCCAACCAAAGATGTTAATACGAGATGCTTTGATTTAGCGCAGGATCTCCAGGAGTTTCACAGAAGTACAAATACATACAAATACAAGGACGCAAGCCGTTGGTAGCTTTGCAACATACCGTGAGTGCATGACTTCTTTCAACACAACATGAGACTGATGCAAAGAGATGCCAATGCACTGTTCACTAGCGTCTTCACCGTTGTTTCATGATGATATAATCAATACCTTTCTTTATTTTTCATGGCGTTTCCTAAGTGTACCTCCTTCTCAACGGTACCTCAAACAATGTATTTGTGATGATGATGTTACGTTGTTCGCAGAAATCCAGCAGCCGTTCTCTTCTATCATTGATGTTCCCAAGATCAAGATGTTCCAAGTTGCCTCGTGGTTTCCATTTTATTGTGAGATCCAACAAGAGCATTAAGATCCCCCATTATAATTACATTATCTTTGTCCTTGGTCAATTGTATCAACTCAACCTATATCCTCATATATTCCGACAATCTCATCCTCTTCTGAACTTTATGTAGTGAAGTATGCTCATATAATCATCAGATCGGTAGGTATTATTCAAGTTTTAACCACCATTGGTCTTACGTCTACCCCCCCATGCCCCAGATACTTGTTTCGCCGACTTGGACTTAAGAATTAGTGATATCCCATTTTTTCTGCTTTCCTCGTCTCCGCTTTATATTATTTTGAAAGCATCGCTACTAATTTCCTAGCCACCAGGTTTCACAAATCCAGAGTTAACCTATAGCATTCTTATTCCAGGTTTATAGAGATTTTCAACGGCCGAGCTCTGCAAAGCATGTTAAATTGTTTCTACGAGAATTGAAAACATGGTTATTTTCTAAAGACAATATTGAAAAAAATTTCTAAATATTGAACTACAAAGTGAAGTGATTAATGTATATTTTGTAAATTTGTTTGTATGTTAATACTCTGGTTCATGGCCATTGGTAATTAATGTTTTTTTTGTTCTTGTAATGAACACTTGATTTTCAAAAAATACTGTTTCTTGACTTTATAAAAAATCAAAATTGTAATGTTCCGTTTTTGGTCGCACCAGCCAGCTGTTTCTTTTTTTTCCTTCTCGTCAAGATGACTTCATATGATGGCAACTCCAACACTGGTTGTTTACCACAGGGGTGCCTATATTCCACCATGTGTGAATCTATTGTCAAAGTTATTTGTAGTCAAATTTAGTGGAATAAATATTATCTATCTATCTATATTTTGTACCGTAAATGCACTGCACTTATGAGACCACAGCCGTAGATAAGATGATATCACACTCTAACACCAAAAAACGACAGAATTAACACGCGATGTGTGATAAAATGATTGTAAGAAATGTTTGATAGGGAAACGAGGCCATTTTTAACAAAGGCGCCGCATACAAATAGGGGTCGTATAGAGTCCGATGACAAAGGGAAGGGAATTAAAGGGACATCGAGCTGAAGATATCGAGCGATTGGCCACATTCGAGGGCAATAACAACACAAGAGGAGCCCTGGGCCGAGTGCGTTCGCTCGCGGTCCATTCGATGAAAGCAGAGGCGAGATCGTAAAAGGCAATTTTCCCATCGGCAGTCAAAAAATCCATTCGCTTTCATTCCTACCACGCAAACAAACAATCCAAGGGCTCCCGTATCTCCACGAATGAATGCCAACGGCAGAAGCAGCGGCAGAGAAAGCAAATGGCGGAGAAGCGATACATGTAAATCAACGCGTAATGATTAGAAAAGAGGAGGAAGAAATAAAAAGTTATCTCTCTCCAGTGATCAGAGCAACGGCAACCATCCCACTGGAATTACGCGGGCCTGGCCGCTCGCTTTGAATTTAAAAAAAAAGCGAAATGAAAAACGCTTCGTCATCCACGGGGCGAACCTTGAATGAAATGACGGGAGGCCGTTAACGAAAAAATTTGAAGAGCGGTACGCGCTTCCGGATAAATACCTCCCCTTAGCAACGCTTTGGAAGAGCAATCAATTCGCGCCATTTGTTCGCGATGCATCACGGGAAATGGCGCTCCTATTAGCGGATAAGGCGACGGAGGCGCTGCCGTCGCTAACAAAACGATTCGAGTATCCGAGGGTGGAGGGTGTTTGGGTCGACGCCCAGGGAAAGGATTTGAACGCGCAGGGGATTGTGGGAGGGGGAGCAATAATGGAAGGGTTTGAGGGCAGAGGGAGAGGGGAGAGATGGAGACCCTGAAATGCCTGCGATCAGCTTTTATGCCGATTGAGAGCGTTTCAGAAGAGGAAAAACTGCAATGGAGGAGCGTTGATGATGGTAGCCATCCAGAGGACCAGGGAGGGAGAGCATTCACTGCAGAGTCAGTACGGGGTTGACGCACACACTCACACCAATGCCAACGGTGCGAACGACAGACGGGGCAGTGCCCCCACCGGGAATCAAACTTATGGGGGCTTTAAACCTCGGCCGAAAATGCCCCTGTAGTTCTGGCCCCTGCCGCAGCCAAAGGAGAGGCCTTCGCCTTCCCACGTCCATTACCCGTGTCCAAGGTCCTTATTCCCAGGTCATGACACGCACTTGTCCAATGTAATCCGCCATCTTGGGTCTAATTTTTGGCGGAGTTCAAATTCTACATGCAAATCAATGGGTGACATGGGGACTCCTGATCCACATATATTTCCCTATATAATTAAGATAATGCCATGAAATTCATTGTGCTGACAGACAATACTAAGCGGCTTTAGGATTCATTTGGACTTTTGGTCTGAAGCCTCCCGTTCGACTCCAGGAAAGTGATAAACAATGGTTCCGACTCCATGATTCAAACATGGTCATAGGGACAAAGATCCACGTATAATTACCAGAATAATCTAAGCTGTCCTAAGAAACTTTTCGAGTAGACAGAAAGGGTATAAGGACACGTACGACAGCGCCACCGATGGCTCAACAGTGGAAAATGAGTTTCATGAGTTCACGAGGTTGTCCATTGTGACGTTTAAATACACAATTTGCAACACTTTGATGATTCTCCACAGAGATGGAGAACTCCCATCGAAAATAACGGCAAAGATTTTTAGAAGTGAACGTCACACGCCTCAAGGCGATCACCTGATTTTCGACCAATCCACGTTTCTCCCGCGGCCGAAATAGTATGTTGAAAGCAAAGAGTTACAACGCTTACTATAAACATCAGTCCTTTGCTCCCTGGTGGATGGTGGAATAGGGATCTTAGGGATGAAGGAGCCACAACCTCTTAACATTCAATGCCTTTGCCAACAGTCTACCCACCCTTGACAATTCTCTCTTAACGCAGCATATATTCCTTTAAAATGAAATACACCTCGAGGAATACTTCTTCCCCACCTCAAAATTGAACAATTGTATACTGTTGAATAATCTGTTTTTGTTTTTCTTTTACTGCTATTTTTATTGCGGTTATTTATGATTAACACAATGTAAAGGATTTTACTTTCTCCCGGCGAATGACTGCTGTAAATTCTTCTCGGGTTTCCGTCCGGATAAGATGCTCCATCTTCTCCAACGCCGACGTTCCGATGAATGACTTATTCATCGTCAAATTTTCAGGGCAGAACAGTTTTCGACGACGAGGGTTGTTGTGTAGGCGGTTGCAGGACGATGAATATCTATGTTCATAGATGAGTAAAGTAGATAAAAGATGCCACGTGGGTGAATGGACTAGCCTTCAAATTAGCCCCAATTTCAAATTAATTACATTTATTTTTTTCGTTAAAGGAAATCGCACTCACATTGACAGATGAATGAGTTATTCATCAACGGCCCTGATGACGATGAATTCATCGAAGTCATTCATCGAAATGTCGGCGTTGGAGAAGATGGAGCATCTTACCCGGACGAAATCCCGAGAAGGATTCACAATAATGTAAAGGCTTTAGTTACTATTTGTAGCGTTTAAAAAAATGAATTAAAATGAGTTAAACGTCTCACCGCGAGATAAATTCCACGCCACCAATTTGCTCTGTGAAGGGGATAAACACGACAGCGCCTTTGCCTTGCAATCGTTAAAGACCCAACGCACAAGGTGGGGCACTTCAACAACAGAACGGCAGCAAAGTCGAAGAGCAATAAACAAGAAAAGAACGTCGATAATGGCATCCATGATTGTAGTCAAGTTAGTTGATGTTCAGTAAATTCGTCAAACATGTACACTGTGGAGCCACCTAATCTTCTAATTTGTGAGTGATATGTATCGGTCACGGGTTCCGCATCATGACACCGCGGCGCCAGCAACATCCGAAAATTGCGAGATTCGCGACAGGCCCGTGTAGACACGAATCGTAGCCGACACGATATAAAAGGCACAGTTACGACTCAACTCAGGACTGTCCGCATCTAAAGCATTTGCGCCGAAGTTACAGAGTCATGATAGATAGCCCGCGAGGGTGTAAGATTGCCTTTTCCGATCCAGAGCGCCCCATCTCTGGTCTGGTCTTAACATGAAGACGCATTCACGGCAAAACAACCGTCAGCACCTTATAAAGGCCCCTCTTATCGGTGAGGATATGGCTCAACAAGTCCAGATGCCAAAAGCGAGCGAAGATCACACAAATTTGGGGAAGGGCAGTGAGTCTCCTGAGCTAATCGTGCTTTGCTAATCGGAGTCCGGTGGGTCGAATTTTATAACTTAACGCTCGAGCGTTAAAAAGACTTTTCCGCTGGATTGCGGGCAATACTTCGAAAACAATCACCAACCACTACTTCTCGACTCGCGTTCGAAAGCATTTTGCCAGAAGCTCGTACATTCGGCTTAGGCACAAAAATACCTGGCAAAACGGCCATTGGCAATCGAAGAACGTTTTGTCTTGGTTTTTTCATTGAATGATATTTAAAGAACTATTGTTGAGTCGAAACATTTTATTGAGCATAAAAAATTTTAAACACATTATTCTTGACTTCAAATACAATCAGTGCCTTGAAAGCACTGCGGTATTATATAGTAACGCAGTTTCAATATGCAAGTATTGATTTTGAGTTTATAGCCGGGCCCGTTTAAAGCAAACTACGTGACTATAGCGATTATTTTGCACTTTTAATAACAGCTGGCAGTTCTAAATTCCAACTCAGCAAGGAACAATGGTACCATAATTGGCGAGGAAATTAAAACGTTAGTTCATCGAGTGACAGTGTATAGTCGGCATGCCTGTGATACCAAATGCTACTTATTCACTGCGAAGGATTTCGCATGTGTCCATGGCGATATATCAACATATAAGGGTGTATATTAGCTATACATTATCTCTTGAAATAATGCGTTGTGACAGGCATTGTGTTTTAAGCGTTACAAATTCGTGGCGATGTCGTTAACGACTGAAAACAGCAATCTTCATGTTCTTTCTACTTATGTATAATTGGAGACGAGCATTATACGTGATTTTCAATGACGTTGGGGGCTATGCAGATTGCTATAGAATAGTAAGTATGTTTGCTTACGTCCCTATGAAAGGAAAAATATTGCAGAGTCTTATTATGTTTAGTTCATTGGTTTTCGACCCTTCTAGAATCATCTTTTATGTTTTTTTTTGCGATATCGCATATGGAGTGGGTTTTTGCTGAGCAGATGATTCTCTTGTCACCTTATGCATGGGTTTCAGTTGCTTCATTCAGTAAATTCTGCTTCCTCAAGAGTTGTGGTTCATGGTATAGAACGTACGTTGGTCATCACTCGAATGAAGACAGCTCGATCGAAGGAGAACGGATCCCGATCGCTCGAACGAGGGACAAGTCATAAAATCGGACCCCGAGGCGTTTGTGTTATAACAGTTCCAAATAATGCCGATCACGCAACTAATGAGTCACGTGGTAAAACAACAGATGGTTCGACATTTTCGTGGGTTAGGACAACACGGATGCACATTTGGAGCGTCTGATATTTCGTTTATTGCGACTCTAACTGGGATATCACACTCCATCAACAAATATTATTATTATAATGTATTCTACCGGTAAAAGTAGGTTTTGTTGAATGTCAGAGAATCCGATCCCGGCCTTTTACACATTCAGCGGCCTATCTCCCTCTAGTATATCCATCTCCGCCTCTGCATAAGATCTCCCCTTCTTCAACCCGTCCATGAAACCTATTCTCCTTCTTCCCCTTCCCCGCTAGCCCAACATCCTTCCCTCTATCACACTCTTCAGCAACCCATCACCATTCATTACGTCCTTCAGCCATCTACCCTGTCTATCCCGGATTTCATTCATAAGTTTCCTTTCCTCGCCCACCATCTCCAGCACTTCTTCGTTAGTCTTCCTTTCCGTCCACCTAACCTTCTCCATCCTTCTCCACACCCACATCTCAAGAGCCTGCAGCCCATTCTCGTCCTCCTTTCTCAGGGTCCACGATTCTGTCCCATACAACGCCACGCTCCATATCAAGCTCTTCACCAGCTTCTTCTTCACGTCCTTACCCATTGTCCCCGCCGTCAACTCTCTTCTATTACTAAACGCCTCCTTAGCTAGCGCTATTCTCCTCCATATGTCTCCTCCATATGTTTTTCTCAAGCGTGCTACCCAAGTAATTAAACTGTTCTACTTGCTCTAGTTATTCACGCAAAAAGAAACGATCGGGAAAACTGCGAGAGATATTTATTAGAGGTCTGAGCATACCAAAATATCGAACCCTTCGAGATAGTACAACGTGACTCCTTAGTGCCCCATTCGGAATAATCACGGGGTCTTCACACACCCCCTTCACCATGAAGGAACTCAGCATGCGGATGGACGCGTCGAAAAGCGACCTCTACCGGATTCGAAACAAGGACGACGCGTCGGTAGAAGAGTGTCATTAGCCACTGATCTACCAATCAGACAGAAGGACGAGAATAGAAATCGTTCAAGGAAAAGAAGACAGGACTGGATTCAGAAGAAGAGAGAAGAGGGATTAAGTGGAGGGCAAATGGAGCGTTGCATCGGGAGGACAAAGGTTAGAGGTGGCCGCGTAATAAAGAAGGAATTAATGGTCAAAGGAACACCCCAAGATCCAACAACGTTGCCGGAATACCGAATGAAAGACTCGTCCGTATCAACATTCGCACGACCCATGAACGAATAATGATCCCCTAGGATCCAAGGAATTTGCGCCGAGTGCTGAAACCAATTAGGGCATCCAAGAGTGCCCTTCCACCATGAATACCTAAGAGGCTTTAAAGCAACGACCTCCGACCGCTCGTGCATGAAACTGCGCATGCTTAATGAAACGAAATACTCACATAAGTGCATATTGCCCCGTTGTCCACGAGATCAATTCTCAACGACGCAATTGCCCTTTTAAAATTGACGGTAAAAGGTCCGCCTCAGAGGAAACAATACGTATCCGTGGAGAAACGAAAGACCTTGGAACGTTTCCACAATATTTGAGAACCACAGCATCTCGGTATTTTCCACAAAGCTCGTAATTATCTACGGTGACAAATAAAAAGCTTTTCTCTGTCAGGGTGGCTACTGATGTACAATTTGTAAATTCCCTGATTTTTTCCTGACGAATTAACCAATTTCCCTGACCAATCGCCAAAAGGTCACCTTTTATTGGAATATATATTTCTGATGAATTCAATTTTCTACGGCAGCTTTAAATTTCCTAATCATTGCCTCGTATTTTTATAACTGCAAGCATGTATAAGCTAGTATGCTCCAGCTATCTCATGACCTGAGTTTCGTAAGTTAAAAAAAAACGCGAGTTAAAATTTTCCAAACAACAAAGCCTCGGATTCCTTGTGATGAGCGTAATACATCGTGATCATGAATTTTAACACAACTAGGCAAATATCGCAACAAGGATATGCAAAAGGGATACATTGTACGTCTGATTCACAACTAAATAACTAAGTTTCACAAATGAATACTCCACGAATTGACGGCGCTTATTCCATGCACGTCCGCGACGGACGTTAGTTTTTATCGGTGAAATAAAGGGCGGGAAAGACTGGCCGATAAACGTGATGGTAGAAAAATAACGAGGATTCGTATCCCAGCTTCTCCCTGACTGTTACGAGAATTCCCTGACTTTTCCAGAAATTCAAAATTCCCTGGCAATTCTAGGTTTTCCCTGACGATCGCCATCCTGTCTGAGCAATTAGACTTATCTTTCCCATTCGCATATTGTACATTCGTATGTCATATTAGCGAGTGACTCAAACTACTGTTTCAGTCACGGCCATCGAAAGAGTGCCAATGTAAATAGTTCTACTGAATAATCTTCACCCATGTAGGGATTCGGAATCGAACCTTCAGGGTAAGAAGCCCACACTGTAGCCACGACACCTATTTGATTCCCTATACTCATTCGTCACAATCCTTTCCACTGAGATAAACAACTTTCATTGACACCTCACATACGATTTCGTCCCCCATGAAAATGTAATCAGTCAAAACCCAAAGCGGTGCGCTGACCTGTATAGTTCGTTCAAGAAAAAAGCGCAAAAGAAGGAAATTCAGTAAGTTTGTAAACAAGTCTAACGCCGTTTGGGGAAGCGAATCACATGACCATATTATCCATACAGATCCATGGGATTACAGATACAGAACATATATATGGCGCAGCATTAAAGAAACTAGGTTTTGTTAAACGTATAATAGGAAGGTCCTTGGATGAAAGAGTAAAAGAGAGATGCTACTTCGCTCTGGTTAGGCCACACCTTGAATACGCCGCGAGCATTTGGGACCCTGGTCATAAAGATTAACCAAAAAAATGAACAAAATACAAAGAAAAGCAGCACGCTTCGTTAAAAACTGCTACGAACGAGCATAGTGTGTTACACAACTGTTAGAGGGATTAATGTGGGAGTCCCTAAAGACTCGTAAGCTACACGCTAGGCTTAGTTTGCTTGATAAATTCAGAGTTGATATTTTTCAGAGCGACATAGAGAATATTATCATAACACCTCAATACATGTCTAGGTCTTACAGAAGCGATAAAATAAGAGAGATACAGTACCGAACAGATAAGTGCAAAAACTCGTTCTTTCCGCGAACAGTAAGCGACCACAATAAAATTTGAGCTCCCCTAAATACACTCCTATAATACATGTCACCATTTCACCTCCGAAAAACGAAACCTTTACACGGCTGGTGACCTAACACCCCCTTCCACACTCCCAAGCGGCGGCTCGCGGGGTATCATGCACGTGCAGATGTAGATCTATTATGGTGGCATTCGTCTAAATCATACGTTCCTGAAAAAATTGTTTAATTTTCATTATTTTTCAGAGCACTATCAGAAAGTATTCCAACTACGCCATTCCCTTAGGCAGGCTCTTAAAGCTCTCGAGAGGAAGAGCCACAAACACGCCGTGAGAATGGGTACGTTCCACAGTCGCGAGAGTTTCGCAATGGGAGATTAAGAATGATTTCACTCATGGCAGAGGGAGCGGGGGAAAGTGGCGCCAGGCGCCCGAATACAGCGATGGGGCGCCACCTGTTCCGAAAGGCAGAAGAGGCGGAAAGACGAAGAGGGGTCTCATTTGTTTGCATCGCGATCGGTTAATTCAAATTTCGGGTGGAAAGAGGAAGAAAAGACGGCTGGCTGTTGCGTTCTCCTGGCGCCGGGGGGGCGCGCCACTTCCGCCGCTCCGAAAGGTACCAGATGGCACCGGCACCGCGTGCTCACCCGGGAAGCGCTAAAAGTCCAAATAAGGCCTCCTTTTCGCTTCAAAGCGCGCTCGGCACACCCGCTCGTAATTACTCCACAAGAGCCCCAAACAATGATACTTAGTTACGGAGCATTCACGACCGTCGAAATACTCGACAAAATACGACGCCACAACGAAGAACGTTCACACTGAAACACCTCTCACGGGATGGGCTCTGAAATATTCTGAAGTTACATAAAACGCCAATGGTATAAAACTAGAGTCTTAAAATATTAAAAGCGGTGACGTTGAATTGACGACACGAGATCATAGTCTCAACCTTAGCGACTATTCAGATGCCCAGAGTTTAGCTTTAAGCCTCTCCATTTGAAGCCACACCTGCTCCCATGCATGCACGTCCTATAACTATTATTTCCCTGTCCAGAAAGACCTCGTTGCGGAGAATGGACTTAAAAAACAAGCACGTAACATTGTCACATAATGTTTGTGAATTTCTAATGCCTACCTGATACCCAATTACAACCGACCTTAAACTCAGTTACACCACCGATAATTATTACAACGCTACACCCAAATTGCTAATACTGGCTGCCCTAAACTTCATTGCCTCATCAATATCGTTCATCAAGTGTTCGTTTCTCCTCCATGGTGAATCGATTCCCCGCAAACAGTTAAATACCTCTTCACTACCCTCCAAAGAATATTTTCCGGGAATTAGCACATCCATCCGCAAATAATTAGTCATATTTCTTTCTTCTAGCACGAGTTGTACCCTTGTGTATGGTTCGAATTTTTACGAACATTTTACATTTTATGTATGCAATGAGACTACTAAATTGTGCTGGGTCAATCATGGTACTTACATTGAGGTATTCTAAAAAGATCTGGGTTACACTTTCATGTGACCAGACAATGAAAGTATTGCCCAAATACCTCAGTAGCAGGGAAGGTTTGAGAAAAAATATGCCAATTTATTAAACCACTACTTCGAAAATGTATTCACTAAAAATCATACAATTTAGACATTCCTGACTTTAACGAGCCGATGGCTGACGTAACAATTCTACGTGATGGAATAATTAAACAACTGCGTTCGATTAAAAGAAACAAGTCCCCAGGTCCAGGAGGAATACTTGCATGCATGATTAAGGAGTTAGCGCCACAGATTACTCCATTCTTAGAAATTATATTTAGCAAATCATCCTCATGTGGCCAAGGAAGAGCCAACATTACATAAAATAAATGAATAGTTGTTATATGCGTGGGTATCAATGGCTGGGTGTACATTCTCGTAATTTATGTAGGATGTATTTAGGTTATATTGGGGTTGGATATGGGCTCATATTAGACATATTTAGGATGCATAGATATATTGATCGTAACCTAAAATGGTAACCTAAATGGCCATTACCACCAACTAAGAGCATACTTGTAACACCTAGAAATTGAAAAATTAATGAAAATTTGTATCAAAAACGAGGCGACGTGTGACGTATCATACGTTAGCGAGTTGAGCGCATCCATGAGGATGAATATCGCGATGCATTCCGCCAGAGGATGTCGCAGACTCGCAGTCGTTCCATCGCAATGGCGCTCACACTCCACCCACCCATCCACCTAACCACCCACCCTCCAACCTACCCTCCCCCCTCCCCCTTTCGTACGCTCCTTATCTGAACCCACTGCGGCCCACCCCTTCCGGTGCTTCCCTTATCTACCAACCCGCAGCGCCACATAAACTCCCAGCCACGCCCCCGTTCAACTGACTCGACGCCAAATGAAGAGCGGATCGCGCGCGATGCATTCCGCCTCGCGATGGGAACCCAAACGAGATTTGGAGCGCGCACCAATCCCGTGGGACACGCACGATTCGTGCCTGACTCGAAATACACGCAGGCATCGAGGGAAAGCGAGGCACGGATCGTTGCAAACTTCAACGGTCGAAGAGAGAGAGAGAGAGCTAGACACAGATGATGATGAAAGGAACAGAGCGTTCGAAAGCCTCTGGAGACCACTGTAGGCCACACGCCCCCGGTTGCGATCGCTTAAACTGTTCAAATAACTCGTAGTTCAGGATGACAGAGCGCAAAACGTTTAAACCGTGTACTATACTTCCAGGGCTGATTTAACACTAGAACCGCGGACGGGACATTTTTGTCCCATTTTTATGAGCTGTATCTTTCTCACTATTTTATGAGTGACGTCAATGAGTGAGTGAGGAGATCATGATGGCTGCCACTGAGACTTTGAAGTAGCCTAGTCGACAGTTAGTGTAGCTGATTGGCTGGTTTGCTCCCTTCCTTGCTTCTTTCTCGATCTGATGTTTGTTCATTAATCTCCTATATAGTACTAACATCACGTTTCGCGTGATCCCTGCATGACTCTTGTACCTTTACGTAGTCGCAATAAAGATAAATTCAATAGCTGTCATAGCATGGGTAGGATACCTATAGCGATAAGCTAGTTGGTGATAACTTACCCCGTTTCCAACTCCCTTGGGGTGGCTCGCAGGGTTGCAAGGTAATATGTAGATGTTGAAGCGCGTCTCGGTATGCAGTTGTACGACCACATAATACCACATGATTAAGGAAGAAAGCGACGAAATAGGCGTCGAGCCATTGCGGCGATAATTGTTTCAGAAAAACTACAACTTGTTCATCACAACAAACGATTAATTTAGGGTGACGGTGAGTGTTTGATACGAAACGTGCCGGAGAATAAAACATGACAAAACCTCAGAATCAAAAAAGTCATCAGCACACGCAGATTCCATTTCCAAAAAAAAAAGATCCCATAGAAGGCATCACGAATCCACGTCAGCAACTCGTGAGGGTGAAATGAAATTTGCGAAACAGATTCACTCATTCCACTCCAACTGAGTCCAATCGAGTATCGAGAATCTGAGTCCAACGGACTCCAATTGAGTGTCGCGTCAACGCAAAAGAAAAACTATTCCTTCTATTCGCACATACTTAAAACTGACAACAGCACAATCCAATCGTACATACCAATCAACTTTCGCGAAACAATGAGAGGAAACCGAATCAGTCACTACAAGATCACATATAATTTATTATTGTAATAAGTGAAAGTAAGTAATAAAGTGAAATAAATGTATTTTTGCGAACTATCAATTATAAATACACTTCAACCAATTTGTGTGACGATCATTATAGGGAAAAGGATTTCATCCAACCGAAGTATCAGCCACTCATCAAAGCACTTTTCAATATGTTTACCAAAAAATAGTTTTCCGTGGGATTTGGCCGCGCTTCCAGACAGAGACATTATTTTTTTTAGATAAGATGGTAATGATTATCGGCTAACTACACAAACGTCACTTTGCGTAGTTTGGTTTTTTTACAAAATAAAAAAATATCCTAACAACTTTTGGCATGAAAGTTGATTTTTCCAACAGCGTTCAGCAAGTAAAGTTAGAGCTTGAAATATGTTTACTTAGAGATAATAAAGAATTGTTAATTACTGAGAAGTTAAGTCATGCATATACATTTTTGCTCCATTAAAACTATAATATCCACTTCATGCTTTTTCCAACGGATGAGATTTAAAAAAGAAAATTTTATATGGCCTCTGCCATGAGTAAATCTCGCCCTAACTATCTCAACGATAGTAGAACAACGCACTTCAGTCTACATTTTAATTATTACCAACCAGATGCTCCTGACAGGAGTTGGTATCCCACCTTATCTTACGACCACCGTAGAATCGAGGTAGACCCAGCCTTACCTGAAAAAAATATAAAAAAAATCAACAAACAAAAATATGGAGAGACAGAAACATTTAACTATTCCCTAAATTATGAAAATAAAATGTCACTGTTACCATTCAATAGTTGATATCGATGTCAAAATTTGTTTCGCTGCCAAGCATAGGCACACGTGTTCAAGTTTAAACCGTAATGCAGCCTATTTTTTAAATATTTTAACTTAACCGCGTGCATAGACCAACTACCTGCGTTAGACTCACAAAGCTGCGGCGCATTTGACCTAAGGGACTCAAATTTCAGAATAATTTCAATAAAACGCATTTGTTCCTTACATGCCGGTCACCAAGTTATTTAGGCACAACCTGCACCGAGCATGCATAGCGCTTTGAGAGGACACCCAACGAACTCGAGATAACAGGAGCAGCGAAAGCCAGCAGCGCTCCAAATGCTTACTTTCACAATCTCGCAAGTCACCTCCCCACCCCTCACAAGAGCTACTGCGCTATTCGTGAAGGAGAAAGTGGCTGAAATAGAGCGTTGATATGTGACATGAAGTAGAGTGATCGGGATCTCGGAAAATACTGACATTCATCAAATAATGAATTTAATTGCCACAATCACTTATGGGTAAACGTATCAGTATTGAGGTGAAGGTTCTCATATTTTGACCAGGAATGTTTAAAAGGAATCGGCAACAAAACTCGAAGATAAACGCGACTTTCTCATTCAAATTCTAAGACATTGTATTTTCAATTTTCAAAACAAAACGAAAGTTAAAACAAACCGCTAACCGCCTTTATTTAAATGAATAGTTTGTAAAAAGTCAAATTTCCTCGTTCTAACGTCTAAAAATGCTCGACTTCTAAATCTCTATGCATAAATCAGGTGTTTCTAATCTTGTTCACCTGCAAATTGGTACGTGAAATTCCAAAAATCGTACACTCTGCGACTCAACACTAACACATCTATATAAAAATTACTGTAAGCATCGACTCTTTCGCTACATCTCAAGTCTGCGCACAGCCAACGCCCAAATACTATAACGTGGATTTCGCTCGCATTTGCGATAAAGGAAAATTTCGCTCGCATTTGAGATAAAAGACACGGTATAGTGACAGCTTTCATTAAAGCTATTAAATACGTCATTTGTCTAAACGCTTAAATATGTGAGATATTTTTGTCGCATACTTATGTAGGAATTTGATTATTAAAGTTTTTACATGACATTATACAAATGCATGTATTTATTAATGAAAAAAATTAATACTTTTTCCTATAATTTGCTTAAGTACTACAATACTAGTGAACATATAAAGGCTAATATTACGCCGCCGCCGGTAAAAACCATCGGATCGGCGCGCCGACCCATTTTCAGCCGGGGTCCGCCGCCGATAGTTTTTCCATCGGCGCACAGGTCTGATATATACCCACGCGGATATACGGGAAAAGTGATATTTTTAAAATACATCTTCTTACAAGGAAAGTGACCTTTAACTTCCGATAAAGCTAATATACTTAAATGTAACTTCAACGCCAGTAAAAAAAGTCATTTGGTACATTACTGGATAACGGAAGGGCGTAGAAGGGATGTTTCATTTCATGTACAGAAACATTCTCCAGAGACAGAGCCATTTTTTACTGATCGTTGAGTCAATATATTTCATAAAAGGAGGGCGATTGTGTCTTCGCTATTTACTTGAAGTCTTATGGACCATAGTCGTCAAACGTGGGCATGAATAATCATGATATCAGCGGAAGACAACACCACAAATCACAAAAAACGTCTCTAACAAAGTTCCATTGCCCCTCTTGGTTTGAAAGAACTAATAATATTAAAAGAAATTCAACTGACAGTTCGTGGACATTTATTAAGTATTCGGTATAATACTATCAAGTAATTGGAAGTAACCCAAAAGACACACTTTGACAGGTATTTGATCAAAGGATGAATGCTCAATACTAGGGTCACCATACGTATGCAGGAGCATTTATAAATGCAAATAAACTTATACATGCATATACAGACCCGTTCCGTGAATTAAAGTACACGCGGTAATAGTACTGCCAACTCAAATACTAAAAAATTCATTTTTCAACAAGAGAGATTTCACGTTACATGGAAAGTTTTTCAGCGGCTCAGACATAATTCTAGACGGAAATGACGAACAAAAAGTCTGGCAGCCACCTCAACTATTTTTGAATTTTGATTCAGAAATTACAGGAGGTCATAAAAACTGGGAATTCAGGGTCAGTTTCAACATAAGAACGCGCTTTAGGTTGCTATTAAATATGAGGATGCAGGGGGCGGGTGAGATCGAATAAAACATTCCCTGATTTGACATTGAATCTAGCACTGACATATGGCAAAACTTTTGAAAGAAAAGATATCTTTATGGAGATATCATCAGTGGTCGTTCAATCCTAAGATTGTTTGACTGTAGCCCTCCACCCTTCCCTATCTAACGCTAGTTCCCTTACCTCCTGGTATCTCTTGCTATGAACGTTCCTTTTTATTTGGTCCATGAACTTATTCCTGGGTCTTCCTCTGGGGACTTTTCCCCCTATTTTGCCTTCAGTTATGAACTTCACAAACCAATTGTGTCTCAAGGTGTGTCCGATCCATCACGTACTTCTTTACTATACGGTGCTCCATTAAATGGTCCTTTCCTCTTCTACTATCCTGTACACTTCATCATTTCTTATTTTTCCGGTCCATTTTATCGTCAGCATCCTCCTCCAGCACCAGGTTTCAAAGGCTTCTTGTCTATTCTGGTCAGCTTTTCCAATGGCCCATGCTCCCGATCCATAGAGTACTACGCTCCACACGAATGTTTTCACATACTGATTCCTGGTTTGTAGTCCTATCTTCTTTGAGCACAGCAGCTGTCGTTTTACCATGAACGCCTTTTTAGCTTGAGCTATGCTCCGCTTGATGTCCGTTGTACTTCTTCTCCCGTCCCAAGAGACGGTAATACCGATATATGAGTGAAGGAATCCACTCGCTCTCATTTCTCTCCTCTCAGTGTAACTTCTGCATTCATCTTCTCTCTTCCGCATACTATAGGATTTTAGTCTTCGTCTTACTTATTTTCATGTTGTATTCTTGGAGAACTTGGTCCATTACGTTAATTGATTCTGTGGAGACATACAATGGAAATAAAAGGATAATGGAACTATTCCGCCCATTTAAACCTTCACCATCAACTTTCTTTTTCAAAGCCAAAAGCCATCATAAGCAGTCATTAATCCAAAAACAGGCTCCATCTGAAGGTCTTCACTTCAACCTCATATTAGCTTACAGCTCAATTCCTTCACAACTCATATTGGCATGTTTAATAATTCGCCTCGCGTACCTATTCCACCCTAGGTGGTCATTCATCATTCCAAACATCCACTTCCTCTTTCATTATGGATTTCAAGAGGCCGCCATGTCGGAAGATGAGTAAAATTATTTTTATCTTTTCCTCACTTATAAGAGTTGCCATTGCACTCATTTCCTCTCTAACTCTTCGCTTGACTTCTTCACTGCGGATTCTCTCCGACCACTTTATCTTCTTGCTTTCAATTAAGTGTGTGTACATGAAAATTTTTCCCAAAAATTCTAACCATTCATGTAAAGAAGAGTATATCATGACATAGAAATAGAATAGAAATAGGAAACAATTTTACTGTCCCGGGACAAAGTCCCTAACAACATTAAAACAATTTACATACCTTCATGAGGAATAAAATACAAAAGAATATTATAATCTGTGGCTACTTGGAAAATAAGTCATGCAAAAAAAAAGAAAACAAGCAACTTTCAAGTCAGCAAAGAAAAACATCAAATGAGCGAAGTAAATGAAAAACAGTCTCAATATCAATAAACTAAACATTGTTTTAAAACAAAAATTTACAATCTGTAATACCTATCAATAAAAAAATTGAAAAAAACAAACGAACAGATATTTTGACAAAAACAGTAAATGATTATATTAAACATGTAACAATATCATATCCTATAATTTGGTCTTCTCATATAAAGGATAGAGAACGTTTTGGAGTCAAAGTCAGCCATACTCCTTTTAAATTGTGAGACGTTCCTAGAAAATTAAATAATATCAGGCAACGAGTTCCATACTATTTAATATAACTCAACTCGACCATGGCTTCAACGCCGCGTGTCATCCGCAGGTGAATCTATTTTTTATCATGAGTGACATCATAGATTTCCACGCCGTGTGAAGCCGGAGGAAACTATGTCTTATAACGAGGTCCATAATTTACGCAAGTTTAAGTGTTGTGACGCGCATAGTACTTTCGTGGCACTAAAAAGGAAATAGCTAAAATACTGGTAAATACCAGTTGAGCGGGATACGCTTTGTGACGTTGTTTGCCCGTATTTACGGTGGCAGGGCACGCTGACACACAGCGCGCATTCAACTTTATCTAGGGATACGAGCAAATGACGTCACCAGAAAATTGGGAGAGGCAGATTGCAAGCTATCTTTAAGCTGCTATAAAAACGCAAACGACACCAACATGATATTACAACTCATGATTTCGTGTTTTGGACACTATACAGATTCAGCTATTTATCTCATGAAAA
Organism: Ceriagrion tenellum; assembly: GCA_963169105.1. Lineage (NCBI taxonomy): Eukaryota > Metazoa > Arthropoda > Insecta > Odonata > Coenagrionidae > Ceriagrion > Ceriagrion tenellum. The sequence continues at coordinate 145,970,853 of OY720637.1, forward strand.
ATCACATGAACACCCAATGGACCAGAACAATCCAGTCCAAATAAAAAATGGTACTCAACGGTGTATGCATAATTATCTTCTTATATATAAAAAAGAAAGTGTGAATGTGCGGTCACAGTTGTAACTACCAAACAACTGCACGGAATGACGTAAAACTTTGTAAAATGATTCCATATGTCACTCGAAAGGTTTACGGCTACTTTTTGTTTACTTTATGGTCTCCGGTTCGACTCCAGACGAGTAAAATCGTATCCATAAGAAATGTATGTAAATTTAGTTTTTCTGACAGGCACGCCTTTTTTCTTATGCATATTTAAATTAGTAATAATGGTTGTACAAAGTCGCAACAAAGACCAAAAGAAAGAAAAATAAATACAAATTCTTACTCTTGCAATTGATTTTTGTAATCCAACTGATTTACTTTAAATTTTGAAAAACAATCATTAAATTGCAGAAAATTCAGCGTTTTTGGTACGCTGTCCCCTTGATGACCGATAGCATAGCTGAGGCCGAACCTCATATGGATAAATGGTGAATATAGGCCCAGAACGTATCAATTAAGATAGAAGAATCCAAAGAATCCATAAGGAATATATTGTGCGCGATATATATCGATACATTTTGATTGATATCCTTAGTAAGTAAGTTCTTTTTTCACTTTATTCCAGTTTAAAATACAAACTGAAAAAATCTCAATCAACTCGCGATTTCCTGGACTGGAGACGATGCATTTGAGGTTCGGTTATGAAGAAATCTTGCACCGGAAAATCTGTAAAAAGAATCAGGCCGAACACAAAATGCACGCAAATGTGCTTTCAATTGCAACAGCACACTGCGCATGCGCGACGAAGCAGGGAAAAGGAGACGAGAGGTGAAGTGAAAGCGTAGGTCAATAGAAGAGAGGAAGAGGATCCGTGTGGAGAGAGGACGAGTGGCGGGGGGTGTAGTATAATGGACAGGGCACCGCCATCTGCGGCACATTCGGGAGCCATATTCTCGCTGGGAGAGCCTCTCGCGGCCAGCACACTCACTCCGGCAGTGAAGGACCGCCCTAAAGGGGCTAATGGCGTCCCCTCCTAAAGCACAGCACAGACTGACATTTATATTACTCTCACCCTCTCGGCCTTCGGATTAGTCGTAAAAAAAATTCGTTTCCCTTTCGCGATTGCCGTGAGGGAGAGAGGAAGGTGGAAAAAAGTAACAGTTTTAGCGTCCGCCACGCTTGCTTACTTGGGACATGTTGATCGCGCAAATCCTCTGATTTTGAGAATCAGGGTGGAAAATTCGAGAAAGTTTATTCTATGCAACTATAATATAATTATACAAGCAGGGTGTCCAGCAGCTGGGCATTTGAAAATTCTCTGAGATTTCCAGTATTTCCAGACATATTTTTTTTTTCCAGAGGAAATATTGATTTTTTTCTCGTTAAGTATAACCACTGATGCATTAACACAATTCCACTCAAACTTACCAGGAGGGCGAATATCACGCTATACTCACGCCTTACTACTTTTATTGAATTCGTTTGAATTTGTTTTCATTACATGAATGCACAGATACACAAGAGCCATACCGCGGGCATTCACGGCTTGCTGTTAGTACCAGGTAGCAGGTATTGGCATTGGGGAGTAATTCAACTAATTAGCTACGCCATCTATCGAAATACCAAGTTAGAAGTCTCATCGGCAAACGTTATTGTCTCTCATCTTTCGCGGAAAAAATTACGTTTGAAAAATGATTATCACGCAATCTATACTCCTAATTTTATTCTCATGATATAACCTACCGTAGTGTGATGGAGTTCGTAAGGTGTTACGTAAGTGGTTAAAATCGTCCGGAAATAAATTAGTTTGAAGCTTACATGACAGCATTGGATTGGATATTTGGGGAGGCGACCGACGGCTAAGGTCATTTGCGCCATAGGGGAACAGGTAAGGGAGGAAGGGTGGATAGAAACCCGGCGTCGGCATTAGCCTACTCTTAACGAAAGGCACCAAGGGGACCACAGTTTAACGTCTCATCCGACAGACGGAGTACTGTACTTGAAGTGCCCTCCACAAGACACTAGTAGGGATCGGGTTTCCTCTGAAAAACGTCCTCCTCTGCAGGAATTTAAACCCTGGCCGCCGTTGTGGTAGGCGAGTACTCTATCCACTACACCAACCCGATCCCCAAGATGATATTTAAGTCGTCCGGAAATAAATTGATTTGAAACTTACATGACATATTAAGTCTGAGTTTTAATCGAGGGTTACCGACCGATTCTCTACACAACAGTTCCAAAAAGTCAGCAATAACTACAAATGAATCTATCGCAACTTCTTTTTATGTTCACACACGTCATTCTTTACCTTGATGCATAGACAATCCTCCCCCCCGCTTCTCTCCCTTTAAAAATTTCATTTCTCCCTCTCGAATTCCCCCACCCCGTTTACCCCCTCCCTTGTCCTCTCTGATTGTACATATATATAGCTGAGACTTGTACGATTTATTCACCTTCAAAATGGTACTTTGTGTCGAAACCATGGTCGGTTGTCAATACATGTTCAGAGTGGAATTTTTACCAACTGTTTCATTGCAATATGGAGATACATAATTTATATGGAGATTCATGATAATACGGAGAATTTTATTGTAAATTCACACTTCCTCTTGCGAGAGGCTTCATGTAGTAATTGGTACATTTGATTGTTACACTCCCGGCCTAATCTCTGTGGAACAAAAATTATTTTCGTTTCATCTTTTTTTTGTACATGTACTTACATTAGAACCTAGGGGACACAAGGTCCCAGGTTCTCAATGAAGTTATTGTATTGGGTAAGTTCCACGAAATAAAGCCTGAAATGATTTCATGTGCTTTAACGTTTCTTGCCGATCTTCGCTGCATGCGTCCTATATCCCGGCCGTCCACGATGATCCGGCGGCGCACGTCCATCATACGATCACAACACAGAATCACGGCGACCGCCAAAATAACCTCTGACTTTAGCGTCGCTCTACCGCGAGAAATATTTTCACTGGAGAAGAATACGATCTTATATTTTTTTGACCACGAGGTGCCGCCACCATTTCTGAAAGTGCGCTTACGGCAGCTCACTCAGGCAACCGTAAAACGACGGGAGAGAGAGGCTTAAAATAAAAAAAGATGTAGTCATGGTTGGCCTCGACCTGAGTGGCGGGAAAGCCTCGGGTCGCCAAGGAGACGGGGGTGAGATGGCGGAGAAGAAGCGAGAAACGGAGCAGAAAATGGAACATAATGACTTTGATAGAATGAATGAAGGAAGGAATGATTACATCCTCGTTGTGACACAAGGAGGAAACAATTTAAGTCTAGCAATTTAAGTCGGAATTATAGGACAGTAATAAGGCCAGATATAATAATTTTGCCGAAGATTTGGTCAACTTTGCTGATTTTTCGTAATGGCGTCAGACATTTTGATCCATACCTGTTCGGCAGTGTATCTCTCTTATTTTATCGCATCTACATAGAGATGTAGTGAGGAGTCATGATAATATTCTCTATGTCGCTCTGAAAAATATCAGTTCTGAATTTATCAAGCAAGCTAAGCCTACCGTGTAGCCTCTGAGTCTCTAGGGGCTCCCACCTTAATCCCTCTAAAAGTTGTGAGATACTATATGTACGCTCGTAGCAGTTTTTAACGAAGCGCGCTTCGATATGTGCTCCCACCTTCGCCGATTCCTACGCTTTAAAAGACAATGTGTAATACTTTTTAGAAGATTTAGGTAAAAATTCTAGATCAAAACAGTCCTCACTAGGCGGCGAAAGTAACACACAGTCACGTTCTGCATCCGCAGAACTACCGTCCGTCTCGATCGGCGGGCAAAACACACACACAACACCTCCAAAGTCAAGCTACGCTCCGCAATCAAGAATTGATGCGGTTGGAAAGAGTTACACACAGTGAGATGCTCATCAAATTAAAACAAACTTCCCCCACGAGAAACTAAATTGTTTCCGAAAGCGACGCGCATTGAGCAGTTCTCAACTATACCAACCAAACAACCAAATCTCAAGAATATTTCTTCCTTCAGGCACTCTATGGCAGTTCCAATGAATAAATTATATTGAAATTGGTGGTCCAGCGATGCGAAATAAATACATCAACGATGTTCACAGATATGTGGATGAAATACTTATAGCAATGCGACTTCCGACCTTGACCTTCCAGCGACGGCGAGTCATGACACTTTGTGCGTCAACGACAGGGTCGGACATTGGTTTATTAGCCTCTGTTTCCGCCATAACACACTGCCTGTTAAAGGCCGGGATGCCGCCAAGAAACGTGCCATGTCCAGGGAACCACTAAAACCCGCGGCCATACACCGGAAAGAAACACGACACTTGGGCAGACACATAATCAACTAAAGGACTCGCCAATGAATTTAGGTGTAACTGTCACACAGTCCAATACTGAAATAAGCGTCAGTTTTTTAAGACTCCACAGTTTAGAGGAACATACGTAGGTATAACAGGATGGGAAGCATGATAGAATTCGTATTCGCATTATCTACAGTAACACACACAGACTTTCATAAATAAACAGAGATTTACATAAATCTCATCTCTGTTAAGTCAATTTGTTAGAATGTTGTGCCAAATTCCTTAAAGCTATATGATAATTTATTAGCATCTATTCCTCCACAAAATATACACCTAATTTTTATCCAAATCAATTCCTCCAAAGGAACATATTAAGTAAATAATTTTCAAGGGATAATAATATGCATAATCTGGGGTTACGATTCAATATCAGGAGGATAAATTGTAAATCAAGTAGCAGAGTCACCAATCGAGCTACTGTTTTGTTTAATAAAGTTTTTAAAAGACTGATTTAAGCCCATATCTTCTGAATCAAGTCATTTGTAACAAGAAAAGATAGCTTGCTATTTCCACGCAATAGTCATAACAGAATATGGCATCATTAATTAATCGGCATATCTACCATTCCATTGTTTCAGCAACCCTCTGGCCTTGAAAATAACAGTGATTAGCGGAAACCAAGGTCGGCGATATATTTCATAGCGGAAAATAGTATAGTTACGTTCATGGTAAGAATTAGCTAGCTTACTCATGCATAGTCAATTTTTTTAACGTGTTCGGTGTTCACGATAAGCACGAGTGGTCTCGGGAGAAGCAGTTGCGTTCATATTGTAATTACATTGCCAGAACGTGGAATTGGTGCCGCATGCGGCGAAATATCATCTATTTTCGGTTATGATAACTCACACTCCACTTAAATATTATCTAAGTTTATAGAGCAAATATATTCGCTATGTTTGCCACTGCTTCCAAAACCTCCCGGACCAAATTAACATTCAGTTTTTGAATATGCAACGACATAAGAATTTAAGTCAGTGACAAGCATGAATTCTTGTTTGCATTGCGAATTGGAGGCACCTCCGCAACCCATCCCATCCACATGTATACATATCCTTCGGATGCACTCAAAAGGATCTTTTAAGGTAGTCCGAGCATAGTCATAATAGAGACCATATCCGCAGCATACGTTTTAATTTCACCAACTGTAGGAAACACCAATAAAAAATTGCATTATTAATGGTGCAATAACATAGTTTTATATGACAGAAATTGTAAGTAATTAAATGAAAATACCTGAATAAGTCTTTGAACTTGACTCATTTTTTTCTCGCGGTGCGTTTGAAACTAATTCAAAACGGAAGGTTTTTTGTGATCACGAAGAACTTACTACGGTGTCAATATGATTAATTTTCAAAAATAGTTGAGAAAACATACAAACTACACTAGTTAGTTTTTTATGACATCTAAGTGTTAGAAATTTCTCATTTTGCAAATAATGTCTCTCTGGACTGCATACACGTACCATTTCCCATGTAAAAGGGCTGTTAGATTTTGGCAAATATCTCCGAAAGTGATGTGGTGAGGGGTTAAATTTTTGGTGTCAATGGAAGGGTGAGACTTTTGTCTTCAAAATGAGACCAAATTCATTGATTTCTAGGTAAAATGATATTTCGCTCAAACTACCTGAAGTCGCCTCGAGACTCCTTCGTCTGAGCATCCTCGGCGCAAGGACGCTCACTCACTCACCGGCCTCTTCTGCATTCACACTTATCTCTCATCTCCGCCGATGTGCGCAGAGGCGCCGCACAACAAAGCGCAACGAACGGAAGCCGCACGATGTAAACATCTCGAGAACAATGAGCCGAGCGAAGGGGAGAAAGGGGAGGGAAGAGGAGGAGGGGGCGAAAGGGGAGAGAGGGGTGAGAGAGGGGGGGGGGAGGAATGGCGTACACAGACAGACGCCGAGGTGCGGCGTCGGGCGTCACCGAGACAAAAGGGACTCTGGAGGGCTTCAGTGTTTCAAGAAACCTGTTTGGAACACAATCTCAGCGCAGCAGACGTGAAATCCGACCACACGAAGCGTTCACACGCAAGTGGATCAAACATGCCATGGCCGACTCAACCGATTGAAGGCAGACTTATGGGGTGCACGTATAAACGATTGCTTGGAAGCGCAGTCTCACCCGGAAATGCTTCAGGAAGTTTGAGCGGCCCTGCTAAATAATTCCTTAGAAACTGTTCTGTAGAATGTAAGGAATTCTACAGAAATAAACTCTTTTTCTTCAGAACTAGTTCCTTTTCTAAGGATCTGTACAGAACATGAGATCCTGACTCTACAGAACATATGTACAGTTATTTTCTACAGAGCAAAATAAATCCTTACAAGCTGTTCTGTAAAACTGCAGAAATTCTAGGGAAATATGTGAGGTTTCCTCGAGCTTGTAAGGAGTTCTGCAGACCGTCAAAGAACTTCTGTAGAACGTCCTAAGGAATTCCACAGAACGTTCTAAGGTATTCTGCAGAACATCCTAAAGTATTTTGCATAACGTCGTAGGGAATTCCGTAAAATGGCGTTTCAATACTTTAAGGAATATCTACAGAACATTTAAAGAAATTCTGTAGAAGTATTAATACGGAAACTATACAGGATTTTTTAGCAGGGGGGATATCACTTCAACTATAATTTGTGCAATGCGGCCTCACGCTGAAGAAAAAAATCTAACCCTTCAAATGACACCACAATTATCTGACACTTAAATCACTAATTTTCGAGAACCTTGCCATAAAAATACCAATGAATTTACTTTATACCTTTTTGCCGTCCAGCACGTAATCTTTCATTTTCAAATAGCATTTTCAGAGAAGAGGGAATTGATGAAGGGGGTCTGAGTGGAGACGCAAAGAAAACGCTGGTGAAAACTCTAACATGGAGCGGCATGGGTCGGAGACTTGGTCATTGCGAAGGGAGGATGTACGCAGACTTGAGTGGGAATTGAAACAAACCAGTCAAAGTGGGAATCGCTATCACAGCGTAGATCAAATTATAGGTTTAACCTTTTAACTAAATTTCAGGAAAAATGTATCTCTGACGACGTAAAAAAAATACCATTAACCCCCTCGCACCATAGCAGATTAGATCACGCCAATAAAATTAGAGCGATAGATTGTAGAACCGATAGGTATAAAATTTCATTTTATCCACGTACCACTTGGGACCTTAACAGCTGTGATCGTCGTCATAAATAGTGCGAATAGTGATATTAGCCAGACTGTAGATCTTTCTCTTTATATTCTCTACGTTCTTATTTATGCATGATACTTTGAATCTGTAGTAATAGTATTTGTGTCCCGTGCATGTTGGAACGATTGACGATAGAATGTTTCTTGGTAAGGAGATTTTTAATTGGCGCGTTGTTGTGTGGTACGTTGATTTCAATGAAGTTTCGGTGTTCTGCCGAATAATTCATGCATGCCTGGTGTGGAAGCACCCCCTGCCACACACCCTTTGCGTGGCTTGCAGGGTATGACGTAGATGTAGATGAGCGGGAGGTGAAAATAATGAAGAGGGTGCGGTGTGTGGCGAGAGAAGGACGAACGAGGAGGTATTTGATGTGAATAGAGAGGAGAGGAGGATAGCGGCGGAGGTTAGGAGGAGGCAGAAGGGATGGATGGAGGTCGTTGAAGAGGGTAATAAAGTAATACGGGAGCGTAGAAGAGGATAGGAATTCTGCGGGAAATAAGAGGGATACGAGATGAGTAATTTAAGAGAGATCGAATGGCGGGTCACCTGTAGGAGGGAAAACGGAATATCATGCCGGGATTCGGTAAGAACTGCTCGAAAACCAACCACTCGAGCATCTCAAATGAATGAATAAATTTTAAGATGGAAAAAAATAATGGAGAGCAGCATTCGCAATTCCGAAACAGTTCGAATTGAGATTAGAAAGCCAAAATCTGGGTCCGGAGGAAAGGGAATTCATTGACCGTTAATTTTGGCCAAAAGGCTTCCACAGCTCAATTCGCCAGAATTTGTGATGGAGTGCCCTTCTTATTTTTCGATTCCCCCCCCCCTCCTGTAACATGCCTGCAAGAGCCAAGCCGGCGAGGATACAAATAAATCACAAGAAGGTGAGGTTTAAAATTCATATTTAAAAAAAAAACAATATCTGCACCCACCATCCCTCAGGAACACACGGCCACAGAAATCTGAGAAGTTTCTAAGAATAAATATCACTCTGATGGCAGGGGAAAAAATGAATGTCTTTCATAGCTTTACCCTTAAATGGACGGTTTTACTTGGATGCCAGGGTCGAGGTGCAATAACTCAAGGGGAACGGAGCAAAGTTTTAATGTGATAATTTTTCTTTTAAAACTTATCTTACGTCGCGAAAAAGAAAATCCTTAAATTTCCCGAGAAAAAGCTAAAGAATACAGGGCGCCATTGATATCCCCCACAAAGTATACACCGGCCGCACCACACAGTAATAGATACGTATCTGCACAATTCAGTGAGACTGGAGACAACGAGGGGCGATCTACGACGCCCCTGAATTAACATCTCTGCTATACACATTATAAATTCAAGCCCCAGTATGCAAGGCTCGTAAAAGCATTTGTGACTACAGGAGTTCTCATCACTTTTTTTAATTAAGGCGACTGGAGCGGTAATCGTGAGTCAATGAGGGCAAATTTTAGTAACTTTTCAAGAGGATCGATAACAAATTCCAGGACCACGCTTCACTTAAATACAGGTTGGCCATTCAAGTATCAAGCTGAAATTCCCTACTCTTCCAGATTTTCCGGCCTACTTTCACAATTTTCCAGAATGTTTGATAATATGTATTTTACGAAATATTAACGTATTTACACATGATAAGAATATGACAGAAAGCTGTTAAATATTAACTCCAAAATAAAATTAAGTAAAATGATGACATAAAATGTATTTTAACAGTTATGGAGCATCATCTGAATGACGTAACATTGAACACACTTGCAAATATTTGATGAACTTCATGACAAGTATATACCTTAAGGAATAAAAACCAATTTCAAAATGGATAGTTCTTTGTTTTATTTAATAAGTTCCCATTGGTTTCTTCGCACCACCACTGGATCGATGGAAAAGACAAAAATGTTGCGTCGGTAAAATCCATCTTTTGTGTAAGAGGCCATATGCACCTCTTCGGTGGAGGGGAGCATTTCCTGCAAATGCATGGTTGTTCAACTTGGATTGAGATTGGACTAGCGCTACGTTAACTCAATGATTGCGAGTATCGTAATGGCCAGCAGCAAAGCGCGGGATGTTCAAATATCTAAGAAATACCTATGCGTAAGAGGATGAAGAAAAACCACCAATTAACTTTCACAACAAAGATAATTTTTCCACATTTGTTTTTCATTTTCCCTGATATTCCATGACTTTCCAGGATTTCCAGAAGTGTGGCCACCCTGTAAATACATCAGTTTATTCGGAGGAAATCAAATGTAGTGACACATGCGATTGTTGAGTAACAGTACCAAATTTTTCTGTCTTAATTAAATCTATGATGTGACTCGGGATTACGGCGTAGAATTCGAAATATGAGCAAACATGGTACGTAATTACATGTTTTTTTACTCGGCATACCTTGATATTTGTAGCCTACCATAATAATATGTATCATAAAACGAAAAACCTATCCCGCGGACCACAACCTTGACGTGGTGGAATGGGCTAGCTCGTTCCAATGACCCCTAGAGCTGGACTGGTGTGAGCAATTTATATTGCTTCCGGTAGGGCCACCCATTCCAGATAGGTCGAAGGGGTAGGAGCCAGAGGAAAGGTAGTCCCGTGATGGTGTCACGCGAAAAAACACTGTTGGGAAGCGGGGTTGGGAGTCCCCTCCCAACTACCTTACTACCCCGAAAAATAAATGCCATTCAAAGAGAAATGAATCCTGGCAACTACGGGACGCCGCCTAATGGGGCGAGCGTCGGGCCCGGCATCGGTGGAGGCAAAGCCCCCGAGGTCGTCATCTCCCGATATCCTTGCACAACAGAGTCAGCACAGGATACAAGGATCAAGGAAGATAAGAAGAAAGAGAAGATAACAGGGAAAGTACCGATAAAAACAGGGACTTGGAACGTTAAGACAATGATGAGGACTGGGAAGCTGGAAAATATTGAACGATAAATGGATAGAGGGAACATACGATGCCATGGGGCTGTGCAAGGTGAGATGGAAGGACAGCTGCTCTCTGAAGAACAGCGGCGACTACTGGAGTGATAAATACATGGTTAACTAGAGTGGTGGGGTTGAGATTCAACGTGGGGTAGCCAAAGTATTGAACGCAAAATTAGGGAGGAGGGTAGTAAATATTGAACAGGAGAGCGACAGGATTATAGTGGTAGAAAAAAAGCACGCCCTACAAATTTAGAATTAGTCTAAGTGCACTTACCCACAAACAATCATAGGGAAGAAGAGGTGGTGTATGAACAGCAAGAGAAGAAAATCAGAAGTGTCCCGGGCAAGAAAAATCTAATAGTAATGGGCGACTGGAACGCAGTAGTGGGGGAAGGGAGAGATGGGTACTAAGTGGGAGGGTTTGGATTAGGAACGAGAAATGATCGCGGGGAGAAGGCAGTTCAATTTTGTAGGAGAAATAAATTAGTAGTAAAAAGAAACTTGGTTTAAACACCACTCTAAGAGGACGTACACATGCTAAAAACCAAGAAACACAGGGAGATATCAAATTGACTACATCATGGTTAGGCAAAGATTCTGGAACTCGCGGAGCTATCCTGGGGCTGATGCAGACTCGGATCATAATTTAGTCATGATAAATTGTAATGTTAGATTAAAACGCTTAATAAAAGTAGAAGGATGAAGAGGTGAAACTTGGAAGAGATGGAGCTTGGCGTTGCATGGGGCAGAAACGTGGACCCTTAAGAAGGAGGACGAGAATATGCTGCAGGCATTTGAGATGTGGATGAGGAGATAGATGGAGAAAGTGGACGGAAAGGAAGACTAACGAGGAAGTGCTTGAGATGGTGGGCTAGGAATCTTTTGAGTGAAATCCGGTATAGGCAGGGTATATGGCTGAAGGATGTAAATAAGGGCTATGGATTGCTGAAGAGTGTGATAGAGGAAAGGATGTCGGGCAAGCGGGGAAGGGGAAGAAAGAGAATAGCTTTCATGGACGGGATGAAGAAGGCTAGATCGCATGCTGAGGCGAAAAAGGATATACTAGAGCAAGATAGGCCACTGAAAGAGTAGACAACCAGGGCAAGAGTCTCTGACATTCAAAAAAACCTACCTTAACCGGTAGAATGCTAAAACAAAACGAAATATGAAGAAGAAAACGTGCACATTTTTAGCCGAAATACCTGCCTCCGTGATCCGTGCCGTGCCGAGCAACCGTGCCTCCATGATCCGTGCCGTGATACCGTGCGCATATATAATCGAAATGCCTGCCTGGAACCTGCCTCAATGGCCAACTCTCTTAAGCGGTCACCTCTTACAGCGACCGATTTTTTCGGGAACGGATGAAATGCATTTTCCATAAACATCAAGAAAATATTTCCGCTCACTGCTCCTCGATTCTCACCCGTATCTAATACGCCTGCTCTCAATTCTCATACTCTTTCCTTAGAGTCCACATACTGCCTCCTTACAACGCTACACCTTCATCAGATCTTCTATATTCCTCTACGTCTTCGTACAAGGTCTACGATATTTGTGCTCCGATAGGAGTGTTATTCTTCATGCGAAAGAAAACATTCACCGCATATAGCGACGAATTGTATTGGCAGTGGTCAAAGTGGCGCCTCTTATGTGGTCCGGCATTGACTGTGCTTTTGCTCTGATCTCTCTTGTAAAGGAAGCGATTCCCTCGAAAAGCACCGCTGAAGTGAGGGACATGGAACGCTTAGTTACGAGTTCGCAAATTATCGTGTAGTTCAGGCGACTAGCAGGCAGCTAGCCTGCTCACTCCGTGAGCAAGGGTGTGTACCCGCCCCAGAGCTATCAGCTATGGGATTCTAGGGGATAGTGTCCTAGTCTAAAAATTGCTCCTTGGTGAGAATGTTTTTTTTTCACTGTTCTCTTTTGTTGTTTATAAAGCCACATGAATAGGAGAGCACTGTGGGTTTCTTTTGTTTCAACCTTTACACTCTTCCACTCTCTGTTTTGGCCTTTATCCCTTGTCACTGTGTTTCCCAGCATCTGGTTGTTGCAACCACAACCCAAAAATTATCCATTTCACCATTACTTCACTTTACTGTACATTCACACTTACACCTTTGCACGGCTGGTGACCTACCACCCACTGCCACACGCCCAAGCTATAAAAATCCAGAACTACTACCAAATCATGAAGGTAGAGATTCCACATCAACGCACCAAACCTCACTCTTCTAGCTCAAAAATCGACAGAGAAAGAAACAAAACGGATACAAAATGACAGACACGATACAAAATTAATATACATGTATAGATATGCTTTCGTTATCTCTTCGAATTGTGTCACTCATGACGATGCCGTCTGAGGCCGCTTCCAGTTGCACAACGTTTTTCGCTGTGTAAGACGGCCTTTAGGGGAAAGATGTCTCTCTTTGCGAGGAAATGGATAGGTTGACGGGAATGGGTGAAGGATTGGATCCCATTGGTGCGTGGGCTGTGTTCATCGTGTGTCTTTATATTCCCTCTCTCCATGCCTTCGCCTAGATAGCGGAGGCGCTGTCTAATGGCCGTCGATATCGGTACGGGAAATGTGAAGGAGCGCACACAACCTGATTACGAAGCGTTTATTTACGACTGCACATTACACGACGGCCCTCCATCTCACGTGCTCATGACTGGAAGTTTTAGTACAGAGTCATTCCGAAGAGGAGGGAATGTGGTGCGGCGAGAGGGGAACGACGAACTTGAAATTGTATGTTTTAGGGATATGTCAGACACACTCATGGTGAAGGAAGTTTTTATTCTCTCCCTCTTCTGTCTCGCTCATCTCGCTATTTCAGTTGTAGAAACGGTGCGTCATAAGAAAAATTAATTTGCTAGCGAGCAATCTTTATTTTGAAGTTTTTATCAGTTCTAGAGATGCTGGGCGGGCTTTAAGTAACATCCTCCGCATATCCCCTTATTTGAGTGAATTTGAAATGGCAATTTTGAGTCACTATGAAAGCACATGGTGTTTGTTTAAGAAACTGCACCAATTCCGATATATTTATTGAAGCAAAGATGAGTGAAATGTTTTGCAAAAACTCTTTAGATTATAAGAACTAATAAGTGAAGACAACTATTGACTTGCATCATGCCTATCGGGTGGGCTTTCTGTAGTGTTTTTCTGCAGTATTTTCTACCTGACACCATCGACGAAAAACGAACGAATCATTATTCAGCATGATGAGGGAGCCGGGGGTAACATTGAGAGGGGGAAGGGTAAGCTGAATGTCAAAGTTTTAACAGGGGGAAGCTGTTGTGTAAGCAGGGAAAAGAGGAAAGAGAATAGGCTCAATAGATGGAATCAACGTAGTTACTTAAACTTTGATGAAGAATATAACCGTGATAAATGACCAAGGTCCTGCAATGTGGAACATCTTCAATCCCTTCCAAGTAACGTAGCAGTTTGGCCATTTTTAATAAGAAAATTTATATGAATTATTCTCTCTTACAAATTGCATGTAAATAAAACATTTGCTTGATAATGTCATATTTTAGCTCCCTTAATATGAAATAGCACAATAGCCTTGCATTGCCGTAATTTTTTCGTGGCATTTTGAAAGGAAATTTACAATTAGTCCCATCCCCTAACTACCCGTCAATTTTTTACCCGCGAGCAAACTTACCAGAAGTAGATAAGTGAGTCGATGCGGCTACGAACGTAAGTTTTCTAATTAGGCACCTAACTGTTGTTCTCAGGGTCGAAAATCAAATGTTACATCAGTTTTGCGCCATCAGGTCCCGGCAAACGAGAAATTTGTGGCCCTGTCGTCGACTCCCGGAGTGTTGGCGCCGCGCCGGCGCCTTTCTCGGTTTGCGCCCGTGTGGACGGCGACACCGCCACATAATGTTGCACGTTCACACACGTCGTAGCATCTGTTATCGAGTCCGGGAAGTTATCGGCCGGTAGCCATCCATATCCGAATGTCCCGTTTGATTTCCTCCCCCTCTAGTCCCACTCGGCGTTGCAACACCAGGGGAGGCGCCACCATCGCCCCTCCCCCAACCCTCACTCTTTCCCCGTGCAACTGACAGCATCAGTAACAGCGCCACTTGACCCGCCTCCACTTGACTCGAGGACTCAGAACGCTCACGATGTCCACCCGTAATCACACAGAGCGCGCTACGGCGATCACTCCGACGCAATATCCGCTCGCCGTCGGCGGGACGGGCGAAAAGAGACATTTCAATTTCATTGCTTTACAAGCTTTCATTCGCTTCGATTGCACCTCGTGTTCCGCGGATTGGCTGCCTCTGCTATTTGGGGCATTTTGAGGTGACTGAAGTACATCTGTACCCTTGCTCGGCTACGTGAATGCCGTGTTGAAGCCATAGGCGAAAAAACATAGCTTTGAAGCTGCAATAATGAAAATTATCACATTAACTCTTGCCTACAAACCCTGGCTCTTAATTTTCTTGCCCTTAATTTTCGGTGTACTAGCGGTAAAAAATTGTTTACATTCACTTTTTTCGAACAAAATCAGCAAATCCCAACTGCACTCTTACATTGGACGGACTCAGAAACACTCTAATAATTATAAGTCAACGCGAGACTTTGCGTAATACTTACAAGAACGTATATAACAGTTTATAAGGAGGATTGTAAGGGTCGCCGATTTCTGATTCTTAAAAGAGTGCGTCGGAAAAGCCTGTCCGTTCGATCGATGAGAATGCCCACCCCTAAAACCAAGTTCAAACGCACACACATTAAAATGGTGCACGCACAAAAGGAAATAAAAACACTGCCAACTCAACAATCGTCCATCAATGACTGCGAAATGGGAGGAAAGAGATCTACATCTACGTCATACCCTACAAACCACCCAAAGGATGTGCGGCAGGGGGTGCTTCCACGCCAGGCATGCATGAATTATTCGGCAGAATACTGAAACTACATTGAAACCAGCGTACCACATATGCAACGCGCCCATTAAAAATCTACTAACCAAGAAACAATCGATCTTCAATCGTTCCAACATGCAAGGGATGCAAAGACTACTACTACAGATTCAAAATATCATGCATAAATAAGAACATCAATATTCACATCATGCATAAATAAAAACGTAGAGAATATAAAGAGAAGGATCTACAATCTAGCTAATGTCACTATTCCCACTATTCATGACGACGATCACAGCTGTTATGGTCCCAAATGGTACGCGGAAAAAATGACATTTTATACCTATCGGTTCTACAATCTATCTCTCTAATTTTATTGGCGCGATCTAATCTGCCGTAGTACGAGGGGGTTAATAGTACGTTTTTTACGTCGTCAGAGAAATTTCCTGAAATTTAGTCAAGAGGTTAAGCCTAAAATATAATCTAAGCTGTGATAGCGATTCCCATCCTAATTCTTCTAACAATCCAGACACACTAGCAATCTTATCGTAGCATCGTTTCACAAACCTAGCTCCTCTTCGCTGCACGCGATCTAATTCCGATATCAAACCCGCTTCATATGGATCCCATACACTGGCAGCATATTCCAGATGAGGCCTAACGAGAGACAAGGAGAGAGAGAGTGAGAGGGTGGGGGATGTAGGGATGGAGGGGGGAGATGAAGGAGAGGCAATTAGTCACACGCCCTCTTTCTCCTCATTCAACTCAGGGTTTTTTTTACTTTCCGAGTGCACACCACGCCTCCTGTCGTCTCATCTGATGGCAGTCCTCCACGCCACGGATACTATAACAATTACTCACGGTTATTTACTCCATTTCACACTCAAGATTGAAGACATCGTGATGATCTTCAAAGATGGCTGAACGCCATGGACCATGCACTCCGAGAGTAAAACATGAATATAAATAAGACCATAATCCTAGAATGCGGAAGATAGATACGCAGACTGAAGAAGCCTTGGTGAGGAGAGATAAATTGGAGCAAATGGATTCCTTCACCTACCTCGGAAGTACCATCACCTGGGACGGAAGAAGTAGGACGGACATCAAGCGAAGAAGAGCCAAAGCCAAGAAAATGTCCAAGATGGTAAGGCAACTACCGTACTCAGAGAGGTTGGATTGAGAACGAAGAACAGTAAGATAATTCATTCGTATTCGAGCGCAACAATATGGACCATAAACAGATCAGAAAAGATTGGAGGCTATTGAAACTTGGTGTTGGATGGGGATGGAGTATATCACATGGACTTAAGAAATAAAAAATGGAATTAGTAAACAAAGAGTAGACAAGGAAAGGACCCTTGGGAACAATGCACAGAAAATTAAAATCAGATGTACTGGACTGGAAACGCCCTGAGGCAGAATGGGTTTTTGAATACTATAAATGAGAGTAAAATAGCGAGAAAAGCCCAAAGAGGAAAGCCAAGCGATAAATTTATAGGACTAATAAAAAAGATGTTACATTAAAAGAATATCCAGCGAGTAAGGGGCGTAGCGCGTTAGGTGGGGAATGATGGAGGGCTGCAGATAACCAATCTTAGGAATCAACGACTAATCAATGAATGGCACAGAAGATTCGCAAAAGATTTGTCTGCCATTTTGAAGCGAATCCCTGTTTTTAATCAATCCAACAACGAGCAACATGAGAGAAGGATGTGGGAGGGGCAACGTTATGGTGATCCATTCCCGAATTAAAAATTCTGGAATTACTCGAATGAAAAAGCAATACACACTTCGTAAGTGGAGTTGCCCCTTGAAAATAACGTTCAACGATTGTAAAAATCAGCTTTTTTGAAACTTCATCTCATCTGGTTATGAAATACCTTTCCATTTGTTAATGTCCGTAATTAAAGTCTTTGCTTTTGCGATGACCTAATTTTCTCGAATGACTAAGTCCGTAACCTTTAATCGATAATCCCTCCCATATAATCCATCCCCGAGAGGGGAAATATCCAACTGGTGAGTAGCATCGCTTTCTTACGGACAATCGAGGACAATTTATAGCACAGAAGATAGCTTTTGTTCATTTCTTCGAGGCTGCGTCAGCTCACATATTGTCGCGCCTTTCTAGAAAATAAGAGCAAGCATTTCTTTATCCACGGAGTATTACTATTTCTGAAGAAATATTTACCTGAAAATACTTGAATTTCCTAGGCACTGATTCAACTGAATTCTTCTCACTGTTACTTATAATTCCTAATATAAAAGCCATACAGAAGTATCATCCACATATTATGATCCACATAAGGCAGATTGACGTTTTTTAGGCGAGTGGTGAGCTTCAAAAAAAGGAGAGTTTAAACAACAGATCGCGCTCACTCAAGACATGACCGCATGAAAATCTCGCACTCGGCACATGACATCCAAGTTGCGAGTTGAATGAGAATATCCGTCCGAATTCTCTGCGAGTCGTTATTCCCAAACGGATTTGGAGGATATGTCAAAAGAAAGAACCAGGAGCACAATATTTTATTATAAAAAAATTGTTTCGATTTTCAAAATTGTATTTTTTAAATTTTCATCTCATATCTATTAGAAAATTATTCCGCTGACAGCAGAAATCGTCAAAATTATTAAGTATCATTGTATTTGTGTTTGAAACCTTGTCCTAATATCGCGTAGTAACTCATGGTTAATTCTTCGTAAGCCGCTTCCCAGTAACAAAAGATATTTCATTCCTTTTGGAGGCGCTCTAAGTAAGCTTTATCCAATTAAGATTCCATGAAACATTTAATTTTTAAAAACTTCATTCTCAAGCCGTAATTCTCCATTCCCTTGATATTTCACGAGCGACATAAAGTTCCCGCAAACCACCCTTCGTAGGTCGTAGGAATCCACTCGAAGTCGCCGGGGGTTGGCAGCCTTGTTGGGGCCGGGAAGCGTGCTGGTGACGAGAGGGTGGGTGGGGTGAAGAGGGAGAGGAGAATAAGAGGATCATGGGAACGGGAGGGCCTGGGGTGGAATAGTTTGTGGGCGGACAGCCGAGTTAAGGGGCAAACGTCAGACCCACATCTGCCACGATCGCATGAGACACCGCCCCCGGGGCAACCGAATGTACCTACCAACCGAATGTAACAATACCGCTGCCTCTCTTTATTAAGATGTGCTGCGAAAAGCGCAGAGCCTGCCATCGCCATCATCTTCCTAGGGACACACTACATAACTTTAGACACATATGATACTTACTCCCAGGTCATTCCACTTTAAAGAACATTTCACCCTCAAAAATATGAACGTAAACATTGGTGAAGCCGGAAGAGTATTTGAAGATTTTAAGCCCATTGTACTAACCATTGATTTTTCTCAATGAGACGTTCAATGATATAAGACCTGCTCTATCAATTTATCGTTCCAGGTTTGGCACGGCATAAGTGCTGGTGAAGGATACTGACTCTTGGTCGTGGCTTCTTTGAAGTCCTCTTCTCCCTTGCGTTGCCATCTTTGATGGACCGCAAGGGCCTAAGATCTAGTTGCCTTGTATCCACCAAAATTGCCATGGGAATTAGGGAGCCTGGATAGCGTAGTGGTCTGCGCATTGGTCCGGCAAACCAAAGGTCCGAGGTTCGATACCCGGTCAAAGCCGAATTTTTCTCATTGCAATTTCTTCAAAATATTCACCCGCCATGTATGAATTTCAGATAGCCTAATTCAAGGTTTTCAGGAGGACACCCTTTGCAGTAATAGAATGGTGCTGGCTATAAAGCTTTTGAACCACAAAGACCCATTACTTCTTCTGTCTTTAAAAATAGTGCTCGCAGATTAAAGAATGTCGTTGGTGGAGCTATTTAAATATTCCAAACTATCGTACCGTATTAAATTACGAGCAAAATAAGATTATTACCTTAACTTCAGGTATATCGTGGAGAACACACATAAAACATCAGAGGCACAGCATTTAAGAAACTTGGATTTACCAAGCATATAATATGAAGGTCCTCGGATGAGAAAGTAAAAGAAAGAGGCAGCTTCGCTCTGGTTAGGACACACAACGAATTCATCGCGAGTATTTGGGATCCTGGAGAGAAAGATTTAATAAAAACTAAAAAAATATATCGTAGAGCTGGGCGATTCGATAAAAATCGCAACGAGCGAACACAGAGTTTTCCTCAGCTTTCAGATGGATTAGATTGGGAGCCAATAGATACACGGAGGCGGCCCGAAAGACACACTTTGCTTGAGAAATTCAAAATAGGAGTGTTTCATAGCGACATAGAGAATATAATTTTGACGACACACTACATTTCTATGTCCGACAGAAGCAAAAAAAGATAAAAAAGATACACTGCCGAACAGATAAGTACAAAAATTCGTTCTTTCCGCACACAATAAGTGACCACAATAAAAACTGAGCTCCACTTTAAACACATCCATAATACATTTCGCCATGTCACCTTCCAAAACCTTTACTTCTTTACAAGGCTGGCGTGCTAACTCTCCCTGCCACACGCCCGTGCGGCGACTCGCGGAGTAGTACGTAGATGTAGAAGAGGAACAAAAGCGGTAGTTTATTCCACCGCCATGAATTGATGAGGCGTGCGTGCGAGAAAATACTGAGGATATTTTTTGTCTTTCGGACACTTCTCTCTCAGTTGCATTACACATAATGGAAGGGAGGTGGAAGCAAATTTTTGAAGCGAAAAAGACGGCACGTCGAAACGTAGGAATTCCGGGACGGGATGGGATATATGACGTAACTCTTGGGATTTAAATGGACGCATTCATTTGTTGATGAACTCTTATGGTCGGGCGGATACCATGGAAAAACTCAGAGGAAAATAAAGTTTTGGAGTACCAAGTATCAGACGACAACTTGCGGAAATTAACGATCGATAGCATCGCGATATAGGCGGATACTTTGTATGTTCCCACAATGAGTGTCTTTCATCGACCTAGGTTTCGGCATTTTTCGCCATCAATATGGCACAAATAATAAAAACGTATGATAATAGAAAAAGAGTCCGAAGCCAATGTCGAGAGTAAATTTAACTCAGAACAGAAATTAAACAAGTATAATGCATAATTGTGATAATGTAATCATCGGAGGAAAGTTACAAAATCGCACGCTTCGGACATTCCATACGAATAAGATGTGGAAGGATCAACCTTTTTAACCAACGAACAGTAACCACGGATATTCAAAATTAACCCGTAGGCATAGTCATATTTCCCGTGTCACGGAGTTGCACTAGGGAATATCTCCGATGTGGGCGAATTTTTCTAGTAACATACCAAGGTCGTTCATTATCGACCGTATTATTCCTTCAATACACGTCTTCGCAAACGGGACCGCCATTAAAGAGTATATTTTGGCGCATTCTCCATAAGCACAGCGTTGGCTATTCGACGTTTTTGTCGATTGGCAGTGTATTTTTGTATACGGATGGGAGTACCTCTGAATAAAAATATAATATTGTCGAATCTTCTTTTTGCTGAGGACCAGGTCATAATGGCACAAGACACTGATGATATCAAGTACATGTGCAGGAAATCCGCTGAAGAACATAAGAAATGCGGTCTAAAAATTAACTGAAAGAAAACTCAACATCTAACCAGCAGCAATGAAGATGTAGAAATTGACGGGAATAAAAGCAAAAAAGTATCCCATTTAAAGTATTTAGGATCAGTAGTACAAAGTGATGGATCCTCAAAATTGGAAATAGAGAATCGGATGTGCCAGAGGAGGAAGGGCAATTGGAATACTGAATCCCTTGCTATGGAGCAGCAACATACTCGATAGAACAAAAACAAATATATTTATAAAGCAATAGTAGAAAGTGTAATGCTTTATGGAGCCGAAACATTGACTACAAATGAAAGAGAGAAAAAAGTAAACTGCGAGCCACTGAAATGGACTTTTGGCGGAGGTCGGCTATGAAATCAAGAATAGAAAGAGTTAGAAATGAGTAGATATCAGAAATCATGGAGGTAGAGAAGGATGTAGTGGATACTATTGAAGAAGGAAGATTACGATGGTATGGACACGTCCAAAGAATGGGGGAAGAAAGAATTAAACCGAAAGCTGCTCTAAAATGGGTTCCGGAAGGCAGAAGGAGAAGACCCAAGAAGAAGTCATGGTGGGATGGAGTGAGGGAGGAAATGGAAAGGTTGGATGTGGAAGATGCATTTGATAGGGACTGGTGGAGTGTAGGGATTGGGTGATGGACCTGATGAGTGGACCCTACTATCTATGGAAAGATAAAAATGTGTTGGGTTTGGGGAGGGAAACTGCTGTAAAGTGGAATAGCCCTGGTAAAATATTTTTTTTTTAATTTTTGTATTCGAAATGACGATATGCGCCAAATATTCTCAGATATCCAAAGGTGTTCTATGCTCAGAGAGCAAATTAGCGGCGGTCTTGAGGTAGATGCATGGATCTGCGGATATATCAAATCGAGCATCACACATGATACAAAGAGTCGACGCAAGAGAGGAGATGCAGTGCGACTGGAATGGAGGGAAGGAAGAGGAAAGCGTAAGAGGGGAGGGGAGAGAGAGGGGAAGTAGGGGAGTACGAAGGAAGAAAGGGGGTTGAGGACAGGAGTCTTTGGGAGACAAATGACTGCTCTCCCCCGGTTGCCAAGGAAACGGCACAGCTTCCGACCCCCCACAACCCTCACAGCGGATCACATCACATCCGACCCATGCGAGTCCAACCGCCTCCATTCCTTTAAAATGCCTTTCATTCCATATTGTCGCCTACAATGTTATCTTACATCGTTACCGAACACTGCTACATTATATTGTTTCCTCCAGATAGAACCATTTTTCTACCCTGGTAGTAGCCGAGAGTTAATTGGACACGGTCATGAAAGTATTAAAAGGATAAGTGCGTTATCAAAGAATGTGTAAATTGAGAGGACAAAATTGACGACGAAAACCTTGTTGAAGGAAGAAACACTCGAGAGGAGAGTAAAATAGAGTGTACAGATGCATAAATGAAGCACTGTATGGTGCGGAAACGTGGACTTGATGAAAAGAGGACGAGTATGGGTTTAAGGCGTTTGAGAAGTGGGTAAAACAGTGTAACATTTTAATTCCACCATAGCCTAAAATATCAGAAACTACAGGGCATTCCGAAAACGACTCACAACAATTTGTAAGTGGCAGCTAAGCAACGCACAATAATTTGTTAATAGCAGCTAGGCGAGAATAACAGAGGGCAGGGAAAGGGTATTTATACAGTGAAGGGCAGGGGGGCAGTCTGACAATCAAGGACTCTCGTGGAACTGAGCAGATGAAGTTATCTTTGGGCATCAACGGTACAAGCTGCTTGAGGAGCAACCGTATTTCAACGCAGGGTGAATCCGGGAAGCAACGGGAATATCACCAGAGGAGCCGTATTTTAACGCAGGGTGTATCCGGGAATTTAGCTGGCAAGGAACACAACATCCACCGATATCGATAAGGAAATTGTATGTATGATTTTCATTTTTTTTATATGTTCTGTGATGAGAAGAAGAAACGCGAAGTGGCTCAAGTGAGAAAAAGTGCATGGCCTGTTCAATTTTATGAGCCTGAAGAGAAGTGATACAGTGAAGGGCAAAATATATGTTGTTTATTTAAATGGTATGAAATATTTATGGTGGTTGGTAATAATTTGTGTAAAGGGATATTCATATTCTTTCTCGTAATATTTTGTGAATAAAATGTATTGTTCAAACTGAGAAGGAGAGTCCGGGCAATTTATTAGTAAAGTGAGGTTTGCTGGAGAGAGAGTTCAGAAAGAGAAGACAAAATCAGAGTCGCGCACCACGTGAGAGAGAGTGGGAAATTATTTATTAATATGTTTTGTTACAACAGGAAATGAAAAGTACAAAGAATCGATAGTCTCATGATCCGCAGCACAAAATCCACCGCCACGTGGAATACTTGCCTGTATACACTTCGCTTAAGGTGTCTCTAAGCATTTGGGTAGAGGAGATTTTTAAAAAAGTGTGCATAAAGCGTGCGCCCAAGCAAAGACAATGTTCGTCTTCAAATCTCAAATTCACGACGACCCTGAAGAGTTAAGAAAATTTTATCCATTACACTCAAGCAATATCCATCGCTCCCAGCCAAACCATAAAACGCTTCTTTATTTCGATCACACGTGAATTATGTTGGGGATAATTTGAAGATGTACGCGCGCAGTCCGCGGTCGGAGGTCAAGCGAAGTTCCCTATAAAAGGACAAAAATAATCATGATGCACACGCCTTTCAAGTCAAATTGACTCCCAGTAGAAAATGGAACGAGAACGCAATACACTAAGTTGGGTTTCGACAAACAAGGAGACGACCATGCTCACCGTGTGGACGGACATTTAAGAATGACAGTATATATACAACAGCACAATAAGAAACAATTGTCGAATTCATCGGATTAGATTCTCAGTATTATAGGTGGCAACTGCTACAATGCATTCTAGCAATTCCTCAAGCATTCTTAACCATTCATTTTCTAAAAGGCACTTTCCGATGCACCTGTACGAGCAATTCCATCCATAGCGTAAACAGATGCTTCCCGCATTAATGTCATGGACTAGGTTGTGGAGATTCACAATCTTAGGCTAAAGGCAAGTGTGCCTAGTCTTTTAAACTTGAAAATGATGCTTCCGACGTTGAAATACACCGAGTGATAACTGAATGAACAATTGTAAAATGTATTTCAATGATAATGCTTAAGATGCTTCCCATCTTCCCCGACCAAAACTGACAGTTTTCTTTATCTCCCCCAAATTCCTCCTCGTCCCATTGCTTATCACTTTGCAAGTAAATGACGCCGAGAGGCACACCTTTTAGAAATTAGGTGCGCCTTTTGCGGCTATCAAGGCTCGGAGAAGATGACGACTGCCAACATTTTTCATTAACATAACCAAGAATTGCCGCATTTCTCTCAAATATGCTACTATCTAGGACATGGTTAAATTAGGAGATACTTCCATTCGATTAAATATTGTAGTGGACTCGGGATGAACATTCCAGGTTAAGCATCCGCAAAGCACTTGGCGAAGTACTTCTACATTAGATTGAGCTTCGAGATGCTAATAATGATACAGTGACAATGATTCACCTACTGCCTAAGTACCATTACACTAATCAATATCCCTTCGCTAAAGATGCTTTTAAACTAAGCGTCCCCAGGAATTTGCCTTTCCAAATTCCAACGCCACAGTGCTGTTTGACGCGTTGAGTTATATGGAAGCTTTTATTCATAGCCATCGCCATTTCTTTTCCTGGAATTGGTTCAGCTCATGAATCAAAGTTTTCTGAGCTGTATCCCAACGGATGGCAGCTCAATGGAGTTAGGTTCTCACCAAAGATTTATAGCATTTTCCGCGCCTTCACTTTTCCCTTTACCACATTTACCCCCACTGCGTTCCAAAAATGCCGACTTTAACAAAACGCCACATGCATTACACACAACCTCTCCTCAAGTTTGGTGAGGCTCCCGAACAATGCACAGGACTGAGAGCGCTTTTAAGGCGTCAGGAGTGGTCATCGTGAGTTACTGAGGGCACATTAAAATCATATGTCAACTAAGTCACCACCGAATTCTAGGTCAGCACTTTACGTAGTGCGAGCATCTGTATGCACGATGGAACTAACCCTACCTATATTCAGTCATACATAAATGATGTACGACATAAAATTCAAAATTTTCTTCTCCATTAACGCATTGTTATGACTTGAAGCATGAAAATATATAAAGGATTTAGATGTTTGGAATTATTGCCTAGGCTACGTGTTGCCTAAATTTCCACTTATTGTTCACCCAGTTCTTTTGGAATCTACTTCGATTAGAGTCTTTTCAGCTGTTATTGTAAATAAACGTAGTTAATTGTTGCTAACGTGAGACTGTGGTGAATATTCAATAACGATAGAGGAGATATGAATTACTCGATGCTTTGAATAATATCTTGCTATTTTTGTGATCTAAAAGTTACTTTGTAAATGCTAAGAGGAAATATCTACTACAGAAAATGTATAAGAGGTTTATGAAACGTCCATCGTGTGCCGACGACGACGTTTGCCAGACTCTGATTCTAATTTGAATACATTAGGCCCGTTTGTCTTAATTTTGGTTTGGTTTGTTTCACACCCTTCGCTTTTATTAAGTTTTTTTTTACAAATCTATAAACGTCATTATGATTGATTAATGGCTAAAAATAGCCGAGGAAAAAACACCCAACTACTCTCTATTAAATTTATGACATGGTATGATTGTTGTAAATTCCTCATTTTATGAATATGATATCTCTGAAGGACATCCTCGCATCCAAAGGTCCGTGGTTCCATTCCCGGTCCAGTCGAATTTTTTCTGCTTGGAATCGGCCATCATTACATCTTCACACCACCATTGTGTTCGTAAATTTTATGTGTTCCTATCCTCTTTCTTTCTACCTTTCTGTATAAACATTTATATGTGTGTATTTGCCGCTGAGCGGTCTGAGTGAATGAACGAATATATAACTGCACTTAGGTTCACTCAAGTGACGAATATATAAACAGTTTGCCAGAGGAAGGCAGACGATAAACACAGAGAAACAAAAAAATGAACACACTTACAAAGTTTCTTGATATTTCGGTGCCACTAGCACCTTGGTCTCTTGGTCTACGCTCTTGCGACCAAGGTGCTAGTGGCACCTTGAACACATAAAGTTTCTTGACTTGAAGTCACTAGCACCTTGTTCGCAAGAGCGTAGAAGACCTTTTCGAAGAGCGTAGAAGGTCGCAAGAGCGTGATGGTCTTCATGGCAATGACGGATACTCACGTTTTTGGCCCGTACTTTTTTGAGGAGAACGTGAGAAAGGAAACGTGCCGAGCTACGCTGGAGGAAAACATGTTCCGGGACATGGAGAGGGAGAATTACGGCACCACTGAGGAAATGTGGTTCCAGCAGGATGGAGCACAAGCCCATAGTTCCCGGGCGGTCATTCATGTACTCCAACAGAGGTTTCGCGAGCGGCTTATTCCGATGGGGAAGCAAGTCACATGGCCGCCAAGATGCTTTGACCTCACGCCTTGTGATTTCTTTCTTTCAGAATTCTTCATCACCATTGACTCTGGCAGTCTTAAAAATCTCAGATTCATCATGTTTGTTTCCCCGTCTGGCCATTTCTAACACCTGTGACCATTGCTCTCAAAATAACCCTTGGAGGTCAGGAGACGACAAACAGGACGAGGGAACTTCATCTAATTCTTCACCCTTCCTATGATTCGATACAGTTGTTTGTTTGTAGGCCCGATTCATTTTTGTCACCCTGTGACCTTTGACCCCTGAGTAACCCTTTAAGGTCAAGGAGATGACAAGAGGTATCTGAAGACCTTACCGTTGACCTTGGTACCTTTTTAAACCTATGATTCGATACATTTGTTGGCTAGATTCATTATTTGGTCCCCCCTGTGACCTTTGACCCCGGAGTAACCCTTTAAGGTCAAGGAATGACAAGAGTGACCTGAAAACCTTACCATCGACCTTGGCACCTTTCTAAACCTATGATTCGATTCGTTTGTGCCCTCGATTCATTTTTGGCACCCCTGTGACCTTTGACCCCTGAGTAACCCTATAAGGTCAAGAGATGACAAGAGGGCTCTGAAGACCTTACCGTTGATCTTGGCACATTTTTAAACCTGTGATTCGACTGGTTTGTAGGGGCGATTCACTTTTTGTCACTCCTGTGACCCTGACTGTGCCATTTCAGGGGTCACGGTTGCATTTTCGAACTCGAAAGCTCTTTTAATGTATTTTTAGTGCCCAAAAACCTAATAATTGAAAGTTTTGAAAAATAATTCTGTCTTTTTTGTATTTCGAATTATTTAACATTGAAAGCCCATAAGGCAAAATTTGGATTTTTGGTTAGACCTTATTTCTGGGGTCAAAAGGTCAAATTTATAAAATTTTGCTTATACTCAACAAAACTTACAACCTTTTTCCACCCAG
The DNA here is from genome assembly GCA_963169105.1 of Ceriagrion tenellum. Classification (NCBI taxonomy): domain Eukaryota; kingdom Metazoa; phylum Arthropoda; class Insecta; order Odonata; family Coenagrionidae; genus Ceriagrion; species Ceriagrion tenellum. The sequence continues at coordinate 145,998,223 of OY720637.1, forward strand.
GTACGAAATTTCATCCAAGTGGCATGAAATATAGTGTCTAAAATTACAGGTCAAAAATGACACACGATCAATGGGACACCGTATGTACAGTGGCGGAAGAAATTAACGCAAAATTTTTCGCGCGCCAGAATGCGGCATTTTTGGGAACTTCTAGGAGCAGTACACACTCGAAAGACTGGCAACACTGAGGAAAACATCGTCTACCGCAAATATTTGAAATCCGCAATGGAACTCACATTTGCTGGAGCGTAAAACTTAGTCATCAATCGCCTCATTTTCGAGCTTTCTTCTAATATTATTCGCACATTCAGTCGCGGTGTATCGCTGTGTTTATTTCAGCATAGTTCTTACGTCGAATGATATCATTTATACAGAAAGACTGATCATAAAAAAATATTCACTATCCCACCCAATTCGGTGTATATGCTGAAGTCTTCATCTTCTACCACCAAGGGATATTTATTGTGGTCGACTTTCCGAGGATCTTTTTGAATGATGTGTACTGTGTCTTTTTCACCGAAATGATATAAATCGAGATTTATCCGCACCAAATGTCGATACAAAAAAGATTTAATTAAAATAAGTATAGTCTACGTGATGAAATTTTTCACGATTTTCCATTTGTAGATTGACGAAGTTCCTTAGACGGATATTTATTAAATTCAAAACGGATATTTATTAATAAATCGTTCTTGACCCAATATAAATCCGTTTTTAGTTCGTCAGAATGGGATTAAACTATGAAAACATACGTAAATATATATAATTTCAAGAAATAAAAATAAATGTGCTCGCATCGATACCGAATAATCTAGGCATATTTTCCCGATATTTCTTTCATTTTATCACAGGAAGCTTGGTGACTAGCTGTCCTCTGTTAAGCTTTATCTAGTAACTGCAGGATATACGAATAAACATTCCGAAAAGTTTACCGAAATTAGGTATGCAGTTATGGATAAACATCTCTATTACGTCTGACTGCATAATATCTTACACGCTTAGCTAGAAATTCGCCGCACATTTAAAATTAACAGAAAAGCCTTTTAAAAGACTTCAGTTTGGAGTAAAATGTCATTAATGAAATAAATTAATTGGTAACGGTTAATGTTGTAGCTGTCAGATGTATTTGGCTAGCTAAAGAGTGGTCCGTGTTCGATTTTTAATGGACACAAATGAGATTTTATATAAATTTTCTCATATTGGCGATATGAATGAATGTAATGTGTAGCTGCAATGACTGGCTGATGATATGAATTTTTTTTAAATACAAAAGAGATAAAATTTGCCTAGTAAAAATCAATTTACTTGACCTGAACTTGAATGAAAAACTCAACAATGTCTCGACCAGGGGTGGGGTCACGGTTCTTTTCTTTTTATGGTCGTTATCGTCATCCAAAAGGCAAGCCGCATTGGTAGGGCAATGCTCAAGGTCCTTAAGGCGCACTCCACTGCTATGTAGCACCCGATCTTTCTTGATGACGATCACGTTTTCGAAATCATGAGCGTACTCGAACAATATTATCATGAAGAACCATGATTGTGATTCAGGTTTGCAACTCAGTAACAACTACTGAACTTTCTTATGTCTAGGTGAATTTAAGATGATATTCCGTATCCTTGCGGTGAATTTATTTGCGTCCGTATGCGTTACTGTGAAATAAGTTACTTTTGCAGTGAGTGGTGGTATTGTATACGAACGTTTAAAATAACTATAAGGACAGGAAAAAGCATACTACTCTCCCGGGAATACAAACAGAAAGAAGTAGTTCTAGAATTTCACCTCATCAGCCCAGACCATTCCAATCAAACGCCATTAGTTCCCCTCATGCATTGGTTTGGAGGCCAACTACCATAAGTCTGAGTTAAAGCAAAGAGCGATCTTGGAGGACTTTGGAGGATCCCTAGAGGTTCCCTTGTGTCGATACAAAGCTCCACCAATAATAATGCATTCAAAATCGGAATGTATGAAGGCCGCATTATATTGATTTGGGAAATAGTATGCCTTTAATAAGAGCTTACTTTCCCCTTGTGTTGCGGGCGATACCTTTTCTGCCATAGATAATGTTTCGGACGCCAGTCGTTTTACTCACAGGAAAGAAGTGGTATTTGACTTCTCTTACGCCCTTTACAATATTCGACGGGTGCTTCCGATTTTTTCGAAGCGCGACGAGCCTTTTCTTTCTGGTGCAGCGAGAATTTGAAACCTGTGCCTTATTCACAACAACAAACCACCCCGACCATCACCACCCGGAACTTGGCCAAGGTTAACTGATGACTGCTTTATGGAGACGAGCGTCGATAGACGAACAAGCAGAGCGGACAGCGCAAGCAGAGATACTGTTCAAAGTTTTAGCGGCCTCTCCCTAAATTCTTGGGGAAAAAAAGATGTTATTAGCCTTTAAGTATGCCTCATTTTTGTCCCAGGTGGAGGAATCGGATAGTAGGTTTGTAAAAGGCAAAAACATCCGTCGAAAAATTACCCGAAGAGGTGTTTCGCCTTCGACTTTCACCCACTGAACTTTTATTTGGTGTTTAAAAGTAAAAAAAACTTATTTCTCACTACTAACAAACGAAAATCATTAAATTTATGTCCGCTATAATAAGAACTATGTTTATTCAAATGTTTATCAATATTCATTTTCGTCCGCAACTAGGAGTACTTGCGAGTTCACAAATGTCAAAATTTTAGGAGATGGTTCAAAACAAATCATGTAACATAGATGGAGCGGGCTGCACGGAGCGCAGCGTTTATTATGAGGACAATGCGAGAAACAAACGTTTTTCGACCCCCTCAAACGAAAAAACCCAAAATTAAGATGTAATGAGGAAAATCGTGGAGGAAGAATGGGAAATTAAGCCAGTATGAGGATACCAAAATGTGGACAACTCCATGTCACAAAGACTTGGTCAGGAAATCGAGAATGGAGGGGGATGGATTGATTATAAGGCTAATAAACATCCACATTCTTTATGTAAATACCAGCATATTTCTTGATGATCAATTGCTGTGATCATGTGCACACATAACTCAAATTTAGAAAATTACGCATACATTTTACCCTTTTCCACTCGTTGCATTAAAGTGTCCCTTTTCAACATCCGTTAAAATACATTACTACTAAGAGATGAAATTTATGACTCTGTAAAAAGTCTTTTAATATCTTCATGTGGCGGGACTCACAACTTTAACTTCCATTGAAGCAATAATATTACGACACATTTGAAGAGGAATAGATTCTTTAGGGACGTAGTAATCGTATAATCTTTGATGGTGCACATTCCTAATTTGTACTCCATTGACTACTCTGCGGATTTATGAGGAGTATACAAATGACCATAGGGAAAATATCTAATTACTGCTTAGTCGCTACATGGAAAAAGATTATTTTTAGTATTTTATCACTTTCATAGGGGGAAATACGCGATGAATTTTTGTCGGAGTATTACTTACGCATGGGTATAAAAATGCTCCTCATAAAATTTAACTGCGTAATTTTAGCCAAAAATTTTTCACTGAGAATATGTCAAAAGATATATAAGTGATACATTAATTTAACTTATCCTCTAAGTATTGTCCTCCATCCTATAAGTTGAACTGTTGAACTACACAGCTAATCTGTTGTTCATAGCAAACCTAGAAAACAATGCTGGGAAAGCTTCAAAAACCGTTTTAAAGATATTTTGAAGAGAATTCCACACTTGTTTGGTCTCTCACTCAAATAATTAATCGGTATTTACAAGTTCGGCAGATAGAAACAAACTCTAATTCCTAATAAAAATAATTGCCCTCTTTACTAAATCATTTCAAAGTAATTTAAAGGTGAATGCATCATCAGGTAAGATCACTAAATCGAGTAACTGACACAATCAGAGATCCGGTCTATTCCCTCCTTCATGAATAGCTTTTCATTGAGTGGTGAATTGGCGAATAAGTGGATATGAGCATCATACGTCAGACAGGACGTAGAAATCAAGTGGGGCCGAGTACCCGAGAATCGGAAGTAAACATCTCATTCGACGACCAAGGAGACCGCTCTGATTCTTTTACAAAGCCCGAATATGTGTAAAACTCACACACTCATGGATGACGTCAATGTCCATTCCCTGGGCCTTCCGCGGATTCCTGCGAAGTTTTGGCTGCAATCAAGTCACATCGCGTAGGTTAATTATAAAGGCACTAAAAGAGGCCACGCCAGGGTTTGAACCCCAGGCATTCTTGGTCGCAGACGAACGCTCTCCCTCTAGGCTACTTCATCGATCAAGAGGAATCCGCGTCCAGTGGTTCTTACTACGAAACGAAAAAAGGGACTTCTAACGTTTCCTGTATAAACTGGACCAAATAAAATGTTCTGGATTTTGAAAGTAGTTTTCAGAAAGTAAATAATATTACGTTAGGAGGAATTTAGAAATTTAAGTGTTTGAGACGACCTGTATGAACAAGGGCGGAAACTTACGTAGGGTTTTAAGGTATTGGAAATACTTTTAGAGAAAAATTTTCTCCACATGGAAACCATTCTCTTCAACCAGATTTCCTATACTTTAACTTGAAATTCTCAGGATATTACGCCAAAATGTTAATTGTAATGCATCATATTTCTCGGAAGTAGTTTGAGGCCTGTTAAAACGATGTTCATCCACAGCTATTCCCTGCACGCGGAAATAAGTTTTATTGTAAGTGAATTTGATCTGGAGAATAAAAAATTTTTATGTCTCAACAAATAATGCTTTCATCGTATTGTTTCTTAAGTTTCAATCAAGAAAATTGTTTCAAACGGTCCAAAGCTCTAAAAAAATATGGTAAGCATCTCTACATAATCAACTACGCCTTCGGAACCTCGACTGAGTGCGGGTCGAAGCAAGCTCATCACGTTTATACCTCCTAGACGATCTCGCGAACGTAAACCTTATTAGTATGACTATTTACATGACGCGTAAAATTGATATCCATTCATAGAGAGTTTGAATATTCCCGGTTTCCATATGCTGTCTCATTGTTGTCAAGTTGTCGAAGGAAAAGCGATTTCAATTAGTTTCCGTGTACGCCGCATTCAGACGCCAATGAGTTTTGCGTTAATTTTTTCCGCCACTGTACGAAGGCATCTAACCACGACAGAGGTGCTTAGGTAAAAGTTTCCTGCTCGTCAAGCAACACGCATTGCACGACAGTGTAAGCCTGTTGCATACCCCACGGGAACCTTTTCTATTGCACACACCGTTCGAGTGCGCACAAGATAATAACGAAGTTGACAGAAATGCAGCCACATCACTTCGATGTTATTCAACGGTTGGGCATTGTCGTTTAGCTGTGGCTCAAAAAGGTCGGAGAAACACTGTAGTAGAGGCTTGAACTGAATATGACAATTACATGGACTACTGGTTTCAACGAAAGATAGGCCCCGTTCCGATTCGAAGATAACACGTGCGCAACATCCTCGCATAGAAAAGCATAGCGGCGCATCGCTCACGTCACTCACAAGATTATGACCTTGATGTTGGTTTGCTGCGTGCAACTGTTTGCACGCGAGAGAACAATGCGCTAGGCGCGGGCTAAAATTGAATTGGCAATATTCCACGCCATTGAACAAGGCCATATTGGTTTGGCACATTAGGCACAAGAAGCGCCTCATGAACACACACAGGTAATCGGATGCAGGCGACAGAGCACATTTCGGCATAAGGGATTAGCAAGTAAGATTCAATCTGTTGCAGAAGCACGCTCACATTAATTGCATTAGCGATTGATGGCATCCAATCTAGCAGCACACACTACCTCTTCGGACTACCTCACCTTTCCGCCACTCATCGCCGTGCATATAAAAGGGCCGTTTAAAACCATCGGTTCCAAACGGTCTTATCATATTGACGTGAATTCGATTCATTATAGACGATGCTCATTGAAGGCACATTAAAATATCTACATGTTTAATTTGGTCTCGACGACTCAATAAGATTTGCTTCCGTTGCTGTGGGTCGATTAGTAAATATCCAGGCACCGAAATCATCATAAGAACATTATGTGAGTTATGCGACACTAAATGAAGTGGCCGTGTGCCAAAGCTCATATGTTATGGCTTGTCGTGCAACTTCGATTCACTTGTTCCATCTATCGGCCAAAGTATTATTTAAAAACCATATCCGAATCTCCTCATCTCTTTGCCACTCTATATTTACTTACTCTATGGTATTACTTGTTCCACGGGGTTTAACATGAGAAAATGAGTCACTAACAATAAATTCGACTACTAGTCTTAAGGTCGTAGGAGTGAGAAGATATTCCTAAAAGACTTCGATTAATTTGGCCTCATTCTAAAGAAAAAATCTCATCTTCCTAATGACATAAGATATCAGCCACTCAACGCCCTACACGGAGAAAAAAAGGTAGTTAAAACTACCAAACTGATCCTGGTTGACCCCCTCGTAGGTAGAATAACGGGAATCATGGTTAACATTACCAGAATCCCAGCTCGTGTTACCAGACCACGTCTGGTAAAATGAGGCAGAAGTTGGGTAGCGGCTGCCTGGTTAATTTTACCAGACAATCGCTCACATAGTTTCCCCAACGACGCGAGTGCCGCCGCGCCAAGCAGTCGCCGTGCCCGAACCCTTGGTCGGCGGGGCTCGGGGACGAAAATTGTTACACATGACACATTGTTGATCAGCCGTGACGGCTGGCCCAGGACTCAGTAGGACTCAGTAGCCTCAGTGGTACCTAGTCGGTCGAAGCAAGAGGACGGTTAATAGTGAGTCCATTATGACTGCTCCCGTTGATGTTATATTCATGGACTCGGAAGTCGATCGACGGCTGGAGCTCTGAAAGCTTTCTTCCTTCAAAGGTGTTTTTAAAGGTACGTATTACTCACGCACGGGTGCTGAAGTGATTTTTCTATAATTACCAGTCAACCTGCACGCATTTTCTGTATCAAATATTTGTTTCCTCTGAAAATATTTATTTCAAACAGAAGTCAAAATTAAACATGTATGTATACTTTTCTTTTTTTCATTTTTGCTGAACGGTGAATTGTACATGTGTATTGTAAGTCACACCTCATTTGTGTTGTCTATGTATTGTAAGACAATGTGACAAATAATAAATGTCCATTACATTACCACCGTAGTATATTGTATTATTACATCCACTACATCCCTTGCAATTTATAACTCGGTAGATCACCTATAAAGTACAGGTATACTGACTAACAACTATTATATTATTTCTTACTGGACAGGGATGTTACAATAACCAGAAAGTTTAGCAATGCTCAACAAACGTGTAGTAATTCTAACCAGAAAGTGTAGTAATCCTAACCAGAAAGTGTAATAATTCTAACAAGATTGGTTTAACTACACGGTGTAGTACTTTTAACCAGGAATCGAGTTGGTTCATATTTTACTACACTGTGTAGTAAAAATAACCAGGATCCTAGTTATTCTAACTAGAAATTTTTTTCCGTGTACTCTTCGGGATATTAGTCAAAGTATAGATGTTGTTTTCCATAGAATAAGGTACGAGGATGTCCTTCAGAGATACTATATTCATAAAATGAGGAATTTCCAACAACCATATCGTGTCATAAATTTAATAGAGAGCAGTTGGGTGTTTTTTTCTCGGCTATTTTTAGCCATTAATCAATTACTCATCATAATGACGTTTATAGATTTAAAAAAAAAAACTTTTGTTGCAATGGCCTTTTCAGCGAAGGGTGTGAAACAAATAAGTCAAGATAAAGTGCTAAGAAAGCATCTTTATCTAAGTAATGAGGATATATGTCAGATAACACTATATTTTCCCGTCATCAATATAAAAATATTTAAATCATGCTTCTTAGCGAAGTGAAAATTCTTCTTCTTGCTTTCCAGGTTTGGGCATGTTCCCGTTTTCCCGTCGCAATCTCCGTCTCCCGATAATATTTCTCCGTATAAGCTTACGCTCTGTAACCTTCTGTGAATCCTTTGTCGAGGCATGAAATTAATATGTTCTTTCCACCTTTGTCTATAATTTGATGTAACTTCTGTTATTGTTCGTAATACTAATACTTGCCCTATTTCTTCATTCCTATGCGGTCCAGATGTGAGCAGCCATTCACAGATTTTTTTAAAAAATGTCACACGTTTCAATCCGTACGTAGTCTCATTTTTTAGGAGCCCAAACTACTGATTCATGCAATAATGTTAGGAGACCCATTCTTTTGTGAAATTTTATTGATTTTCCCATCACGTCTCTCCTTTCAGTGTTCATCTCATTGATATTTTAAATAAAATGACAAATTACCATCCTGCTAAAAAATTTCTTAGAAGTTGTTCCGTAGAACGTAAGGAATTCTACAGAAATTGACCCTTTTTCTTCAGAACTAGTTCCTTTTCTAAGGGTCTGTGCGGAGCATGAGAGCCTGACTCTACAGAACATATGTTCTGCAGAGTTATTTTCTGCAGAGCAAAATAACTCCTTACAAGCTGTTCTGCAGAACTTCAGCAACTCTACGGAAATATGTGGGGTTCCCGTTGATCCAGTTCCTTTTCTAAGGACCTATATGGAGAGTGGTAGGGAATTCCACAGAACGTCCTAAGGAATTCTGCATAACATCCTAAGGTATTCTGCAGAACATCCTAAGGTATTCTGCGAAACGTCGTACGGGATTCCGTAAAATGGCGTTTCAATACTTTAAGGAATGTCTACAGAACCTTTTAAGAAAGTCTGTAAAAATATTAATAAGGAAACCATACAGAATTTTTGAGCAGGGCAAAGAATGAGTGGAACTACAAAAAGCGCCACCGAAATTTAAAATAACATTCGAATATGTTGTCCATTAGGACTAGGGGAAAATCTCGCTCAAAGTTGTCTCAAATTCCGGATCGAGGGGCCACGACATTTCTCGCTATCAAGTTCTCCTATCTCCGGGATTCGAACCCGCTGCCAACCCGCGTGGGAAACCATCGCTCAGGCCACGGCGTCCCCCATTCTGTTGGGATTAAGGTCTGCCTTGCGAGAGAGGAGAGATTCCTCTCTCTCTCTCGCAAAGGAAGGAGGTGGATCCTTCACCCCTTCCCGCAGCCTGCTCCGTCGGGATAAGGGCGTGGTTTGAAGGCGATGCGACGAGACAAGCGAAGGACGAAGAATGTAGGAAGGATGGGGGAGGAGGAGGGAGTGTGAGAGATAGGGAATGTGCGAATGAGGGGGGGAAAGAGGGGTGAGGAACGAAAGGCTGACGACACACACGAGGGAAAGTGGTTTGGGCGCTTGGCAGTCAGTCAAGTTGCTCAGTCAGTGAGTCCAAAAGGGTTTCGGAGATCCTTTTTATCGCGCAAGAAACGAATGGCGGCGAGGGATCAAAGAAGGGACGTCCCTTGTGACGGACGGGGGACTGAAGGCGAGAAATGAGCCACTAAGGGACGCAAAGAAGACGGCTGACATTTCGAGAAAGCTGCCACGGGCTGTCACTGAGGTGGCCGAGATGTCAAAGGACTAAATGCCGACAGAAGAAAAGAAATGTCGCCCTATCTTTACGTTGAAAGGGGACAGATTCATTGAAGAAACAAATTTAAAGAGATCGTCCACATGAAAACGATAAGAAGAATTGAGTTGGAACATAAAATGAATCGCACGATTAAATGAAATTCAAAATAAACGATGGAAAGGCTGGAAAATATCATTATTAAAACAAAATGTTACTTTCTATCACTAATATAAAAAAACTCGCTGCATCTGTATTTTGTGCCAAGCTAAAAATGTTATAAAGCATCACTAAACACTTGTTATAATTACTCCAAAAAAAGCTTTGTATAACTAATTTTATATTTTCAATGCCGAATATGGAGATTTCTTAAAAATTGCTACAATTGTGCAATGTAAAAATATGACTTTTAATGAGGGCTGCTTTTATGATTTTTTACGATTTGAAAATTATTTTATTCAGACGTTTGCTTTCCTCAGGCAGACGGGCCTTCGTCTTGCGCAGGGGCCTCGATCTACCCGGTCACGACACTGTGAAAACTTTAAAACACTACCAGCAAACAATCCTTCCATTAAACTATTCCAAGAGCTGTTAGTAATGAATTGTTTGTTATTGTTAAGTTCATATTGATAAGTTTTCTCTATTTGTTTAGCAATCTCCAAGGCTATTTTATAAGCCTGAAAGTATATAATTAAATAAATAAAAAAAGCGAAAATAGTATACGTTGCTTGCAAATGTAAGCAACTTATACTTCAATGATGAACAACACAATACTACCAAGAAATTTCTATGACCAGCTTTAACCGTGGCTGGGGAGCTTCTTGGGAAAAAAGCTCAAATTCTTTAATTTTAGTGAAATAATAACTAAAGTTGAAGCATACATAGCAATGGATGATCCAGCTTGTCATGCAGCAAGAGGCCATACTAATCTAACCTCAGTAATGTTTGGTGCGCTAGGGCTTTTATAACATGATTAATCTACAGTAAAAAATGCTTTAGTTATTGTACAAGTGTGATTTTGGAAAGACTCGATACAAAATATACGTAATCAATAGAGATAAATGCATTCCCAAGCGGAGGTCAAGGGTCTCCTATATTTGGCCTTAAATATGAACTCGCATGTAATTAGATACGAGGTGCAAAGCGAATCCCATGTCAAAGCACACAATATTTTAAAAAATGAAGAGATACTCAAATGCCACAAAGGGCTATTGTATCCGTTTAACCGTCAGGTACTGGGAAATGTGCTTACGCTATGTAATGCAATCTTTCTGCAATAATGTAATCTTTATGCAATTCTACTCTCTCTCTCTCCAAAATTCCGTACAGTTGCTACTAAAGGCAGAGGCAATCCTTAACCGGTTTCGGTGGCCACTGTAGTAAAGTCCTCGCCTGTTAAAAAAAGGGTTGCGGGTTCAAGTCCCGCCTGGATGGAATTTACGCCGCTCAGTGTTTTCTTCTGCTATTGTTATTCACCCAGTTTAATGCAGTCCGAGAGAGATACTTCCCTAGTCATAATAGAGACCATATTTGAATCGTAAGTTTTAATTTCACCAGCTGTAGGACACATCAAATGAATATTTCATTATTAATGGTGCAATAATAAGGTTTTATATGACAGAAACTGTAAGTAATTAAATGACTTTTTTGCGCGGTGCGTTTGAAACTACTTCAAGGTGTTAGTTTTTTTACGACACCTAAGTGTTAGAAATTCCTCATTTTGTAAATAATTCCTCTCTGGAGTGCATACCCGCACCATTTCCTATGTAAAATGATAGTATTTTTTGTCAAATATCTCCGAAAGTAATATGATAAGAGGTTGAATTTGTGGTGTCCTTAGAAGGGTGAGATATTTTTCTTTACATGAAAACAAATTCAGTGATTCTTAGGAAAAATGATATTTCGCTCAAACCAATTGTGCTGTATTCGGGCTGGTAAAAATAACTGTGAGCGCATTAACTTTGTACACAGAAATAGAGGCTTTTATAATTTAGCGTTTTAAGTTGTGATTCGAAGAGTTAAGCGATTCCGGAGTGAACCGGTTGAGTGACGTTTCAGCGGCATTCTATCGGGTGTAGCGGTAAAGCCGCAGAGCGCGACCGTCATACGCACTTCATGAGCAATTACCTCCGCGATTCCAAACGCTTCCTCAGCAATTTTCTTCTCGTTAATGAGAGGATTGCGACTCTCCGTGGCGCAGAAGTAAAGTTTCATTGACATTGTCATTTATCACACCGCATGTCAACGTTTAATTTGCGCCCGTCTCCCTATTTTCACCTCCCTATCTTTTATCGCTTATATCAACTCTTTTGTTAACGTTTGGATAGCTGAAATATCGACCACCAGGGTGAACTCCCGTCGCACTCACGCTCTCGCGCATTTGTTAACTTTCCCCCAAACTGATCCTTCAATAATTCTCCGCGGTTCGGCCTCCACATCCTTGCCTCCAATTTGCCGTTGCTTTCCCCTTCTGGCAGGAAGCGGAACTAATCAACTTAATGAGTGGCCATCAAGTACTCATTAGTCAGTGATGAACGGTCAATAATTTAAATTCAGTGGCGAGTGCGTCATTTCGGAGCGGCAAAAGGAACACCTCTATGCAAATGTATGCAGGGGGACAATCGACCGCGGGAGTGAAATTTCGAAGCGGGAAGCATTGGAGGCTTTCCTTCGGTAGGAAACGGCGGGGAACGTGATCAACATTCGTTTCTCTTCGCCTCAGCATTGGGAACATGACTACTCAGCATAAAAGCAATCAATCTTATCCAAAAATGTGAGAATGTGCGGCTAGCTTTAATAGCATACGACTGATTGTGACATACACCAGGGTAATTTCAACAGAATCAAGCGAGATATCGTGGAAGTTCGGCATATTAAAACAGAAACAAGAATTGCACTATTCCACAGGTTATTTTTTTCGTATTACGCGTTTCAACTCACAGAGCCATCATCAGGTAAAAAAATCAGGTTTAAAAAATATATAAATATATAAATGTGATGTTCTCTCTAACAGATTGTTTTGTACCTGATGATGGCTCTGTGAGTTGAAACGCGTAATACGAAAAAAATAACCTGTGGAATAGCGCAATTCTTGTTTCTGTTTTAACGCACAAGGGTGTCCAGCAGCTGGGCATTTTAAAATGCCCTGAGATTTCCAGGTTTCCCAGACATAATTTTTATTTTTCCCGAGGAAATATTGATTTTTTTTCTCGTTAATTATAAGAGAATGTTCGGTATGTTTTTTGGGTGATAAAACTTAATGGTTATTTTTAATCTTGCATATTTGGAGGAAAATAAACACAAAACATTAAAATAGTTTGAGAGAAAATCACATCACCACCCTTTCTTTGATTTAAACACTGTCATGCTGGTGCTCTAGGAACAAGGTTATATTACAGCCAGACTTTGCTATGAATAGCATTGATAGAAAATGATCAATAACTTAAAAAAAACTGAATGAGGTGTCTTTTTTCCTCATTTTGCTAAATGCGACAACGCAAGGGAAATTTGAATTCGCAACTTGCCGATAAAGGCACGTTCTTTACGCCACTGATTAACATACTATGACCAATAAGAACACATTGTACCTATATAGAAAACATTGTACCTACGTTCGGTGAATACAGAATGCAAAATGCGACAACACAAGGGAAATTTGGCTTAGCTTGAATTGCCGAAAAAGGCACATTACTTCCGTTGCTGTTTTATATATTGACACCACAGAAAATTCCCGAGTCAATTCGATATTCCCCTGAGATTTCCCTGATATTTTCAGTAAAAATAAAATTCTCTGTGATTTCCCGGTCTTCCAGAGTGCTGGACACCCTGAATACAACCACAGAAAATTCATTGAGGGCACATTACACCTGACTTAAATCTCACATTTATATTAACTAAAACTCCACTCTTCGAATTACAGTCAATTAAAAGCATGTCAGTTAAGAACATGTAATACAGATCAGTGAGAAACGTACCAGATTCCATTTATTCTATTCAATACCAGAATTTTTAGTTTACTCGCAGACGAAATTTTGAAGTTAAAAGTTAAGTAACACACAATATATGACGTGATATTTCACCTAATCAGCACCAATCAAATTTCCAGTTCTCACAGTTACGGAATGATCGATTCTCATTCTCTACCAACAGACACATTCATATTACCAATATCTTAGATAACGCAGATTCCATTTATTATAGCATATTCAAAAATAATAAATAGTTTACATTCGCATAGAATCTTACAGTATAAAGATGAGCTACTTAGTCCTGATTAGATTACATGCTGAGTTCGACGCGAGTATTTCGGATCCACCACAAAAATTTATGACGTAAAATTAAGAAAATACAAAGCAGAGCCGTATACTTCGTTGAAAACTCTTAACGATAAACAACATAGCATCACAATCAATGGCAAAATCACCCGGGTATCCGTGAGACAACTTTCCTCAACCATAGAGTTAATAAAAAACTGTTTGAACGCCTCAAAAATAAAACAGTCGAAACTAATCAAGTGACAAAGAAGCGAAGAACTGTCACCTTTACGTAAAGAAAGATAAAAATCATTTTTTTCGGTTCCGAACTATAATTACAGAAAAGAGGTGATTCATACCATTTCATATGAAATTCTTGTAGCCCACTGGCTCTAAAGAAATGTGTGAGCTTAGGTCTTTACATATCTCGAGTTCAATAGAAAAATCATCGTTCACTAAGCTAAGTGATATTCTCCCAGAACTTGGGCCCATTTGTGTGAGCGAGTGAGTGAGTGATTTTGAGTGCTTGTGAGTGTGTTTGTTGTTAATAACCAGGCATTCTTAGTAGGGCCCCATTAGTCTTGCGAAAGATCCAAGGTTATAACCCAAGGCATCCTTAGCGGGGTCCCATTAGCCCTTGAGAAGGACACTATCTGGGTTGTGTGTGTGAGTCTGCGTTGGTCACTGGCGAGGAAGTAACCTTCCCGTAAACCACCAAAGGAGGGTATTCTGGCGGAGAGGCTGGGGCTGGTCTCTGCTGTGGAAGTCCCACCCCGGCAAACCAACACAGCAAGCACCAGGGTTGAAATTCGCCATGAAAAAATCATTTGACTTGACCGGGATTCGAACCCGGATCTCCCCATTGCCGGTCAGGTGTGTTGTTCCACCAAGCCATCTTCCCTGAAGGCGAATTTCAAGGGGGGTTTATGCGAACTAGATGTTCACGCCTCTAGTCTACATTGTAGCACGCCTCAAGTCTAAATTGTGTGTTTATGCAATGATTGGAAACAACACAGCAAGATTGGTGATTTCTGACGAGTAGTGCCATTTGTTTACGGCTATTGGAGAATCCCTGTATTTATTTTGTTATTTGTCCAGCCGTAAGAGCTAACCTCATCATTGTAAGCTAAGTGATAATCAACTTTGTGGCAAAGGAAAGCAGAAACATAGGTAGAGTAACATATTTCAAACTAACGGAAACGACCAACACGACGCCGCCATAATTTAGAAGCGTTCATTTAGAGGGAAAAAGTGGTGCAGCGCGCAGAAGGTAGGGCACGAGTAAAGCTGCGCACGTGGATTCAGTAATTGCGACGCTCCATGAGAACGTGCTCCGACGGCCTAGGTCACTTTGCTGACGGCCATCGGGCAGACCACGAGCACAGCCACTGGGACATGATTAAGGTAGTTTGAGCGAAATATCATTTTACTTAGAAATCAATGAATTTGGTCTCATTTTAAAGAAAAATATCTCACCCTTCTAATGACTCAAAAAATTCAACCCCTTACCAAATTACTTTCGAAGTTATTTGCCAAAAAATACCACCCTTTTACAAGGGAAATGGTACGTGTATGCACTCCAGAGAGATATTATTGACAAAATGAGGGATTTCTAACACTAAGATGTCGTAAAAAAGCTAACAGCGTGTAGTTTGTGTGTTTTCTCAATTATATTTGAAAACTAATCATATTGTCGCCGCAGTCGGTTCTCGGGTATAACAAAAAACCTTCCGTTTTAAAGGAGTTTCAAACGCACCGCGCGAAGAAAATGAATCAAATTGAAGACTTATGCTGATATATTTAATTACTAAAAATTTCAACCATATAAAATTATTTAATTGCGCCATTAATAATGAAATATTTAATCCATGTGTCCTACAGCTGGTGAAATTAAAATGTATAATTCGAATATGGTCTCTATTTTGACTATTAGGGAACCATCTCGCTCGGACTACCTTAAGAGGACTAAATCCAAGCAGAGCTCAATTTCGACGATTCACTGCTGGCGTTCCCATCGCGGAAGGTCACTGCCCAGGGAAGTATCGACAGCCGATGAGGATTCACTAGCAAATCGTTTATCCAACGAGAAACGAATGCGTCGCGACAAATTGGAGTCAAAAAAACAAATTCTTGTGTGAGACTTTTAGAGTGTGTCCATCAAAACAAACCGATAACAATTCCCGAACTAAATTAAATTAAGATTTATGGCTTTCCCGGCGAATACTTAGAATGCATAGCTCTCGGATTTCCATCCGAGTGATGGTGGTTTTTGGCACCGACGTTTCGAAGGCGTAGTCTGCCATCGTCCTCAGGGTGAAAATTTGAGCCACGAGGGTATCACTATATATATGCTCTGTGGATGGGCTAGCTTGCTTCTGATTGGCCCTCTTTTCCCACACTTTTTCTTATTAGACCTGTGATTGGTTTCCACGCATTGCTGACTCAACCAGTAACCACGCATTGTTGACCACAACATCAAAAGATACAGAGGTTTTCAGATCAGCAATGCGTGGAAACAATCACGAGTCTCATAAGAAAAAGAGAGGGAAAAGAGGGCCAATCAGAAGCAAGCTAGCCCATCCGCAGAGCATATATAAAGTGACACCCTCCTGGCCACAATTATCACCCTGAGGACGATGGCAGACTACGCCTTCGAAACGTCGGTGCCAAATACCACCCTCATCAGGTTGGGAACCCGAGAGCTATGCATTCTACTAAAAATTAAATGCATTGATTTGCCGCTTGTCCATTGCCACTCGCTTCTTTATCCCAGTAACACACCTGTTGTCCTCTGTAATAATAAGTCATGGTCTCAACTAAGTTATATTTCACGATAGTCTCTTTATGAAGATTATAGCTGATAATTATACTATGAAAATTGAGGTTATAATTGTTTATTATTGGTTATTGATAATTATTCACTCTGGTTGATGACTTTAAAAGAGTTTGGTGCTTAAAAATAGTCACCAAATATAGTAAATACGATGAATAAAAAAATGAAGATTAAAAATAAGGTAGGGAAATGCAACTGATATAATGTAATAACAAACAATTTGAATAAGATTATTCATCATGGATTCGTCAGTATCTATACTACCTAGGTAGTAAAGTAGACTCCATATAAATTGTCTTCATTTCCTCCTGCACATAAGACAAAGAGAAATAACGTTAAGCAGCGATGAGGGACAGCGGGAATTATGGGAAAACCTGGGGCGCTCAGCAGCACCCGCCCCAGAGGAATAGCAAATGAACCGCAAATGAATATTCAGCTGGGATTGATCGCCATTTAGGCAAACATTGAACGGGTGGGCGAAGGCTTCACGCACCCCGCTCCTCCTCTGTTTATTGCGGTGCTGCCATCTCTTCGCGAATCGTCGAAAGAGGGGGCAACGTCAAGAGGAAGCATGGGTGGATGGGAGCGCGAGAGGGTGATGGAACGGAGGCGTCGCGACGCCTGGCGTCAGTTCCCTCCCACTCCGCCCAAGGCGTGCTTGAAAGGGCGCTCGACAAAGCGTGTGCTCGGGCAGATAAGTCCCAGTCTCACGCACGCGTGCCACTCCCACCCACTCCGCAGTCGCCAACAATGCACGAACCGTAATTCGCCATCTTGACGCCATCGACACGAAAAGCAATGGTAGCCGTGTGAACGAACTCCTGCTTTCCTCAAATGATAAGGCTCGAATGGCGATGGAAAGGGAGGAACCCGAGCTATTTCCAATCTTTACAGCCCAAATTATAACGAGCAGAAAGTATTCCTGGTCCACCAAGGAAACGGTCGATTATAGTAATTATCATTTCACAGTGAATTCAGTGAATTTTGTACAGTTTTAAACAGAGAAGCTTGTCTCGCTTTGTACACACGTACATGCATACTAATCACGTCGTTCCCTTCCGGAGTAGGCAGGGTCACAAAGTTTCACTCATAAATACATATTTGTACACCTAACTCTGCTTCAATAATTTCCTCCATACTGACCTATCCTTGCAAACCTCTTTTGCCTCATTCACCCCCATAAACTGCTTCACACACGCCCTCCCATTTTTAAGACTCCTAATATTCCTTCTCCTCAGAATTTCCTCAACCGAATTCAACCACAACTTTCTCGGCCTACCTATACCTCTCGCACCATTCATTCTACTCTCATATATCTGTTTCGTTAGTCGACTCTCATCTCTCTAGTTTTAAGGTCTAGTTTATCTCACCTTTCCAAAATATTTTAAACATTAGCCACTTCCCGTGCAGCTTTTAGAGATGTTTGCAAATAAATAAGCAAATTTAATAAGAAATATGTGCTAAGCTGTTTCCCGTGGGATATAGTACGCATATGCACTCCAGAGAGACTTAATATAAACACAGAGGAATTTCAATCGCCTAGATCTCGCCCTCCTCCTCAGTCCTCCCTTCCTCCTCAGTCTTCTACGCTCTTGCGACCAAGGTGCTAGTGGCACCGAAATATCAAGAAACTCTGTGTGTCCATTTTTTTTGTCTTTCTCTGTGTTCATCGATTGCCTTCCTGTGGCAAACCGTTTATATATTCGTCACTCGAGTGATCCTAAGTGTAGTTACTGATTTTTTCTTGCAATCGCTTCGATAGCGAATTCAATGCCACCAGCGTCCTCAATTCGCGACTACACCGCACAGTATCATTTTCCCTTAAAAATCGCAATTTTTCACGCATCTGATGGCACAAGTCAGCAATTAGTCGAGTAGCAAAGGAAAAGGTCCAAGCGCATGGCTTAGTGTGGCATTGAAATCATCGATAAACTAAAGGCTACATACTGCGTTGGCGAAAAATTAATGAAGTGGAATGAGATTCTGCGGCTATTCCGTAGCTAAGATAAATCAGCGACCACTACCCCAGCAGGTTAACTCGGAACCGAATTCAAATTCATAGCGACAGTCACTAATATCGCTGCTAAGTGAAGATAGGGACTGTCAATAAAACCCGGAATTGACACCCTGTTCTTCGTTCTTTCACATTTTCCGCAATCAATTGGTCTTTGTTGCCCCAAATATCCTTCTCGGCATTTTATTTAGCTAACTTAAACTCACTCATTTTCTGCAGTGATCATCGTTATGTGTCTGACTCTTCCATAACCACACGTCTAATTACTGTTCGATAAAACTTTCCTTTCCAGTTCCAACCGAGGTTACACGACTACAGCAGTACAAATCTCAATAAGCCCTTGTGCCCGCTGCAATCCTATATTTTGAAATATGCCAACCTAATGGGCGAAATGTAAGTGTCACGCAAAGAAAGGAAGCACAGTTGGGTTATTGGAACGTACTACGGTGGAGTTCACCTCCATCGCATTAGGAACGAAAGATGGTCATATGAAGAAGGCACATATGCCACATTGGTGACACTAAAGAGGCTTGGTACGCACAACTCATACGAGTAATCAGCCAACCAACAGGTTTTTCCACATCAGGTGCTGGCATTGTTAATGTGTCGCGTGGTCTACGATCCAAGCAAATATTTAAATTCACCACAAACTCGAGTATGAAGGAAATAATTAATCCACAAAAGAAAACAGTAGGGCAACACTTAAGCACACAATTATTTCTCGAATCTGGGCTTCATTTTTACGATCCAAGAGGTCGTCTTATTTGAGCACACAATGGACGAGGGAGTCCACGATTCAGTGAACATGAATCTGGAGCACATTAATCGCAGATGCAGAGAGGACATGAGCACCACAATTCCCAGCGCAGAGCTTATACTGTGGAGAAGTACGAAGAAACATGGGAATCATAGGAAATGTAGCAAATGGTCATCTCTTGTCGTAACGTTAGCATTTTGGTGGAGTAGCTACGTTTGACACAACGATCTTGAAAACGAACGACACAAACTGATTAAGTTGTTTTTTTGTTCAAAATTTACAATATGTCGTCAAAGAATGCCAAAATCGTAAATTATTCTTCACGAGCCAGAAAAACAGCGGTAGAAAATTAACTTGGATACTGAGTATAGTTGGCACGATGAGGATAGCCCACAAGTTAGCGAGCAACATCGAATTTTAATCCAATTTAAATTAAATATCTGAGTGACATTTGGATCCATCGATATGGAGCCAATCGCGCTTTGTGTTACATTTATTTGCAACACCAACATAAATGCATCGAAAAGATTCTTCTTTCAGATATTAAATTCATAAAGGAATGCGGAAACAGAACATCGAAATCCACACAATCCCATTAGCCAGAACAGAGTATTCCACATTTCACTGACAGTATGGGCCACATTGAAAACACTGTTACTAGACTTCAGGTAGTTTGACCGAAATATCATATTACTTATAAATCAATGAATTTGGTCTCATTTTACAGAAAAATATCTCATCCTTCTAATGGCACAACAAATTACCACAACCCCTTACCACATGAATTTCGGAGATACTTGCCAAAAAATACCAGCCCTTTTACATGCAAAATGGTACGTGTATGCACTACCGGAGAGACATTATTTACAAAATGAGAAATTTTTAACACTTAGATGTCGTTCAAAAAATAAGTGTGTAGTTTGTATGTTTTCTCAACTGTTTTTAAAATATATCATATTTTCTTCACAGTAGGTTCTTGGGTATCGCAAAAAACCTTCCGTTTTGAAGGAGTTTCCAATGCACCGCTCGAAAAAAATTAGCCAAGTTGAAGACTTATTTAGATATTTTCATTTTATTACTTGCAATTTCTGTCATATAAAACTATATATTAAACCATTAATAGTGCATTATTTAATGCAGGTGTCCTACAGCTGGTAAAATTAAAACGTATAATTCGAATTTGGTCTCTATTATGACTAGGGAACTATCTCGCTCGGACTACCTTAACGACCCACGGGTGCACAAATACTCCTCGCACAAGTAAAGTAAAATTAGTTGCAATGGGGAGAAATATTTGTACACATATTAGAAGGATCTTACACGTACAGAAAGAACACTGATACGACGTGTCTCTTGTATTTGGAAAAATCGCACCTCTAACCTAATCGCGCATTAATCAGGAAACGAATCTCCATAAGATGTGTCAAACATAAGCATGGACATCAGTCAATAAATTAGAAATGTGGTATTTAACACATTTTTCACTTATTGTTTTGATTTTGATAGTTACTGTTGTTAGTGCGTGATAATGTTCAAACCACGGTCTGGAATAAGAAAGAGAGGAAATTCAGTCTTAGTTAATAAAGTGACGAATGGGATTTCCGCAGAGAGGAGAAGATAACTATCGGTTTCAATCGCATGCATAAATATGTAATCCTGAAGTCCAACCCAACCCAAGTTACGTGGTTTTTGGAGAACCAGATTTTGCAGTGAAACAGCAAGCGACACAGGGGAAGGGACCGTGCCTTGGCGTCAGAAAACGTGCGAACAGCACGCGCAGCGAGGCTTACAGCGCAGGATGGGCTCAAACCTCAACAGATTAAAACGACTCCTCTGGGATGAAGGCTGAGGGATAATTTTTTTCCTCCGGACTTATCACCTTTGCCTGCTTCCGACCCACAATCTGCGATCCTTATCTTTCCCGCTTAATTTCCGACCGCCGAGGGGTCGATCCGGGATCGGAAAAGCGATATGACGATAATCAAGTTTCGATTTCCTAAGAGAATCTTTGATCGGAAATGTTTGCAGAATCAATTTTCGAGATATCCCACTTAGCGTCAGAGAGATGAGCTCAATTATCGCTGGGATAGGAGGAAAAGGAGCAAAGGCAGGGAGTTTAAAGAGGGGGAGCAGGAAAATATGTCTGGTACGACATTTCGAAATATTCTCTTCATTATTCCCCTGATATATGTATATCTCTCATATACGTGAGTTTCACAGTCAAATTGCCCTCGTTTTAAAAGCGTGCGAGAGGAACACAGGAGGAGTCTTTCCACTGACGGTGTAGACGAGAGCACGAATGGGAACAAATGAGGAGGGCACTTCAGTGCACAAGAACGGCACGAGAAACGGGACGACGTGCGAGGGCGAAATGTTTCATCACCTTGCAGTTGGTAGCATTCTTATGGCCCAAAAACAGTCACGGACGAATGGTTTGTATGAAGGCATGGCAATACGCATAAGTATTCATAAAGGTAAGCTTTTTATCACACAGTAATTATGTCCGCACAACATGCACGTTCGACGCCTCTACTGAAAAGCAACAAACTTTCTAAACATCACGGCCGCCTCTATCGACGTTCATTTGTTGTTTTCCGCACATCAATTTCGCTCCCGACCTATTTTGTAGTGCGCAGTGGAGGCATATTTAAACAAATGGAAGTTGTTGCGTTGCGAAGTCATTTTTCGTGATTTTGATTTTTGTGATTTTGATCTGTGGATACGGGATCTAAAACCCTCACACACTGGAATCATCCAAAGCACACATCAAAAGTGTAGGCAGCTAAATCACAGAATACCACACTGAAACAAAAGGGGGGGTTGTTTCGTGGAATTGAGAAATTGAAAACTATAATTGCCGCATCAGTGTAATTCCATTTTTGTGTGATGTCAGTAAAAACCACATCACACTCCAAGAGTATGATAACGAATTGATAAAAGTAGGGGGCGATACGCTGATTACAATACAGGTTACATACATACAGATTACATAACTCGACACAACAGGTTCTTCGTCGATTCAAATAATTATAATTTGCTTTTGAATTGGAAAACATTTCAAAGATTTGGTCTCAAATAAAAGTGTTTCGTGATTTACCAGAGACACATCCAAAGGCGTCAATAACACTACGAACCAAAAACAGACAAGGTTTTGTCTTTTTTTTGTGTTTATAGCTTACTTCAGCGATTTTCTCCAATGGCAAAATTTAGGAATCAATCGGTATAACTTTTTGATTGAATTGATCGGTATAACGGCAAAAATTAATGAATAACACTGAATTTTCACGCAGAAATGGTGGCATTTAAAAATGTGCATTAGAACGGCTATTTCTCTAACGTTCTTTCGACCCTTCACTTACTATTATACACCATAATACGTAGTCTCCCATCATGGCACAGTCAATATGTCCCATATATATAACTCCTTTTCATTGTACGATGAATGAACTGTAGGAATATTTCACCCTGTTTCCAATGAAAGTTCCTAAATTACGTTCAACGAAATGAATATGAGTCCAAGTAACGAAACGTATCGACATCTGGATAATAATAATAAATATTTATTCCACTCCAACAAGAAACACAAAAATAATAAATTAAACAGAAGGGTGAAATTAGGCACCCCTGATGGAAAGTTCCTGTGATGGGGTTGCCATTCCTTGGATATGGCGTTTTTCGGCAGTTGCATGAAAACATAACAGAATAAAATATACAAAGGGCTATTCAACTAAAGATACAAGTAGTGTCCTTAGACAATATGCAAGCATCATCTTATCACACAAATGTTACAAATTATCTATGGTAGTATATATATCTCAGTTAATTACAATCAATAGAATACAATGCATTTGGAGCAACTCTATATAAACTATATGGAATCCGTGAACATGGTCAATACTAATGGCATATTCGAGTTCAGCAAGTTTCATTTGAACAGTAAATAAAATAATCAAATATTTAAGTGTAGTGATCATTGATTTCAATGAGACGCAGCAGGACGAATCCGGGACGAGAGGCATGGACACACTGCCAAATGAAGTTTCCGACTCGTAGGGCCAAAACGCAATAGGCTGCTCCATTGGTTGCCAGTGATTTCTGCTGTCGTGACCCTTTCTCTCTCCCCGAGGGCAAAAGAGTCACTCCGCGCAGTGGGCAGTTCCACCCTCGAGGGTCGGAAGTGCGCCCAAAGGCGGACCGGGGGTGGAGGGGGGTGGCGCCCTGAGGGACTGACTGCCTGACCCCACCGCCACAGAAAGGGTCGACAGATGGACATGCGGCCGAGCAAAGTGCCCACCCCGAAAGGGTCACATGCCAGAGTGGCACAGCCGGAGGCGTGTAGGGGGGGGTTTGGGACGATCCCCCACCCCAAATCCTTTTCAGGGCACTTTTGACTCTCAACAATGGGAATGTCAATTGCACCGAACCCGTTTTTGCGGTCCCCGCTCCGCTGGACATTGCCCTTCCGTCCGTTTCCGCCCCGTCCCACCGCAGAAGCGCAAATACCCGCGGGGGGTAAGATCGATGCAAAAGGGAGGAATTTGCAAGAGCCGCCGATAACAGGGCTTGGAGAGAGACGAGACCAATCGGTCGCATCTGCGCGTTACGTATCCATCACGAAGAGGATATTCACCGAAGAGAAATCGGCCCAGAAAGTGACCAACGCTTGACTTGGACACTATAGCACACTTTAAAACCTCGTGTTACGACTCTACAAATCACTCGAAGCACTTACGTGCAATAACAGTTAATAATTAGTCACAACAGTGTAGTACGGGGCAGAAACTCGCCGAAAAGAAGACGAGGCCAGGCAGAAAGACTTCGAGATGAGGATGCGGAGGATATGCGGAGGATAATATGACGGTGAAGAACGGAGGTCAGAAATGAATGACAGACGAGCAAGTGCTTGATATGAGGAGTGGGTGAGGAAAGGACACTTTAGGATGAGGTCAGGAGGAGTCAGAAATCTATATCTACATCTACATAATACCCCGTGAGCCGCCGCATGGGCGTGTGGCAGGGGGTGGTAGGTCACCAGCCGTGTAGAGATGTAAATATTTTGGAGGTGAAATGGTGACATGTCCTATTGGAGTGTATTTGGAGGAGTGGATTCATTATAATAACTTTTGCAATCCACTGTGGTCAAAAGCAAAGTCATTAAGCACCTGATGATGATGATGGTTTAGCATTCGAAATCCGGATCGTATGTTGCTTTTGACCACAGTGGATTTTAAAAGTTATTATAATGAATCCATTTAAAATGTAATTCCTCAAAGTTTCCACAGATCGCATTTCATTCGTCTTTTGAGGAGCACAGTTTTTATTGTGGTCCCTTATCTTGCGCGGAAAGAACGAGTTTTTGTACCTAACTGTTCGGCAGTGTATCTCGCTTATTTTATCGCATCTGTCAGACCTACAGATATAGTGAGGAGTCATAATAATATTCTCTGTGTCGCTCTGAAACACACCAGTTCTGAGTATCTCAAGCAGCCTAAGCCTAGCGTGCAGCATCCGAGTCTCTAAGACCTTCCACTTTAATCCCTCTAGTAGTTGTGTGACACTATATGTTCGCTCGTAGCAGTTTTTAACGAAGCGCGATGCTTTCCTTTGTATTTTATTAATTTATTTGGTTGAATCTTATGACCAGGGTCCCAAATGCTCGCGGCGTGTTCGAGGTGTGACCTAACCAGAGCGATGTAGTATCTCTCTTTGACTTTTTCATCCGAGGACCTTCCTATTATTCGCTTAACAAAACCTAGTTTCTTTAATGCTGCGCCACATATGTACTGTATGTGTGTTCCTCACGATATATCAGATGTTAAGGTAATACCAAGGTATTTTACTGTATTTGAAGATTTTATATATCAGATGATTTAATGGTAGCATTTACAAAAACCACAACTTAAAAAACACACACACACGACCCGGGTTTCGACGCTTGAGCGTCATCTTCAGGTGGCCTGAAGATGACGCTCAAGCGTCGAAACCCGGGTCGTGTGTGTGTGTTTTTTAAGTTGTGGTTTTTGTAAATGCTACCATTAAATCATCTGATATATAAAAATGGAATACCACAAAGTTAAAAAAGAACTTGAAGATTTTATGTTTACTCCACCCACAGTAAAGGAATGGAATTTGTGTGATGACTTTCGCAGGAAGTGAACTTTGGTGCATTTACTGATATTTAGTTCTAAACCCCACTATTGACCCCACGAATTAACGTTGTTAACTCTTAGAGTGCCGGGGAGCGCTATCGCGCTCCTCCTGTCTCTCGCGAAAAGTGCCAGGAGCGCGATAGCGCTCCACCAGCAATGTCACTCTTAGATGCTGGTATTTCACTGACTGTTTACAGATGGAGCCTAAATGCAGATTACAGATGCAGATGCAGATTTTGTAAAAAAAATCGTCAAATAATATATTAAAAAGGTGAAACCACATATACTGAAGTTTGAGAAGATGTTTACAAAAGATGGATAGATGAGGAGATAAAGAGACGAGCGAATACTGGAAGGAAAGTGGTAGCTGGCATGTGGAGCATGTCAAGGTATGAGTGCTTGTCTAAGGAAGCGGAAATCGCAATTTACACAAGTGTACTTCTCCCACTTTGTGGTATGGTAGTGAAACATGGGTATGTCAGGATAGACATAAGAGAAGACTAAACGCCGTGGGTATGAGTTATCTGAGGAGTGTTTGCGGCAAAAGTATGATAGATAGGGTCAGGAATGAGTGGGTAATAAATGAATGTGGGTTAGATGCTCCAGTAATGGACATATATGAAATGAGTGTGCTTCGTTGTTTTGGCCATGTTGAGAGAATTGATGAGAGTCGAATAGCGAAACAGATATATATAAGAGTGAAATGAATGGTGCGAGAGGTAGAGGTAGGCCGAGAAAGTTGTGGTTGAATGTGCTTGAGGAAATTCTTAGGAGGAGGAATATTAGGATTCTTGAAAACAGGAGGGCGTGTATAAAGCAGTGTATGGGGGTAAATGAGGCAAAAGAGGTTTGCAAGGATAGGTCAGTACGGAGGAAATTATTGAAGCAGAGTTAGGAGTACAATTATGTATTAATGAGTAAAACATTTTGACTGTGCCAACCCCGGATGGGATCGGCGTGAATGGTATGTATGTATGTATTTTATTCCAAGGAAGCCCGTTACCAAAAATCTCCATGATCCAAAAATCTACCTTTCTAATGCGTAGACAAAAATTGGGGTAACTATGTATATTCGGGTGAACTACCGCTAAAGGTAGGTTTTGATGGAAGATGAAATCCTAAACCTATCAGCCACTTGCTCACGTCATCTTTGACTTGGTTTTATTTTACGTGGCCCAGATGAGACCGAATGGCCACTTCTTCCCCTCGGCCACGGCCAAGCCTAAATACACCAGTTTCGCATTCCCTCCCAAACAGTTAAGAAGAGCAAAATGATATAATATTTGCCAAAAAGCTAATAACGTACACATTGGGGCAGAAATTAAAGAAAAAATTTACACAAAAAACATGTACAGTATTTCTTCCATAAAACGAGCCGGCTGTATCATTGTGTTCGTAACTCACAACATACAAGCACGGTATGTGATCATAGAGTGCTTTCTTCAGTGTTTATCGTTCACTTTAGATCGTTGCAATGGTTGCATAAACAACAAATGAAATATGACAATAACTGATTGGCCCCTCGTCGTCATGCATGTAACGCATTAAAAATGAAACGGAATCATTGCGAAACTTTTCAAAAATGTAATTAAATGGAGGGAAAATTACGAATAAAATTTCTCGCTACCTGTAACGCCTTAGCGTTTTCTTTGGTAGCGCTTTATTACCGTTCTTTAATACACCTCTATATCTTTCTCTCTCTACACTACAACAATTCCCCCTCTCCAAACTAAAACAACTCCCTCACAACCAATAACGATCATACAAAATAAACAAATTAAACATAAAAACACAAAAACAAGACATAAGAGAAAACAAAACACACAAAATAAATAATAAACTTATTAAACATCTAAAACACACAAAACAAACAACTTAAGGAGCGCGGCGTTACATACCAAGGCATTGTATATTGTTCATATCGGACGCATCCTCGGCGCAATAACCAGCAAAGCACACGGCGAGGCGCAATCAGTTTTTGAAGAAATCATTGTCGAATGTCAAATCGATATCTACATTCATCAAATGGAGACTATCATGGGGAATGGATAGTATCATTGTAACCATTTCGTCACTTGGTATCCTTAAAAGCGATTCCCGGATATTCTGCAAATACCGCAGCCAAGAGAACACTGCCGCCGTGCCAAATACCCTGAAACCAATCTCCCGCATTGCCCGAATTCCCCAGCGCAAGCAGATCATTTTGCCAGACATAGGCTCCCTTCTGTGCCATGTGCGAAGACGGAGAATGGCAGGGGCGGATGGAATCCCTTCTGGCCCTTGAATATTGATGTGCCTACTCCGACTGAGAATCGAGAGCGGTCCCTCAGCTCGGAAGGCATTAGAGGAGCGATAGGCAGGCCGGAGGCGATCAATCGGATTGGGACATCAATCAGAGCGCAGGGAGAGAACAGATGGAGTTGGCATTGAAGGGGAGCGGTGTGGAAGGCCATTTGCCGATGCGCAATCGGCACCACTGAGAAGATCGATGAGCTAACGGGCCGAAAACAGAATGTGAGTAACAACAGCCGTAATTATATCGGCCTAAGTTAATTCCCCATTTTATAGTCTTTCAACAATGGATTTTTAGAAAGAAGCATTTGATAGGGAATACTGGGAGTCGTTGTTCCCGGTCATGAAAAAGTACAAATTGACTGGAGTGAATAAGATAAACACCAACTATTATAAACCACAAACCGCTGAAATAAAAATCTATGGGAAGAGGAAAAAAGCCAAAATAAAGAGAGCCGTCAGTCAATTCTGCCTTCTGTCATCTTATTCATTCAACATACATCCAAGTCCATACAAGAAGCCAAAAAAATTAATTAAGAACTAATGGCATGAAAATAATTGGAAAACCAATCCATTCTGTTTGGTTTGCTGACGAGATTGTCGTTCATGCCCACACGGAAGAAGACCTGAACTCCAAGTTGGAGACTCTTAGAAAAGAATTGAAAGACTTGAAATTAAATATCAACCCTCTAAAAACCAAAATGATGGTAGGAGATAAGTACGAAAATTATATAGAAGCCACAATTACACTAGGGAACTCAAAAATAGTGCTGGTTAAAGAACTCTACTAACTGGGATGTCTAATAACAAATAAATATAAAGGTATAAAAGAGGATATAGGCAGGTTTGTCTAGACGAAACATGCCTTTAAAAAGAAGCGCAACCTTTAAGGTAGTCCGAGCGAGATAGTTTCCTAGTCATAATAGACACCATATTCGAATTATACGTTTTAATTTCACCAGCTGTAGAACACATGGATTAAATATTGCATTATTAATGGTGCGATAATGTTGTTTTATATGACAGAAATTGTAAATAATTAAATTAAAATATCTAAATTAGTCTTTGAAATGACTCATTTTTTTCGCATGGTGCGTTTGAAACTCCTTCAAAACGGAAGGTTTTTTGCGATACCCAAGAACCTACTGTGAAGAAAATATGATATATTTTAAAAACAGTTGAGAAAACATACAAACTACACACTTATTTTTTGAACGACATCTAAGTGTTAAAAATTTCTCATTTTGTAAATAATGTCTCTCCGGTAGTGCATACACGTACCATTTTGCATGTAAAAGGGCTGGTATTTTTTGGCAAGTATCTCCGAAATTCATGTGGTAAGGGGTTGTGGTAATTTGTTGTGCCATTAGAAGGATGAGATATTTTTCTGTAAAATGAGACCAAATTCGTTGATTTCTAAGTGAAATCATTTTCCGCTCAAACTACTTTAAGTTAACAACACCTCTCGATTGCCTCGAGGAAAAGATTTGTAAAGACTCCCGTGTGGAGCGCGCTCACTTGAAGCGGTAAAACATGCATCTGGGATGAACAGGATAAAGATAGGCCCCTGACAACCGAAATGTTGTTCTGGAGAAGAATGAACAAAAACTAATTGGTTCAGGAGAAAAAGAAATAAAGAAGCTTTGGAATGAATAGGTGAAAGGAGAACGCTCTCTCTCTCTCCAAACAATACACTCCACAAAATCAATGGCACTGGGCATATAATCGGACACAGTGAATTCCTCTAAAGCAAGCAGGAGGGAGGAGGGAGAGGCAAAGAGGGGAAAAAGACAAACAGGACGACGAAGAATGTCCTCTTTTTAAGAGTGACGCCCACAATGGTTGTTGCACCATCAGAATTGCCCAACTCGAGGAGCAAAACCATATTTTTCTGATCCGAACCAAAACACACTTTTAATTACAGCAGTTTCCGCAGGAGTTTCGTGTCCTAAATAGGACAAGTATGCATAATATTTTACCTTAAATGAGAGTCGGTCTTGACCACATTGTTTCTAAAAAATTGCGACTGGGGTGCTGGGTTTCAATAACTCAGTTAAACAACTCTTGCCAACGATTCTCAAATTTATTGTGACTGTGGGACATACGAAGTGAATTTAACCTCGTTGGAGATGGCAACGTCTAATACTACTCTCTGTACGCCATCGCTTAGGATGCCACTAGTCCAGGAAATAACATCGTCATCTAAGCCGTAAGATTTTAGTTAAATATATAATTTTCTGTGAAACACTTAATCAAATGCTTTTTTAAAGTCAGGAAAAATTGCATCTACTGGGACGTAATCTTCACCAGAGACTAACATATCGTGGGCAAATAGTGCTAATTGAGTTTCACAAGATCATCCTTTCCTGAATCCAAGTTTTGCATTTACCAGCAAGTTCTGCATATCGAGGTGATTCATGACTGAGTTTACAACTACATGTTCAAGGACTTTGCATGAGATAGACGTCACAGATATCGGTCTGTAATTCGATGGCTGTTCCTTATCACCACATTAAAATATGGGCGTCACACTGGTAATTTAACAATCCTCGAGTATTACGTGTTCCGTGATGGTTTTCCCAAATACTATCAACAGGTAGGGCGCTATTTATGAACCCAATTCTCAACACACATGGGAAGGAATTTCTTTAGTACCGGATGACTTATTTGGACTGAGCGATTTCAACAAATTTTCTAAACCGTGAGCACAAATATCAATAGCCGGCATCGTTGACCGGTTACGATCAGAACACGTCATGGATGTATTCCGTAAGGACAATATGAACACACTTTGAAATTAGGAGTTTAATAAATTAGCTTTCCCCGAAACGTACGTCAATACTTCGACTTATAATTTCTCAGTGGATTGAGTGCAGATCTTTTGCCTTGAACTTCCCTTGCGTGTGACCAAACTGCTTTTGGGTTATCTTGAAATCGTTCGACAAGCGTTTTCCTTTTGAAACCCATGAATGCATTCCGAAACACTTCCTTCGTAGCAGCTTTAGATAACTTACATTTTTCAACTTTTAACTCGCGATAATCGGCGAAAAAATCTGAAAGGGAGTTTTTTCATCATGGCGTGGCATGCTCTCAACATCTTTAACAAGTTTCTCACTTCCGTATCGGACCATCTTGGTACGCTGCCCTCTTTTTATCACTTTATTGAAAACTAAATTTAAATAATATTAAAAATATTTATCATGACGCCTCACTACCACTATTATTAGGCGGTTTTTGGCTGCACGCTAGGCTTAGGATGCTTGAGATATTCATAACTGGTGTGTTTCAGAGCGACATAGAGAATATTATCATGACGTCTCACTACATTTCTAGTTCTGACAGATGCGATAAAATAGGAGAGAGACTCTGCCGAACAGATAGGTACAAAAACTCGTTCTTTCCGCGCACAATAAGCGACCACAATAAGAACTGAGCTCCACTAAATACATTCCTATAATACATGTCACCATTTCATCTCCAAAAAACGTACACCTTTACACGGCTGGTGACCTACCATCCCCTGCCACACGCCCATGCGGCGGTACACGGGCTATTATGTAGATGTAGATGCCCTCTCCATCAGCCTCCATGGAGTTGCCCATTCGTTTCCCGTGGTTGCCGAGAGACCGATTCGGCAGAGAAGCGAGAGGTTTCTTTCCCACGGCGCGCTCTTCAAAACGAGGCACAGAAGAATAGAAGATATGGAGAAGCGATTGGTATGGAGGGATGGAGGGGGGCGAGGGATGAAGGATGGTCGCAGCGAACATACATATCTATCCATCTGCGACGCAGAGTTGGGAAAGTCATCGACAGAGGGAGACCGTGCGGGAAGAAGGAAGGGGAAAGGGAGGGCAAGGGGGAGTAGAGGGTGGAAACAGGTTGGAAAGGGAGGGGCTCTCTTCCCGAGGGGAAGATTTCGCATTTCGAATTTCGCGCACGCTTTCCAATTCCGAGAGACGGTTCGTTGAAAATAGATTCCCGCAAGGGACTGAAGGAGTTGGTTGCCGCCGTGCGTTAAACACGCGTATCATCTCCACACGCGCTCCCCTCACACGAGAGTCAATATCACACGCACAAGGTCCGTAGATTGTCGGATTGTATTCTTCCTTCGATTACGGTTTTCGCAATGCAAACAAATCATCCGTTAATGTTATCATTTTGGTGTATTCTCCATAAGCAGAGCAGTGGTAGTTCAACGTTTCTGTCGATTTGGCAGAGCATTTGTATCCGAAATGGAGATTTTCGCCACATATTCGCAGACTTCGGCTCAGTAAAGCACCTAATTGGCAACCGAATGGTGGAAATGGTTGCGAAGACTCATATCGATAGACGTAAGGATATATCGAATCGAACGACCGTAATCCGACGCAGTGTGATCGCGAAATTCGTGGGCGAAAACTGAAGTTCTCGTCCGCCCATCCTCCTTAGGAAACGCAGAAGAAAAAAATACATAGAAAGAGTCTTGCCAAGCCAAACAAAAGGACAGAATCCACTCACCACAGTCAACTCTGATGCTGCCTTATTTTCACACACGCCTTCACGAAACATGGTTTATTCTTTCCCTTATGTCCTAAAACTTTACTCATATCTCATGGTAACACCGCGAAAGAAACGTACCCAGGGCATTTAGGCACCGGCATATAATAATGAGTAACAAATGAATCTACGTTATTAAAATGCCAGCAGATGACAAAAAATTCAAAACGCAATTATTTACGTAATAAACATGAAAAGTATTGGGAGACTCGCTGTCAATTCTATGGAAACCTAATGGATTAAAAATCAGCCAACGAACATCAAGCAAAGACGAGAGACTATAACGATATTTTCGACAAGTAAATACAAGCAGCGGGAATGAGCGGGGACTGAGAGAGGCCTTTCAGCAAATGGATGAAAAACTAGGAAGGGCCGGTCTCATCATAAATGAGGAAAAAACTAAGGTTAAGGTTATGTAAAGGACTGGAAATGAGCCTCCAGCACATTTCGCAGTAGGTGGATTCCAGTTTGAGAGAGTGCCTATCTTAAAATATTTAGGTTCATTGATGTCAGACAATAGTGATAACATCCTGGAAATCAAAGGAAGAGTGAATGCGGGGAATGAGGCCTACTTTGGCCTCCAGCGCCTATTTAAGTCACGCTTATTGAGTCGGAAAACCCAAGAAAGATTACATCGAACAGTTCTTCGACCAGTGGTTCTATATACCTGCGAAACCTGGGTCATGAAAAGCCGGGATGAGCAGCTGCTCAACACGTGGGAGAGAAAGATCCTGCGAAGAATCTACGGACCAATCAACGAAAACAACGTTCGGCGCATCCGCACTGATGCCGAGCTGTATAGACTGTATGACAAACCTAGTCTGGTATGTGAGGTCAAGTGTGCCCGACTGAGGTGGCGCGGGCATCTAGAAAGAATGCCTGAAAATAGGGCAGTGCGGAGAACGTTCAGCCAGAGGCCAGAGGGTAGAAGACTTTCGGGGCGACCGCGCAAAAGGTGGCTGGATGATGTGGGAGAGGACCTGCAGAAAATGGGTGTAAGGAGATGGCGACCTCTTGCTTTGGAGCGAGAGATCTGGAGAGGAATGATTGAGAAGGCACGGGCTCTTTTAGGGCCGTAATGCCAATGAGTAAGGTAAATACAAGCAGAACAAGCCTATGAGATAACAAGTGAAATTAAAAAAATGTTGAGAGTAATGATCCCTGTTCCATCATTTTCCACTCTGCATCAAATATTTTAGCAGCGTTCTCATTGCGGGAATAATGCACTTAGTTATGTCAAACAACACTAAAAAATACCTTACTTCGACGGAATTCACTTATTTGGGAAAGAAACATGCAAAAAGTAGGTAAATATTGTCGTAACGACTACAGGATGTAAATAAAGACTGCCATATTGTCTTCGTCTGTCACGTGATTGGCTTTCCAAGCCGTAATTAAAGGTGTTTACTAACTAGATACATTCGTAACTGCCATCAGCGCTTCTTTGACTACGAGATAATAATAAGTTCAGTCTTTTATTGTACGGTTTAAATTTTATGCCTCACAGCACTATGTCTCCAACTTATATTTAATTTTATAAGTTATCAGCACTGACTATTTTTTCAGGGTAAATTATTACTCGAAATTGGGTAAAAAAAATTAAAAGAAAAAACACAATTGATTATTAGTGTCATAAAAAATTGACTTTTTTCTAGAGTTTAAAACTGGGTCTTAAATATTTAGGTAGAAATATTCAATAATAATACACGATTGAAAGTATATCATTTAATACTTTTCCTGATGAAATATGCAATTGATCAAAATTACGATTTTTTCGAAAAATCCCTCACTCCTCCATATTGGCACACACTATACAAATTTTTCGTGCATTCTAAGCACACAGGATTTTTGTATTTGAAACTCAAGAAAGTAGTTTCTCGCTTTTTTGACGGGAACAGTCTGCATGTAGTCCGCTTCTCTAGCTTTATAACCTCTTCTTCCTCTTCCAACGGTAATTGAAGAATCCGTCCGATACTTATTCGTACCTTTCTAGGTATTCTAAGATTGGATATTCTCCTTCTCAAGTGGGACCCTTCTATCTCTGCAGCTACCGATTTTATAAAATCAAACCTTGTCATATATTTTTTGTGTTTCGCAGACTGCCAGAGCACAAACGAGTTTACGAAGGAAGCATCTAATAATTTAAAAAACACTTCCGTTGGCAATCTCCTTGTCCTTCGGTTGGATGAGAAGCAAAAGCATATTTTATCCAATGTATGTACGCCACCCTTGGTTGCGTAATAAAATGCTATCATATCTGGTCTCCCTGGATTGATGTCGTCGTTCTCCCTGTGGCGCATTGAGGAAACCAAAAAAACAGCCCAATTTCTCTTCGAAACATCGGAAACTATGGAGTCTTGTTATCCGCGGATCCGCACAGTGAAGAGCCAAACATAAGCCCTTAAGATGACCCGAACTCACTCACCAGATGTCTCCCAATTATTTTACCCAATGGTGCCAACGTACGGCAGTCCTTTCCCTTTTAACTTTTTTTACCAGCTCAATGGATGAGAACCAATTATCCACTGCGATTTTTCTATGGAACCCCATGACTGGCTCAGAGAGACTAGCAGATTGAGTGGGCTTCAACGGTTTTTGGTCTTCCTCTGACAAACCTAACCCATCTGTGTGTTTTCCTGCATGCAAATACGAATTTTACAGATAACTGTTATTAGCGTCAGTAGAGCACATCATTTTCAAATCGTACTTGCTGGGGATATACATTTTGAAGCGGACACGACCTTTAGCAATTACAATTTTTTCTCGAATTTACTAAAGACAATACTGGTGAGAACTTGTATGCAAAGTTTCACGAAAATGTGTGCATAAGTAAGAATCGCTCCCACCACCTTCAACGGAGATGACTTCCCAGAGTAGACGAAAAGTTCAGTCTTATCCTCTCGCATTTCTCCGACTTGTTCACTTCCGACGGCCCGTCCTCGCCTTCGCGTGGGAAGAAGCTCTTCACCGCCAGTGGCGACCTCCGCGGCGGCGGCGGTAATGAAACAACGCAGGCGCGCCTTTTGCGAATGCGTTTTTAAACCTCGCAACTTGCCGGGCAAAGTGGCGATTCGATTCTCAGTCCGGGAACCGTTTTCCTCCGGACAATATTCGCCACGTCCGACAGCGTTTATCGCGGCAACCGAGAAAAAGAGACCCTTATGATGCCATTGTGTAGTAGATGTCCTTCTCTTCCACTGGAAATGCACTCGCGCCATGCGGGCTTTGTTGCCGCCCCCCGTCCGTCCGTACGCGACCCCCCTGCCCTCTCGCGAGCGCCCTTTTCACTCCCATTCGTCTTCATCTATATTCCCCTTCCTTCTTTCGGGCGTCGCCACTTCTTTCTCATTCTTTCTTCGCTCCATTTCCTTCCTCCCACTCGGCCAGCGCCGCCACTCGAAGGAAAGGCCACGCCCACCCCCGGAAGACATGTGTGAGTGAGTGGCCATTAGACAGACTCCCGCCCCCTCGCCCTCCTCTCCGTAGAGTATGCGAGGTGGTGGTGGTGGTGGTGTGGTGTGGGGCGAACGGGGCTAGGGCGTCTTATCCATTGTGGTGGATGGGGAGAGGGCATGACGTCATCAAACTGTCGCCTGACGACCAAGGCACACCCCTCCCAACAGTGCCTTCCCCTCGCCACTCCTCGCTTGCCAAGGAATGGTAGGAAATTATTCACGCATGTGAAGCATAAATAACTTACTTCTATTGAAAATTTGAGGTTAGTAACATTCTAGATCACCATTAGCTACCATTTCACCACATATCTTGGGGAAAACATATTCGGGAAATATGCGGTCAAGCATACAGGAAGCTTGGCTTTATCAAGTGAGTACTCGGAAAATGTGATGAGAAAGTGAAAAGAACATTGTTATTTTTCAATCGTTGGGCCTCATCTGGAATATGCTGTTAGTGCATGGGATCCATACGAAGCGGGGTTGATATCGGAATTAGATCGCGTGCAGCGAAGAGAAGCCAGGTTTGTAAAACGATGTTACGATAAGTTTACTAGGGTGTCAGGATTGTTAGAAGACTTAGGATGGGAATCGCTATCACAGCGTAGATTAAATTATAGGCTTAACCTCTTAACTAAATTTTAGGAAAAAATTTCTCTGACGATGTAAAAAACACTATTAACCCCCTCGTACTACGGCAGATTAGATCGCGCCAATAAAATTAGAGAGCTAGACTGTAGAACCGAGGGGTATAAAATGCCATTTTTTTCCGCGTGCCATTCGGGATCATAACAGCTGTGATCGCCGTCATGAATAGTGCGAATAGTGACACTAACTAGACAGTAGATCTTTCTCTTTATATTCTCTACGTTTTTATTTATGCATTATGTGAACATTGATGTTCTTATTTATGCATGATATTTTGAATCTGTAGTAGTAGTCTTTGTATCCCTTGCATGTTGGAACGATTGACGATAGAATATTTCTTGGTTATTAGATTTTTAATTGGCGCTTTGCATGTGTGGTACGCGGGTTTTAATGTAATTTCGGTGTTCTACCGAATCATTCATGCATGCCTGGTGTAGAAGCACCCCCTGCCACACACCCTTTGGGTGGCTTGCAGCGTATGACGTAGATGTAGATGTAGCTACTTGGTGACATTGAATTTACACAAATTTACTGTTGTTTTTCGCTGGAAATATGGATTATATATGATTCAAGAGAATTTTAAAATAATCATATGTAGAACACGTTTTCATGAAGTGACTCCATTCTAATGAGCTAACGATTGAGAGTGAAATCCGAGATAGGCTGTGAAAATGGCTGGAAGATGTAATGAGGGGCAAAAGATTATGATGGAGGGAAGGATGATGGGCAAGCGGGGAAGGGGAAGAAAGAGAATAGGTTTAATCGACAGAATGAACAAGGGCAGATCGTATGCCGAGGCGAAAAACGAAAAACGAGAGGTAGATGGGACCCTGAAAGTGGTGAAAACGGAGAGAAGTTTCTCTGACCTGCTACGAAACCTATCTTTTTCCGGTCGAATACATTTGCAAAATCGATGGAGAATTTTTTTAATTTGCAAACTTAGTATTTCAACCCGTAAGCTCAAAGGAAGATTTGTTCGAAGGACGTTTCGTTCCCGTCGTGGGAGACACCACACACTCATTCCCGGGAGCCAAGTCTTTCTCAGGTTATATCATCCATGACGCTGGCGTATCGGAACCCTCGGAGATGCGATACTGGCGATGCCATTTATTTACACTCGGGAGCGCGTAATGAAAGTCACTGTCGGTACTGCCGATGGAGATTTAAAGGGCACTGTATACGCATGATGTTTGAACTTAAGGTCTCGATGGATTCTGCCCATAAAAATCACTCGGATGGTCAAAGGGTTGGTCAATAGGAACACCGTGCTTAATGCAATACACAAAAATATTTCAGATATGCTCGATTATTAGTGCTTCAAATGGAGGGACGCACGATGCGATAAAACAACATAATTATGCGTTCAGCATGCATTATTATTAGTAGGTATTCTACCGGTAAAGGTAGGTCTTGCTGAATATCAGAGAATCCGCTCCCGGTTTTCTACACTTTCAGGCGCCTATCTTCCTCGAATATATCCTTTTTCGCCTTGCATAAGATTTACCCTTCTTCATCCCGTCCATGAAACCTATTCTCTTTCTTCCCCTTCCCCGCTTGCCCAACCTCCTTCCCTCTATCACACTCTTCAGCAATCCATAGCCCTTATTTACATCCTTCAGTCATCAACTCTACCTATCTAGGATTTCATTCATAAGTTTCCTTTCCCACCATCTCAAGCACTTCCTAGTTAGTCTTCCTTTCCGTCCACCTAACCTTCTCCATCCTTCTCCACACCCACATCTGCACACATATGGCAGGTTTAAAAATCTTTGACGCGGCTAGCACATGTATTTGTACGTACACATCGATGCATGGATTCTTCTCTTTGGAGAATGAAAACAGATAGCAGGAGTTGCTACCCTCCCTTCTAATTTTCTCCGTCCTCCATCACACTCTTGAGATTCACAATGGACAAGTTGGAGGGGGAGGCTCCCTCCTTTGACTCGCGATGAATTCTTTCCTGCACATATCACCGTCCGACAGGCCTTAGACACCTCCCTCTTCTCCGGCCCTACCCCTCCCATAACCCCACTCAAACCGAAGAACGTGGAGAGATTTGAGTGTGGGAGATGACGTATATGGCATTCGCTCCAACGTGCACCCAATGCTCCTTCGACGGACGCTCTGATATTTTGAGAATATGTTTGAAGGACAGGAATTTCCCTCTCGGTAGTCTTTCCGATCTTATCTTTATACCATTATCTTGTAGTTTTTTTTCGGATACAAGTGCTGTCCTCAGCTAATTCTTATAAAAATATAACCGTGTTTCGGAAGCATTAAAAGGAATTATCGAGTTGCTATTGTCAGCACATGAAAATATATCATGGATTGTGATCTCGTTGCCAAAAACTCTTGTCTAGAATTCCGTAATCACAACTTTTTGGAAAGTCGTGCCACCTAGTGATGAAAGACGGAAGTTCAAATGTAAATACAGTCGACAGATTACGTCGTACTGGTTTTACCATGAATACACATGGGTATTACTTACAATTAATCATAATGCTGCGGATAAAATATGTAGTAATACACGGGGGATGTAATTATTCACTTTTTTAATATCGTCCGGTCCACAGATATATTAATTCCTCTCCAAATTTAATTACCCATTAACTACAATTAACTTCTAAGCAATTCGTGAATATCGCTATAAGGAAATTTAATAATAATGCGAGGTGACTTCATGAGTATTACAAATGGCCATCATTGCAGTGAAGATAAAAAGGAATGCACTTACCGCCGCCTGGAACAGATTCTTATTTTTCAATCCAAGTCTCCTATTTTAGATCCTCGTAGACGCATACCCTGTTTTGAAGCCTGATACGAAGCAAGTTCTGTTTAAACAAGGCATTCTGAATTCTTTATTTAGGCCAAACGGGCTTATTGCATTCTAATTACAATCAGAGTCTGGCAAACATCGTCGTCGGCACACGATTGACGTTTCATAAACCTCTTAAACATTTTCTATAGTATACATTTCCTCTCTAGCATTTACAAATTAACTTTTAGATCACACAAATAGCAAGATATAATTCAAAGCATCAAGTAATTCATATCTCCTCGATCGTTATTGAATATTCACCACAGTCTCACGTTAGCAACAATT
This sequence comes from Ceriagrion tenellum, assembly GCA_963169105.1. Lineage (NCBI taxonomy): Eukaryota > Metazoa > Arthropoda > Insecta > Odonata > Coenagrionidae > Ceriagrion > Ceriagrion tenellum. The sequence goes on from OY720637.1 coordinate 146,037,709, forward strand.
AACTACGTCTATTTACAATAACAACTGAAAAGACTCTAATCGAAGTGGCGCCAAGAACTGGGTGAACTAAAAGTGGAAATTTAGGCAACACGTAGCCTAGGCAACAATTTCAAACATCCGAATCCATAATATATACTCATGTGTCAGACGACACAGTTTCATCTGCTTTTACGCCGAACATTTTTGAAGTCGGAAAACGGACTGCCGTCTTTTTCTATGTACAGTACAATTACAAGATTCTGTAGTCCGGAAGAATATAAATTTACAGTTCAGGGCTGAAATCGTGGAGGTGTGTCTTGATGATGATATGATAGTGAAATGAACGTATTAACTGAGAACAACTGCTACATCTGTCTTTTTCCTTTAGCGTGGAAGTAATTGAATTGGCGGCCATTTTTAGAGGCGAGGGCACCTGGAGTCAACTGGGAACAATGCACGACATAGCAAGCCGGATTCTCATGCGTGGTACGTGTGGCCGAGGGTTTTGAAGTGAATGCTTGTGTTTTCTTAGAGCGCAGTAATCGGCGGCTGTCTCGTGCGCGGCGCGAGCCGCGTCGTCTTTCTGACACTCATGATATGCCGCCTCTACGCGATGGGCGCAGAAATGCTTATGGATGGCCTTATTAAGGCGCAGCCAATGTGAGACGCCTTCGCTTATATTTTTACTTTTATATATCGATATTTTTACGACCCGGTATCTGAAGATCATCTTGAAATTTCAAGACTGTTTTTATTTTTCATCAACAAGCTTTAAAAAAACTAAAAAGGACGAAACGTAAGACTTATTAAGATGTAAGAACTAAGTTAGGGAAAAACTTTGGTTGTATTAGCGTCCAAATTTTATAATAAAACTTTTTAAAATGTTTAAGATAGTTTCTTTCTTTTGTTTAAAGAAAATGTTGAATTTGTTAAAATATTGTTGCTTTTTTTGTCTTTTGTTCTTCACTCTTAAAAGTCCGTTGTTCATCACCAAACAAAATACAACTTGAAAATTTAAAAATGGTTAAAGGCTGTGTTTCTATGTTTATATCTATTGTAATCTTCTGATTTTGTGTTACTAATTTGTAATTACATCATATCACTCAAGCTTGTATGAAGGGAACATTATAAAAATTGCTGGTGGCTCAGTTCAGGTTTCAACCTCGGAGCCCACCTAGAGCTCTCATTTCTATGTTCAATTTATTATATTTCTTAATTTAATGTAATTTAAATGAAAGTAAATAAATTCTATTCTACTCTATTCTTCCGCAATCTACGGAGTGGAAAAAATAAGTTAAGGGCTCCATTTCGTATGCTAAGTAAATAAGGGATAATCCATTCGTAAAAACGATGTATTAGCTACAGTTATTTTTCTATATACTCCTGATAACAGTTTAAACTAAAAATTAGAAACCATATCGCTCAACCAACTTATCTGGGTAATGCTGGAATAATGTTCCTGCTTTCAGTATTATCTACTTTCACGGTAGTATGAATGATATATCATTGCATCTCGAATGTAACGACTGATTACTTAGCTTCATTTTAAATAAAAATATTTCACCTTCCCACAGATGCCAAAATATCAGCCTTTGCCGCGCTACAATTAGAGATATTTTCCAAAATATACCTGCAGCCATATTCCATTGGAAATGGTGCATGTATGCACTCCAGAGTGGCTGTGCTTAAAGAATGAGGTATTCATAATGCAGTGATGTCGTCAGAAATTAAACAGTGTGTAGTTTGTATATTTTTTCGACAAGTTTTACAAAGAAATTAGGTAATACCCGCAGTAATTTTTACAGTATCGCACATAAACTTTCTGTTGTGAATGGGTTTTCCCCGCACGACGTGAAATCATGAATCTTGTTGAAGACGTCTGTACACGTCTGTTTAGTTGATTACTCAGGATTTAAGTCTTATGAAAGTACATTTTTGCGCCTTTTATATTACAATATTTTCTCTGTGCTTCTTACCACTGCTGAAACGAACAAATTAAATTCGTACAAAAACGTGTCCGTTTTGACTGGGGAAACGTACCGCTCAAACTGCATTAAACCGCGCGCATTGTCGAATGGAAGTACTTGTAATCCGAATCACACGGGTATCCACGCCACCCCCCCCCCTTTGAACATTACGCGTCCAGCGATACATACACGTGACCCAGCGGGATTCACTCGCCAGATCTCCTCCGCTTTTATTCCCTTCTCGGCCCGGCTTTCTCTCGTTTGTGAATTGACGGCAGATCCTTCTGTTCGGGACTAGAGAGTGCCTTTGTCTCTCTTCCTTCCGCTTGGCCTTTTAAAACTATTTTTCATAGGACTCTATTTTCGCCGCTTTCGCTCTGAATACTCGAATAGGCGAGGCTATTGCGGGGCCTAGAGGTCGGGGCCGAGACCTTGAGCGCCAAACCTTCGCAAAAATATATTCCACCTTTCCCCATTTTACGGCGCCGTGCAGAGTGCCCATACACTTTTGCATATAGTGGCGCGCTGTTTTAGTGCGCATGATTCTTCTCTTTATACGGGGGCATAATACCGTGGGGTCTCTGTGCCTCGGGTCCATCTACATGCATTTTCTGCCCCCACCGCTTCCCGTTGTAAAAAAATCCTCCTCTTTCTTTCTCTCGCGTCGCCCTTTTATGTCCATCCCTGCGACCTTTTTTCCACCCAAGCAACCTTTTCGGAGATGGAGAGAATATATATTCAGGAGGAGAGCAATGAGCCACGAGCGTGGACAACGACACGCTCTCGTCCGATGAGTTTCGAGGGCGTCGTAATGAGCAGTGAGCCGGAACTGAAGTGAGTCTATGGCGGCGGCGGCGCCGGCGACGGAGAGCAGCACCCGCGGTGGACCAATAAGAAGTCAACTTCCTCCGACGTGAGGGACGGGAGCCGAACGACTGCCTTTAAGACGCCCGCCCGCTGGATCTCTCGCAGTCTAGGGGGGGGAGAGAGAATTTTTCGGAATACTTACGTTGTGCGTATTGTTGTGAGCTGCCCTTGAAGAAGTGGACAGCTTATCTTCCCGTCACTCCGGGTTTGAATAATCCGAGAAAGATTTCATATTCTTTATCCATCATCATCTTTTATTGGAGACATTATTTACAAAATGAGGTATTTCTAACACTTAGATGTCGTAAAAAAACTAAGTGTGTGTAGTTTGTACGTTTTTTCAACTGTACTTGAAAATTAATCATATTGTCACCACACTAGGTTCTTAGGTATCACAAAAAAAACCTTCCGTTTTGAAGGAGTTTCAAACGCTGCCCGCGAAAAAAATGAGTCAAGTTAAAAGCTTATTTAGATATTTGCATTTTATTATTACGATTTCTGTCATATAAAGCTATATAATTGCACCATTAATTATGCAATATTTGATTGATGTGTCCTACAGCTGGTGTAATTAAAACGTAAGATTAACTTGCGAAAGAGAAAAAAAAAAGTGAACTACGAGCCACTGAAATTGACTTTTGGCGGAGGTCAGCTTGGAAATCAAGAATAGAAAGAGTTGGAAATGAGCAGATATGAGAAATCATGGAGGTAGAGAAGAATGTAGTGGAGACTATTGAAGAAAAAAGATTACGAAGGTATGGACACGTCCAAAGAATGGGCGATGAAAGAATACAGGAAGCTGCTCAAAAATGGGTTCCGGAAGGCAGAAGGAGAAGACCCAAGAAGAAGTCATGGTGGGATGGAGTGAGGGAGGAAATGGAAAGGTTGGATGTGGAAGATGCATTTGATAGGGACTGGTGGAGAGTGGGGATTGGGTGATGGACCTGATGAGTGGACCCTACTATCTATGGAAAGATAAAAATGTGTTGGGTTTGGGAAGGGAAAATGCTGTAAAGTGGAATATCCTTAATAAAATAAAATTAACTTGCGGTAACATTATTAATTTTTTTAGTTTTTACGTTGGTTTACCCAAATTGGGTATAAATCTGCAGTGGCGTAGCTCTACTGCGTAGTATTAAGCAGTCGCGATGCTCATTGTTGAAGTCACTCTTATGCAAACGGAAGCAAGGACCCTACACCCGGGTCATGAACTCATGACACGCCCTTGTCCAATGTAATCCACCTTCTTGTGGCAAATTTTTAGCTGGGTTCAAATTCTAAAGGCTAAACACTTACGGTTACAAAGTGAAGAGTGAGAGAGCTACCGAACGTCAGCCCGAAATTAAAGAAACTAGGTTTTGTTCAACGTATAATAGGAAGGTCCTCGGATGCAAAAGTAAAAGAGACATACTACTTCGCTCTGGTTAGGCCACACCTCGAACACGCCGCGAGCATTTGGGACGCTGGTCATAAAGATTTAACAAAAAACTGAACAAAATACATAGAAAAGCAGCACGCTTTTTTTAAAACTGCTACCAACGAACATATAGTGTTACACAACCGTTAGAGGGATTAAGGTGGGAGCCCCTAGAGACTCAGAGGCCACACGCTAGGCTTAGTTTGCTTAATAAATTCAGAACTGATATTTTTCAGACCGACTCAGAGAATATTATCATGACTCCTCACAACATTTCTAGGTCTGACAGATGCGATAAAATAAGAGAGATACTCTGTCGAACAGATAGGTACAAAAACTCGTTCTTTCCGCGCACAATAAGCGATCACAATAAAAACTGAGATCCTCCAAATACACTCTAATAGGACATGTCACCATTTCACCTCCAAAAGTTTTACATCTTTACACGGCTGGTGACCTACCACCCCCTGCCACACGCCCAAGCGGCTTCTCGCGGGGTAGTATGCAGATGTAGATGTAGAAGGTATTAGTGTCCTGTGCATAAGTCGTTTTATCTAAGTTTAAAGTGAATGGTAAACAAAATTAGCCCAGGCTTAAACACGTTTTAACTTCGTTCTATTGAAAGGTATGGAAACGGTCGTTGAGAACCGGTGACCTTTTTTGTCGTAGCAGTGCTATATTTGAATTCGGTCTATGAATCAACCGAGAATGAATGTTGTGGATTGATCTTCAGTTTAAAGAGTTGTCGTGGTAACAAAAAATATTGACAAGTCAGCGAGCGCAATGTGTTGGTGTGGTTTTTCATCGACGTACGCTATGCACGTGACTTCCCCTCTCTTGAGGAATTGGATTGAATCTTTGACTTCTCCCATTTTTTTGGAGTCGGATGAATGATTGATTGAGCATGGCAGTCTCGGGATGGCCTGGCAGTTGAAAGAGTGGAAGATGACATCATCTCGGGGCCGTTGCTAGGTGACCGGAGTGACACGGAGAAGACGCCCTCCGAGACATCTCTGTCCAAGTCAAAGAGAAGTGCCCCGCCCCCCTGGATTCCCTCCCATCCCTCGATCCCCCTCCCTCCTCGTCTCCCACCCCCTCCCCGTCTTCACGGCGACCACTCCTACTGGTGACTACTAGGGTTGGTTGCCAACCGCCACGTATGTTCTGCGCAGACTCCTGGACGTGGGTTACATTTTTCCATACGTGATGAAATTCCACTCTTTTATCGCACCGACCTACTAGGCTTCTTACCTATTCCCATTCCAATATCAAGGTGGCATTAATTTATCGAGACCCAGATCGGTGCAATGAAATGGCGAAAATTTTAAAAGTATCTTTGATTTTGAGATGATGTTATCAATCATTTTCAAAAGGTGTCCCTTGATACGTGAATATTTAAATCTTAGTGTTAATCCACCAAGTTAAGTATTCTTTTAAATTCGTTGAAATGAACTTCCGAAAAGTTGGTCCGGAAACCGTCGGGCATACTTTCCATCATTAACGTTGGTTCCGATCAACAATTTTCGTTTTAGTGTCAATTAATGCTCACACGACTGGCTTTGTCTATGTGTTGTCTAGGCTACTTATTTGAGATGATCGGTACGCTGTGGTGACGGAGGCGAGACTGGCACAGAGTCTAATAAGAACAGTGCGATTATACGATTTAAAATTTCGATGAAGATGACGTTGAATTAGTCGTTTGTGAATAATGAATAGTCATTTGTCGAGTGCACAATGGTATTGTTTGTTTTTCTCTTTACTTTTCTATTGCTATTAATTGCTGTAATTGCATCTCAATTTTTCTTATAATTCATACATTAAATACTTATTTTTAATGTTATTTTTGAATGTCACTGACATGAACATTATAATTTGTAATTAATCGCTTGTGTACATGTAACATACTGTTGCGATCTTTATTGTTTCAACTTATGGTAAAACCTATTATATTTCTGCTGTTTTTCTTCTCTCCCTCGTCTGTGATGTTTTCGTATCACAGCGAACAACTGTATAGTGTTATTAACAGATTTTTATTTGAAGTAATGTGATTTTGTTCTTTGGGGACGAACGGTCCTAGAGCAATAAAACTAATTTTCAATTCAATTTCAATTGAACGACGGAACCTGGGTCGTTCAAAGTAACGATTTAGGGATCACAAAGCCACTGGGTTTTATTACAATGTTAATAGATTCCATGAAGTTACGCCACCACCACCAATGAAACCACCAATTATGTGGGTGTAACTGGAAAAACTGTGGAATTTATGCTGAGCAGTGGTCAAGCACATGGTCGTTCAATGTCGATTGTTTTCTTCCATCGCCACCGGTGTTCTCAACGCAAACAAATCCGCCATTAATTTGCTCATTTTGGTGTATTCTCCATAAGGATAGCATTGGCTGTTCGATGTTTTCCTCGATTCGGTGGTGTATTTATATTCGAAATGACGATCTGCGCCGAATAATCCTAAATATCCTAGGGTGTGTCATTGCAGCTAATGCACAGTTAATAAATTAATGGCGCCCGAGTGGCAGAAATGGTTACGAATACCCATTTCGATAGAGCTTCGGCCATGTCGAATCGAACGACCCTGGATCGAGAATAATTAAGGTAGTCCGAGCAAGATTGTTCCCTAGTCATAATAGAGACCATATTCAAATTATACGTTTCAATTTCACCAGCTGTAAGACATCAATTAAATATTGCATTATTAATGGTGCAATAATATAGATTTATATGACAGAAATTGTAAGTAATCAAATGAAAATATCTTAATAATTCTTTAACTTGACTCATTTTTTTCGCGCGGTGCGTTTTAAACTCCATCAAAACGGAAGGTATTTTGCGATACCCAAGAACCTACTGCGGTGACAATATGATTAACTTTCAAATATAGCAGAGAAAACAAACAAACTACAGACTATTAGTTTTTTTTACGACATCTAAGAGTTAGAAATACCTCATTTTGTCAATAATATCTCTATGGAGTGCATACACGGACCATTTTCCATGTAAAAGGGCTCGTATATTTTGGCAATTATACCTATGCGAAAGTAATGTGGTAAGGGGTTGAATTTTTGGTGTCATTGGATAGGAGGGATAATTTTCTTTAAAATGAGACCAAATTCATCGTCTTCTGAGTAAAATGATATTTCGCTCAAACTACCTTAAACATTCCACTGCCTTAATAATAATGATTTATTCCAATCTCCCGGGATTCCATACTCCCGTAGAATGGAATACTTTTCGGAATCGTTTCTGTGTTAGTGGGCGACGCACCCTCCCGTGGCGACCTCCTCAGCCTTTGCGTCCGAGTGCCTCGCTGGTCAAGTGTCCGGCAGTGAGGCGGACGGTGAGTTGCCACCCCACTCTACCGCCCTCCCTATTGATTATCGAATGGGACAGGGCTCCAGGGCCTGTCCCTCCGTCGTCGCGATATACCCCCCCCCCTTCCATCCCATCGATTAAAAGAATGGGTTTCCCACCCCCTCCACCCTCTCCCCTTCCCCTCCCCCGTCACACACACACACACTGCATTCAACGAGTCCACGGCATACACCACACTGCTCACTCTCTGCATCCACGATGAAAGGCGCCGCTTGCTTGCTCGCTCGCTCCTCGGAGAGCCTACTTGCTCTGTCGCCAAGGGCCCCACCCACACGCAAACCACGGAATCGAAATGGAGCTGAGCCGAGATGAAAAAAAACCGTTTGCGGTTTCTTTTGTACGTACTTTCCACACTTATTGAACCGGTCGGTCAATGAAGCGAGCTCTCTCAAGAGGAACAAACTGCAGAATTGCGAAGGAGTCGGATCAGAGAGGGGGAGAGAGGCCTTAGGAATGACTCGTAAGGCGCTTTATCCTGGCTTCAATACGCTGTTCATTTTGTGGCTCGATAGAGCGGGAGAACACTATACTTTGGGTAGCGCGCACGGAAACATGTCGGGAGCAGGGCCGATATGCGCTAGATAAGGAAAACAAATTTGATAATGGTATTTACGATTGGCGTATTCGTGTTGATTCATCGTAATGGCGTTATGAATGGAAGATATTAAGTTTTTCATACCTGTGAGGTGAAAACCAGGCCTATTATGTCTGGTAATTAAAGCAAATAAGGTGGCTATGCGCATAACATTCGGCTATTGTGTACTTATAGAATGCCACCCACCGGCAGGTTAGAGAACATTTTGCTTGAGCACTTGGTACCACTTCTCATCGTTCGTGTGCGCTGAGTTGTGGTGAATTAGCTCGGATTTAGATGACTTGCATGGAAACCTCATAGAGATAGATTTAACTGGTTACCGAAGGCATGTCGAAAGAAATGCTGGAGAAAAGAAGTGGCCACTGAACTCTGTGTAATTGCAAAGAAAATTTATTCGACCACTGTGGTAGGAAAAAACGAAAAAGAGTCAATCCTTCCGTTAGGACGTGGAATAAGGATTAGATAAAGATGAAGAGTGTCATTTATTCATTGATCGTTCAATCATAATATTGATTAACAGCAGCCCTCCTTCCTTTCTTATCGAGTTCCCTTACTTCCTGGTAGCTCTTCTTATGTACTATCTTCTTGTTTTCGGTCCATGTATTTATTCCATGGCCTTCTTATTGGGACCTTTCCCTCAATTATGTTGGTCACAAATCCGTTGTTCCTCCGGGTGCTCCCATCTGGTTCTTATTTTCTCTAATGTGTTCCAAAGGGTCCTTCCTTTCCTCTTCTGCTCTTCTGTTTTCTTCTTCATTTCTTAATTTGTTCGCCCATTTCATCTTCAACATCTCTCTCCATTAGAAGGGTAGTGCTAAATGGAAAATGCAGAAAATACCCTGTGGGTGGCAAGAGTCGCGAACGAGGTGGTGTTTAAGAGGATAGGGGAAAGACGGTGTCTACTCAAAATGCTAAATACGAGAAGGAACACCTGGATTGGCCATATTCTCCGACACGAAAGCTTGGTTAAGACCATAATAGAAGGTACAGTAGAGGGAAAAAACCAGAGGGGCAGATCTAGACTGGACTACATGGGACAATTGATGAAGGAACTAGGTTACAGATCGTACAGTGAAGTGAAAAGATTGGCCCAAGATCGGATAAAGTGGTAGACTGTTGCAGACCAATCCTAGGATTGTAACCAGAGAAGAGAGAAGATCTTCCTCCAGGCCCAAAGTTTTCGAAACCATCCAAGTCTTTTCTGGTCTGTTTTTCCAATGATCCATGCTTCCGATCATTGGAGTGCCTCGCTCCACACGAATGTTTTCACTTTCCGTTTCACATACATGAAGAGCTCAAGGTCCGAAAACCTGACCCTTTGCGCGAAGGAGCGTGTGGACTGAAAGCCAATGAGAGTGCGTTTGGAGAAGGATGGAGAGCGTGAGTTGAGGTGACGTGGAAGATGAATGAGGAAGGGATGGACGTGTTGGGAGAGGATGGAAAGTTGGCGATGGACATATAAGATGCGACAGATAAGGTAGAATCATGGCGTGTGGAGACAGTTGAGAGAATGTAAACATTTACGAAGTGCTGTGTAAAACCAACATCTAGTGTGCATGGTACTGGGTGATTATTTCACACGAGACGTGCAGCCCATTTGAAATGAGATCCTCCCACGTTCCTCTGGCTGCTAGGTGCAGACCAGCAAGAAGTCGTCAGGAGAATAGTGCGAATAGGTCAAACCTGACGAAGATCCCATGTGTACGGATGAAGATCGTGAGAAGTTTCCTGTTTGCTCAGTAATTCAATGATAGTATTCTATGAGTTAAAGAAAAAATTCAGGTCATTTGCAGTGTTTTGTGGCTCTAACAGTTCACTAATTACCATATTCTGATCCCAAAATCAGAAGAGACTTACTAATGAGCCCAAGGGCTTAAAATTAGGAGAATGCAATCGGAACTTGAGCATAAGTCGCTTCGCGGTAAGTTCATCTCGTCATTGATAAAACCGCCGAAGATCTCCTCTCCAGGAATATTTTAATAGTCCAGTGCTTAGGGCTTGTACGATAAACGTAGGAAAAAATGAACATGTCATTGGCTTGACTCCGTCCGACGGTGATTTTTTTTTAAATTTCAGTTGCGTGTTATTTTAAAAAATTTCACAAATTTTTTATTTACATTGTTAAAATTAACAAAAATAGCACTTCCAATGCAAAAAACATTGGTATGGATACTGCTGCCACGTCAAACCACAAATAGCGTGATTATTCTCTAACTATGAGTCAAGAACACGTAGATTGGGGAACTCAATGTAACATGAATACGTAGAGCTGTTTTAAGTAACAGCAGCTCCAAAATTAGGGAAATTCATCAAATGCTTCTTTGATGAGAGATAAAAAAAGCACTTGAATTTTCCAAAAATGAAAGATTACACAGTGAGAAGTTTGGGTGTCACTGCATCACTTTCAAACCCTAAAAATTCACTTGAAGAAGGATGTAGTAATAGCGAAACTATTCAGTATATAATATTCCATTACGGGAAAACTGAAAACATTTCATTTCTGTTTACGAAACGGTTTACAATCACGCCCCATTTCGTATTCGTTTCTCTTGTCAAACGTCTAAAACATGAAAATGACGGTACAAAAAGTTTACTCATTCTATTAGCATAGAATACGTATATATAGAGTGGCAAGTGAGATAGGGAGATTCGGATTTGAGTTTTTAAAATAATACTTTGGCCGATGGATGGAACAAGTGGATCGAATTAGCACGACAAGCCATAACATATGAGCTTTGGCACACGGCCACTTCATTTAGTGTCGCATAACTCACATGATGTTCTTATGATGATTTCGGTGCCTGGATGTTTACTAATCGACCCACAGCAACGGAAACAAATCTTATTGAGTCGTCGAGACCAAGTTAAACACGTAGATATTTTAATGTGCCTTCAATGAGCATCGTCTATAATGAATCGAATTAACGTTAATATGATAAGACACGCGATTACCAAACACGGAGTCAACTCTTTACCGGTGTATCATAGCAACGACAAAACAATTGATACTCTATTAGAAGCACAAAACAGCCAAGATAAATCCACCATTCTGTATGTTGAAGCAAAATCACCGAGTACCACTAGCGCCTCCAAGTGGCCTTCTCCGTGAGCCAAAATTCTTCCTCCCCTAAGGTGGTGCCACCTGAGAAATTCTTCCCAAAGCTCTCAAAAATTGATGCCCATTTTTTAGCATTGCTTTGCCACTCTATATATACTTACTCTTTGGAAGCACATTTTAGCATCTCCCGTCGTTTCGCACGCTCCGCGATGCAACGGCTCTAATTTACTCCCACTAATTGCTACGATAATTTGAATTTTCATGTGTTTTCGCGACCGCCCTTCGCTCCGGACCTCGCCAGCCATTTTCCCGGAAAGCAAATATTATTAGTGCATTGAAATGGCGACATTCGCTGTCTCATAATTTATAAAGGGATAATTGCTGGTTAAGACTGAAGACCACTTATCGATCAGTGACAATGACCGTTTGTTATTAATTCACATGTGTCCTTCGATCTCGTGAAAATTGGTTACGCAAACTAATGGTCACCAAAAACCTACCGAAATTAAAATATAACTGAATGTAATAATGTAATGCAATTTGAAATATTGTTAACTTTAAGCCACACGATAAAAGAAATAAATTCTATGCGAAGGTTATTTATATGTTTTTTTTTGTACGATGTAGTACCAAAATAATCACTGTTGATGGTAAAAAATCAACCTGCTTCTTGCAAAATTTTGTCTGCCCTTTAATTTTTCCCGGACATTCGGTAACGTTACTCGGTTACGTCTCGTTATTCGGTTTTCGGAAATAAAATCCACTTTTCCCCTGATTTCGTCAGAAAAAAAATTGTATTTACTAATTTCGAATGATTTCAGTTTGGGTTTGATATATAAATGAATGCCCGAGCTCTTGAAGGTTCTGGTGAAATAATCAAAATGAGGGTAATTGTAATATTTTCTGCATTTTACATTAAAATTCGCGTGTGACAATGTCTATTTCCTCCTTTTGTTGAATTAAAAAGGATACTTTTATATAGTTTCAATAAGAGAAGATAAAAAAGCGTTTTTAAACTTGAAGAAACATATAAGTATAATGTAACTTACTTGACATAGGCTATTTTATAACGGCCAAAATTAAAATGGGTGGCGCTACATTTTGGTAAAATGAATTTAAGTAAGCTTATACTCTATATTGTGCACTACAACTCAGTAATTTTTAAAATTCTTTTCTTTGTCTTTTTGACTCACTGCCTATCCTTAAGGTAGTCCGAGCGAAATATCATTTTACCTAGAAATCAATTAATTTGTTCTCGTTTTAAAGAAAAACATCTCGTCCATCCAATGACACCAAAAATTCTACCCCTTACCACATTACTTTCGTAGATATTTGCCAAAAAATGCCGGCCCTTTTACATGGAAAATTGTACGTGCATGCACTCCAGAGAGACATTATTTACCAAATTAGGTATTTCTATCACTTAGATGTCATAAAAATAATAACGGCGTGTGGTTTGTATGTTTTCTCAACTATTTTTGAAAATAAATCATACTGTCACCGCAGTAGGTTCTTTGGTATCACAAAAAACCTTCCGTTCTGAAGGAGTTACAAACGAACCTCATGAAAAAAATGAGTCAAGTTAAAGACTTATTTAGATATTTTCATTTAATTACTTACAATATCTGTCATGTAAAACTATATTATTGCACCATTAAAAATACAATATTTAATTCGTGTCTAACAACTGGTGAAATTAAAACGTATAATTCGAATATGATCTCTATAATGACTAGGGAACTATCTCGCTCGGACTACATTAAATTCACGTTATGATTCCTCGTTATCGGTGAATGATAGTCTTTCCGAAAACACCTCGATCTTAGAAGTACACCGTTATCCTTGACACCCCAAGAAGGATCAGAAGTGTGAACCTCGCGTGAATGACTTCAAGGGAAGCGCTTCGGTCGCCCTTGAAGCGAGAAAATGAAAGGATCGGCTAAGGAAAAGTGTCGTTATACGCTTCGGCGCGCATTAATGGTTGACGCGAAGCGCTGCCCTTCGGGTAACGTTCTCCGAAAAAAAAATTCTTGAAAGGATGATTGTATGTATTAATCGAATGACTGTCTTTGCCGACCGAAATATCCTTTCCAAATACTCGGAATCATTGGTATTTTTACCCGGGCTCATGTCATCGTGACCTACAAAGATTATATGTATTTTCGATTTGAAAGCCTAGAAAATGACTTAGAATCTAAATCTATTGGGCCAATGATTTCATGGTTCGGATTATTCACACTACATCTGGAACAATCTTTTATGCCATTTGGAAGGACCTAGCTTGAGATTATAGAAAAAAATTACAATACAATCGTGAAATAAGGTGCCACCACTAATAAAAGTATTGCCATAGAGTAAGTATGCATAGAGTGGCAAAGCAATGCTAAAAACTGAACATAAATTTTTGAGAGATTTTGGAAGGATTTCTCAGGTGCCACCACCTTAGGGGAGGAAGAATTTTGGCTCACGGAGAAGGCCACTTGGAGGCGCTAGTGGTACTCGGTGATTTTGCTTCAACATACAGAATGGTGGATTTATCTTGGCTGTTTTGTGCTTCTAATAGAGTATCAATTGTTTTGTCGTTGCTATGATACACCGGTAAAGAGTTGACTCCGTGTTTGGTAATCGCGTGTCTTATCATATTAACGTTAATTCGATTCATTATAGACGATGCTCATTGATGGCACATTAAAATATCTACGTGTTTAACTTGGTCTCGACGACTCAATAAGATTTGTTTCCGTTGCTGTGGGTCGATTAGTAAACATCCAGGCACCGAAATCATCATAAGAACATCATGTGAGTTATGCGACACTAAATGAAGTGGCCGTGTGCCAAAGCTCATATGTTATGGCTTGTCGTGCTAATTCGATCCACTTGTTCCATCCATCGGCCAAAGTATTATTTAAAAACTAACATCCAAATCTCCCTATCTCTTTGCCACTCTACATGTACTGACTCTAAGGTGCTACCCATGGGAAATCATCGTCCTCAGTTTTCGGCGACAACTCGTAAATGAAAGGTGTTTAAAACGATTAGAATTAAGCGGCTACGGATACGGGTGAATGTGCAAAAGTTATAAAGTTATATGAATTTTCAAAAGCTATAGAGAAAAGCGTTCGGTTTCAAAGCTGAAAATTTCAACGAAATCCCAGGTGAAAGTGGAGAGTAAAAAATGATACTCACAAACCATCCAAACGGCAAACCAATGTCACACCGCCTGAAGCCTCCGAGCGAATGTCAACATACCTGCAAAAGAAATGCATAATATATTTGAGTAGATTTCATAAATATGATATCCTAGCACTTACCCCCGGCTTCGCCCACCTCAAGATTCCCATCTCCCACCGTATTAAAGAACTTCATACTTCTTTTAACTCTTGACTCCCGGCCCCTCTCACGCTGAGATGCAGATCACTTCATTCCTTATGTTTGAATCATTTGTTGAAATTAATGATGAGTCGAATCCAAATGTCGATTCTCGATTCAACCGACTCTCAGTATTAGAATCGGTATCGAATATCGATCGCCTAAAGTCGATTCCGATTCCATCGATTCCAGATTTATAAATATTCAAATCAAATTTCATTTATCACATCATATTTGTCTCATTAATTTTGAGTGTAGGCTACCTATCAATGTGTACTTTTTATGTATACACCTCAATAAGCTGAGGATGTATTAGCTATTTGTTAATAAATATACTTTTTGAGCGACTTAATTGTCTTTGCTATTTTATTTCAGCCAATACTTGAATTTAAATAATACTCGTACGCTACTGGTAAATCAATATCCCACCTGTCATTAGGAGTAAGAATCGATGGAATCGGAATCGAGAATCGGGAATCGATGTGAAAGAATCGGAATTGGAATCGGAATCGAAAAAAGTGGATCTAATTATCAAATGGTTTAAATCATTATAATGGAGAAGGTGCGGGAGGACAGAGAGGAGGTCGAACGATGAGGTTACTCGTACGGTGCTCCCTGGTGGAGAGGGAACTCCCGAATGAAATGAGAAGAAGGTGGAGTGAAGTGGCGAGAGGCAGTAGTAAGGGGCGCAGTCATTAGGGCAGGCTGTGACTGAAGGAAATATGTTGGGCAAGCAACGGAAAAGGAAGAAAGAGAATAGGTTTAATGGACAGGAGTAAGAGGGGCAGATCGTACACTGAGGCGAAAAAGGAAACAAAGGAGGTTGAAAGGTCCCTGAAAGTGTAGAAAACCAGGAGGAGAGTCTCTGACATTCAACAAAACCTGCCTTCAACCGATAGAAAGTTTTAGTGGATGAATGTTTAAATCAGGGCGATATACTGATTATATACAAGAGGTCATTTAAGGGAATATTCCTTTTCCATTCCTTACACGCCATGAAAAAAGGATTCTGATTTCACAATCAACCAACTTCCTTCCATTTTTTAATACATTTCCATGTGCCTTTCCACTTCTCGTCAATAAAAGGGCAGTTTTTAATGACGGCACGTAATCAATACACTGCACATTAAAAAATAATACTATCACAAGTATTTAACATTAATTTTTCAATTCCACTATTTGTAACTTAATTTACATCAATAATTATACATTTAAAATATAAGGAACATAACAACTATTTCAGAGGCTGGAGGTGTTTTCTCTTTCAGCCATCCTCTTCTGAATGAAACGTGGCGTTTGTTTAAATTTAATAACAATAATTTACAAGCTATAAATAAATGCTTCATACACACATTTAGTACCAAAGACTCCAATCAACTGCCCATTCGATCCGATAGAAAAGAAGTTTCTACTTGGTTTTCGCTTTAACTAAGGATTCTGCGCCGCAAATCCAACTCAAAACAATGCTTAATAAAACGAAAGCTCAAAATATAATTCTCGCATCATTATCATTACTGCATGTCTGTTGATTTACACGGCATTAACAGATGTATGTAAGTGAAGTAGGGCCCAATAAGTATTTATGCGAGTTACTTCAAGATTAATATAAATGAGCACTTTTTAATGTTAATGTCAGGATAGACATATGACTAGACTGAACGCCGTGGGTATGAGTTATTTGAGGATTGTTTGCGGCAACAGTAGGATGGATAGGGTCAGGAATGAATGGGTAACAAATGAATGTGGGTTAGATGCTCCAGTGATGGACATATTTGAAAGGAGTGTGCTTCGTTCGTTTGGCCATGTTGAGGGAATGGATGAGAGTCGAATAACGAAACGGATATATAAGAGTGAAATGAATGGTGCGAGAGGTAGAGGTAGGCCGAGAATGTAGTGGTTGAATGTGGTTGAGGAAATTCTTAGGAGGAGGAATATTAGGAGTCTTAAAAACAGGAGGGCGTGTATAAAGCAGTGTATGGGGGTAAATGAGGCAAAAGAGGTTTGCAAGGATAGGTCAGCACGGAGGAAATTATTGAAGCAGAGTTACGTGTACAAATATGTATTTATGAGTGAAACTTAGTGACTCTGCCTACCCCGGTAGGAAACGGCGTGATCGGTATGTATGCATGTATGTACTTTTTAATTTTACTCAATGGCTCACGATCGCCGCCACAGCCACCTGTCACCGCGATCACGTGGCCTGCTGTCCGCGAAAAATGAATGCGGTAACAAGGGCCGTTGATAGGCAGCGAGGGGAAGTGGTGGAGTTGAGCGAGGAGGGGGTTGAAGGGGAAGTGGGTGTCGAGAGAGGCACTCAACCCCAACAGGTGAGGGCGACGCTGGGTTGCACACAAAGCAAACCACACCCCCTCCCTCTAACCCCTCCCTTTCACCCCTCCGCTTGTGAACATTACTCGACGGAGCGTGGACTCCTTGATCGGAAGCGAGAGAACATTTAAGGACGCCCAACAAAACACTAACGGTTGTAAAGTGCCCGACTCACAGCCTCCACTGCAGGGGTGTGTACACTGCGAGAGAAACGTCCTTCAACACTTTATTTACAGAATGTAGAAAGAGGAAGGCGAAGGCTCGCCTGTCGCTTTCAATTTCTGTCGCCGCTTAAGGTGGTACGAGCGAAATATCATTTTACTTAGAAATAAATGAATTTGGTCTCATTTTAAAGAAAAGTATCTCACCCTTCTCATGACACTAAAAATTCAACCCGTTACTACACTACTTTCGGAGATATCAAACAAAAAATACCAGCCCTTTTACATGAGAGATGGTACGTGTATGCACTCCAGAGAGACATTATTTACCAAAGAAGGAATTTCTAACACTTAGATCTCGTCAAAAAATCAACAGCGTGCAGTTTGTGTGTTTTATAAACTATTTTTGAAAATTAATCATATTGTCACCGCAGTTTATTCTTCGGGATTACAAAAATCCTTCCGTTTTGAAGGAGTTTCAAACGCACCGCGCGAAAAAATGGGTCAATTTAAAGACTTATTTTCATATTTTTATTTAATTACTTACAATTTCTGTCATGTAAAACTATATTATTGCACCATTAATAATACAATATTTAATTTTTGTCCTACAGCTGGTGAAATTGAAACGTATAATTTGAATATGGTCTCTATTATGACTAGGGAACAATATTGCTCGGACTACCTTAACCCTCGAGCGCCCACGGTTGCGTATACGCAACCGACGTTACAATGTTGCGAATACAGTCCCAGACGCCACGACGCTATTCTTATTGGTTTATGAAACTGCTACATCGTGCTCAAGTCTTCTATCTACGTGTTCCAATGACTTCTTTCTGCCATCAGTCGAGCATACGGCAGAAAAGGTGGCAGACGTAGCTCAGGGTGCAGTCTACGCTCAACATGGATGTACGCTTCGTGTAAGTAGAAGTATATTTTTATTCCTTGCATTTTCCGGCACATATATTGCATAATTTTGTTGACGGATACTATAATGCTACTAACAAAATCACTTTTTGTTGAATTATTTCCTTTATGTTTATGATAATTGGTCTTGATGCATGTGATTGCGTATACGCAACCACGGGCAGTAATGGTAGCAATAAGAATTTCTCTCAAATATCTGCGATTTCTTGGAATTCTCATTTCATCGTGCAGTTTTTAGTGTAAATTTTGCAGTTATTTGTTTTTGAACCGTCAATTCGACAAAGTATCTCACTCGCTTAGTAGTCGCTTCAATTAGTTGCAGCAAACTAGGTCGGAGCCAAAATATGAAAAAAGCTGTTTCGAAAAACTTAGTAGTGTTACCTAATTGGTAAAGAAATGAGGGAGGGAATAGAGATGGGCGCCGCGCCGGTTACGTGCCGAGGAAAAAATTACGGGCGGCGCGCCGCCGAGGAAAAAACTACGGCGCGCCGCCGCCGGTCATTTTAACGGCGGCGGCGCGGCGTGACTTTTTTAATACCAAGTCCTACAGTCGACAAAGTACTGACAAATTGCACAAGAAGATGCGTTTTGGATTGATTTCCGCTGTCACGCTAGGTCGTCTTGTCCCTTCCCACTGCAAGTCTCGTCTCGCGCAGGAAGAAATAGGTGCGAACTCAAAAAGAAAGCAGCCGAGTGGATGGGTATATTTCCATATAAATTACATTTTGCTCGATTTCTTGGGACTAGAGCGGTTTTATGTCTACTGACGTGCGTTCGATCCTCAGGATAACATGTTTCGGTCAGGTTGTTTTAAACTGAGGGCAAGTTAAAAAGTATAACCAAACAAAGTTTGTTTTCCAGCTAACGTAATTGTTACGGGGAAGCATCGGCATGACTTTGAGTGCGCCTGTGGAAGATGTCAAAGAACACATTTCAAAGTATATGGTCGAAACCTTGTACGGCTCACATAAAACAAGCTTCGCATGGCGTTACTTTGGGAAGCAGTCCATGGAAAGGGACGAAGGTGCTAGACGCCACATATATTATATTAACTGAGGTTCTGGAAAGAACGCCGCGCCGTCGTCAATTCCCATGGCTGGCGACTGCGGCGCGCAAGTTCCTGTGCATCCCAAGGCCATGGATAGTCAGATGCCTGTGCTTGAAAAAAAATTTCTACAATCGGGCTAAGTACACTAACAAGTTAACCCACGGTAATTTTTATTTTCAATTGGAAATCATAATTTGAAAAAATTTCTTTCCTCTACAATCAGGCTTCAGTCTTCCTAGGATTACTATTTGGCCACTAATTGCAAAGTTATCCTTTACATTTCCTTTAGTTCCCATGGAAACTTGGTATTTGTCCTTTATCATCAATTTTCAGAGCCTTATTTTGTCGATTTTACGAATTTCAACTATTGGTTGGATTATATTTATAGTCGTCGATAATTATGGTAACCAACGGAAAAAGGTCGGTTTATGGACGTTCATATTTTTTCCTAAAATCTACCCATATATTTTCATTGCAATTTTAAAAGATATGATATTCCATCGCATTTTACTGTCGTCGCTAGTAGTATATGTAGTCTATATTGTCGGTACAAAGGAAATAACTTCAATTTAACAACTAATACTGCTGGTGACAGTTAGATTTTCAAATTCGAATTAAGGTCATTGGAACCATTTTTATTATTCCACTCGTGTTTCATCGGTATTTTTATGATCAAATTCGCTTACCATGGAAATACTGTCCCTCGCAGTTTTGTTTGCAACCAACAAGGATATGTCCCCATTCGTACATTTTTCTTGCCCAAAACACTGAAATGTTCGATCTCTATGACTTCCCGACGCATTTTTTACATAAACCTGCTCATTAGCAAGTAAGGGAGTTTCTTATAATGCGTCAAGTGTAGTTGTTTATCAGAACAGCTGTCTGCGAGCTGTCGGAACCTTACTATCAATGGCCTTGTGTGCATCCCCGCCACCAGCACACCGATTGAACGGAGTTTCAATATATGTGGGCTCGCCCCAAGCCAAGCCAAGAGAAGTAGACTTGAGCCGCTGCGCCCAAATAAAATAGTTTATATTCATGAAAACTATGACTTGTGTAAAGAGTTTGTGCATAGAGTGCAATGACACAATTGTATAGCCTGTATATATATGTATATATAATGTATAGCCTGTAGCGTGACTGTGTGAAAAGTAAAATACTATCATATTTTGATCTGCTAAATTAACCCAATGACGACGCAGTATTTAAGATTGCCCTTTACATTTTTGACGGTTGTAATATGAGATTTTCCAGTTCTTCACTTTTTTCCTCGAAATATATTAACACGCCGGGTTAACAGGGTTAACAGGCGTTAACACGCCGCGCCGCCGCCGGCTTTATTTCCCCCCCCCCCCCCACGCCGGCGCCGACCACAATCAAGACGGCGCCCATCTCTAGGTGGGAACCTCTATCTGTTCGAAGGGAGAATAAAGCATAATCTTTTGCTTTAGTCCGAAGCAGACGATTTTTTGCCGGACGTTAAGCATATTTTCCTAGAGCCCACTCATTAGGATAAACGATAACAACCAAAAGATAAAGAAAACACTTATAAAAGCTATAAATAAAGGAAGGTGATAAATAATATGGTATAAAGTAATAAATAAAGGAAGGATAAAGGAAAGAAAATAAGGATGGGGTATAAAAGATCGAAAATGTCATTTTTTCCACGTAGAATATAATAGTTGCGATACATTCATTCATTGAAACTCCGACCCTCATCAGGTAAAGTACATCTTTTACTTGGGTGAAATAATTTATCACCATTTAAGAAGGATTAAAAAAACAAATGACTTAGGTATATGAGGCGCGTTTAGTTTAGCGAAGGGAATGTAGTCCAAAGGTGAGAAACGATAGGGGTGCTGCTTACATATTGAAGGCTCTGACGGAAAGGTAAGCAAAGTGATCTCTCATTTCCTCGATTGGCAGTCGCGCAGTCTGCGGAAACGCGAAATCGGATAAACACGAATGCTCGGGCTTTATCCGCCCTCGAGCCACCGTCGTCATCTGCAAACAATGGCGCCCCGACACGCGTGGAAGGCGACACCGAGAGAAGGAATGGGGAAGAAAGGGGAGGTGTGAGATGAGGGGTGGGATGAGCAAGAGGGATGAGGGGGAGAGGGGGGGTCGCCCACCAATTCTACATCTGCGTCTACTTAATTCCCCGCCATAAACACTTTTTGTGCATAAAGACGTTGACTGTGGTGAAATACTGTGAGCGATACATATGTCGTCCACTTTAGCAGCCGCTAGCAATCGAATCATAATCGATATTCACCATATTATGATGTATCAGAATTATTTTATTCATAAGCAATAAGATTTTAAAAGTGACTTTCCCTTTTAATTTGTCACATAAGGATGGAAAGCATTTTCAAGAAGTAATCGACTTCAATTACCCACAAAAATTATGGACATAGATGGCGCTTTTCGTATGTTTTACGAGATGAAGGCCGCATGATGCTTCCTCCATCGCAGAACGGCTACGAAAGTGTCAATCAAGGATTTCACTCCGTCTGCATAGGAATCAAGATAAGGAAGGATTGTGGCGAGGGGGATGAGGGAGGCAAGGGGGTGAAGGGTGCAAGAGGGGGCGAGAGCTATACCTCCCCTTTCTCTCAATTTGATCAGAAGGGCACCACCAACACATGCGTAGGTATTCTCGCTGCACATGTGAAGGTAGTTTGAGCGAAATATCATTTTACTTATCAATGAATTTGGTCTCATTTTAAAGAAATATACATCACCCTTCTAATGACACCAAATATTCAACCCCTTACCACATTACTTTCCGAGATACTTGTCAAAAATACCAGGCATTTGATATGGAAAACGGTACGTGTATGCACTCCAGGGAAACCTTATATTACAAATGAGGCATTGCCTACACTGAGACCTCGTCAAGAAATCAACAGTATGTAGTTTGTATGTTTTCTCAACTATTTTTGAAAATTAATCATATTTTCATCGCAATAGGTTCTTGGGTACCACAAAAAAAACCTTCCGTTTGGATGGAGTTTCAAACGCACCCGGAGTAAAAAATGAGTCAAGTTAAAGACTTATTTAGATATTTTTATTTAATTACTTACGACTTCTGTCATATAAAACTATATTATTGCACCATTAATAATGCAAAATTTGATTCACGTGTCCTACAGCTGATGAAATCAAAATGTATAATTTGAATATGGTCTCTATTGTGATTAGGGAACTATCTCGCTCGGACGGATTACCTTAAGGGAAAAAGAGAGGACGGATTTCCGTCGTTTCATTCCGCTCCCTTCACAAACATACATACACACACTCTCCCGAAATACGTTCATATACGGATTGGGGCGGGTGGTAAGTGGGCGGGGCAGGTAGGGGGTCAGAAGGGAGGGGGAGAAAGATCGAAAGAAAAAAATTATAGATCGGCCGCAACCAAAAAGTGGATACTCGATCCTCAGTATACAACTTTTACGATACCATTTTTACTCGATACTCGATTTTCCACGCGATTCGAGCGAGATATCACTCCGAATTAAACTCAACGAATTCAGCTTCATATGGAAGAAAGACATCTCACCTTTCGAAAAGATACTAAAATGTCTGCCACAAACCGCATTACTATTCGAGACGTCGCCCAAAATACAACACTCACTTTACGTGGGAAATTTTACGACAAGTATGCACTCCAGGAATACTTAAAACTCCTAAGTACGGACCTCACTGACTTCACGCTGAGTACGGACATGGGTCCCCGAAGACCCCGAGTTTCAAAATCGATTTCTAATAACTCGTGTTAATTAGTAAAGGAGACATTTCTGAAGCCTAGATCCCGGCAAAAATTTCGAAGTGTGTAATTTGCAAGTTTTGTCCACTATCTTTTGATAAATCGACCACTCACTGCACTGCATTTCACAGAATCGCTGTTGTGAATTTTCACCGCTAAACGAGAGAAAAATGGGCCGAGTCAAAGACTTACTTTTGATATATTTACAGATTGACTGAGAATTTCGGCTGTGTAAAGCAATACTTTTTCGCCATCCATCTAAAAATATTTACTGCATCTTACAGCTTCTGAAATAAAATATAAATAAAATTGGAATACGCTATTTATAATGACTAGGGGAAAAAATCTCGCTCAAAGTACCTTAAGAGAAGTGGTAAATTTTCTCATCTATTCACGGGAATCATTACACCAGCACTTATTTTTCTCACTGTCCATTTTTGTTCATATAATTGAGAACGCATAAATTTGGAGACTTACCAACCATTTTCACAGACAATTACAGATTAATACAGGGTGTAAATGTATATGTTCAGCATTTAAAGGGACCAACTGCAAGCAATTTAAATGTGAAATCGGAAAAAGATAAGAAGAAGGAGGACATGAAAACCATTTTTCACTTGAGTGCGGTCAAATGAAGAGTAAAATAATGAAGAATGTAAGATTGAAAAAGGCAAAATCGATATATCACTCTAATTTCGAAGTATCGAAATAATAGTACTGAAGAATTTAGTCGAAACCGAACACTTTCGATACCACCGAGTGTATATCGGATAAAATCGAGGGATCGACAGGCATCGCATTCCATTCCTAAAAAAGAAAAAAAAATGCTCGAGCCAGAAAAAGACTTGAATTTTTTTCTCCTCCCTCGCTCTCTCCAGCAGTTCCCTCGCATCGAGTTTTCCGGCCATTCAGACTTCGGCAATTGCTCCGGGTGCGGTCAAGCGAAGAGATGCGGGAGCACAACTCCCCCCTGCACCCACCCGCACACGACCCGTTCCACTCCCGGGACTATATCCACTCCGACTTTCGACTTCGTTAATCGGGGCTGAGCGATACTCGAATCCCTTCGAGGAAAAAAATCGAAAAACAGCGAGACATCGCGGTAAAACGAAGGATTGGAATGACAAATAAAATACAATTAATAATGGGGAGTTATTTGGATAGAGAGGGATTAATTCACGGAATTGATGAACATTCGAGGGTTCATTTTTTGATGGAGAGCCGAGAGATACGGATCCTGACTCCGACGGTAAAGTGACGTCGAGTATGGAAGCGACGCGACGTCCCTGATCATAGGGACAAGAGGAGAAAGGGAGGAGAAGACAATGATAATAATAACAACAGAGGCGGTTAAGACAAGTTAAAACACGGAAGTTACTACCAAGTCAGTAGCCTTATGAGCCACTTTCAATTGGCTCTTAGGTATGTTAGAACGGACTGCCATGGCAGCAGGGATCGATGATGGTAGAAGTAATCAACCGAGGTTCGCAGTTGCGAGTAAATTAGACTGACATCCATTTTGCCAGCAACTAGCGTTACGAATATACGTGCATCAGGGGAAACCTTAGTCACATGACAGAAAACGGAGGTTAAAAACGTTAAAAGCTGATAACTCAGATGAGGATAACTCATTTATGCACATGGAAATAATTATTTGTCCTTGAAAATATATTAAGGTAGTCCGAGCGAAATAGTTCCCTAGTCATAATAGAGACCATATTCGAATTATACGTTTTAATTTCACCAGCTGTAGTACACATCAATTAAATATTGCATTATTAACGGTGCAATAATATAGTTTTTATATGACATAAATTGTAAGTAATCAAATGAAAATATCTAAATAAGTCTTCAACTTGACTCATTTTCTTCGCGCGGTGCGTTTGAAACTCCTTCAAAACGGAAGGTTTTTTTTGTGATACCCAAGAACCGACTGAGGTAACAATATGATTTATTTTCAAATATGGTTGAGAAACCACACAAACTACACGCTGTTAGTTTTGTTACGAAATCCAAGTGTTAGAAATAGCTCATTTTGTAAATAATGTCTCTCTGGAGTGCGTAAACGTGCCATTTTCCATGTAAAAGGGCAAATATTTTTTGGCAAATATCTCCGAAAGTAATATGGTAAGAGGTTAAATTTTTGGTGTCATGGAAAAGATACTTTTCTTTAAAATGAGACAAAATTCATTGGTTTCTACGTAAAATGATATTTCGCTCAAACTACCTTAAATGCAAACGAGCCTCCAAGGCAAGCTTTGTGGTTTATCTCTCATTACGTGATAACAATTAGAGCCACAGTTCTCATACGTTATACAATGTTACCCATATTCACTGTTTATTACCATCATCAGTTTGTTTGGCCGGAGGTTAAGAGTGAGCAGAGTGATGTACCGGAAGTACGGGCTAGTAGCGGCAGAGACCGGCAAGAAGCGACGCGCAGGTGGTCGCGCTCGACGGTGTCCTTGCTGGATCTTGGAGGAATCGACGACTATTCCGACCTTTTACAGCAAATTTGGGAACAGCATTTCTTCGTGATTGGAATATATCGATTAACGATGTATCGACCATTCCGAAATCAGTTTAGGAACGAATCCAAGTTGGCACTCGTTCATAAGAACTGTTTAGAATTAAAACTGAAGAGGAATATCTGCCTTTTCCTCAGAATTATAATTGACTAAAAAAGACTCCGAAAACGGAGAACGCAATGATTCATAATTTCTCCATCACTAGGTTTTCCCATTATCTTTATTACCATTATGGACGATATATATACTGTATTATCGGCCAGAAATAAGAGACTGGAGACAGAAGTGTTAGCTGCTGCATCTCAAAACATGAAAACGACGTTCTCCTTCCGATTGTGCCAGAAGCTGCCTGGGAAAGTCGAAAATCCGTTTTTTTTTAACCTGTAACTAACAACTCGTGCTGCTTCATGCACGCTGTTACATCTCCTTTTTGTTTACTTATATTGTTTGATGCGTTACTACCTGGGTTACCCCGAATAATGACCTTTTTCAATCTTATTTTCTCATCCAAATTTAATACATCATAACATTTCTTCAAAATCGTTCAAGTGCATACACAAGAACACAAATAGCTCGCTTAATAGAATAAGAGAACATAATTAGGCGCGACTGTGTCCATCGACCGAAGAGGTGACAAGAGAAAGGTCTCAGCCTCCCTTGTCCATCCCCTGCCCTTCACCCCTTCTACCGATCCCTCAAAGGCTGTACTTATCATCACCTTGCCTATCAATACATGCCCGATCCAATTTTCTTTTTCGAATGGTGTGTCGGCGTTTTCTTTCCTCTCCAACCCTGTTCATCTAGTCCTCATTCCCTATTTTGCCACTCCCATCGTATCTTCAATCTCCTCCTCCATTTTCACGTGTTAAACGCCTCAATCCTATCCTTCTCTCACTCTTCCTAAGTCTATCACTTCGTTTACCAATCGAATTCAGATCATTTTGGCCGGTTCAGCTCGGTATGGTAAACGCAACGGGCTAGCGAGATCGATATGAGAAGCGGGCTAACTCGGCCCACTTTCTATGCCAGTCTGAGATTTCAAATCGCTATGAACTGATTCAAATCGATATTTCAATGAATTTCGCATTGGTAAACAAGGCTATCCGAGTCGGCTGGCTTAGAACGTTCATATCGGTCCGAGATCATATTGATCTGAGTTCGATTGGTAAACGTAGTGAATGTATCACAGCCATGTATCATGACATCACATTGCATCTGACCAGACTTTCCTCAGACCCTCAATTCACACCCCTCGAATTATGTCCAAGCAATTTGTTTATCACATTGCAGAGTTCCGTACATTGCGAGCGACTCCACGGAGGGACAAGCAGGCTGAAGTTAATAACGCTTTGGATTCCCGACGGGAGCGGGAATGGGGCTGGAGCGCGCAGGAGGTGCAGGTGTCACGACACGCGTTTAAGGGTGTGGGAGGAGGATAGACTACCGAATGAGTGTTGGGATTACGCGGGAGAAGGTTGAAAATCAAGGCGCTGGGAAGACAGGAAAAAGGAGTTCCTCAGGGAGGGGGGGGGAACAAATTCATAACGGCACGGTTCGCCTCCATAGTGTCCGTAAATAGTTAGATTTTTAGCGAGCGAGTTGGTCCACCGTTTTAACGATTGCGACCTCAAAAACGAGTAATGATGGATGTTCTTTACGTATCGTATAGAAGTAAGATATTGCCAGAATTCGACAGTCTTCGATTTTCAAATTTCTGGCTGAGAAGTGAGAGTTTTTGTCAGCCAAAGTTCAGGTAAGTTTCCTCACTAACCCAGAGGGATCAAAAATTTTCTTTCGCATCGTCTTTTGGAAATATATCTTCCAAATCAAATAACGAAAACCCGAAGTTAATATCTTAAATAGTTAACCCGTAGTTGAGTGATACGTAAACACGGGTTGAGTGAAAATGATGTCTGAAACGCTCGCCTCGGCCGTCACTACCACAACACATTCTTTCTGGAAAGAACGACTGCGACGTCAATGGAAAATGTCGACAAAATGCGATGCACAACGAAGCAATCATTTCACCATTAACGCACCACACCGAATTGCAAAATTGTAAGCTATTAGAATATTCATATATAAGATATTTGAATATTCTTTTTTGAAGAATCATTGAAGGAAAAATAGAAGGAAAGCAAGGAAGGGGAAGAAGAAGAATGGGAATGCTCGATGACATAAAAAATGGCCGAAGTTACCGGCAAATGAAAGAAGATGCTCAGGATTAACTGCGATGGAGGGACAGATTCCACTAAGAAGAAAAAGAAGAATTCATTAATTTTAAAAAGCGAGAAGAAAGAAAGACAGACAAGGAAGTTCTGGCTACGGTGGGTGAGGAAATTAAAGCCATTGGATGAGATCATGAGGAGTCTAGGTGGAAGCGGATATGAGAGGCGAGGGACCCTCTAGTATCCAGGAAAATGAGAGCATTGCAGCAAATATAATTTAACACGAAATATAAGAATTGAAGACGCTACGCGTCATTTCAGGAGATTTTTATACTTGATAATTCTCATTTTAACTGAATTTTATGAAATATCCCTCTCGAAGTAATATTACTAAAATTAATGGAGGCAAACAGTATGGCAGGGCGCATAATCTCGTGACTCGGATGAGTATTACAACTTGTCAGTCAACAACGCAAGATTTTTCCCCATCAGTCGCTAAGAATCCACACGAATATGATGAACATCTTATGATAACGCAAGATAAACGTATATCGCTCGAATAACGAATACCACATCATTATGGAAACTGGTATCCGATGAGGCCCGGCATCTCAGCATCACGCCACGATAACTTATGAATATCGAAATCAATTTAGCGCCATCTGCATCTAGTCGGAGAATCTCTTTGACGTAAAGCATGATTGACGCTTATCCCCGCCTCTTATTTCAGGGCTGACCGGACATGATCTTAAGAGGAAGATAGAGTGTAATAAGGAGTGCAATGAAGGAAATAAGAGAAGAATTAAGAAAAGCGAAATCATCCGTTGTGATCCCATCAGTTAAATGCATCCACAATTATTTTCCTTTATTGCTGTAGTCTTCAAAGGCGCGTAGAAAAGAGAATTTATCAAACCTATCAAATTGGCAGTTTTTCTCTTATTTTACCACCTCTCTCAGCTCTAAGGCTGTATTGTGCGGGGTTACGTACGGCAGTTTCCTCCGCACCTCGCTGAAAGTAACGCAATCTGATTTCTTCTGAGTTATCTCAGCCTGGCGCTAAGCCTCCCGAGTGTCTAGTAACTCCCACCTTGGCCAAGTTCATTAGCTGTCCATTTTGTTCACTGAAGGCAGTTTTTAATGAAGCGAGCAGCTTTCCGAGGTATTTGTTTCATTTTACGGAATCAATGATACTATGTAATAAGACCAAATAAAGATGAAAGTAATCGCAGCCAAGAAATTGTAGGATTGGACAACCAATGCATAGAAAGAATGAATTACATATATGAAGACTTTAAGTCAGTTTACAGACAGCGTATCAGGAATCACGTCACAGAGTCTAATTTTTCTAGAGAGTATATGACACAGGGAAGAGGAGAAATCTGTACTGTAACGGACCGCGTCCGTTATCTCCCTTTTCCCCTCTCCACCCTCATCCCATTATAGTGCTCATTTCGGATTGCGAGGGTTGGGGGGTGTGAATGAATGGAGAGAATGAATGGTGTGAGAGTGAGCGCGTCATCCAAAACCACATTAACCAGTAGATGATGTAGGCTCTTCCTTAATCTGATTTTATGTGGGAGTCCAGGTATTTGAATGGGATTTAAATGTCCGTTAGTCTGAGTGAGTGAGTATTAGGGATGGTAAACAAACAATGGGATTTCCCTCGGATTTGAAGCGGAGAAAATGTTTAACCCAAGATTATAAAACTGGCCCAGTGACTTGAAAGTGGCGAAAAGAATCAATTCACGAAATGCCCCACTCTATAGCGAATCAAACAGCCAAATGATCTCTGAGATGGGTATCGAGAGAGTTCGAACATGGCCTTCATGCATACTCACTCGACTCCTTGAAAGATGGTGATTGTGAGCCGAAGGAGTTGAACCGAGAGACGGGCCGAACCACGCCCTTCTCCCGCTCGACCGCCGATCACGTGACGAGATTCGTTCGCCCCACCTCCCCAGGAACCAACCCGCCGAGCGTACACAGCCTCCACTTCGCTGGACCACGGCGGATACACGTCGCGCCACGCCGACCAGTGCATGACATTCACGGCACGTCTCATCACTCTCCTGGGCACTGGGGAGATACTGACAAATATCACGGCGCAGTAAAGGCGTTGAGAGTGGACAAAGTTAAGCATTAATCCATGTAAACTCATTAAAAAAAAAATGTTCTCCATTAAATATGAGCAGCAAAGTGTCACTGCTACGCAATATTATTCTGGCGAATCGAACTTGCAGTTAGAAGCGGGGTGTGTTCAACGGGAGCATGGGGAAAATTGAATTCTTCTATCGAATACAAACGCCATTTTCATGGAAATCAGCTTTCAACAAGCGAAAATTGGTAATTTAAGTTAAAAATAAAATAGATCCATCTTTACAGTCTGTGTTTTTAGTAAAATTTCGCTTATAACTGAGAAAATTGAGATCAAAATGTGTTTCTTCCTTAGAAATGGCGCTAGAGTCGTCGTCCATGTCTATAAAAAAGCCGCTCACCAAAAATTTTATATTTTACGCCAAAGGCAGTTTGAGCGAAATATAATTTTACCTAGAAATCAATTAATTTGGTCTCATTTTAAAGAAAAATATCTCACCCTTCTAAAGACACCAAAAATTTAACCCCTCACCACATTACTTTCAGAGATATTTGCCAAAAAATACAACAGCCCTTTCACATGGGAAATGGTACGTGTATGTACTACAGAGAGACATTATTTACAAAATGAGGTATTTTTAACACTTAGATGTTGTAAAAAAAAACTAACAGCGTGTAGTTTGTATGTTTTCTCAACTATATTTGAAAATAAATCATATTGTTACCTCAGTAGGTTCTTGGGTATCACAAAAAAACCTTCCGTTTTGAATGAGTTTCAAACGCACTGCGCGACAAAAATGAGTCAAGTTAAAGATTTATTTAGATATTTTCATTTAATTGTTTACCATTTCTGCCCTATAAAAAAATATACCATTTATAATGCAATACATTATTCATGTGTCCTACAGCTGGTGAGATTAAAGCGTATTATTTGAATATGGTCTTTGTTATGACTAGGGAACTATCTCGCTCGGACTACCTTAAATATAGTTTTCAAGAGCTACGGCAAGAGATCAGCGGTTGCAGAATTTTTTAGAGCATTTTTTTAAAAGAATTGTAATTTAGAACTTGATTTTACTGACTGAGTCGCGGTGGAATTTCCTGAAGTACGCAATGATTACGCAAAGGCATCGAAATCCGCAATGTGCGCAGTTGCCCAGTGTGGATCGCTAAAAAAAACAACGCTTGCGCAGTGTGAAATGGAACTTCGCAAACTTCAATCGAATCTTAATTCATTCATATTACTCGCTGCTCCACGATCATCGGAAAGATGCGAAATGGACACCAAACTATTATCCGCACAAATGCGAAGACCACAGATCAGTCGCAGCTCTCCGGTCCACCCAGCATCCATTCCATATTTTGGCTTCTCTTTGACGGCCTTTTTAATTTGCTTGGCGCACTTCAACCTTGGTCTTTCCCTCCGATTCTTTCCATCCATTCCTCCTGATATAATCCAGGGTGGCTACTGACATCCAATTTCCAAATTCCCTGACTTTTCCCTGATGGATTTACCAATTTCCCTGACCGATCGCCAAAAGGTCACCTATTACTGGAATATTTTTTTCGGCTGAATTGAATTTCCTACGGCAGCTTTAAATTTTCTAATCGTCGTCTCGTATTTTTAGAACTGCAGTCATGTATTTACTATAAGCTACTGCGCTCCAGCTACTTCTCGACCTGTGTCTCGGAAGTTAAAAAAGAAAAACGCGAGGTAAAATTTTCCAAAAAACACAGAGTCCGATTCCTTGTGATGAGCGTAATACATTGTGATCATGATTTTTAACACAACTCAGCACATATCGCAATAAGGATATACAAAATGGATACAATGTACGTCTGATTCACAACTAAATAACTATGATTCATGACGAGTAAGATTCACACTGAATACTCCACGAATGGATGGTACTTATTCCATGCACGTCAGCGACGGACGTTAGTTTCAGTTGGTGATATAAAGGGCGGAAACGACTAGCCGATAAACATAATGGTAGGAAAATAACGAGGATTCCTATTCCAGCTTCTCCCTGACTGTTACGAGAATTCCCTGAATTTTCCCTGATTTTTCCAAAAATTCAAAATTCCCTGACAATTCCAGGTTTTCCCTGACGATCGCCACCCTTTCATCGCTCGTGAGTGGAAATTGTGTCTGGGAATGCGCCCAAAAAAAGCTTGAATCTTCTCCTCCCAAGTTTTTGCATAGCTCATCCACTCTCTTAAGATCTCCTTAGTACTTCGTAATCGGCAATTGTTGCTTTCATTTCCCATTCATGACTCTTCGATAACACATCGAAGCAGTCCATCGCATCCAGTCCTATTTGTTCAGTCCCAGTAACCATCCTTTACCCAGCCACACCACTATGAATGGGTTGGAAAGTTTCCGTTCCTTAAAGTATTTCCATTATGCTAATATTCCCCATCATTACTTTAAATATGGTATAATGAGCATAATGAGTATTGAGAGAGGGAAAGGTTGCAAAGCGTAATTTTGAACAAGAAAAATTATTCTATCAAAAAAAACAAGCGATTGGGCGGTGGAAAGGAAAGCGGTAAAAACATATGTCAGTCTCCATCCGCTGAAGAGAGGCATTTGGATTTTAGAAAAACCAAGTAAAAAACGATTCCCCAAGCCCGGGGTACGATATAGGTCCCAAAATTATCACCGCATGCTCAAACCTATGTAATTCATGGTAGTTTACACCAGAACAAGTAAAGTAAAAAATAAATATTCATCACATGTGATGAGGAAAGGCCGTAGAGCATGGGGGGTTAACCGCGTACTTAAGGTAGTTTGAGCGAAATATCATTTTACTTAGAAATCGATGAATTTGGTCCCATTTTAAAGAAAAATATCTCATCCTTCTAAAGACACCAAAAATTCAACCCCTCACCTCATTTCTTTCCGAGATGTTTGACAAAAAATACCAGCGTTTTTACATGGGAAATGTACGTGTATGCACTCCAGAGAGACCTTATTTACAAAATGAGGAATTTCTAACACTTAGATGTCGTAGAAAAACTAACAGCGTGTAGTTTGTATGTTTTCTCTACTATATTTGAAAATTAATCATATTGTCACCGCAGTAGGTTCTTGGGTTTCACAAAAAAACCTTCCGTTTTGAAGGAGTTTCCAAACGCACCGCACGACAAAAATGAGTCGAGTTAAAAGACTTATTAAGATATTTTCATTTGATTACTTACAATTTCAATTGTATTTATATTATCTCTGTTTGTTAATAAGTACGTAAATGCTTCATAAGAAACCACCGAGCGGTTTCTCCAGAGATTCGGTATTCCGAGAGGTGTTCAGGGTACGAGGAACCAATTGGACAGAATGCCGCAGCGCCGCGACGGCATTCGGTGGCGTCCCCGCCAAAAACGGCAAAACTCCGATAATAGAAGCATTGGTACCAGTGGAGAAGTTTCTTCTTTTTGTCTTTTTAAATTACATGCAATTACGACATACTGTTTAAGTTACTCCATTCGAATGACAGAATGAGCGAATTATTTAATTCTTTCATTCCATTATGTTATACACCTCGTTTTAATTTTTGAGTTACGTTTTCAATGTTAGAGTTATCAATTGTTCTCAGAGTTCATGAGTAGCATTATTCCTTACCAACCTGAGCATTGGTTATCAACGAAAAATTTCCCGAGGGTGATAAAAGATTTAAGATTTTCCCGGTGTAATATGTTTAAATAAATTGTAATGTAAAATTTTAACTAAGTAACACCTGGAGGCCTGTAATAAAATGTATTAAAAATATGAGAAAATAATTCAACGGCCAGAGGGACACGTCAGCCAATCATACGGATCGTTACCTTCATTGGTGGGGCATCAACGGCCAGTTTAAAATCAGTGTTATAGCGGACACGACGGAAATAACACACTCCTTGAAAATGGAAGACAAGTCGTTTTCCGAAACGTCGGCGAATTTTGAAAATATTACCCTGTGCGATTCCCGAGGGCGCTTCACGGCGAATCTATTTTAAGGACCAATGTCTTCACATGTGTATGCATATTTAATATTGATCGTTTCCACTCACTTATGATAAAAAAATAGTGCATCGCGCGGTAGTAGCGAATACTTGCGTGACTGGTCGCACCCGATCGTGCGCCCATCGCCGATTCTACATCTTTCAAAGAAGGTCAGCAACTTATCGCATTCGAGGATATAGCCAAATTTACGAGAGTCCATTTGATGTGATGCCACACAGAGAGGCATTTTTAAAACATTAGGTTCTAAAGCATATATCGCGACAGATATGCGACATTATTTTTCTACGTTATTTTTAAAGAGACTTTATTAATCACCGTGATATTATCACAAAAATGCCATTCTGAATGTTATGAAAAACATTGTGTGGGTATGTCCAGTGCACGGCGAGAAACAAACTAGTCAAGTGAGAGCTAAAATTGCTAATTTTTTCAATTAAAACCATACCATCACACCAAAACCGTTTCAACCATAATGAAGACACTAAGTTTTGGGGTCATTGATTGGGTACAGTTTTTTCTTCATGCTGTTTACCATTTCTAATAAAAAATGGTAATTTAATTCAAAATTCATTTTTTCGATGCTACAAAAAATGTAAACTCCCACTACTTGCGAAGATTGCAATAATTTTGTTTACGCACAGATTATCGTGAAACTCTGCGTACGTGTAGATATTATAGTTATAACCATGTAGGCAAGTTTAATGCAATCCTAAAGATGCAATTTTAACGAATTCAAGCTGCTAAGATGAAAGAAAATAAAATTGTGTCTATAGAATTCTAACCATTTATATGGCTAAAGTAAAAAAAAATTGCACCACACAGATTTGATTTTTTGGCAATTCGATGCTATTCAGCACACAGCCTTATGGCACATAGAATTCGTAGTCATTGATTATACAAGTAAAGATTTTTTTCTAGACGCGGAATAATATATTTCTTACAATTATGATGCTGGTTAACAGACATCAAGGTGTCAAGCCCAGTCCCATATTCCAAAAACCCAAAATAACTACGTTTATGGATCGAATACCGCGCCGAATTCTCCACTCACAACAGGCGTTAAATAAAGCAAAATTCGCAAATATAATCCTTCCATCATTTACTTAGTGCCTAGAAACGTAAAATTCCAGCACACTGTCAGATGCATTTTGATGAAATGTTGTAAAAGATTTTTTTTCTCGACTCCAACCAAATTAATCATTAAATGTGCACTCGATGGCCCGAAATTACCGCTCCATCCACCTCGTGATTCGGGAACCGCTTCCTAGGCATAAGAGCGAAGAACGAATTCTGGGGACCTGGGTTCGTATCCTACAGGGAACAAATGGTCGTTTTCAATAGTAAGCATTCACTTGTGTATAACTCCAACAGGGTGGCTACTGACATCCATTTTCCAAATTCCCCGACTTTTCCCTGATGGATTTACCAATTTCCCTGACCGATCGCCAAAAGGTCACCTATTACTATTAATTTATTTTTTCTGCTGAATTGAATTTTCTACGGCAGCTTTAAATTTTCTAATCATCGTCTCTTATTTTTAGAACTGCAAGCATGTGTTTACTATGAGCTAGTGTGCTGCAGCGACCTCTCGACCCGAGTTTCGGAAGTTAAAAAGAACGCGAGGTAAAATTTACCGAACAACATAGCCTCGGATTCCTTGTGATGAGCGTAATACATTGTGATCATGAATTTTTTCACAGCTAGGCAAATATCGAAATAAGGATATACAAAAGGGATTCATTGTAAGTCTGATTCACAACTAAATTACTAAGATTCACAACTAATAACGTCCACAACTGATTACTCCACGAATTGATGGAGCTTGTTCCATGCACGTCAGCGACGGACGTTAGTTGTAGTTGGTGAAATAAAGGCTGGGAAAGACTGGCCGATAAATGTAATATGTAGTAGAAAAATAATGAGGATTCCTATTCCAGTTTCTCCCTGACTGTTACGAGAATTCCCTGACTTTTCCGGAAATTCAAAATTCCCTGACAATTCCAGGTCTTCCCGGTTTTCCCTGGCGATCGCCACCCTGTCCAAGCATTTTGCTTCTGCCATTGTGGAATGTTTCTTTCACATCACATGAATCCGTATTTCATGGTTGTTTTCATCGTGAAATTCTCTCTTCCAAGAACCAAGTACACAAGGACACGAGCCTCAGGCGGGGAGGCTTCTTCAGGTCAAAAAGGAGTGAGTGAAGAGGGAGCTTCCGCGGTCGTCCGCTCCCCACGACGATGGCGCCACCTACCGGAGCCTGGATCTAATTCGCCCCTCTCTCTCCTCTCCTCCCGCTCAGTTTCCCCGTCTCCCTCGCTTCTCTCCATACCCCTCCCCTCCCCATTCCTCCCCCCCATTCTACTCCTACCGTCACCCACGAGCCACGCCCCCTCAGCCCGCCAGAATGTTTTAGAAGTCGGAGACGAACATCGACGCACATCCGAACATTCCTTTGCACTCAAAGAGGAACTGCGAGGATATAGACTTAGCTTTACTCAGACACAGAGAGAGAGAGAACGATGAATGCTCTCAAAGAGGAGGAAGAGACAGAGAAAGAAGAAAGAGAGAGAAGACGCAAAATCGCCGATAACACGACCCGGGGAACGCAATTAGACACCGAAATGACCGGACGATGAGAGGCCAAACAAAGTCCACGGGGGTATTACCCTGAGCCGCGACGATCTCGCACGAGGAGGCACTTAATTGATACTAGCTGTCGTGTAAGGGTAAGCCGGGGATTTCCAAAATTACAGTTCCCACAGAGAAGAAGTGTGGCTAGGGACTAGGTAGAGATCTTCCCTTTCATTACCACGGGAAGAAAATAGAATTCGGGCACCGCTCTGTTCCACGACCGCATGATTGCTCATCAAAATACACGGCTACACATCCTTCACAAGTTTATGTTTTCAAAACCTCCCAGATGAACCACTAATAAGATTTCCTTTTAAAACTAATGCCAGTGATAATATCAGAGTCCACGATTTTTGCAATCCCAGCTTATCAAGAAAATCAATTCAAGATTTTAAGATACGTCGAGACATAAGGACTTCTCGTGTCAATTGTCATTCACTCGTTTGAGTCTTGTTTTGGGAAATTAGTTCCGTAAGAATACAGTCAACAAAATTTCATTCACAAGAGCGCGTCAAACAACGTTTCGGCGATGTAAACATCCGTTTCATTCCATGATACAAGATGTCATAAGTATCAATCCATTTTTTCCGAAAAACTGCTCGTAATGAACGAATTCACTGGAGGAATACCATGGTAAAATATTAAGGCAATAATGCTCCTTGGTTTTCAAGTTAATAGGAAACATTTATCCCTTATCATTGAAAATGGCATGCCAATCGTTAGAGCGATGCTTTCAATCAAAGGAAAAGAAACGGTGTAACACATCCTAATTTCGGTTAGATTTACACAGTCGAGATGAAACTTCAATATGATGAGATGAGAACGGGAAAATACGCAAATATTTGAAGAAAAGGAGGGGGAAGAAATTTTAAATTCGGGGAAGTTGGGAATCTTATTGCTAACATATATAGAAAGGCTTTAAAGGTGAGTCCCAGGTGTTCACCTCAACCCAAATGACGCGGAGAATGTATTCAGCGCACAATGGTGAACGTTCTACTGCAAGTTGTCCGACAAAGGTTCTCTTGCAGTATTTAAAATTGGCAATCAAGTTTCAAGGAAATAATTTACGGAATATTAACGCACGTATATCACGAAGAAACACTTTAGTCCATATTTATCGCCAGCGCACGCTGAAACAAGTGAATTAAATTAACTCTCAAGGTGTTCTTCTACACGGTGGCTACTGATATCCAATGTTTAAATTCCCTGACTTTTCCCTGATGGATTTACTAATTTCCCTGACCGATCGCCACAAGGTCAACTATTATTGGGACTATTTTATTTCTGTTGTATTAAATTTTCGTCAAAACTCAGAAAATCAATACATTAAATCATTACATACATGCATTGAAAGCTACAAGTACATCCTAATGAAAAAATGCATTAAATCTTCATAAGTTCTCTCTAAATTCTCATCTAAATTATGCACCATTTAAATACATATGTTTACCCTCAATTAGGTTGGGCTATAAAGTACTTATCTTAATAATCATCGTCTCGTATTTTTAGAACTTCAAGCTTGTATTAACAACGAGCTAAAGTACACCAGCTGAATCTCGGAATTTACAAAATAACGCGAGTGAAAATTTTCCGAACAACATTGCCTCGGACTCCTGTCGATGAGCGTAATACATTGAGCTCATGATTTTTATCACAACAAGGCAAGTATCGCAATAAGGATATACAAAATGGATACGTTGTACGTCTAATTCACAACTAAATAACTAAGATTCACAACTAATAAGAATCACGATTGAATATTCTACGAATTGATGGGGCTTATTCCAAGCACGTAAGCGACGAAAATCAGTTTAAGTTGGTGGAATAAAGGGCGAGAAAGTGTAGCCGGTAAACGTAATAGTAGAAAAATAACGAGGATTTCCTATCCTAGTTTCTCCCTCACTGTTACGATAATTCCCTGACTTTTCCAGAAATTCAAAATTCCCTGACAACTCCAGGTTTTCCCGGTTTTCCCTGACGATCGCCACCCTGTTCTAGGTCTTAATAACCAATGCTTCGCATTTTCCCAGAATCTTGGACTATTTCATCACTACTGGCGGCACTCATCGTAATGAAGGTGGTTTAATCCTTACTCCTGACGGCGATTAAAGTCATAAGGCATTGAAGGTCTGGTCAAGCTTTTATTAATTATTTCAAAGGAGTCAAAATTTACGTGCGGTCTCACCCATGCAGCAGCTTGCGAGAGGAGAGGAAACAGAGAACTCAAAAAAATATAAAATTGTTCAGCTTCTAAAGAGAGAAACCAAACTCTGACGAGGCAACAACATGCTGCAGCCATGTTGCACACACGGCGAACCAACGCACAAGTCACATTGACTAGCAGGGCATTTTAAATCCAAACCTTACTTTCACGTCGCAGCAATGAAAAGAATTGTTTAAACTGATTGCATTCCCAAGGCACTGATAACACTTTGGTTGGCTCGGCGATAGCATTTCTTTAGATGAATTAATTTCTTCGATATTACTTCTCGGACCGACCGCTTATTTGTTCTCTTTCACGTTTTATATGTAATATTTATGTTTATATCTCATTCACGTTTTAGAAGTAATTGCAGTTAATGGTAAAAATCACACAATATTTTGATTTTCCTCAGCCTTAATCCAATTATCCTTTCATAACATGACATAATACACATTAATATCGGTTGTTTTATTCAAATATATAGATTTTTTGCTATTGGGTGTCCCTCCGATTAAGGTAGATATAAATGGAAGAAAATAGGTAAACATTCTCTACGTATCTACATTAGCAGAGCCAAGTCTACCGATTATTCTTCATATTGATGTATAAGATAGGAAAATATTTCCAAAATTACGTCCATCGTCAGCCATAGGTGGATGAAACTTAGTTCACGTAATTGTACAAAAAAGTTGAATAACCATTTCGAGGAAATTGGTATTTATGGAGTTTTACTTCCGTTGAATTATAAAACATGGCCCATAAAATATTTCAACAATCCCACAGCACAAAAGAAGCAAAGGCAGGACAAATCGCACGGAATTAGTGGAGGAAGCGAAAAGCATATGGGAGCGAGCGACCCCATTACCCTGACTCAAAAGATCACCACGCAACATATCAAATAGGGTCCCGAGAGGGCCACTGCTACGCTTAGTAATCATGTTTTCCCTTGATTTATTCCGAACACACATATCAAGGGTGCAAAAAAAAATCCGTCCGACGATTCCATCTCAGCCCCCCGACATACTCACATAAGGTGGGACAAATGCGAAGACAGAGTAAGGGGTGGGAGGAGCAACAGAGGGAGGGAATGGAAGGGTGGGCGCGGGAATTCGACAGCGAGAGACACCGACGGGCGCCCTGGGAACTACTCCGTCGAAGTTCCAAAACCCCACCGCGAGATGGTGGTACGTACACGACCGTCACATCCGTCCTCTGTCGGCCCGTCCTGGAACTTCGAATGATTGCGCTCTGCGGAAGTTTTCCTCGTAAATCACGAAGCGGGATTTTTCGATTTTTTTTCCCGGGGAAATAACATGGCCCCGCGCGGAAAAGATCTCGTCATCGTTTTTCACGTGGAGTAGGAGGTCGCCGGGGACGATAAAGGACGAAAAAGACATGGCCACCGATGGAAAAGCGGTGTCACAATTTCCAAGCCATTGCGTCGCCGTCCATAAAAGTGTAAGACATTTTTGCAACACGCATAAAAAAAATCAAAGTTTTACCCGAACGGACGGATTAACTTCATATGACGCCACGAAAATCACGACCTCTCAGTCATAAAGTGACGAAGTGACCGGCTATTGCACTAGCATCCAGCCTCTCTGATTCCCCCACGTTTCGTAAGCTCAAACTTGGGGTTAGACACATGGCTATTTTCTATCTGAGAAGTACAGTCTGCATGTAACGAAAAGCATTATGTAGTGAGGGCAAGTGAATAAATTACATAGAAGCATGGGGAGAAATATGTCTCCATACTGCAATTTTGGAGGGGAAATGGAGTAGAAGCCATGGATTCAAGAATAATACATCATAATCAGAATCGAGGTTTGAAATTTCCCAGAAAACCCTAAATAAAATCGATAAAAACTTTAACGCTTAGCTAACCGAGGTAAGTTTTGGTAACTATAACAGGCTGGTCTCAAAAGCGATGATTTTGCAGAACAACGCAAAAAAAAGGCTTCTTTTCATTTCAACATAGATCGTCGGAGGATACTTATAAGCCTTCACAATCGACGGCGATGTATTTTTATACATTGCTGACTTTCAAAATAGGTATGTATGAGGAAGAGAACGAAGAAAATTCTTTAGATAGACTCAAGGCTCCATTCACGACAACAACTAGCGCCACAAATGATCACTTTCGAAAGAAATGAGTGCATGTGCAAGGATTAACAGTAAAAGTGCTGCGAAATATTGAATTCTTTTAACACTTGGGACAAAGTTTGATTGCATTGTGGTTTCCGATAATTACTTACATTAGCTACGACGCTAATTAGAGAGTTATGATATGATAAATCCCAATTGTTGAGCAGAATTGCGGATAAAAAGCACCGGGAATCCATGTAGAAGAACAGATTATTATTCTTTCACAATTGGACCCTACGTGAAATCGGAAAAGACGATATAGTTTGTCTTGAGTACTATTTTTGCTCAATCCGACCAACTTGGGTTGCTAACATTGAGTCATTTTCAATGAACACGTCTGACATTGCATTGCCACCGATTACTTTCATGTGATTGGCAAATTTCACTAGCTCCCGTGTTAAGACCTTATCAGACTCCGCTGAGCACACATAATTGGAATAAACCAGTGATTATTGATTTGAATTCATTGAAAGAAACTGCTAATTCACGTCACGGGTTCATCTGAAAGTGAAACGAGGATTAGAGCCTGAAAGCAAGCTGTATTTACAGGAGTCGAAAATAATACTGAGGGAATAAGTTAAGAAATACTGATATAGCTGTCCATTTAAAAAAAAACTAATCATCTTCAAACCACGAAAGTATACGCCAGCACAATGATTTCAAAACAAAAGAGTAACGCATTCTGAATCCGAAACGGCGCGAATAGAATTCACGGGGAAATGCCAGAAATTTCGGGTGCAACAGACACTCTCAAGGCGAGACCCGAATTGGCGCCAACGCGCTCAGGAGTCATACACAGACATTCACCTCAGCTCACAACACACATCCAGGGATTCGATTATGTTTCTCCATACCGCCATAGCGCCGCGACCATACGGTAAAATATTAAGGAGCTTCTCGACAATGCAATTCTGTTTTTCGAATCACACGCCATTTTAGCGTGCCCAACGCTTATTTATCGTGTTGTCGCAATTGTTGCAACGCCAGAAGAAACAGAATCGCGCGTGGTGCTTCGCTGGCGCAGGCAAACGCTATTATATCACCGCGTCATGATAGCATATGTAGAAACAGAATATCCCCCAGGACTCACAAAAGGACGTTCCACACCAGCGGTAATGCCGCGTGCACAACCAAATAGCTTTTTGCTCATGAGTACAGGACCTTATTCAAACATATAATATTTTAATGCGACTACCACGTCTTTATTAGAACTTCTTGGTACGATAAATATAAAAATAACACTTCTAAGTTAAAAATAGCTCACTCAGTTTCTTTGGCAAAGCGTAAACATCATTTAAAAAAGTGTTCAAGTTGAAATGGTCCTGGACTCTAACGATATCGTGTGTTCACGCAAGCATTCCAATCTGACGAAAATTAATGGAAATATAAAAGAATCACATTTTAAAGGAAATCACTACTAAAAAAAACATCTATTTACTACCATCATCCAAACACCTTCGGCTGAGATGAATCGCATCTTAAACTTGATGGGGCCGCCATGAGAGCACAGTTTAGTGGGTTGTCATGGAGACGGATTCATACAAATTAGCGCTTCGTTAAGGCCCGCATTCTTGTGCAGCGGATGGAAATTTTCATACACTTATGAGTACCTATTACCATAGTAAGGGAAAGAGCTGTGATGATGGGGCAATGGAACAGTACTGTCAGACGCGGCAAAAGAAGTGATGATGTTGGAGAATATGGTTCGCGTAGCAGTAACAAAAGAGAGAGAGATTGATATGAAGAGAGCAAACTTTGGGTGGCAACGACATGTTTCAATAATCACGAAAGGAAACATTGCACATGAAAACTCCAGGGAATAAATTGCGGTACCCAATAGATTCCATTCCAGTCAATCAAAGATTCAAGAATAAAGAATTCAAAGACCAACCCAGGTGCTGATTCAAAATCAGACCACGACCAACTGATTGCACATCTGCGAACGAAGCTCGAACAGGTGAGCAGGAAAAGAGCAGCAATTTAAGTTAGTCCGAGCGAGATAGTTCCCTAGTCATAATAGAGACCATATTCGATTTATACGTTTTAATTTCACATGCTATACAAAGGAAAGCAGCACGCTTCATTGAAAACTGCTACGAGCGTACATATAGTGTCTCACGACTTTTAGAGGGATTGAGGTGGGAGCCCCTAGAGACTCGGAGGCTACACGCTAGGCTTAGCTTGCTTGATAAATTCAGAACTGATATTTTTCAGAGCGACATAGAGAATATTATTATGACTCCTCACTACATCTCTAGGTCTGACAGATGCGACAAAAGAAGAGAGATACACTGCCAAACAGGTACTCATTCTTTCCGCGAACAATAAGCGACCACAGTAAACACTGAGCTCCACTAAATGCACTCAAATAATTCATGTCACCATTCCATCTCCAAAAACTTACATCTTTACAGGGCTGGTGACCTAACACCAGAAACTTCTTTCAATAGAAAATGTTGTGCTTTATTTTTGAATGCGGTGTTTGACTCAGAGAAGCGCAGTTTTTGGCATCAGTTTTTAAGGAATTACAGCAATAATTAGCAGAAACATACCTAATACAAATATATAAATAGTAAAAGTGGAGTGCACTTGTTTAAATTCTCAAAAAAAGTCCATAAAACGTTATTTTAGCCAAAAAAAACTCGCGGCGGTATTTTCAAATGGTCGCCAAAAAATCTAAGGAATTTAATATTATTACAATCCTCATTTTGATTCCCCAAAAAATTGGCACACAA
Organism: Ceriagrion tenellum; assembly: GCA_963169105.1. NCBI lineage: Eukaryota > Metazoa > Arthropoda > Insecta > Odonata > Coenagrionidae > Ceriagrion > Ceriagrion tenellum. The sequence continues at coordinate 146,081,085 of OY720637.1, forward strand.
AATTGCAAAATATCAGGAATTATAATAGATTAAAAATTAATCTAAAAAAACATGCTTTTATTTAAACTAAAAAGAAGAAAATAAACCACCCTGCCTTGGCCCAAGGTCCCACGGTTAAATTTTACAGATTAAAGACTACATGTTGAAAATCAAAAACGTGGAGCGTCGGAATTACATTTACGGAATTACAATTACGGAATATCGCTACGATAATCATTTTTATGAAATCCAACTTTCCCTCCGTGAATCCGCGCGATCCAAACGTGAATCGGAGATATGGAATTCCAGGGTATCGATAAATATCTAGTAGTGCTGTGCGAATCAGTGATTTTCATTTCGAATCGAACCGAATCGAATCTCCCACAAAATTTCCGAATCGAAACGAATTTTAAAATAATATTCGTGAGCGAATCAAATCACACTAAAAGAATTCGCTTGCGAATCGAATTCGAATTCTAAATAAAATGCAAAAGTTTATGCAGAGTTAAATTAATATAGATTTTTTACTATATTTCGGGGCCTTACATTAGTTAATCCATCTAAATAGTGGCACAACGAATAGCACATAATAACGTGTGGTCGTTAAAATTTTCGTTTCGCGTGAGGAAAACATCGTCTAAACGGACGGCGCACCATTGTTGGAATGAGCGCCATGTTTGAATGAACGCAAGGATTCGAAGACGATTCTATCAGATTCGAATATTTCGAATCATTCGGTTTCGAAGCATCCCTATTCGCAGGCAAATCGAATCGAATTAAGCCTGATTCGAGTCGATGTAGAAGCATTCGCACAGCTCTAATATCTAGTAAAACTAATGGTCGCCGATGATCTATCGACCGAGCGCTCTCGAATGAGCGACCAGATGGGAGTCGTGTATTTTAAAACCTCTCCGGCTCCAAAGAATTTCCACCCCGTTCTTTCACCACAACCCCCCCTCCAGCCCCTTCTTCCACCCTCCTCCCATATCCGACCGAGAGTTATTTTCGAGAGTTCTCTCTCTCTCTCTATCTCCAGAGAGAGAGAGATGCGGGAGCAGCATCCGAGGTCCATCGAGCACGCAAAGCACTCACAAACGCGAGAGAGGCGAGCTTTGGCGCCGCGTTGGACGCTTCGGTTCAGAGCGCATGCCAGCTCGTGGATAAGCCACAATGGATGGATGGATGGATGGCGGATGGATATGTGCAACGCCCATTTTAGTGCCCAACGGCCCAATTCACTCTGTCATTTGGTCGAAGCAGTCATGCAACTATAGTAACGGAAATGTAATTAATTGCCAAAGCGTAAAAAAGAGGAATTTCGGTAAAAATATTAACCAAGGTGGCAACTGATATCCAATTTTCAAATTCCCTGACCTTTCCCTGACTTTTCCCTGATTGATTTACCAATTTCCCTGACCGATCGCCAAAAGGTCGCCAATTACAGGAATATTTTTTTCTGCTGAATTGAATTTTCTACAGCAGCTTTAAATTTTCTGATCATCGTCTCGAATTTTTGGAACTGCAAGCAATTAATTACCACAAGCAAGTGTGGTCCAGCTACCTCTCGACCTGAGTTTCGGAAGTTAAAAAAAATGCGAGGTAAACTTTTCCGAACAACATGGCCTCGGATTCCTTGAGATGAGCGTAATACATTGTGATCATGATTTTTAACACAACTAGACAAATATCGCAATAAGGAAACACAAAAAGGATACATTTTACATCTGATTTACAACTAAATAACTATGTTTCCAACTAATAAGATTCACAAATGAATACTCCACGAATTGATGGCGCTCATGTGGAATCAGCGACACACGCGTGATCAGCGCACATCAGCGACGGACGTTAGTTTTTATCGGTGAAATAAAGGGCGGGAAAGACTGGCCGATAAATGTAATGGTCGACAAATAACGAGGATTCCTATTCCAGTTTCTCCCTGACTGTTACAAGGATTCCCTGAATATTCCACAAATTCAAAATTCCCTGACAATCCCAGGATTTCCCGGTTTTCCATGACGATCGCCAACCTTGTCAAACGTCAATATACTTGATAAGATCAATACCACAAATGACTTAATATCTTATTCACTGCCCTATTTTCGAATCTCACACGGCAGTAGGCAGAATAAATGATGAACAACCAACCAATGGCCAACACATGCATGTCACGTGGATATAATACAATCGGATACTTAATAACAAATAAATAACTACACAACAATGGGGAATGAAAAATGTAACAATATATTCATATAACTTTTTAAGGGATGAATATTTTGTAAAGTCCGGTACTTTATCAGTTTAAAATACGTGACAAAACTGAATAAAAATTTTCCGAAAAATTTTCCGTAATTTCAATTCTAATTATTGCCCAAAATGACATATCACATGTAGCAGAGATAACATTTAGTTCATTTTAAGTTATCTTTGAGGAGATTCGTGAATACTCTAGTGAATTCATGAGTCGCCACTAAACTTGGCATTCCTGATACGACAAACTTTCTTAGTCTATTTATGACCTGAAAATGGACGTAGCAATATTGGAAAGAAAATGTATGCTTTAGAAAGTTTAAATGCACCATCCGTTACAAATGTATGGATTGAAAGTCACGCATTTCAGGAGTGCTGACTCCATAGGAAATGTGACAGAGGCATCCGTGCAATGATGGTAATGAAATATGTAAAGAAGCTATTTCGATTTGGAAGTCTGGTTATCGTTAAACGCAAGATGGAATAGCCTTTACCCTTATCTGGGTGTATACTCAGGCGTTTGTGTATGGTATATACATTAGATCAGACAGAGGCAGATGAAGTGAGAGTTATCGATGAGAGAAAGTAATAGCATCGGTTTTCAAAGCGAGAAAAATTTTAAACGGAATTTATAATGAAACAGAAATATCGCCAAAGCTGTCGTTTTACGTGGACACTATCAATTTCCCGTTAATGTCTATATGACAGAGTAGATAGTTGCTGCATGTGTGCATATCAACGTTCCCAGCCGGCGGTAAGCTTTTCCTCTGGAGTACGTGCATAGTGGTCTACTGAATTACTCATTTATAATTATGAATTGGTGGTATACGTTGCCGTAAGACACTGCGGACTACATCAATGAACAATCGTATGTTACGGCTTCACTATCCATGTGGAACGGATTTCAGTAGTTTTGAAACATCTAATGAAATAACTAACAAAATTACCTCTCTGATGAGGAAAATGGAAAGCTACATAATTTTTTTTAACTTCAGCCAAGCCCTTAATATCAGTTTTATTCACTGTTATTATGGCATTTACCAAATCCCAAGATTATCAAGGAGATGAGATAGGAGTAGGAAATCCAAGTAAGCAATTGGATGCATATGAAATTACCTGGATTCCATTTTCGCGCGAGGAGATGATGCAATGGGTAGGATCAGCCTTTACGGTCTCTTCCGCTTTCATGCGATTCTCCTTCGTCTCACGCACAGGGACGGCACTTAACACGCCAAGCCACGCTTCCTTGCTGTACAAGCTGTAGAGGGTCATTTCTCATTCAGAGTTTTAAAAAAATCAGTAAATATGGTCAGTAGCTACTATCAAACCGAAAATTTATCAGGGAACTCAGTGACGAGTCATATACTTAAATAATAACTTTAACAAACGAAACGCGCATTAAAGGAATTTTCAAGGATGTACCAAAGAATTACCTCAAGAAATGGTAGGGAATTCAGGATAAATTACTCAAAAATTGTCAGCCTTGAGGAAGGTCTACAGAAATCCCTACAGAATTATGGAAATATTGTTTAGGAAAAAGTGGAGAAATTTCTTACAGTGGAAAAAAATAAAATTAATCGTCGACGGGCTTACTTGTGGAATTTTTCCATGGTTTGAAATGAAATAACTTTGTACTTTTCCACACGGTTCATTATCCTCAAACGGTTTCAACGCAATAGCGTCATTTTCAAGAGGTTACTTAACCTCTTGAAAATGCACCACTTACGTAACCTCTTGAAAATGACGCTATTGCGTTGAAACCGTTTGAGGATAATGAACCGTGTGGAAAAGTACAAAGTTATTTCATTTCAAACCAAAATAAAAATTACAGTGGAAAAACAAAACGAAAAGATTGAAATGTGTCAGTTTATTTATGCTTTTACTGTATTTTTTATTTCTTTCCTCGAGTGGAAAGGAAGGAATCAAACAACTCGAGCGAGTGAAATGTTTTGGTGGGCATGGCTTCCGTTCATTTTCCAAAAGCAGATCTCAAGCGCCTCAGTCACTATCTTTGACTTGTTTCGAAGACTTTATCGTCGGAGCAAAAGGGGGAGTAGGGGAAGGTAGGGGGCCGGACCATCGCACTGCCGCCCCTGGCCTCTTGGCGGTCTAAAAGGGAAAGACCGAGGTGGGAACCCAAGAAATAAAAGAGAAGGAATTTCCAGCCCGGGAATAGATCAGTCTCTTGAAAGACGCGGCGAAAGGTTTAGCACTGAAACATTACAGCGTGGGTGAGGCAATAATTTGATGGAACATCATAAAAAGCTGGTCCGAAATCAAACCCATTCGATTGAAAACATCTAAGGTGGTTTGGTGAACCATTTATTTTAAAAGGATATTTCCAGAGTTTTCTTCTAGATATTTCTTCCACACCATCAGGGTGTCGAGCAGCTGGACATTTGAAAATTCCCTGCGATTTCCAGGTTTTCCAGGCATAATTTTTATTTTTCCCGAGGAAATATTGAATTTTTTCTCGTTAATTATAAGAGAATGTTCGGTATGTTTTTTGGGTGATAAAACTTAATGGTTATTTTTAATCTTGCATATTTGGAGGAAAATAAACACAAAACATTAAAATAGTTTGAGAGAAAATCACATCACCACCCTTTCTTTGATTTAAACACTGTCATGCTGGTGCTCTAGGAACAAGGTTATATTACAGCCAGACTTTGCTATGAATAGCATTGATAGAAAATGATCAATAACTTAAAAAAAACTGAATGAGGTGTCTTTTTCCCTCATTTTGCTAAATGCGACAACGCAAGGGAAATTTGACTTCGCAACTTGCCGATAAAGGCACGTTCTTTACGCCACTGATTAACATACTATGACCAATAAGAACACATTGTACCTATATAGAAAACATTGTACCTACTTTCGGTGAATACAGGAATGCAAAATGCGACAACACAAGGGAAATTGGACTTAGCTTGAATTGCCGAAAAATGCACATTACTTCCGTTGCTGTTTTATATATTGACACCACAGAAAATTCCCGAGTCAATTCGATATTCCCCTCAGATTTCCCTGATATTTTCAGTAAAAATAAAAATTCCCGAGGAAATATTGAATTTTTTCTCGTTAATTATAAGAGAATGTTCGGTATGTTTTTTGGGAGATTAAACGTAAGGATCATTTTTAAACTTGCATATTTGGAGGAAAATAAATACAAAATTAAAATAGCTTGAGAGAAAAACACATCACCACCCTTTCTTTGATTTAAACACTGTCATGCTGGTGCTCTAGGAACAAGGTTATATCACAGCCAGACTTTGCTATGAATAGCATTGATATAAAATGATCAACAATTAAAAAAAACTCAAGGAATTGACTTTTTTCCCTATTTTGCTAAATGCGACAACGCCAGGGAATTTTGACTTCGCAACTTGCCGATAAAGGCACGTTCTTTACACCACTGATTTACAGACTATGACCAATAAGAACACATTGTACCTATATAGAAAACATTGTACCTACTTTCGGTGATAACAGGGATGCAAAATGCGACAACACAAGGGAAATTGGACTTAGCTTGAATTGCCGAAAAATGCACTTTGCTTCCGTTGTTGTTTTATCTATTGGGACCACAGAAAATTCCAGAGTCAATTCGATATTCCCCTGAGATTTCCAGTGAAAATAAAATCCCCCAGAGATTTCCCGGTCTTTCCGGTTTTCCCGAGTGCTGGACACCCTGACCATGCAATTGTTTCCTTTAGCACTTGCAAAGATCCCGGGGACGCACCACTCGATCAGAGAGCCAACTCGTGTGCTGCAGGATTATTACCAAGACAGAATGCCGGCGGAACTCCTCCTACGAATTTCATCAATTTTCAGCGCAGTAAATATTGAACATCTCTCTAACTGAATTCCACAGACAGATTTACAGAGGTTAATAGAGCAACAAGACAAGCATTGTTGAAAATGTTTCTCGGAGTTATGAATAACAATCGAAGTAACCCTCTTCAACATGTCAGCCAAACGTTACTTCATTCCTCAATTTTAAGGATAAGATTTCGCGGTATCAACCAAGGATTAGTTCGAGGAAAGGATACGTTTCCAACCACAGAGAACTGAAAGCTACCACATTAGCAATCATCGCGGAGGAGGATAAACGTCATTACTCTTTAATGTATTTACAAATTCTATCATCTAAAATATCTTCTGGTAGCCAGCAAAAATTGCTGGTTCACCTAAGTAACAGGATTGCTCTTTGAGTTCCATTTAAATTGATTCCACTTCGAAATATTGGTTTCATCATTCAAATATTTCTTTCAAGACTCAGAAATTTAGGTACGTTGGGTCGAATATTACAGAAGTCGGAGATCTTGATAGGGAGATTAACCACAGAGCTCAATTGGGATGGGTGAACTGGGGAAAGACAACAAGTGTGTTTTTCGATAAGTGGATCAGAAGGAGTAAAAAGAGAAGGATTTTTGAATCAGTCAAGAGACCAACCCTAATCTACAGTAGCTAGACATGGACTATGAAGAAGAGGCAAGGAAACAAATTGGACGTAGTGGAACTGAGGATGTTGCGATGGACTATGGGAAAGACAAGGAGAGACAGGTTAAGGAAAGAGTGATTCAGAGAGCAGGGAGGGGTAGCTGAAGCTTCAAAGAAAGTATAAGAGCAAACATTACAGTGGTATGCACATGTGATGAAGAGGGAAGAGGGGCATGTCTTGAGGGGAATGATGGGTCTGCAAGTGAACGGCAAGCGACCCAGAGGAAGACCTAGGCAGGAGATGGATGGATTGCATCGTGGAAGACCTGAGGGAGAAAGAGTGAACATCTGAGGACACGAAGGACAGAATGGAGGAGGAGAGTGAGGAACACCTACCCCTGGTCCCTATGGATGAGCAGAAGAGAAAGAAGATGCAAAATATGGTTGCAATCAATCCCATAAGCTAGCCTCCCAATGAAAATTCCACTCTTTTTTTTATAACGGATCAAAATACACACTTAAGAGCGATACTTTCACAAGCCATTTCTTTGAAAAGAAAAAAATTTTATCACGCATTAGAAACAATCTACTCGTGAATAAATACCACTGCATAACATGCGAAAAAGGTATTTTTCCCTTTCGCTTGCAGAACTCATTTTAGAAGCTCTATTGTTTGGCCTTCAATGGCTTATGTTTTCAAACTGATGGATGAAAATAGCTTTCATCCAAGAGTTGTTGACCCATCCAATGTTGTATGGGTCAGAATGTTGGACAACAAAACAATAAGAGCTTAAACAAATAGAGTCATCTGAAATGAAATTTCTTCGAGCAGTGAAAAGGGGTGTACAAGAAGAGATAGATTAAGGAGTACATCTATAAGAGAGGAACTGGGTGTGCGGGCAATATCAGATAGGTTGGTGGAGTACAAAAATAAGTGGAAAGAGCGAATGTACAGCGAATGCCTAAAAGAGAGGTTTCCAAAGCAGGCTTTGGAATATAAGCCGTTAGGGGAAAAGGGAGTATTAGGAGGCCAAGGTTGAGATGGTGATGTGAAGCCGGAACAGGCTGAAAGCCTAACCCTGGAAGGAAGAAGTAGATTCGCGTATTCAGAACGCAACACCGTCGCAACAACTGACAGCGGAGATGTTATATGAATAGGGTCAAATAATCATTTCCGAAAAAGATGGCAATTTAGAGACAACACGAGAAAAAACATAAAATATCACAGCGGATAAAGACTTCGCCCTAGATGAAGACACTGCAGTAGACCGCCGTGAGAGTCCATAATGAAGAAGATCATGATTGATAAAAGAAGAAGTTGAGAAGGAAGCTAAAAAGTCTTCCTACCTTTCTGCTAGATCCATCCTTGGGCGTCTGGTCCGATGCCACAGTCCCGAAGATGGTCGGCTGTGAATAGAACAAAAGACAACGGTTATTTTGGAGAGAACCAAAAGCTGAATACTTATACAATTCATCAGAAAGTACAGAGGGAATGACTAGGTACGTTCAAAATATAATAAACCTTATTCATTTTTTCGCAGAATAACAAGAGAAAAATTGTTCGGAACGAGACGCAACCATAGAAAAATTTTAATCATTTAACTGAAGTAATTCCATTTTAGGCGATGATTTTCTTTATCCAATGCAGGCCTGACGGATTTGCGGAGTATGCAAACCTCGACTGTATGAGGAACAAGTAAAACAGAGATAATCGCCAACTTCAATAGTAACCCTACTCTCTTCCCATTTGCACAAACTTCCATATAGGCTAAAATCCGCTGATTCGGTTACAGTTAAGAAATAAGGGGATAGGAAATGAATTTTCATTTATTCGACTCATATATAAAAAAGTGGTAAATTCCCTCACTAAACTGAGGGTCAATGATTGAAAAAGGCATTAATAAAACAACGTTAGCATAAAAAAAGAAAAAATAAGAAAGAGAATTAAGCAATGGACCCATGAAATGGGTTCATAAATTTTTCATTTGTTTCCAAGTCCGTTTTCGTTTGGATCAAGAATTGGAATCTAGGCAAATCGAGGGAAAGGAAAGGCGTAAAAATAACCCGAGGTTTATGCAGGGATAACGAGAGGGTTTTTCAACACATCTTAAACTGCTCCACTTTGCTCTTAAAAATTGACCGCATCGCCATTTGCAAATGAAATGAATGTCCAAGAATATCAAATCTAAGACATGTGGGACCTTCATCTGCCTTGTAATGAAGGGTAATCTGCAGACTAAAATTCCCAGTCCAGCGAGCAATGTCTTCCTATAGTTATTTATGTTAATTCATGAGTTGACTCCAAAATGCAAGAACGTAGACGCACCTGCCCACAATTCCATAAAATCTACATCTACATAATACCCTGCGAGCCGACGCTTGGGCGCGTGGCAGGGGGAGTTAGGTCACCAGCCGTGTATAGGTGCACGTTTTTTGGACATGAAATGGTGACATGTATTATAGGAGTGTATTTAGCGGAGCTCAATTTTTATTGTGGTCGCTTACTGTTCGCGGAAAGAACGAGTTCTTGTATCTATCTGTTCGGCAGTGTATCTCTCTTATTTTATCGCATCTGTCAGACCTAGAGATGTAGTGAGGAGCCATGATAATATTCTCTGTGTCGCTCTGAAAAATATCAGCTCTGAATTTATCAAGCAGCATAAGCCTAGCGTGTAGCCTCCGAGTCTCTAGGGGCTCTCACTTAAATCCCTCTAAAAGTTGCGAGACACTATATGTATGCTCGTAGCAGTTTTTATCGAAGGGCGCTGCTTTCCTTTGTATTTTATTTATATTTTGGTTAAATCTTTATGCTCTATGCTTGCGGCGTATTCGAGGTGTGGCCTAACCAGAGCGAAGTAGCATCTCTCATTGACTTTTTCATCCGAGGACCTTCCTATTATACGTTTAACAAAACCTAGTTTCTTTATTGCTGCGCCACAAAATATGGTAAAATAGCTCATATAGATAACACGCATTCTATGACTGATTCTTCATTCCGTTTTGTTTGTGAGAAGTTTTGGCGAATAAGTTCCACGAATATAGCTGAAATGTTTTATCTCTAAATCAACATGAATTATGAAGAATAGGCTTAAAATCATTGGTTAAATTGTTGAGCAAGTCCATTTTATTCCATTTACAAGTATCGTATTGATGTTCTGAAGTTCAAATTGCACCCAATGGCCCGATATCATCGACCAATAATTGACTTTGTGTAACCCGTGGTGCTGGGGGATTCCTTCACATTCGTTTAGTTGTTGCTGCTACTATCAAAAAAACTTTGCAAGATTTAGCACGGGTCACAAAATAAATAATGCCTCCTTTTCATGAGCCTTGTCGATCTATCGCGTTTCCCTTTGCATAGAATAAGGCAATCCTCGAAGAATACGCACTGAGGCAACAATTGCAGCCATTGGGCTTCTCCGGAGTACCTTCCGGCTCCATCATTGGGACATGCAAGAAAGAATACGAATTAGGCCACGAGTCTCATCAGGAACATAATGGCAGGACGTGATTTCATGAGCAGCCGCTACGAGGTTGGGCGAGGGTAAAAGCGGAAGCACTGCTCACATAACGGGTCTAGAGGTGACTTAAATGCAGTGCGAGCGAGAGAGTTCCCTAATCATAATTGAGACCATATTCGAAAATACGCTTTAATTTCACCAGCTGTGAGACACATCAATTAAGTATTGCATTATTTATGGTGCAATTATCAAGTTCTGTACGGTAGAAATTCTAAGTAATTAAATGAAAATGTCCAAATAAGTCTTCAACTTGACTCATTTTTTTCGCGCAAAGCGTTTGAAAATCCTTCAAAACGGAAGGTTTATTGTGATCCCGAAGAATCTACTGCGGTGAGAATATGATTAATTTTCAAATATAGTTGAGAAAACATACAAACTACAGGTTGTTAGTTTTTTACGACATCTAAGTGTTAGAAATACCTCATTTTGTAAATTATGTCTCTCTGGAGTGCATGCACGTACCATTTCCCATGTAAAAGGGCTGGTATTTTTTGGCAAATATCTCCGAAAGTAATGCGGTAAGGGGTTGAATTTCTGGTGTCATTAGAAGGGTGATATATTTTTATTTAAAATGAGACCAAATTCATTGATTTATACGTAAAATGATATTTCGCTCGGACTACCTTAAACAGCGGATTCAACTGAGATCGACTTCATCCGATTCCACATGGGATTTTGCTCCATACTTTCACCTCACTGTCTCCAAGAGAATTAGTTTATTTCATTTCCCTGAGCTTCCAGCTCGTCAACGCGACGCTTCATAAAGGCATGTCTCGACGTCAAATCTGGACAATATCCAGCAAGCCGCAAGAAGGGCGCACGGGACAGTCCCAAGAAGACACTCTTCTATTTCTTTCTTGGGAATAAAATTGACTCAGTAAGGAAGTGCATAACAAGTCTATCGTTCAAGCACAAGATATATCGGAGACCTCCCAAATACATCCCAATGTTTCGCTAATAAAAGGATACCATTGTCTTAATACGGTAGAGGGAGGTGCGGGGGGAATATCAAAAGGGAATTTGCCACCAGTTATATTTGTAATTGAAAGGCATTCAATGGTTTAGTGACACACTCTTTCAAACACTTTAAAATATTTAAAGTAAAATTCGAGAGGGTCGTTTCTGTGGATCCCATATAATTCTCGTATCTTCTAAATTGGACTTGAAGGTTTGTACACTATTAAGTCCGCGTCAAGACGCTGAATGCCTAAATTGTTTCACTTGTACGAACTGATCAGCACTTTTTTAGATTTTAACCATTAACCCCGAACGCGGAAAGGCATCAAGCAAAGATTATTGCTCCAGAAAAGTCCTTCACATGACGGAGTAACTCGTCGATTTTTTTTGGTAGAAATGTCAGTCTCCTTCCGGCAAATGCTTCACTTGTCACATACATTACACCCAATGTCGACGATAACAAACTCGCCATCGCGAGTGACATCACAAGCATTATCGCCACTTACCCACAGCTGATAGCAGGCCAGCAGCGTCGCCACAATTAATACGACGACCCAAAGCATGTCGTGGTTGTCGGGGGCGGTGGCTGAAGAGGCTCGCGGCGGACAGACCCCTGGACCGTCACCTCGAGCGCGGATTATTTAACTCCGAGCAATATGTCTGTGGGAGTGTTCTTCGGCCGAAAGAGTTTTTGAAACATTAGGAAGAAAGATTCGGCACAAAGACCATCTGTGGACCAGTTTATCCTTTCCTTTCACACCGAATCGGTCGCAATCAACACCGAAGCACCGAAAACAATCCAGCGTGAGATGGAAAATTATCATAAAGAAACACAATCAATAACATTGCACGTTACACTGCCAGAATGGAAGTAGCGAGCGCCAAATATGTTAAAGATGGTTGATGCAAGTGGCATGGATAGTCATATTACACTAATAATCATTAAAGACTCAATTATTGAATCATTCGTAAGAATGAATTAACTGGAATACGGTTTACTATACAGATAAAGTTTCACATAAAGTAGCTTCGCTTGAAGCACAAGCCATAACTTCCGCAAACAAGAAGTAGATCGCTCGCTTTTAAAACATTTTTCCAAAGCCGTCGCACTTCTATCAATCAGATACCAACAAACAAATCTCTACGAGTCAAGTCTCGATCCAACGAAGGATAAAATCGCGCTCTTCAGATTAAAGAAAGTTTGGACGGAAAATAATTTTTAAATACCCAGGGCACAAAAGTTTGAAGAACTTAAATATTTTAGTCCCAAAATCGACATCGCTAAATTAAATTAACCCACAGAGATTACTCTCAGGATTGGGATACCGTTTGGGATACATTTACAAATCAGGCTCAGAATCCAAACTAAGCATCCTCGAAACGATGTCAAACAAGTCGCCGAAATGTAAACAAATAAAGAACACGCAAGCAACAACTACAAGTGATAGAGAGTACCAGTGGCATACGACCATCAGCACAACAAGAATACACTTCAGGTGGACCGCGGGCGCACCAAGGGACATGAAGGGATAACAGTCATAGGGTGGACGGCATGAGCTACGGCGATCATTGGTATAACAAGTACTTCTCTTGACTTTGCTTTGCTTTGCTACGAATGACGACTTATTCCAGTAAAATGGTAACAAAGACGGAAAAATGTTCTGCACATCGAGTGAATATTTAGAGTGGCTGTAACACGCAAGGGGAGTAAGGCAACTTATGAGCAAGTGTCACAGGTGGTGATGGGAGCAGTGGAAGATGCATTTGAAGAACTCGATTGGCTGATTGGTCACTCAGCAAGTATCCTTGAACGCTGGTGGCGTTACGTGGCAAAGCGTTATTATAAGTGAAAGTGGCTTGACTGTGACGTGAACGAGATGCGTCGCGCCTTCACATCCGGGGGAACAGCCGGTCGATCGCCAATTAAGATGTTGTCACACAATCATGAGCGACAACAAGAGAACGTGATGGGATCCGTCCTCGGCGTGGGACGACGACGCCACTCGAACGCCGCTCAGCGTTCTCCTCCACTGCGGTCTTCCGGTACTGTGATGAGCTTTGATTCTCACGGAGAGGGAAGTTACCACAGCCTAGCGTGACGAGACCGTGACGTAACGCGTTACGACGCCACCCGAACGCCGATCAGCATTCTCTTCCACTGCGGTCTTCCGGGACAGCGACTAGCTTTGATTCTCACGCAGAGGGAAGTTACCACAGCCTAGCGTGACGAGACCGTGACGTAACGCGCTGCGACACCACCCGAACGCCACTCAGCGGTCTCCTTCCCTGTAGTCTCACGAGGAATCTACGCGCGCTGATTACCGCATTGAGCAGGGTGTTACCACAACCAAAGGTGACGCAACCGTGACGTGACACGACGCGAGCCGATCGCCACTTTGCGCACTCCTCCGTCACAGTCTTCCGGGACAGCGAAGCGCGTCGACACTCGGAGTGGGGTGGGGGGGTTGTTTTGAGGCGATTAATAATCTCTCCCTGCGCCACGTGGTGGCGGCTGCGGCGGTCGGGTGAGCGGGGACGTCCCCGCGGCACTCGCGGTCACTCAAGACGCGGACGTGAATCGAAAAGGGGGGAGCAGTTTAGAGTGGGTGCGGCATCCCTCGCTCCCTTGCACTGACTCCTTCGTCTGCTCCCTCTCAGCCACCCCCCTCCCTCCGCCTCTCAGAGGATGAATCGGCCATTGGGGGTGGGGGGAGAGGGTGGGCGGAAGAGGGGAAGGGCCCTAAAATTAACAATTGGGGAGGGGAGGGGTGATGGTGGCGCTTGTCCGCCCTTGGACGGCGAGGTTGAGAGGGGTGAGGCGTTTTTGTGGTCCAGACCCACGCTCACACTCGGGATGGCGGAAGCAGAAACCAAACTGTGCGTGTGTGGATGTGGAGCTAGAAGTCATTCGCTTCGTAGGTTCGTCATTCACCGCTCCGCCGCCGCGCCGTGGCCTTGGGGGGAGGCCAAGAGAGAGAGAGAAAGGACGGGAGAATTTTACGCGGACAAACGCGTCGCCCGATACACGCAGGTAAATACACCAAGATCTCCTGCTCCTCATCAAGGAAATCAAGGAAGATGCAAACCTCAACTTTTCAGGCGTCACGTAAGTTAGTCCGAGCGAGATAGTTCCCTAATCATAATAGAGGCCATATTCGAATTATATGTTTAAATTTCACCAGCTGTAGGACACATCAATTAAATATTGCATTATTAATGGTGCAATTATATCGTTATATATGACAGAAATGGTAAGTAATAAATTGAAAATATCTAAATAAGTCTTTAACTTGACTCATTTTTTTCGCGCGGTACGTTTGAAACTCCTTCAAAACGGAAGGTTTATTGTGAGCCCAAAGAATTTACTGCTAAAAAATGTCGCTCTGAAAAATATCAGTTTTGAATTTATCAAGCAACCTAAGCCTTGCGTGCAGCCTCCGAGTCTCTAAGGGCTCCAGCCTTAATCCCTCTAACAGTTGTGTAAGACTATGTATTCGTTCGTAGCAGTTTTTAACGAAGCGCGAACCTTTACTTTGTATTTTATTATTTTTTTTGGTTAAATCTATTTGACCATGGTCCCAAATGCTCGCAGCGTATTCGAGGTTAGGCCTAACCAGGGCAAAGTAGCATCTCTCATTGACTTTTTCATCCGAGGACCTTCCTATTATACATTTAACAAAACCTAGTTTGTTTAATGCTGCGCCACATATGTTTGTATGTGTAATCCCCACAATATATCAGATGTTAAGGGTAATTCCAAGATAGATCTCAATAGATCTGGTGACATCAGTAAAGAGACGAAATTGCAGCTGAAACTTCGGCGACGAATGAGAACGATGAATGCGATACGACTATTCGTAGCGGCAGAAGGAAGGAAGGTTGAAAGGGGATATCCTGTGCTCATCGCTGCGTTGGCGCCCTTACGCCAGACACACGCGAGGTTCGTCTTTCTGTCCAAGGAAATCGGTGGAAGGGGAGACGGATCCACAGTCTTGCGTGTGTCTGGCACGTGACCATCGGTCGGCGTGGAAGAGGGGGATGAGAGAGGGAAGAAGGGGTGGGGGTGGGAAAGAAGGAAGGGGGAAGGGGGGGAATTGAGGAACGGGGCAGGGGTAGGGGTTCGCGAATCGAAATGAATGAACCAATGTAATGAATGACGGAGACTCGAGTACTCTGTGCGGGTCGTATCCCAATTCGACGATTACATGAATGAAGTCTAAATACGGCTAATTTCGGGCGCTAAAGATATTTTTGCTATCTTATAGAAATAAAGTTCCTTCAAGTTACTTCAAGTACCTGGGAAGTATAGTTACTCATTGTTAGAGCGACAATTGTACAGAGGAAATTAAGAGTAGAGTTGCGCAAGGAAAAGTAGTATTTAGCAAGATTAAGGAACTGGTGACGTCGAGGAATGTCAGGACAGATATAAGAAAAAGATTCACAAAATGCTTCATATGGAGTATTGTACTGTACGGATGCGAAACATGGACCTTGAAGAAGAGAGAAGAAAAGTACTTGGAAAGCTTTGAGATGTGGCGACGAATGAAGAGAATTGGGTGGAAAGATAGGGTATTGGGAATGATGAGGTGCTGAGGAGGATTGGAGAAGAAAGGAGTATCTTGAGAGAAATTAAAAAGAGGAAGACTAATTGGATTAGGAGAATATTTTAAGGAGGAATTGTGTTCAGAAATTGATTAAAGAAGGGAAGAGAGGAAGAGGAAGGAGGAGGCATGGAATGCTGACAGACATCAGAAAAGGAAGGAGCTATGAAGAGAGAGGCCCAGGACAGAATGATGTGGAAGAAGTACCGTTGAAACATGTCCGAGGATATAATCACAATGATGATGATGAGAAATAAAAGGGTTGGTTCCACACGTGTAGCAATAGCTATGATTATTCTTCCACTTTATAACTTTTAAATACAAGAAGACTCAAATCTGAGACTCGCCTTCTTAACACAGTTTTCTCGAGGCGAAAAACAGGTTTTTTGACAAAAATATTTTTATTTCAATTCTATTTCAGCAATGAGGAATTGTGAAAGTACAACATCAGAATTTAAGGAAAAGTTTTCAATTACCTTTAAAAAGAATATTTTCATGATATATACTCTGTCGTCGTTAGTTCTTGAGATACAAGCACCAACATTATCAAAATTCACACGCACCGTTTTGGAAAAATGGTTGCCACGAAAAAGCAAGCAGGGATAATATTTTTTAAATAGTGGCATTTTCCAGCCAATAAATAAAGGGTATACATGAGAAAAAATTGATTTTTCCAAAATTGGTCTTCATTCGCCACAATCATCATCGGATCATTTTATATATAATGGCAATGAAGGCAGTTTTACACGACATTTATATCCGCACTAAACTCAGTGGACCTTAAAGTCAGGAAAAAAGTCGAAACTTCAATCAAAAACGAAGCAGCACAGCCCTTATTTACGCGATGCTGATTAGGGTGCGCGGTAGCAATGTCTAGGCATCCGTTGAACCACCCAATGTAAAGAAGTTGGGCCACATGGTTTTTCCATAGTTACAACGGTTTGTGTAAAACATGCTTAAAAAACTTCAGAAGACCAGTTCCGCAAATCTCAAGAACACATTTTCAGGATTATAACTCTCAAAATTCCACTGAATATTATTTGCGTAGACTACAGCTCCACCACCGGTATTCTCTCGAAACGCTGGACTCCCCCGATTGCCCGTGACGGGTAGTTGGATCAATCAGATAGAAAATAAGTATCGTACTTATTTCTCCTTTTATAAATGATAATCAAATTAAATTCCGTACTCGGAGGCAATCTCACACGCTAACAAGGTGAGATGTTAAACACATTGAGCTCCGTTTGATATTCAGCACTAAAACCGTGTTAAGGTAGTCCGAGCGAGATAGTTCCCTAGTCATAATAGAGATCATATTCGAATTATACGTTTTAATTACACCAGCTGTAGGACATATCAATTAAATATTGTATTATTAATGGTGCAATAATATAGTTTTATATGACAGAAATGGTAAGTAATCAAATGCAAATATTTGAATAAGTCTTTGAATTGACTCATTTTTTTCGCGCGGTGCGTTTGAAACTCCTTCCAAACGGATGGTTTATTGTGATCTCGAAGAATTCACTGCTGTGACAATATGATAAATTTTCAAATATAGTTGAAAAAACATACTAACTACACGCTGTTAGTTTTTGACGACATCTAAGTGTTAGAAATTCCTCATTTTGTAAGTAATGTCTCTCTGGAGTGCATACACGTACCGTTTCCCACGTAAAAGGGCTGGTATTTTTTGGAAAATATCTCTGAAAGTAATGCGGTAAGGGGTTGAATTTGTGGTGTTATTGGATAGGTGAGATATTTTTCTTTAAAATGAGACCAAATTCATTGATTTCTAGGTAAAATGATACTTCGCTCAAACTACCTCAAGCGGCCCGAGGACGCACTGTAAGATGAGCTGCACAAATGCATCTCGCGTCTACAAATCGCAATATTCCTCCAATCTCCGCCCGGTCAAGGATGAGCGGCTGACAAAGGTGGCGTTACTCTTTTGTGGCAGTTAGGGCGGATGGATAGTTATTGCAACTGCGACAAAAGAATTAACAGCCTTGCAGTTAATTGCCTGTAGTATTTCGATTTTGCGAAAATATCGCATAATATCCGCTGACTTTCTGATAATATGACCTCGAGTGGGTGTTACAAATCCAAACAACAAATAAATTTGCTGAATGAGGACTTGCAGCGAGAAATCTAAACATTTATGTTGACAAGACCATATTTTCAAGACCTCCTGTTTTTCAATCAAATTTATAAATACTTATGGAACCTGAAGAGAGGGGTGGACGAAAGCACTTTAATTTCTAAAATGCGGAAACATTCGGATTTTTCTTATTACATTTCGGAATTATTCGTAGCTCACTTCAGACCCCCTCTGTTTTTCCGAATGAAGGAGAGGCAAAGCGTGCATTGAAGGCAGAACGACGCCCCGTGAGCTGCGATGCGCCGAGACATCTCTTCACACAAAACTTCCCACGAGTAACGCCTGCGACGCGATGGATTCGAGGAGTTTAGGTTTACGGCCTCCCCCCATCTCTCCCCCCCTTGTTTACCTGTCGCCCCGTCGTCAAGAATAGACGCACCCGGCCCGGCATCCTTTTGGCGGTCAAGGGCGCCGTATGCCGGGAAGGGATTACTATCGTGTACTAGTGGAGAGGAGAAGGAAATCGGGGCGACTCCTGAGCAAGAAGGGAAGGAGGGAGGAAGGACTGTCGTGGACGTAGGAGGGGGATGCTGTGAATTGGTCTCGGGTTTCCATCCGGGTATGATGCTCCATCTTCTTCAACGCCGACGTTTCGATGAATGAGTTATTCATCTTCATCAGGGCCGTTGATGCCGGGTGTCGAGATGCCGGTTAATATAGTGTGTCTCTCAGGTCAGGCCGATTGTGATTGGCGGAGGCGCTTTTGCTTTTCCCGCCATTTTCAAGAAATGGAACCCTGGAATAAAGAGTTACATCTATTCTTGGGCAGTAAAAATACCCGTACCTTCAATTACCATGGTTTTCAAAATCGAGACAGTGAAATTATCTGATGACACTAGTTCCAAACAAAGTGCATACGGTGTTATAATGTTTAAATTACGCATAAATATATTTGCTTTCAATTAAGAGAGAGAGAGAGAGAGAGGGGGGGTGTTTATTCCTGTATTCTGTTTCAACTGTCCTGGCACGGTCATTAATCGAACACCAATAGAATAAGCTCGTCATGTGCTCCAAATACATTTGTAAATTAAAAGAAACCTTTCATAATGGAGTAAACACGGTTTCTGCTTTTGGGAAAATAAGGACAAAAAACATCAAAAGTTGTCCGAGTACACAAACTAAATATAATTACGATATAACTTATGTTTATCTCAACAACAACGTAACTCCTCAACAAAATCTCAATACAGAAAGGTAAAAAGCATTAAAAACCAAGGGATGAAAAATATGTTATGGCCTAAATACTCCCTCAAATATTACTTATTTGAAAGAGCCTATGTTATGCCTCTAGACAGAGACAGCTCGACATACATTTACTTACGAGTAAATCGTAGTAAATCCTCGTAGTATATCTACGCAAAGGTGAAACATTTGCTTGATCTTATTTTGCATTTCATGCCGTCCCTGTCCCGATTGCCAGCGAGTAAAAAACAAATGCACAGCGTTTCGACGGCATTTTCGGATCAATATAATCCAGGCAGTCTTCCAAGTTTTGGAGAAATGCTGCTCTCCATTTTCCGAGAAATGCAGCAATCGTCTCTATTGAACTATTTTTCCACCACGGGGATACAATGCCAGACCGAGTTCATCTGTACTTCCTCCCATCAATGAATACCGGAGGAATAATTAAAATAGAAGTGCTATATAGCCCATTATCCTCCCCTTGCAAGGGAAGGCTGGTGAAAATGATAACACTGGAATCGACAACTTCAAGTAGCGATATGTATTATTATGATACGGCTAGATTCTAAAGTGTAACTGCACACACTTGACAAATATGTATGCCAAATCTAGGGCTTTGCGAATCAGGGATTTTCATTTCGAATTCAACCGAATCGAATCTCCCAAAAGTTATTTCGATTCGAATCGAAACGAACTTTTTTTAAATTTTGGTAGCGAATCGAATCACCCTAAAAATTCGCTTGCGAATCGAATTCGAATCTAAATAAAATGCAAAAACTTATGCACAGTTAAAGCAATAAAGATAACCACAATATTTCAAGGCCTTACTTATTTAGCTTATACATCTACATAGTGCCTCAAAGTTTTGCACAGAACAACATGTGGTCGTTTAAATTTTCGTTCCGCGTGTGGAAAACATCTTCTAAACGGACGGCGCACAATTGTTGGAATGAGCGCCATGTTTGAATGCATGCAATGATTCGAAGACGAATCTATCAGATTCGAGTATTTCGAATCACTCGGTTTCGAAGCATCCCGATTCGTAGGAGAATCGAATTAAGCCTGATTCGAGTCGATTTATATCGATTTCGAAACATTCGCACAGCTCTAGCCCAATCCCACTATTAGAGCCCTAGCATACACATACAGAGACGTAAGTACCAGGCTAAGGTATAAAAAGGATTGGTACACGAGTAATAAGCATCTTACAGTACAAATGAATACAGGGAACCAAAGCCCTTCCTTTCTCTACGGGTCGGAAGCGCAGCGGACTGCTAAGGAGAGAGGCGCCAGTACCACCTAGCGGCTTTATTTCCAACCTTTACCTCCCATCTCTGTGTTTCAGTTCGCTTTCTCGCCGCGAGAGTGGAGCCAACTTCAAAAGTCAGACACGGGTGGCAAGGTAAGGAGATTCACACGATTGGACGATTCATTTATTCTTATCGCCAAACCTTGCAAGGAATGCAATTGCGTGCGGAGTTGAACCGTGGATTCAAATTTCCCATTTACTCCGCACGATTCCCCGCGGAAGTAACAGGGAACTGGGTAACCGGCCTGCGTTCCAAGGGAAGCGATGACCCACTTAACGAACGGCCTGCCCACGGGCCGACTTTTTTAAATTTTCATTCGGAACTTTCGTGGTGGAATCTCAGCCCAGTCCAAAAGTGAAATATGTTCGTCACCTCTAAATATATGCGAAAATATCGTTCCCAATACGATTTTTGACCCGCATTACCGGTCAACATCGGTTAGCCAATCGCGGTTAGAAATTGGATCATAATTGGAGCTAACTGGCGTCTCCATTACCCAATGTAACCAGCGTCAGACCCAACAAGCGTCGAGGAAACTGGACATAAGGAAAGAGTCCTGATGAGAACAGAATGCAGGCCTTGGAGATACATGGGTGAGGGGGATATTGTGGACAGTGTAACGGACGGAAACGAAAACAGACGATTGAGGTAATTCGAGCGAAATATCATTTTACCTAGAAATCAATGAATTTGGTCTCATTTCAAAGAAAAATAAATCACCCATTCCATTGAAACTCAACCCCATACCATATTACTTTCCTAAATATTTGCCAAAAAATACAACAGCCCTTTTACATGGGAAATGGTACGTGTATGCACTCCGGAGAGACCATATCTTAAAAATGAGACATGTATAACACTTAGACGTCGTAAAAATATTAACAGCGTGTAGTTTGTGTTTTCTGAACTAGTTTTGAAAATTAATCATATTGTCACCACAGTAGGTTCTTTGGTATCACAAAAAAACCTTCCGTTTTGAAGGAGTTTCAAACGCACCGCGCAAAAAAACTGAGTCAAGTTAAAGACTTATTTAGATATTTTAATTTGATTACTTGCAATTTCTGACATATAAAACCACATTATTGCACCATTAATAATGCAATATTAAATTCATGTGTCCTAGAGCTTGTGTAATTAAAGGCTGTAATTCGAATATGGTCTCTATTATGACTAGGGAACTATCTCGCTCGGACTACCCCAAGTGCTAGTGATGGTGAGTCAATAGAGGAGGCTGCTTTGAAGGAGGCAGAGTAGGTGGTTGGACAGGAGCATACCAACGGACAAAGAGGAAACTACAGAGTCCAAATGTTATACGGGTTGATGGATGTTGGGTAAGCTAGGAATAAAAAGAATGAGTATCACATTAAAAAGGGGAACGCAAAGGGCCGGGCTGAGCTATGAAATTGGTACAAAGACCTGCGCCCATAAAATGGCGCATTAGGTATTCCTGAAGGACAGAAAATCTGTAATAATAAAATACACACTTAGCTATGAAAAATATGTAAACAAAATTTAAGAAGAATCCGCCTCATACGAAAGCCGGTGGTTTTTCATTACAAGGAACTGCTTTTCTGTAAATATTTTTCAATAGTTCCAAATCAATTACGAGCAGTATACAAATCCAAAACTCGCTTTAATTTTCTTTAGCTTAAAATAAAGGTGTATCGTGGGGCGTGAATTTCGACGTTGTTTCTAATGCGCGTAATAATAAAGGCATAAATACCTCCGACGAAGCAAAGTTCATCGGAGCCCCGCGAAGAGCAGTCAGGAATGTCGATTGAAGGCAACTTTTTTTATAGAAACTCTTTAATTGCGTTCTTAAGGCTCCGCAGAGTGATGGATCAAGTTGGATTGGATATTGGATTGGATATTGGATTGGATATTGGATTGGATATTGGATTGGATATTGGATTGGATATTGGATTGGATATTGGATTGGATATTGGATTGGATATTGGATTGGATATTGGATTGGATATTGGATTGGATATTGGATTGGATATTGGATTGGATATTGGATTGGATATTGGATTGGATATTTGGGAAGGCGGCCGACGGCTAAGGTCATTTGCGGCATAGGGGATAGGTAAGGGAGGAAGGGTGGATGGAAACTCGGCGTCGACATTAGCCTGCTCTTAACGAAAGGCGCCAAGGGGATCACGGTTTAACTCCTCATCCGACAGACGGAGTACTGTGCTTGAAGTGCCCTCCACAAGACACTCAAGTAGGGATCGGGTCTCCTCTGAAAAACATTCTCCTCTGCAAGGATTTGAACGCTCACCACCCGTGTGGTTAGCCAGTACTCTAGCCACCAAACCAACCCGATCCCCAAGGGTCAAGTTAATGAAGTATGAAGATAACGATATGTTCTGAAGAGAAGGCCCAAGTTTGAAGTATTCAAGAAGCCCTGAGTAATTCATCCCTACGAAATCAAAAAAAAATTGAGCTCAGAGTTTGGAGCAAAATCTTAATCGTAGGATTGTCACTAAGCGTCATTTCAGTCAATTCATCAAATTCAGCATTTGACACATCACGGAAGATACTAATTTGCCAGGGATGTAAACACATAATTTTATCTATAATGATCCATTTAAGTTTTAATAGTCTTCAATTGCACGGGCCAGTACAGTATAATCAAAACTTATTCAGACAAATCGGAAGACAATTAATTCGACAAAATGAATACTGACCACATTCCTGAATCTAATAGCATGTAAATACGCGAGATCTACGATCAATCACAAGATAAGATGACGAGAGATAGATAAAGGAACGACTGCAAAATGCAGAATAAGTATCATGCATTCTTGCCCCGAAATTGGTGCGCAAAAGTAACCAGGTGTGAAAATGAAAAGTGAAATAATACAAATTGAAATTCGAACATTTAACACAATAACGCTACCAAAGCCATGAACATAATTAAAGATAAAAAATCGCCATGTGCAAATATTACATCAATGCGACTTAAATATCAGCAAATGCACCACAGTTCACTTCCTGCGAAAGTCCTCAAAAAAATGCTATACCTATACTTTGGGTGGAGTAAACATAAAATCTTCAGATACAGTAAAATATCTTGGAATTACCTCAACTTCTGATATATCGTGGGGATTACACATACAGGCAGGGCGCGGCTGTTTGCCAGATATGTGAACACATAATTTTATCTATAATTATCCATTTAAGTTTTAATAGTCTTCAATTGCACGGGCCGGTACAGTATAATCAAAACTATCTAAGAGAATCTAGTTTCTTTAATGCTGCGCCGCAGCATTAAAGAAACTAGGTTCTGTTAAACGTATAATAGGAAGGTCCTCGGATGAAAAAGTCAAAGAGAGATGCTAATCCGCTCTCTATAGACCACACCTCGAATACGCCGCGAGCATTTGGGACCCTGGTCAAATAGATTTAAGCAAAAGAATTAATAAAATACAAAGGAAAGCAGCGCGCTTCGTTAAAAACTGCAACGAGCGTACATATAGTGTCTCACGACTTTTAGAGGGATTAATGTGGGAGCCCCTAGAGACTCGGAGACTAAACGATAGGCTTAGGTTGTTTGATAAATTCAGAACTGATATTTTTCAGAGCGACATAGAGAATATTATCATGACTCCTCACTACATCTCAAGGTCTGACAGATGCGATAAAATAAGAGATACACTGCCGAACAGATTGGTACAAGAACTCGCTCTTTTCGCGAACAATAAGCGACCACAGTAAAAATTGAGCTCCACTAAATGCACTCCTGTAATACATGTCACCATTCCTTCTCCAAAAAAACGTACACCTTTACACGGCTGGTGACCTAACACCCCCTGCCACACGCCCATGCGGCGGCTCGCGGGGTATTATGTAGATACAGATTAATAAGGAAGATAAGAGAAGTTCGTGCGTTGCCCTTTGTTCTTTTTTTTCCGACACACGACTCGTTAAAACGCGCTCAAATCATTCGAGGAGGAGGAGTGAGAGACGAGAAGGGCGAGGATTCTTAACTGTCTCTTGTGGAAGTTTCATTTCCTTAATTATCTTTACGGTCCTCCTGGTGATGGTTTTCGTTGGGTCTCGGGGTATTTTTCACTAAGCACTGTCCATGAGTAACTCCAGAATCTTGTGACGGTAATCAGCCTTTTTCATAAGAACAGTAGCATTGCCCTTGTCAGCATGCAGAACAATTACGGAATTATTTATTCTTAAAGATTGCAAGGCCATTCTTTCTTTCTTCGAAATGTTGGCTTTTGGTGGAACAGCTTTCTTAAGGACGAGAGAGATTTCACTTCTTACCTCCTCCGCTTCATCGTTGGATAGTTTCCGTATCATTTGCTCTATTCCTCCAATTATTTCATTAAATGGGATATATCGGGGTGCAAGTGCAAAGTTAAGGCCCTTGGAAAGAACGGAAATTACGTCTTCATCAATCCTCTCATCGGTCAAGTTAATTACCGCACGGTAATGATCAATTGTAGTGGGCCGTCTCTCGATGGGTGCTCTATTTCCGAACTTCTATTCTAACCTTTCCGCGTCCCGTTTTTTAATTGATTCTCCCAAAGCAAATGTTGCCCGATCAACAAACTCCCAGTCGAGTGGTGACAGCATGGCTGAAAGGTGGAGGTCCTTCAATCTTCTGGCGTTGCGATCTAGAACCCGCCTCTTGTCTTGAATACGTTCTCTAAGCAATGCAAAACTCGTCCGTCGAAGCATACGATCGACTTTCTTCGACTTCAGTGGTGATTTG
Organism: Ceriagrion tenellum; assembly: GCA_963169105.1. Classification (NCBI taxonomy): domain Eukaryota; kingdom Metazoa; phylum Arthropoda; class Insecta; order Odonata; family Coenagrionidae; genus Ceriagrion; species Ceriagrion tenellum. The sequence continues at coordinate 146,106,224 of OY720637.1, forward strand.
ATCATGGCAAAGGATGGTATAATCTCCTCGTCGCGGCACTTCATGAGAAATTTAAGACTGCAAAGAAGTCTTGCCTCCTTCCGCAGCGCTCCAAATTCACATACTCTGCGATGTATTTCCTCCCCGTAGAGGTGAATAATAAATGATTTAAGATTTTCCCGGTGTATTATGTATGAGGACGAGAGGTGTCGACAGCAGGAGGGAATTCATAAACATGTTTCGCATCGCCCAACGCAAACGAGATTAAATCGCGCACAAGAGTGCAAGTTCAGCCAGCTTTCCCACGATTATGACACTTCCGTAACGAGGTGTCTTTATCTTAACGCGTCATCAGAGTACTACGAATCGGAAACAAATGTTTTCAGGCGACGCAAGTCGACAAGCACGCCCTTTAAGTTAGTCCGAGCGAGATAGTTCCCTAGCCATAATAGAGACCATATTCGAATTATACGTTTCAATTTCACCACCTGTAGGACACATCAATTAAATATTGCATTATTAATGCTGCAAGTATATAGTTTTACATGATTTACATGACAGAAATTGTAAGTAATTAAATGAATATATCTAAATGAGTCTTTAACTTGACAATGTAGTTAAAAAAACATACAAACTACACGCTGTTAGTTTATTCACGACATCTAAGTGTTATAAATACCTCATATTGTAAATAATTTCTCTCCGGATTGCATGCACGTACCATTTCCCATGTAAAATGGCCGGTATATTTAGGCAAATATCTCGGAAAGCAATGTGGTAAGGGGTTAAATTTTTGTTATCATTAGATGAGATCGAGATATTGTTCTTTAAACAGGAAAAACCCATTGATTTCTAAGTAAAATGATATTTCGCTCTGACTACTTTATAGCGAATATGCTCGTCACGGAGGACAGAAAAAATACTCTCCGGATACCACAATGTTAAATACGTGAACACTAAACAAAATGTGCGTGTTCTTTCGCAAAAATGGATACGGTAACTGAATATGTCATTTACTCTCTATTATCGAGCTAAGAGCAGCCGAGCGCCCATCGCAACAACAAAACAATATAAGCATTACCAATGGGTAGTAGATAGTCTATAGTGTACTCTGATATTTCAATTTATTTTGATAAGAAATTACAGCGACTACAAAATTCCTGTATTCGCTTTGTTTTTTATATAAATTACTCGCTTCGCTCGGTAAGGGGCTCCGCCCCCTACACCCCCGGAACGGCATCGCCGTTATGTTTGGGTATGAAAAAATTTCCTGAAAAATCGATTTACTTTTAAGGGTTATAGTCTTCGAATTCCATATTGAAGAGTTTTACGTTGGTGTTACGTTTGAGCATCCGCCATTTTGAAAAACGCAGGCGTTGAAGTTGTTAAATTTTGCGTACGGACTGTGAAAACGCAATTTTCGAATTGGACCACATGTAACTTCGAAACTACGGGGCGTAGAAAGCACCATTATCAATCGAAGAGCAATGTTATTTCTAGCTTGATATCATGGGGGATGGGTTATTTTCGTTATGTTTTGCGAAACAAAACTACCAGTCTTCCTTTGACTACGCAGCAGGCCAGGGGAACTGCTTAAAGAAAACTAAAAGGAAAAATTGAGCGTGAGACTTATATCCGATCGACCGTTCAGTCGCTAGTGCGGGAAAACCTCCGGAAAGTTTCGATATGTAAGTCTTCTATCGAAGCAAGAAATAAAGATAACGACACAGAGTCAACAACCTAATTAAGATCACTCATTCCTTAGCCAAAATTGTGAAAAGCAGTCGTTTCAGGCAGTAAACTCAGGAGCCAGAATGAAAGATTCACGAAAAACAGGGAAATACGCTAGTTTATTTTTTTCGGGGGTGGGGGAGGTAATATTCTCAAAGCGAGTGACAATTATGAAAACAAATTTTTAAAAATATATTGGTGACAAAAACAATGGAAAAAGAAAAAAACATTCCATGCAATAGCATCGAACCTTACCCCTCGCATACCGCTCGGGTAGTGGCGAGGGCAGTCTATTGGGTTTAAATGGCTTTCATCTGATTTTTTTCAAAATTCTTAGTTTAAGCAATAGCTGCGAGTTAACTGTTAGGGTTTAAAAGATGAGAAAGGTATTGTTCTTGAGGCAATTTTATTAGTAATAAAATGAAACTCAAAGAAGAACAGTTAATTACCGTTTAAAAGAAATAGACGGGAAAACACAGACCTGCACCGTCGGTTAGTGTCGAATAGTACGCGTTATTAATTTTTTTTGAGGCTTTTATATAAAAACTCCAAATTTTGGCTACTTATCCGCAATTTGCATGTTAAAGGCGCATACAACTGTAATCGTTGAAGGCCATATATGCACTAGTAAAGACATGACAGGCATTTCGCAGGGATTAAATAAGGTATCATTTTCATAAAGTCCCATTTTGGGGGATTGTTGTGAAATAAATATGAGAGACAAAGAATAGTTAATGAAATCATCATAGTAAGCATTTTAATAGCAACAAAAGAAATGTCTAACTTCAGTAAAATATTTAACCGTCCAGGAGCAACACAGTAAACACCAGAAGCTTGCGCGCCAATCGATCAAAAAATTCGCCATTTTTATTTTTGTTTTGAATTTTGTATTTTGAAAGTGTGTGTTATCACTATAAGTCCTTTACGGACACATCAAGTAGCACATGAATGCCAAATTTCAAGTTCAAATATGCACTAACATCGACAAAAGAGGCTTTTCATAAAGATGAATGGGGTATTCATTTTCATAAAGTCAGAATTTGGGGGTTTGCTGTCAGATAATTATAGACGATAGATTACAAAATGATATATTTCCATTTACGGCCTTTTATTGCCTACTATAAAAAATTATAACATTGGTAAAATGTTTAACCGTTCAGAGGCAACAAACGGAAATCCAGAAGCCGGCGTTACAACTGAAAGAATTATCTGCCATTTTGAATTTTTTCGGCCAGTTTTAGATATAAGGTCGGAGTTTAAACTATTTATCCTTCAAAATCATGTGTTGATGCTTGTGCATGCCAATTTTCATGACCATATGTGCAATAGTGGAGACGTGATGGGCATTTTACTGTGATTAAATGGGGAATCATTTTCATAAAGTCAGATTTTGGGGGATTGTTGTGAGAGAGTCAATTACACAAAGGGCTGTAGCGAACTTCCGATATTAATTATTTGTTTTAACGTACCTATTACTAATCTAATCCCCTTGTGTATAATACTTTTACACTAAGCAGTTTGATACGTGGAAAACTAAAATTAATGAGTACCCTACGTTGACGTAAGTACATATTGAAATTTGCGTGTACTCACTTAATATTGCATTACATCAGTCAATTTATTACGCGAGCTGCATTTTCGAATCGGGTAAATGGGAAGTGAACGCCTGAAAAACTGCAAGACATGCTGTAAAATGAAAAGGACTCTTCAACCGAAAGGCGGGAATAGAGAGGCCTAATCATCACATGCATCTTAACAATTCATCTTCTTTATAGAGTGAATGGAGTCAACATATACGGATTAACACTCAAAATTAAAATCGACATTGAAAAATACAGATTGTAAGCAGGCCTATGACACTCTCATAAGGCTCCATAGAATGAAAGTGGGAAATCCGACGGTAGAGCCATCTGGTGAACTCGGGTGAAACGTTAGGAAAAAACCGGCAAATTCAAACATAGTTGGATGTCACTACCTTAGGCACTTAATAGGAGGCTAAAGTTTCTTCCAATATTTCCTGAAAATCAAAATATACCAGGATACATACCTGCCGCAGTAAAAATTAGCTCCTTTGTTGTAAGCTCCTACCATTAAATATTCCTCGCGCTACGGTGGAAAATCGACTTGTAGAAAATACGAATCTTGTAAAAAAATTGAATAAACCTTTAGAACAAACAACGTTCAATCCAGTTATTAAAGGGGAGAGCAATGTATCTTATGATCCGAATCCTTATATTAGTGGGCGGTGCAAAATGTGAAATGCAAAAGAAATAGGAGATTTAACTGGTTTACCTGAGGATGAGTCTTGGACCCCCTGTATGTCCCTACTCACACACAAGATTATCTTCGACGTCCCTCTAGAAATCACTGCGTACGCGTAACGTTAAGACGAAGAATCACCTCAGTGATGAGCTTAGTTATCTCAGAGGAAAGCAGAACACCTCGATAACCTTAGCACTGATAGCAGAAATGCCGAGAATGAAGTGGCGTTGGTCATCAGCACGTGCTGTAATTGTTTGGCCCGCGAGGAGAGGGAAAGGTGGAGGTCGATGGGTTAATTGTTGCAGCGGTAGTTACCGCTTAATTAATCAACGGCATACAATGTTTGAGACTATGTATTTCAATCGAGACACTTTTTTAATTGTTGGCACGATTCAAGGGCGCGTACGCGTAAATTTGTTGGATAAGAATTCAACATTTATTTAGAATGAATACGTACATAAATAATTCCAAATGAACGAGGCCACTTATGAATGGTGTCGTTTCATTGGGAAATTGGAATGCACGGTCAAATGGAATGTTTATTTATTTTTAACACGGTTACAATGGGAATCCTAAACAACAATAACTACACATTTTAGTCCTTGTCAATGGCTTTCGAATGAATTCATTACCGATATCACAGCTCTCCTAACGTACGATTAGTAGGCCTAAAACTATAGTAAATACGGTGTTCTTATTACATTTCGACGTTTGGCGGGTTTTTATTGGTGCATCATGGGTACTACCTACATCATCATATATATATATATATATATATATATATATATATATATATATATATATATATATATATATATATATATATATTGTCTTAAGCACACAATAATTGGCTATATAGAGAATTAACAACCACTCCAAAGACGTTATAAGTCTTTGAGATATTGCTCATCAAACATAAGCCAACTCGGAGGAATTCAGAATTGTCCGCCATTTTTATTTATTTCCGGTAGGATCGATACAACCACCTTGAAATAGTTTACATTTTCTAACGTCAAATACAGTCTCCCATCTACTGACAAAGTTTAAAGGAACTCGGTCGGCATTAAGGCGACGAAATGATGCTTTAATCTTTAGAAAATTGTAATTGTCGGAGACATCTAAAGATTGATTAATTTTTATTTCGGTAACCAAGGGAGGCGAAAATAAAATGTTACCCACAGACAGTGAGGAACATTGTAGGTATATATAATGTATTTTTCACTTGTCGAGATCTCAAACCGTCGTCGAATACGGCAATAAATATTTCAAAAATACACTTTTTTCCGTTAAATTTCGGATCGGACGGCTTTTTCGCAACAATACACGTAAAAAACACTAAAAATAATTACAAGGAAACGTGACCACATATATAAGCTTTTTTAAAAAAACAACAACCATCCGTATCGCATGCATAGTTCCATCGTAGCCCGACGCCTTACCTCTCGTCTAACACCCTGCGAAAGAATGGGGTAGTGAACTGGATGTAAATGTCTTTCATCTGATTTTTTCGAAATTCTGAGTTCAAGCGATAGCTATGAGTTAACCGTTAGGGTTAGGAAGATGCGAAAGGTATTGTTCTTTAGGCAACTTCAAGAGTAATGAAATGTAATCGTCAAATAAGAACATATTTTTACCGTTCAAAAGAAATTGACGGAAAAACACAGGCCTGCACCGTCAGTTAGTGTCAAAAAATACGCATTATTACTTTTTTCGGAGGCTTTTATATGAAAAATAAAAATTTTCGCTACTTATCCGCAATGTGCATGTAAAGGCGCATAAAACTCTATACGTTGAAGGACATGTAGCCACTACTAAAGTCATGACGGGCATTTAGCTGGGATTAAATATGGTATCGTTTTCATAACGTCCCATTTTGGGGATTGTTCGTGAAATTAATATAGGAGATAGAGAAAAGGTAATGGTATAATCATATCAACCATTTTAGTAGCGAGAAGAGGAACTTCCAACGTCAGAAAAATAGTAAAACCGTTCAGAAGCAACACACGAAATACCAAAAGCTTGCGAGCCAACCGAACATAAAAATCCGCCATTTTAAATTTTTTTGGAGGTTTATAGGAAAAAAGGCGTCATTTTCACTAATAACCCATAACTGCCATATTTAGTAGCATATATATGCCAAATATCAAGGTCAAATATGCGCTTATAGCAAAAAAATGGGCATTTCACAGCGATAAAATGAGTTTTCATTTTCAAAGTGTCTGACTTCGGGGGATTGCTGTGAGATAATCTTACATAATAAAAGAAAATTGATAATACCTTCATTTAGCACAATTTATTGTATACAATTAATATTTAAAACAATGGAAAAATGTTTACCCGTTCAGAGGCTACACACTGTAATCCAGAAGCCAGCGTCACAAATGAGCAAAAAATCCGCCATTTGTAAATTTTTTCGGCCATTTGTAGATTTAAAGTCGACAATTTCACTAAACAACCTTCATAATCATGTTATGCTGCTCATGCATGCCAATTTTCAAGGCTATATGTGCAATAGTAGAGACGTGACGGGCATTTTACCGCGATGAAATGGATTATCATTTTCATAAATGTCAGATTTTGGGGGATTGTTGTGATATATCTTTGAGAGATACGAAAAACCTAAAGGTATTTAATCATACGTCATTTAAATAGCTACAACAATAATTCATTACATTGGTAAAATGTCTTACCCTTCAGAGGCAACACAATGAATTCCAGAAACCTACGCCGCCACTGAGCGAAAAATCCGCCATTTTTTTATTTTTTCGCCATTTTGTTCATAGAAAGACGGCGTTTTCGCTAAATGACCATAAGGACCATGTAACGTACCATACGTCTATCAAATTTCACGGTAATATCCCCGCTATTGGAGACGTGACGGCTCCAAACATGTTTGAAAATTTCAAAAATATGACAAATGGTCCTCTTGCCCAATGTCAAGACGAAGCGCGTTCTTCACATTGGTAACAGGCGTTGGATGCAGGACACAACCTCTGGGTCGACTTTCATCAACTTCAGCAGGGCGATGAGAAGCTCATGCGAAGTGGTGTCGAAAGCCTTGCAATGGTCCACCTAGGCCATTGATAGGTTTCGCTTATGTCGGGCGGCATCCTGACATATGCACCTGTCAATGGGCAGGTTGTCCTTGCATCCCGCGATTCCTCGTTTGCACCCCCTTTGCTCGTACACCACCTCTCACACAGGCCGGATCTGCCGGAGGATAAGGTCGCTCAAGATCGTGGTGAATGCCTTGTATAGTGTTTAGACAGGTTATAGGGCGATAGTTCTTCGGATTGGACAAGTATCCCTTTTTCGGAATGAGAACCGTGCGTCCCTCAGTCAGCCAAGGTGGAAATGGTTCTCTACCTGTGATGAAGGACGTGAAGATTCTGGCCAGATGTTTGTGGGTAGAAGTGAACTTCTTCCACCAGAAGCTATTCACGGCATCCATGCCTGGAGCCGCGAAATTCTTCTCGCCAGAGAAAGCGTGCTTCACGTCACTTTACGAGACTGAAAGGGGTCCAACCACATAGTGTAGGTGGCGGTCGCAGAACTCTTTAAAGAGTGCGATGGCCGGAGTGTCTCCATTGAATGGCTTCGACGTTTCGTAGATATCCTTCCAGAAACGCTCGACCTCATGAACGGGTGGCGGGGATTCAACAACAGGCGGAGGAGGCCGAAAGAGGCGGGACGGCTGAAGGAGAAAGGTGGAATTCTCCCTTACGCCTCTACTCCTTTTCAGGAGTTTTTTCTTGGCCGTGGTAAGCGCCCGTACCCTATCGACCTCGTGCTGCTTAATAGTAAGCAGCACGTTTTTGTTCAGTGTGTGATGGTTGAACCTGAGGCTGTGCGCAATGCGCCGAACTTTAGATGTAAAGGTTCGCCCGGTAGTGATGTACTCAATCACACACTGAATCCTCGACGCCTGCTGTCGCGCCAGCGTGATCTTGGCATCCAGCTTTTTTAGCCTTGTTGCTGCCTTATCCTCCCGAGAGGAGTCCTTTCGGGAGGTTACCAAAACCTTGGCCGCAGCGTAGACCACGCAATTCACAGTCCAGAGATCTAACGTCTCTGTCAGGATCTCGTCGATGAGTCCATTCATTTGGGGCAGGTGGGTACCCCGCAGAGAGATCTTTCGATGGATGCTTCTCTGCCTAGTGTGTCCTTCGTCACAGTAAATTGTGCTTCTTAACCGCGATCGTAATAGTTCAGAGTCAGTCTGATCAACCTCCTCCCTCTTTGTAGGAGATACCGACAAACGTGCGGTACTCACGTCAGCAGGTGGAGGTGCTGCCTGTGACGGAGAGGGTGGTTCGGCTGGTGGTGTATTACTCTGAACCTGCGGTTGGTGGATATTTTCCTTTTTACGCAGGTGGTTGGCCTGGTCTCGCAAGTTCTGCTGCGACAGGGATGCATCTCACACCACAAAGAGTGCATCCTGGCCATGTAACCCCTGCGTTCGGGCTCTCTGGCAGCATAGCATGCGAGGAGGTCGCCCCTTAGGGCTTCCGTCCACTCCATGCGAGCTCCCATCCGAGTACTTCTTTTTCCTTGGCCACGCCCAACTCTACTGGGGCCCCCATCCGAGAGGGGACGGTTGTGGGTGGCCTTTTCTGAGTTCTTTCTTGGAACCAGATTATACTGCATGGCGGATGGTTAGCCCGCCACATAGACGTCCACCATTAGCCGGCAAAGCCGTTGCCAGGTACGCCACGAGGAGGCTGGTGGACCGCTTTCGTACCCTTATTATTATTATATCACCAGCAGAAAAATAGTAACGGGAAGTTTAGCTTAATGTTTAGATTAATATTAAGCCCACCGGCAGAGACACACAAAGAAATAGGGCTCAATGTGTAATGCGCCAAGGAGAATGAAAGAGAAAAGAGAAAAACATAGTAATCAGCAGTATTAAAGTATATAAACTACAATAAACAGATTTGAAATCATGATTTGAGCCATTTAATTTCACTGCCAACATTAGAAAATATTGAAATACTAACTAAATACTTGGAAAATAAGTTTTTATTGATACCAGAACACGATTTACACCAGTGGATATGTGAGGAGAGGGAGCTTCTTCAGCATCTACAAGCAGATCTATTAACAGCGATTTTCAGGATGAGACAACTGTAGCATTGGAATCGGAATACGCTGAAGGTGGGTTAACTTATTCATGTAGTAAGTTAAAGAAAACTGTACACTGGGATTAGCCAATGCTTACTCCCTCCTACGACATGATGCTCTCCAAGTGATTCTAACGACCCTAGAATAACCAAAAGCATGAGAGCTGGAGGAGTACCAGTAGACAAGACAGATAGGAAAAAATCTGCAGTTAATTTACGAGCAGTTACAAGCCATTCCTCCCACCAGAGTAGAATCAGTTTGGCCTTTCATTCATCAGCTGGGATAATTTACTACAAATAGACCTAGAGCAGTGGATGAAGCATTCGACACACATTGTTCTTTAATGGCGTATTTACAAATTTTGAGAAATTTTCATCGAGGAGTAACCTCAACTGGAGGCAGCTTTTCTTTCCTTAGATTAAAAAAATTGTTACATCTAAGATTTTACAATGATAGTCACTTAATTACAACTTTCCCAAAAGTTTTTCTGTACATCGTGTTGTATTTTGGTTTTACCACAAGAAAAAATATTTTCATTCGTACTAAGTACTTGGTTAATGTGTGCTTATGCGTGATAATACTCTAAAAAGGCATAAGACGTTAAATATAAAATTATTGCCCACAAGACTTACCAAAAAGGTCATCACATATTTACAAGGTGTCAAATCAAATACCATGGTTGTCACAAGTCAGAGGTGATCTAGAAAAAGCAAAAATAGACCCTAAGGAAATTGAAAACAGAATCACCTACAGAAATAAGACACACAAGTGGAACGTAATGCCAGAGAACGAAGTCCCAAAGAAACCAGGGACAAAGTGGACGGAAGAGAGAAAGAGAATCCACGGAGAAAGAATGAGAGAAGTGTGGAAGATAAGAAAGGAACTACGAAATAAGAAAAGAAGCATAATGCTTTGCGTGATCCAACAGGGTCCATACGCAGCTAACAATAATAAAATTATTGCTCATATACACAAGATGTATTAGCATTCCTCATCATAGAGCATTTCTCATTGACCCGTATGCTGGGTCAAGTATCGGATAAAAGGGGCGTTTATGCTGTGGCATTTTCAATATACACGACTATTTTCGTCATCCTTATGAACTGCAATACAGTTTAATGCACAGAGACTAAGCGTTCTCACCTGAAAAACGACAAGAATGCAATTTTTTCGGTAACTAGAAAAGAATCACTAAATAACAAAAGTTATTACATAATAACATACATTGAAGTGGAAACATACTTCCAAAACTGTCCCTTATTTAATAACTTATAATTCCAAGCATCAACATATATTTTCTTTCTAATCTCACAAGAAACTGCTTTAGTTAATATGACTCCAAGTTGTTTCTCTGTGATGTCTTTAAAGATTGCAATTTCTCCTCCCGCTACAAGCTATTGCACGAAGAGATATCTTAGGTGAATATTATTTATCCGGCAAAAGAAACTCCGGATTTTGAGCAATTCAAAAAGCTTTCATTATAGTCGTTGCAGTCTATGCGAAGGACGCTTCTTCTTCATTGTGTAATAAAGTTAATAACTGTTCAAAAGCACAAAGACAATAGCAGCGTATTATTTTAAAAACCACAATTGTTAAGGTAGTTTGACCGAAAAATAATATTACAAATAAATCAATGAATTTGGTCTCATTTTAAAGAAAAATATCTCACCTATCCAATAACAGCAAAAATTATATCCCTTACCACATTACTTGGGGAGATATTTGCCAAAAAAATACCAGCACCTTTTACACGGCAGATGGCACGTGTATGCACTCCAGAGAAACATTATTTACAAAATGAGGTATTTCTAACACTTAAAACTAATAGCGTGTAGTTTGTATGTTTTCTCATCTATTTTTGAAAATTAATCATATTGTCACCACAGTAGGTTCTCGGGTATCGCAAAAAACCTTCCGTTCTGAAGGAGTTTCAAACACACCGCGCGAAAAAACGAGTCAAGTTAAAGACTTATTTAGATATTTTCATTTAATTACTTACAATTTCTGTCATATAAAACTGTATTATTGCACCTTTAATGATGCATTATTTATTTGATGTGTCCTACAGCTGGTGAAAATGAAACGTATAATTCGAATATGGTCTCTATTATGACTAGGGAACTATCACGCTCGGACTACCCGAATAGCGAAGAATGAACACATTTTTGGAAAATGTTTTCTAATGGCATGAGTGGAGTGAATGGGAACATCATCTGCTAACAACAGCGGTTGCGTCAGGCGACGTAGGGGGACTTCAAAACCCATTTTGTTTTCTCGATGCGGCCTCACATCGTCATTTGTCTCCGACTTACCGTATCCATGGAGAAAAGCGCGCCGTTGGTGTCGGCGGACATGGCGACCCTCTGAAGTTGCTCCGCCAGCTGAAGGAGCTCGTCGAGGCCTTCGTGGTGGCCGGCAGAGGGTGAGGCCCCCGCGGACGATGAGGCCTCCGACCCTTGGCCCCCAGTGGGACCCCTGGCCTCCACCACCGGGGGCCTCCCCTTGGGCCCCGCGTCCCCAGTGACCCCGCCCCACTCGTCCTCCTCCCGCACGCTGTACAGTTCACCATTCGGTCGGGGTGCACCGGCGTGCGGGTGGGGCGAGGCGCGGGAGCGGGGGGGCGCCTGCCCGGGGCCCCTGCCCCCGACCGGCTCCCACACTTCGCTCGTGTCGCTCGAGTAGAAGTTGTCCTCCTGCTTCTCCTTGCTGCGCTCGTCCACCAGATGGCCGTCGCGGCGCACGGTGACGCTCTCCTTGGTGACCACCGTGGAGGCGACGCTCAGCGAGGTGTGCAGGCGCACGGGAGCCCTCAGGAGTCCGGCGCGGCTCAGCAGTTTGGCGAGGAGGTCGGAAGGGGGCGGTGTGCCGGCCAAAAGGGCCTCTCGGAGGGCCGCACCGTCCTCGCCGCCCAAAGAGACGGGCACTCCGTTCACCAAAAGGGTCTCCTCTTCGCGGACTGAAGTGCTGCGCTCACAGTCGACTACAGTGGCGCCCTTGCCGAGCAGCGACTCCACCGTCTGCTGAAGCTCGTCCTCTTCCATCGCTGCACCACCGAGAACAGGGGAGGAGCACCAATTGAGCACCACCATTGAGTAGTGGAGAGGCTGGGAGTGGGATTCCATGCGACGATTGACCGTTCATCTCGCGCCGAGGAGTAAATTGGACCATATCATAACCCTTCAGTAGGTGCGTGGGACACAGGGGTGGCCCACAGTGTTTCGTTTGTGTACTGTTTCCCATATGATGGCATAATATACTTGCAAGTTTCAGTAGCTGCACATTATTGTTATGTCCTCAAAAGTCTCACATGGTCGTTTATAACAAATTGTAGCAGGGTTAGAATTAAATAGCGTGCGAAAGGAAGCCAGCGGGACTGGACCACGAATGTGGGCCACGCAACTAACTCTGTAACCCTTTTCTGTCGGCATTTTTATACTATAAATTGTTTATATAGCATTTCTACATTATTATATTATAATCAGTTATATTAAAATTGTTGGATATTTTAGATAAAATTTGTCACAATGGATGTTCGATGTTAAAATATTTCACGATTTTTCAATGACTGGGTTTTGTTCCACTAATTACGATAAATATATCCCATAGTGAAAAAAACTTAAATACACGATAGATATTAGTCTAAATTTATTGTTTGTAAAAACATTTTACAAAAAATTGAAAATTTTAGTCAATAAAAAAAGTTGAATTTGGGCCACCTGTTGTGTGGCCCGCGCGCCCAATCGTGTAGCAAAATGTTACGCGCCCGCTGAAAGGTATGGTAATGTATAGACTGTTCCAATCCACGTTCAGTCGCATGAGTTTCTAAAACTGAAGCTCCTGCCCGCAAAATACTTGTTTATTTACACTTTACTGCAATAGTTTTAAGCCCGCGGTGGCGCTATTCACCACCGTTTATTTCTGTGAGGCACGTTTGCTCTACGAGAAACAAGAGGCAGTTGCACGTGACCGTGATATTTGAGAAATTTTCGACAAAAATGACAAAGTGTAGAAACCATGGTCGGTTTGCATTAACAGAACTGTGGAAATTATTATTGGATTATTTTATTCATACCAACGTGGATAGAGAATATTTCCACCAAGGAACGCCTGAAACTCTTCAATATTGAAGATACTCATAAATATAGGAGTAAATGAGAGGTCCTTGTAGCAATCTTTCGAGATAAAAGATCGTAGACTTTCCCGGCGAATAATATTAGTAAAATCTTCTCGGGTTTGGCACCGGGTAAGGCTATTAAAGGCTAACGTTTCGACAAGAAACTCTCTCATCGTCATCAGGGCTAAGACAGAAACGTTGGCCTTTAATAGCCTTACCCGGAGCCAAACCTGAGGAGATTTTACTAATCATTCGAAAGTTTACTTTTTACACACTGTAGAAAGTTTACGACCGAAAAACTTTTATTGAGGTAGAGAGGAATACTACCCAGCAATGTATGAAGCAAAATTTTCAATAAATTTCAATTGAAACTTACACGGCAGAAAAAAAGGACGGTGCGAAAAAAGCATCACAATAGGGACAGTCCAGGAATGGAGAGCCTTAACACATGAGCCGACCATGTGTCCGAAGGACTTTTATTCCAAGGCTTTTTTTTTCGCTAGCGACAAATTTTCTGCATCGGCCTCAAAAAATATTCGATATTATGAATTTGATAACACTGAACTCCTAAGATCTTTGGAATACTCATCTCCTTAATTGTGTGTACACCAGTAATATAACCCCAAGTATGGTTTCGGTGCTAACGCTTTTCGTTCATAAGACTCCAATGAAAAATTGGTACTTTTTAAGGTAGTCCGAGCGAGATAGTTCCCTAGTCATAAAAGAGACCACATTCGAATTATGTTTTAATTTCAGAAGCTATAAAACACATGAATTAAATATTGCATTATTAATAGTTTAATAATATAGTTTTATAAAACAGAAATTGTGAGTCATTAAATGAAAATATCTAAATAATTCATTAATTTGACTCATTTTTTTCGCACGGTGCGCTTGAAACTCCTTCAAAACGGAAGGTTCTTTGTGATACCCAAGAACCTACTACGGTGACAATATGATTAATTTTCAAAACTAGTTGATAAATCATACAAACTACGCGCAGTTAGTTTTTTTACGACATCTAAGGGTTAGAAATACCTAAATTTGTAATGAATGTCTCTCTGGAGTGCATACACGTGCCATTTCCCACGTAAAAGGGCTGGTATTTTTTGGCAAATATCTCCGAAAGTAATACGGCAAGGGGTTGAATTTTTAGTGTCATTAGAAGGGTTAGATATTTTTCTTTCCATTGAGACCAAATTCATCCATTTCTAGGGGTAAAATGATTTTTCGCTCGAACTACCCTGTACAAAGTTGGAAGTCGTAGTTTCGTGCTTCTGCATCAATCTGAGTTGCGTATTCAGAAGTTCTATCTTTTGCGCTCTAATTTTAATTTTATAATTAAAACTAAATTAAATTTAAAAAACAAACTTAAATTTCCACAACTAAAAGAATTCCTTTCGTTATCGTAAAATACATCACAGCCGCGGGCACACAACCGCCGCGCCTGCCCCTCCAACGTCCGTGGAGTGGGAACTTCCAAAAGGCGCCGCCAGTCGCGCTTCAGTCACGAGCGCCGCCCCAGTTCGGGCGGCGATGAAGTGAACCTTAACGAAGTCCACGCCACGCGCCAACTTTTGATTCCGTCGGTCGAGATTTGACTCCGTCGCGACGGAAAACGCAAACCATTGAGGAATGAATGGACAGAGGTGGTGCGGACATTGAGAGATGTCTGCGGGCCAGCTCGGTCATGCCATCCATTCGCGGCAGTGCAGTTTGTGACGACACATCATAAGGGGCGAAAGAACACGCGATGCTCGGGGGCAAGGCGACGTGAATGATGATAGTGAGGTTGAAAGCGATGTGAAAGATATCGGAGCGCACGGTTCAAGAGAAACATCTACATCTACATACTACCCCGCGGGCCGCCGCATGGGCGTGTGGCAGGGGGTGTTAGGTCACCAGCCTTGTAAAGATGTAAAAGTTTTGGAGGCGAAATAATGACATGTACTATGAGAGTGTACTTGGAGGAGCCCGGTTTTTAATGTGGTCGCTTATTGTGTGCGGATAGAACGAGTTTTGCACCTATCTCTTCGACAGAGTATCTATCTTATTTTATCGCATCTGTCAGACCTATAAATGTAGTGAGTAGCCATGATAATATTCTCTATGTCGCTCTGAAAAATATCAGTTCTGAATTTATCTAGCAACCTAAGCCTAGCGTGTAGCCTCCGAGTCTCTAGGGGCTCCCACCTTAATCCCTCTAAAAGTTCCGAGACACTATATGTACGCTCGCAGCAGTTTTAACTAAGCGTGCTGCTTTTCTTTGCGTTTTTTTAATTATTTCGGTTAAATCTTTATGACCAGGGTCCCAAATCCTCGCGGCG
Source organism: Ceriagrion tenellum (assembly GCA_963169105.1). NCBI lineage: Eukaryota > Metazoa > Arthropoda > Insecta > Odonata > Coenagrionidae > Ceriagrion > Ceriagrion tenellum. Next base: position 146,121,761 of record OY720637.1, read on the forward strand.
TATTCCTGGTGTGACCTAACCAGAGCGAAGTAGCATCGAAAGAAGCCCTATTCCGTCTCACTAGATGGTTCTACAAGCAATATCCGAGGACAGGACATTGTTTTTATTAAGTGTTCGTGCCCTTGGTTCGGCCCAAATCCACGAACATCCGGAACGGCTGAAGTGAATCGCACGGAGTGTCTAAATGGTTCCCAAACGATTGAAGCTGGATAATTGTGACCGCTACGAGTTTAATATCTCAACAATGCGGGATATTATAGATTGGAAATAACACAAAGCGTGAAAATTCACTTAAAATTATACAAGCTGAATATTATTTTGCTAATATATATTCAATCGGTGTCTATGTTTTATAACACGGAAAATTCATTCCCCGTGGTTAACTGGAGAGAATTTCTTTACACATTCGTAGAGTAAGATTCTTCGTTTACAGTTCAATGTAATTTAAGGGCAGTTTATACATATATTTGGGCATAGTTGATAATTTTAAATCTTTAACTCGCACCATTTACGACTTTTCAATGGTCTGCTTCATTCAACAGTCGGAATACTTTTTTCCTGTACACACTATAAATAATTTCTACGCTTCGCATCCATCAATTGGCTTACACCTATGTCCCATTAAGTTTAGTTACGCCAAGAAATTAGAACACTTCCGAGATGCCAGAAAAGAAGTTTGAATAGATAACATACCTTTGGAATTCTTGTAGAAGTTACATATTTAAGGAGGAAGAGATTATTTCGGGCATAGTCGCGAGATCTTCGAGGAAGGAGTTAGGCCAAAGGATTTCTTAAAATATGTCTTGATGCACATCCCGAAGAAGAAGAAAAAGTCAATGGTGCGAGGAATTCAGAACGATTAGTATGACTTCACAAGCGGCGAAGTTTCCTTTGAAAAATATTAATAGTAATAGCTATCACGTGGGAAGGGTGGCAGCTGTTAAAATGGAGATATTGTTGCTTGTTAGTAGACTTGAGATGGAGGGAAGTGTGAAATGTAAGGTAGCTTAGGGAGATGTCGACATCCATAAAGGTGATGCTAGAAGCAGAGATTTAGAGGTAAAAGATACAGAGGAGGAGGATTTTAGGGAGGAGATGAAAGAATTGAGTGATTCCAGGGCATGTGGCCACAGAACCAAAATACTGCTTATGTAACGAAGCCAAAGAAGAGGTTTAGGAGAGCAAGAGGAGACAAGAGGTTGCTCAAAGGCACCCAAGAAGAGTTTAGCATAAGAAGGGCTGAAACGGCTGCCCATGGCGCAGCCTTTGGTTTGGATGTAGAACTTGTCGTCAAAACAGAAGGCATTATGGGTGAGTACAAAATTCGAAAGGTCAAGGAGGAAATCACAACTAGGAGAGTGAGGAGCAAGAGGAGGAGAGGCGCTGATTAAGAAAGAGACGGAAAGCGGAAAGTCCCTCAGATTGAGGGATGGAAGTGTAAAGAGAGGTGACATCTAAAGTAGCGATTTAGGTAGTCTGAGGGAAAAATCATTTTACTTAGACATCAATGAATTTGGTCTCATTTTAAAGAAAAATATCTGTCCCCGATATTGCTCTAATCCCACACGATCTCTCCACTTTTGTTCTTCTCCGCATTCATTCCCCAACTTTCACCAATCTTAGCCCTTTTTAACCATCGTCAAACAGCTTTTTATTGCCTTTAAAATCGCTCTGCATCTTGCTAGCTTCATCCTCACGCATTCTTTCCTTGCTCTCTTTCACTAGGATTTTGCATTCATTCTTTTTCATTCTGTAAATCTCACGTGCCTTAGGGCGCTCTTCCTCAGATTTGGCAGCAATCATATTCTTGTACGCCTCTTTCCTTTCACCGACTAAAATTTTCACTACTTCATTCCACCAAGCATCACCTTTCATTCTTCCTACCACTCCTTTTCTACATACAGAACCCAGAGCAATCTAGGGGATACTAACTCGTACTTCCTAACTAGCAACTTAGCTCTCTCATTACGAATGAGTCCTACACCTTGACTGCCGTGTACATTATCGTCAACTCCTGAACACAGTGCCAGACCTCCGCCATCTATAGCAACAACATCCCGCCCCTTGCGCTTAGTTTCACATACACACAAAACATCCATTCGTCTCACTTTCATTTCATTCAACAACTCATGCTCCTTTCCATATACTCCTCTCACATTCCAAGTACCGATAGTCCAGTTCTTACCGCTAAGTCCGTAACTTGATGTGCCAAACTTACTCAGCTTCCGCCGCCCATCGAGGCTTAGGCCGTCGGAGGCTACTTTGTGTCTCTTATGAGTAAGTCGCAATAGACTATGAGAGGTGCCTTTACGTATGTAACAGACAATACAAGCCTCTGCAATAGCCACACCACGTGCAGCTTTCCCTGCTAACGGTTACGGTGCTCTACCGTTCAGTTAGGCACATTTTCGCCAGTGTGCCACAAGAGAAACCAAAGCATAGTAATACCCTAGGCCCGCTTTCCTTATTCTGCTCAAGCTAGGATCCCTTCTGAAAGGACTACCTTGAGAGCCAACGTACTGTTGCCCGCGACCCACCACTAGGAGGTATATGCGGTGTACTGACACACCGGTAGAATACCGGTAGCGACACACAACCGGTAGAATACATAAATAAATGACAAGTGCTGACGCATCTGCGTCATCATCGCGTAACTTTCGATATTACTAGTAGCATTTATTCGAGCGTCATTGACGAAGACGCCGTTGAGTCGAAAATTATCTTACCTGAATCAAATCAAATATCATGGGGAGGGGGGGATTCTTCGGCCAATGCATGCGAATCTCTCAATCTCTTGCATCTTGCACGGAGGAATAGCTCTTCTATCCGCGAGGAACGACCCATCGATATGCTGGGATAAGGAGATTCGATGTATTGTGGCCCTCGAAGGAAATCGAATCACGTCGGAAAAGAAAAAAAAGGACGACAGACGCATAGGCGGAAGAAGGAGGCGCGTCGGACGCGAGGGAGTCGTAAACGAAGAATGAGAGGGATTTGAAAAGGCGAAATGAAAAACAAGTGAGTGGCGTCTTCCGGCAGCGCGCCTTTCCATTTCGCGGACTCCCCTTCGTCTTCTGGTTTGGGTGGGGAGGGGAGGGAGGAGGGAAAGAGGTGGGTGGAGAGTACAAGAAATTAAGGAGAGGAGATAAATAAACGAGAGGGAGGAATGACGGACGGAGTGTAGTCTTCGTCGGAGGGGCGTGGCGTGGATCAACGTAGTCAAGGTCAGCGTGTCCATCACAAAGCACGTCTCGCCTAAGCGGCAGAGAACACGCGCGCAGGGAGGGATGAAAGACGAGGGAGTTGGAGGGATGGCACGCGTGCTCTGTTCACTCACAGTGATACAAAAAAATTTAAATAAACATCCGCCGCGGTGAAGATTTGTAGGATACACTTCTACATCTACACCCACATAATATCCCTCGAGCCGCCACATTGGCGTGTGGCAGGGGGTGGTAGGTCACCAGCCGCGTAAGGATGTTAAATTTTTTGAGGTGAAACGGTGACATGTCCTTGAGCGTGTATTTTGAGGAGATCAGTTTTTATTGTGGTCGCTTATTGTGCGCGGAAAGAACGAGTTTTTGTACCTATCTGTTCGACAGAGTATCTCTCTTATTTCATCGCATCTGTCAGACCTAGAGATGTAGTGATGAGATGATAATACGTCTCTCTATGTCGCTCTGAAAAATATCAGTTCTGAATTTCTCAGGCAACCTAAGACTAGAGTGTAGCCCCCGAGTCTCTAGGGGCTCTCACCTTAATCTCTCTAAAAGTTGTGAGACACTATAAGTACACTCGGAGCAGTTTTTAACGAAGCGCGCTGCTTGTCTTTGTATTTTATTAATTTTTTTGGTAAAACCTTTATGACTAGAGTCCCAAATGCTCGCGGCGTATTCGAGATGTGGCCAAACCAGAGCAAAGTAGCATCTCTCTTTGACTTTTTCATCCGAGGACCTTCCTATTATACGCTTAACAAAACCTAGTTTCTTTAATGCTGTGCCGCATATGTTTTGTATGTGTCTTCTCCACGATATATCTGAAGTTAAGGTATTTCCAAGATATTTTACTGTATTTGAACATTTTCTGTTAACTATACCCACAGTATAGGGGTGGCCTTCTTGTGATGACTTTTCCATCAGCCGTAGCTTCAACTTCTTTCATTCGCCCTCGATAGCAGTCGTGAGGCTCGAAAAGAGGCGCAACTAGGGAACAACTTTCCACTTTCCTTTTTCGCTCGAAGCCCATACGACTCACTTGTGAACGCCATCTTTCATCCAAACACTGCGGCATTGATACATGCACCTCGGCGTCATTCTATCGAGTTCTCACAGAAATATGCATATCAATACACCTGTATCCACTTCTCCAACGATGGGTTAATTGTGGGTAACATCAGAAACAGGGAGAGTTATGGTGCATTTTCGACTCATTAAACCTTTCACTTCTAATCGTTTTAACTAATTTAATCTTACTCTCATAAATTCATATTAAAAATATAAAATTGTTGTTAGCCGCGACTTCCCGGTTTGTAACGCAACCAAAATCAAATAGCATAGTGACCTCGACAATTTTAGAGTTGACGGACGTGAATTAAAAGTGATACCTAGGGCAGTCACTTTTCCTTTGCGGATGCCGATCATCCGGAACAACACGGGTCCCTAACTTTTAGGCATGACTGCTTCGAATGCGTTTTAGAGGCACACGCCTACATCTACATAATACCCCGCGAGCCGCCGCTTGGGCGTGTGGCAGAGGGTGTTAGGCCACCGGACGTGTGAAGGTGTACGTTTTTTGGAGATGAAATGGTGACATGAATTATAGGAGTGTACTTAGTGGAGTTTAATATTTATTGTGGTCGCCAATTGTTCGCGGATAGAACGGGTTCTTCTACTTATCTGTGCGACAGTGTATCTCTCTTATTTTATCGCATCTGTCAAAACTAAAAATATCACGATAATATTCTCCATGTCCCTCTGGAAAATACCAGTTCTGAATCTATCAAGCAACCTAAGCCTAGCGTGTAGCCTCCGAGTCTCTAGGGGCTCCCACCTCAATCCCTCTAAAAGTCGTGAGACACTATATGTACGCTCGTAGTAGGTTTTAACGAAGTGCGCTGCTTTCCTTGGTATTTTATTAATTTTTGTGGTTAAATCTTTACGACCAGGGTCCCAAATGCTCGCAGCGTATTAGAGGTGTGGGCTAACCAGAGCGAAGTAGCATCTCTCTTTGACTTTTTCATCCGAGGACCTTCCAATTATACGCTAAACAAAACCTAGTTTCTTTAATGATACGCCACATCAAGACATTAAGCTTTTGTTTACAGTGAAAACATCGACCACTCACATCCCAGATATGACGAGTTGGCGTAATTTCGCCAGAAGATGCACGATTTCTGGGAGGATAGGCGTACATAATTTTTTATCTCTCTCTCCGTCCGCCCAATGGAGAAACACAGCGCTATGGTTTACAACCCCCGATTTCAAAGCTCGGAGAAGAGGGAAGCACAGTATCCCCATCTACCGCTGACTCTCGAAAACACGGCGACGCCATTTGGGACGCAGGAAAAGGTTTTTTTTCCGCCGAGCCTCTGGCGAAATATAGAATTCAAAATTCATAAACACGGAATAAACTCAAATATATGGGTCGGGATGAGAGGGCCAGGTGGGCGGGAATGTTGGTTGCCATTGGCGGGTGTAGGGGAGAGGGGAGAAAGACAATTTATGTGGTGGGTGGGCCATTATTCGACCAAAAAAGGCCCCATTTCGAGGCCTCTCCTTTCGAGCGGCAGGGTGCACAATTGGCGCACGCGGGTGGTCGAGAGGGGCGGAGGGAGAGACATCTATTTTCATCGCCCAGAAAGAGTTTCCGGCGCATCCTTCACGGCAAAAAAGATACACTCTCGCCGCACACGGATAACAGCGCCGCGCCGTGGAAACGAAAAGAGGTCTCTGCCAACAAGAAACGGCACTCGAAGAGTCTACAACAAAAGCGGCTAACAGCAGTTGGGAGGGAAAAAATAAACAACGGCGCAACGTCGCCGCGCGCGACCTCAAAAGGATTCTAAGCGAACTAACTTCGTCCTCTCCTTCATTCCGCTTTAGTTTTCGACGACGCGATTGGAGCGGCGGCAGCATCGGACGACGCGATGACGAGAGACGAGCGCGCTTCCTCTCTTCGGAACAGGCCCCGAGGGGAGGGACAGCGTCGGGCGGGGACAGTTGAGGTGGGATGGAGTAAGGGGAGGGCGGTCGAGAGGCACAAGACTATGACCAAAGGACCCGCCACTGAAACACATTAAGAGGGGGCGTCGTGCTACACTGGCCACCAATTCATGCTGGGAGCGGGAACAAGCTCACTTTGTCAGCCACCAATTGTACTGCAGGCCACAAAAATTCGCCTCAAATTAGCTGAATCATTTCATGTGCAAATACTACCAAGCATACCCCTTAAGTCAGTCCAAGCGAGATAGTTCCCTAGTCTTAATAGAAACCATATTCGAATTATACGTTTTAATTTCACCAGCTGTGGGACATATCAATTAAATATTGCATTATTAAATGGTGCAATAATATAGTTTTACGTGACAGAAATTGTAAGTAATTAAATGAAAATATCTAAATAAGTGTTTAACTTGACTCATTTTTTTCGCGCGGTGCGTTTGAAACTCCTTCAAAACGGAAGGTTTATTGTGATCACGAAGAATTTACTACGGCGACAGTGTGATTAATTTTCAAATATAGTTGAGAAAACACATCAACTACAGACTGTTGATTTTTTGTCGACATCTAAGAGTTAGAAATGCCTCATTTTGTAAATAACGTCTCTCTTGAGTGCATACACGTGCCATTTCCCATGTAAAAGGGCTGGTATTATTTGGAAAATAACTCCGAAAGTAATGAGGTAAGGGGTAGAATTTTTGGTGTCATTGGATAGGTGAGATATTTTTCTTTAAAATGAGACCAAATTCATCGATTTCTAAGTAAAATGATATTTCGCCCAAACTACCTTAAGACGCAAATTTCCATGACTGAAAGTTATTTTTTCAACTGAGGATACTATCAGCGCCAAGGCAAAGATAAATGAAATGAAAACGTAAGAGGAGATTGAAATTATCTTGTACCATTTACAGCGACTAAAAATTTTTCGGTAACTTGCTACAGCCGACCAGTCTAGCTTTCTCCGCATTGAGAAACCCCGGTGTCGACATCACTTCACTAGCCTCTCGAAAGGCGCATCGCGCTGCGCCGCCCAAGTAAATGCACCGGACGAGCTGCTGTCCATATAGCACCGACATAAGGATCGGAATTCATTAAAAAATCAACACTACCGACTGCTGTTGAAATAGTATCGGAAGATCCTGGTCCATTCGAACTTTTTCCACATATATCCCGCCATCATTCTATCTCCACCATTGTGTTTGTCCATTTTATGAGTTTCCTGTCCACTGTTTTCTTCCTGTCTGTACGCGTATGATGTTCCGGGAATTATCACCAGTCGCGGTCTGTAAAAACAATAAAATCCACGTGGATTGGCGGTAACATATAGAGCACATAAAGAAACAACTCACACGAGAGATGTGACATTTTCGACCAAAACCGTGGTCTTCTTCAGCGGTAGAATCATCATAGAACTTAGTTGGGGAATCATAGTTATTGTTGGCCGTGTTTACCAACATGTTTATGTTGCAGAGAGAAGTACGGAATACATCATGCCTACCACTTACCACACAGGGGCAGCAAATATTATTCAATCAACTTAAAAGTGTGAATTTATTACTCAGTGTGGTTTCAAATCACATGAAAACCTTAAAATAACGATAATTGAGGCCTATGTCATTAATTTTATTATAAAAATGTATAATCAAACCATGAGTAACGCAATTACGAGACTGCACTTCAGGACTTCAGCGTAAATAAAACAACAAAAACGATACACAATTTTAAGGCAATTTAACCTTTCTCGGGATCTTCAACTTTCGTACCAACGCATGGATTATTAATACTTTAAACAGTCGTGTATCGCTTTTCTCCATAGCATCCCTTAGTTAGGCAAACCCAATTCATAATTGGAACAAATCGAGGTTTATAAAAAATATCAACCATTAATCTTTAGCTTAATTAATGCACCGATGAAAACATAACCAAAACGCGAAAGAAGGTTATTTTCTCGTTGGCTGAAGGAAGCCTTTTTTTCTGGAGTGGAATCCATTTCCCTTTTGCCGAGCACGCAAGAGAAAGATTTTGGAGAAAAAGAACAATTGATTTACGATTACGCCCTTCTCGTCGATTCTAGCGACCAGAAATGTCGCGTCTTCTCATATTCTGAATAAACTTTCCATTCTTTTCCAACAATATCAGCAGCATTCAGCGTGTTTTTCCCGTTCTTCGGCGAGGAGGACGCTTGGACAATGGATCGCCACCTCCCGTTGGACTTTGTTGGAAGGCAAACCCGTGCAATTATTTCGTAGGACAAAAGTACTCCTATTTGCAACACTATTTTTTAAGGCTTCACCAGGAGTACTTTCTCAAATGATGAAACTGTTCGTGTGTGCATGTGTTCATTTTCATCGAATGAACCCCAGCTCAATATTTTTTTAGCCATAGAGCATGAATTCCCGCCGCGATTTCCTCGGTGATTCAGTGAATCCAATTTGCGTCTCTTTCAAGCTTTCAATCAGCCAAAAAATCATCGACGATATTTCGACAAGAGGCGAGAGCAACAGAGCGAAGAGATTTAATATCGAACGCCCTCTAAAAACAGCCGACGGATAATTCGAAAATCCCCCACCAGAGAGAGTGGTGTGTGATTTCGACAATGGAGAGGATTTTCACGCGAAATGGTGAGGTACTTGTGAAAGATTTTCATTTCGGCCGCAAAAAACGTCGCTCGCAATTCAAAATGTCAAATAATTCGGTTACGAACGCGAAATTTGGGATAAAAGTGAATAAAAAGAGTCACCTTTTTAAGTCTTTTATAGTGTACTTCCATGGCATTAAAAATTCAAATTGCTGGTTATATTCCGGGAAATACCCAACGAGGTATTTGCATTGTCATTCCACCGAGTTTATCCACGTGGGGAGTGCAACTTGGACAAGACAAAAATAAAGTAAATTCTGTGCATTTGTACTAAGTCGAAATTTGTATAAGCGACAAAAATGGCATCACTTTATCAATACTCGTGAAATGGACAGTCGAATGTGGGAACTCAGCGGCAACCGGAATAAATTGCAGTACAAGAACTTTCAACATCATTAGGAATGAAATTCAAAGCCTCACAAGAAATTAAATAAATTTAAAAAAACGAATTAGAAAAGAATGATGCTGGCTGGAAGAAAAATGGACTTTCGGTTCTTCTGCTAACATTAAGCATCTGTGACAGTCACTCATCTAAAAGATATCACAAGGCGTAAGTATTAGACAACCAATCTCACGGACATGCGAATGCTGGAAGGAAGGTGATAGGTAGCATGTAGAGCATATCAAGGCATGATTGCCTGTCTAGGGAAGCGAGAATCGCCGTGTTCCAAAGTGTACTTCTCCCCACTTTGTTGTATGTTAGTGAAAAATGGGTATGTCAGGATAGACATAAGAGTAGACTAAACGCCGTGGGTATGAGTTATCTGAGGAGTGTTTGCGGAAAAAGTAGGATGGATAGGGTCGGGAATGAGTGGGTAATAAATTAATGTGCGTTAGATGCTCCAGTAATATACATGTATGAAAGGAGTGTGCTTCGTTGGTTTGGCCATGTTGAGAGAATGGATGAGAGTTGTATAACGAAACAGATATATAAGAGTAGAATGAATGGTGCGAGAGGTAGAGGTAGGCCGAGAAAAATGTGGTTGAATGTGGTTGAGGAAATTCTTAGGAGGAGGAATATTAGGAGTCTAAAATACAATAGGGTGTGTATGAAGCAGTGTATGGGGTAAATGAAGCAAAAGAGGTTTGCAAGGATAGGTCAGTATGGAGGCAATTGTGGAAGCAGAGTTAGGTGTACAATTATGTATTTTTGAGTGAAACTCTGTGACTGTGCGTACCCCGGAAGGGAACGGCGTGTTCGGTATGTATGTATCTCACGGACTAGAAATTACTGACGCCAGCTGCCTGAATGGACCGTATAATCGGTTGATCGAGTCACACGAGCAACGAAAAGCAAAGATTTATCTTCCGCAGATATTCAAAAGATGGAGAAAGTAAATTCTCGACGTCTTCGAGTCTGTCCGTTAGAGTTAATTGTTAGTTGATTTAAAACTCAGAATCGTGCCCCCAAATCATGAACGGCATGAAAATCTATACTTCTTTCATTCACCAGAGCTAAAATTAACGTGTAAATGCTAATAAAAGGGCATTCTATAAAAATTAACTGCTGACTTCAGACATTCAAAACGTAATGGTTAGGAGAGAACATTGAATGGGGGCTTATTGTCATAGATAATCGATTTCACTCCTTCATATTCCAAGTGTGGCGAGGAAAGTTGAGAACATTCTAGTTCGAAGAAGAAAGGTTTTATATGTTTACAGGGGAGTATTACAGTGATGAGCCTGCTGCCAACAATAGGGTTATCACCCTAAAACAAAAAAAATTAATTCAATACACCTCTTTTCCGAAAGAATGAAGTTTTTGAATGTAAGACTTAAGGCTTTCCCGACGGATGCTTAGAATGTATAGCTCTCGGCTTTCCAACCGGGTGATGGTGGTATTTTGGCACCGACGTTCCGAAGGCGTAGCCTGCCATCGTGGATCCTGCCTGCCAATGCCTGCCAATCACCCCGAGGACGATGGCAGACTACGCCTTGGGAACGTCGGTGCCAAAAAACCACCATCACCCGGGTGGAACTCCGAGAGCTATACATTCTAAGTTTTTGAATGATTAAGATAAATAATAACTAGGGATGAGTCGATTCCACTTTTCTTCGATTCCGATTTCGATTCTTTAAAATCGATTCCCGATTCTCGATTCCGATTCCATCGATTCTTACTCCTAATAACAGGTGGGATATTGATATACAAGTAGCGTACAACTATTTTTTAAATTCAAGTATTGGCTGAAATAAAATAGCAAAGACAATTAAGTCGCTCAAAAAGTATATTTATTAACAAATAGCAAATATATCCTCAGCTTATTGAGGTAGTACACAAAAAGTACAAATTGATAGTCTACACCCATAATTACTTAGACAAATATGATGTGATAAATGAAATTTGATTTGAATATTTATCTATCTGGAATCCATGGAATCGGAATCGACTTTAGGCGTCCGATTCTCGATGCCGATTCTAATCCGGATAATCGGTGGAATCGAGAATCGACATTTGGATTTGATTCGTCCTTAATAATAACCAATTGATATTATTGAGCGATATTTCCGATTATGAGGAACAGCGTAGAGGAAGAGAAAGCTGCTTACACAATATGAAAAGAAATCGGAGGACGAGTCGCATAAATTTCGCCGTCATTAAAAAATCTTCGGCTGAAATTTTAATAAGCTCTATTTCATGAAAAATTTCCATTTTCAACCACATTCCAAGTAGCCTGTGCAAGAAAAGCGAGAGTTCAACTTGATCCCCAGCGAGCATAATAATGTAATTGCCAAATAAACAAGGGGTGGCTTAATTACATTGACGATGGCTTCCAAAGAATGGACGCTCCAATCATCACAAATGACTCGGCAGGAAATTCACAAATCGCATAAACGCGGGAACTGAATTCCATCTCGGACACTCGGACGGAACGCAGATATGAAAACTCACCCAGAGTTCGGTTCGGTCGTTTCCAGCAGAGCTGAGTACATTACCAGATAATATAAAAAATGTAACATCGATCAAAGTTTTTTCAAAAATTATTGCTAAATTACGTTCTAGAAAATGACAGAGTAGAATATGTAACTATTTCATGAAGGTATAAGTACCGCTTTCAACTAACTGAAAAAACTCTAAGTGGTCTATTATGTTTGAATAAACTGTTAATTTGTATATTTTGTCGATTGTAACGGATTGTGTTGATATTTGTATTTGTTTTGATGGCTGTAGCTGTTCATTTGTACATCTTGTGTATGTACACATTGTTGAAACTGTTGATTTGCATGTGTGCACATGGAAACTAAAATTAGTAATAGTTGAAAATTGTTAATTGCCCAGAGTTTTACAAAAATCTAAAGCTTTTATTTAAGTCGTAAGTTGTAACATTCAGTGGCTCTGGTCTTTCTATTTTAATATTTTCCCTCTCCAATACATATCATAAATTTGTAAAACTGAGGCCTTCATTTACACTAATGTATATTGCTTCACTATTGTTTTCCTTTTTTCATACGTTAATTTAATGTTTAGATGCAAAACCTTGCCGCATAGGAGCAAATGTTCCGAGGATAATAAACCTTCTTCTCTTGTCTATTCTATTTTCTACATTGTGACGCAATGCGTTTCCCATGGCGGCGCGGCATTTTTCCCGACAACAACAGAGACATACATGTACGGAGCCGAATATCCCTTTCTCCATGCGTCAACTGTACATCCCATTTAGACGGGAGTTATCATGACAAATACAACGACAGGAAAGGCTTTCACGGAAATAGGAAGCTCCCGAATGCCCATTGAAATTCAAGGGAAAGCATTTTGCCCAACGGTAGGAGCCCTACAGCAAAGGGATCGTTAGTGGAACGGCAGGTTTTCCGTTATCACAATAACGGAAAAATTTTTCCAAGTGGCTTCCGATGTCCCTCCATTTCCATTCCACAAAACTACCACGGTCTGTAAATGCCAATCTCAAGAGAGGTCCAATGCACTAGAGATTCTCACCAAAACGAGTTAAGAAACCAAGATTTTGACAGAGATGGCAATGAGAGCGTCACTTACTCAGAATATGCGGCCACATTTCTCATCAAACAAAAATGTACAGTATATGTGAGCTAATTTACCTTACGAAAATAGTGCAATTATTTTAAATCTTGCTTCGAAACTACATACACTGGTTTTCATATATAAATCGAGTAATTCAAGATAAATACTCAAAAAGCCATTGCTTCACACTTCAATGAGAGGATCTGAAGATGCACTAACGCGAAAAACACAAACTAACCGAATGGGAGAATATAATTTAAATAAAAATGGACAGAACCTCCAAACCTGCGCTAGAAATAACATACATAAGTACATACCGAGCGCGCCGTTCCCTTCCGGGGTAGACAGAGTCACAAACACCTATTTCTACTCCTCTAACTCTGCTTCAATAATTTCCTCCATGCTGACCTATCCTTGTAAACCTCCCTTGCCTCATTTACCCCCATACACGTCGTACACGCCCTCCTGTTTTTAAGACTCCTAATATTCCTCCTCCTAAGAATTTCCTCAACCACAACTTTCTCGGCCTACCTCTCCCCCTCGCACCAAGTTTCGTTACTCGACTCTCGTCCATTCTCCCAAAATGGCCAAACCAACGAAGCACACTCCGTTCATACATGTATATTACTGGAGCATCTAACCCACATTAATTTATTACCCACTCATTCCTGACCCTATCCACCCTACTTTTGCCGCAAACGCATCCTACTTTTGCCGCAGATAACTCATACCCACGGCGTTTAGTCTACTCTTATATATATATAAGACACAAGAAATAACATGATCACCCTTTATAGCGCTTTTTCATGTTTAGACGTACAGCGGCACCTTTTCATTTCTGAGCTCTGGAAGCCAATAGAACATAAATGTACGCTCTGACACATACTTTTTTAACCGTCTATAACAGAGCCTCAAAAATATTTAATTTTTGCCAGATTTGGAGGCTTGCCTTAGCGCGCAAGTAACAAAAATGCAGATATTATAGTATAGGAATGACATCAGACTTCGGCTCTTGAGGAATGGCTTCGAAGAAGTTCATAAAAGGCGTATACGACGGATAGAAAGTAATAAGATTAGGGAGAATGTAATCAAGGAAGAGAAACAAATCATTGGAATTTGAGGAGCAAGGGAAACTTGTAGATGGATGGACTAAATAGATGAAAGAAGGGAATGACAGGTTGAAGATTAGGACAGAGAGCTAACATTGGACGAGCGAGGACCAGGGCTAATTAATCTCATAAAGGATTAGACGGAATGAAGAGGAGAAACGAGAGAAAAAAAACGAAAGAACGAAATGGCGGAAAGCAGGAGAGTATGCACGAGAATAAAACCGGGGTGATGAGAGCGATTGTTGACATTTACAAAGCTGCATGTTATTAGATATGTTTCGCTTTAATGACGATGGTGAGAATTTCAGAATGAGTGACCAATCAGCGCATTGTTTTTCAAAAATATTTGAAATATCAAATGAATTCTATTTGTACACCCAGCCACGTTGTAAATACAGAAAATTTTGGTCACTAGGGTAAGTTGCATATTTTGGTAATTAAGAGAACATTAACTGAAATAATAGGATCGGGTTGGTTTGGTGGCCAGAGTACTGGCTAACCACGCGTACGGCCAGGGTTCAGATCCTTGCAGAGGAAGATGTTATTCAGAGGAAACCCAATCCCTACTTGAGTGTCTTGTGGAGGGCACTTCAAGTACAGTGCTCCGCCTATCGGATGATACGTTAAACATTGGTCCCCTAGGCGCCTTTCGTTAAAAGTAGGCTAATGCCGACGCCGGGTTTCCATCCACCCTTCCTCCCTTACCTATCCCCTATGGCGCACATCACCTTAGCTGTCGGTCGCCTCGCCCAAATACCCATCCATCAAAATCAAATAAGAATGAGATGTTCTTTTACTCGAAAGTGAAATAACAGATCGAGCATCAATATTATGATAGATAGTTCATGGAATGAAAATTACGGCTTCGAAGGAAGTTTTGAGCTTCTTACACAAATGCACACGAAGACAAGTTATAAATGGACACATTTTTATTTGATGCGATACGAGGATTTGGTCTCATTAAAGACGACTGCATAACGTGAGACAACAGTCAAAACTTAGCCAACACGCGCTCAAGAGGTAAATTCAAAATTTGACAAATCATTTCAGGGTGGATACTGATATCCAATTTTTAAATTCCCTGACTTTTCCCTGATGGATTTACCGATTTCCCTGACCGATCGCCAAAAGGTCACCTATTATTGGTATATTTTTTTCTGCTGAATTAAATTTTCTACGGCAGCTTTGAATTTTCCAATCATCATCTCGTATTTTTAGAACTGCAAGCATGTATTTACTATATGTACTAACTGTGCTCCAGCTACCTCTCGACCTGAGTTTCGGAAGTTAAAAAAAACGCGAGTTAAAATTTTCCGTCAGCCCTTAGGGGATACTGTACTATGGCCGTGACCAGAAGCCAATTCACGCTATTTGTGTTTTGTTTGGTAATTAAGAGACCATAAAATGAAATAAGAACGAGATGTGGTGAAGTGGCATGTTCTTTTACTCGAAAGAGAAATAACTGATCGAGCGTCAATTTTATGATTGTTTCTGAAATGAAAACTACGGCTTCAAAGTAAGTTTTACGCTTCTTAGACAAATGCACACGAAGACAAGTTCTAAATGGACATTATATTTTAATAGACAGAAGTCGAGTTATAAATGACAGCATAGAGGATAAGTTCGAAATGGTCACATTCTTATTTGATGCGATACGAGGATTTGGTCTCATTAATTACGAATGTGGAACGTGTGTCAACAGTCAAAATTTACCGAATACGCGCTCATGAGGTAAATTCAAAATTCGACAAATCATTTCGCTTACATTGCTTTGAACTTACCTGGACATCATTTTAATAGTGATAAATATCCATGAATAATAATAACAATTGAGGCACAAAGGGCGATGGAAAGCGTCGGCCGTACTCGCACAGCCCTTAAGGGATACTCTACTATGGTCGTGACCAGAAGCTAATTCACGCAATTTGCGTTTCATTTCGTTGGAGGTTGGAAGGGCGGGTGGTGGACGGGGGTAGGGACGGGGGAATCCAATTCGTGGAAAGAAGAGTCGTCTCTCGTTCTTCGCACTAATGAGGGGACGGGACAGAAGGACAGATCCAGGGAGGGCGCCGTCTCATTGGTCGCTCGAAAATGTAAAGTCGGCGGAATGGAACGGAAAGAAAGAGAGAATAACCCGAAGGGAGAAAGGGGGATCTGTTTTTGACACGAGGGAACGAGCATTAATGGAATGGACCACGACATGAGGAAAGGGAGGAGGATTATTCCCAGCGGATGAGAGAGGGGAGGGGGACGAGACAGGAGGAGAAGTGGAATGGGGGGAGGGGAGGGATAGGGGGGTCCATGCTTTGCTCCGGAATTAGCGACCCCTTCCATCTCATTCTGGATTGATCGATAAAAGGTGGGAGGAAAGGGAGGAAGAGACGGCTTCGGAAAGGGGAAGGAGAGAGAGAGAGAGAGAGAGAGAGAGAAGGGCTGGTCTCATCCACACGTTACCCAGCGCAGAGCCTGCATCGAGGGAAAATTGTAAATACTCAGTACTCTCTCGATAGCAAGACATCTCATTTGTTCGACGCTACCAGGACAGAATGGCTACTGATATCCAATTTTTAAATTCCCTGACTTTTTCCCTGACTTTTCCCTGATGGATTTACCAATTTCCATGACCAATCGCCAAAAGGTCACCTATTATTGAAATATTTTTCTGCTGAATTAAATTTTCTACGTCAGCTTTAAATTTCCTAATCATTGCCTCGTATTTTTATAACTGCAAGCATGTATAAGCTAGTGTGCTCCAATTACTTCTCCACCTGAGTGTAGGAAGTTATAAATAAAACGCAAGGTAAAATTTTCCGAACAACATAGCCTCAGATTCCTTGTGATGAGGGTAATACATCGTGATCATGATTTTTAACACAACTAGGCAAATATCGCAATAAGGATATGCAAAAGGGATACATCGTACGTCTGATTCACAACTAAATAACTAAGATTCACAACTAAATAACTAAGATTCACAACTAATAAGATTAACAACTGAATACTCCACGAATTGATGGTGCTTGTGCTCCATCCACGTCAGCGACGGACTTAAGTTTCAGTTGCTGAAATAGAGGGCGGGAAAGACTGGCCGATAAACGTAATGGTAGAAAAATTGAGGATTCCTATTCCAGTTTCTCCCTGACTGTTTCGAAAATTCCCTGACTATTCCAGAAATTCAAAATTCCCTGACAATTCCCGGTTTTTCCGGACGATCAGCCACCCTGCAGGAGTTCGATGTTTTTGGTTCTCATCGCGCCAACGAGTGGAGCCACTCTCACTCACCACACTAAGACAACTGTAGCTTTTCTTGAGAGTATTGCGATTATCGCCAGAATTAACTGTCAGGAAGTTTCACACGGCAATTGAAAAAGGCAAAAATCAACAAAAAAAACATTTCTTGCTAAATAAATGCATGTATATGTCATAAATTTTGAGAAAACGGGAAGGTGCCAAGGTATTACTTTTACGGAATCACCCAGAAAAGCACATTAAGTGCGAAAATCTCAAGGAAAATAATCATTTATCTATTCCAAGAATTAACAGGGCTTTAGGACACGTCGGCAGGTTTGGCTAGTCAAAATGGATGATTTTTTTTAAACATCGCGCTTATAAATTTTAATGGAAATCCTAAAATTTGCCATATTTAAAACTACGTATCGATGTTTTCCGATTCATCTTTCTGTAGAACTCAAGCCCCACCCCACTGTCGTTATTACAGGGATACCTTTGGCACGCCCTTCTCGATAATTTGGTCACACTCCGCAGTGTTCATAGAGAAGATAATGCATACTGGTCCTCTTTCATCCGTTTTAACGCCATGGCATTCATATAATTCCAGCATACGGTCGGTGAAAAGATATGAAGGGCAAATACGCTGAAATGGCGAAAGTTACCAAGTTACTGGCGAAGTCTTTTGAAGAAATGTGACACGTCCCGACTAAAATACTTTAGTTTTGGTCTTGTGAATGAAATAAACTCAATAAAAACAACTGAATCTACGAGAAAAAATGCCCACTAAATATTCAGGGCTCTAGATAGATCTAGATATTAATAAAATGTAAAAAATAAAAAAAACACCATCGGCGAGAGTAGGACTTATCCGGAAACAGGCGTCATTTCGGAACTCGTGAGAGATAGGAGAATAAATATGTTCACTCTTCATTCACCGTGACTGCCTTTCCAATTCACGAATCACGCAATTCTCACCCATGACCACACTTCCCATTTCAGAGTCGTTTAAACTTTCACTTCGACATTTTCGAAGTTCCTTCAATTCATAAAATTTGTTAATGGACAGCGTGGTATACAATGGACACGATAAAAACGAGTGCCTTTGGTAGGGGTTATTTCATTTCCAGTGTTAGGCGATGACCCAGGAGGACTTTACCGGTATCTCAGGAGTGGCAACAAGTACTCGACGGCAATTCCTAATGCGTTACGCCAGAATTTCTCAGCGTTCTGAGGATGACATTTTAAGATGGCCTACGTCAAGTTTACCGAGAGAGAAATGAATTATAAGAATACAATAATGACTTACATAACAAAAAGCGCATGAGCGTGAAATTTTTGCTAAATTCTACACCAATAACGACTCAAACTACTTCTACATCTACATACTACCCCGCGAGCCGCCGCATGGGCGTGAGGCAGGGGGTGTTAGGTCACCAGCCGTGTAAAGGTGCAAGTTTTTTGGATATGAAATGGTGGTATGTATTATATGGGAGTGTATTTAGTGGAGCTCAATTTTTATTGTAGTCGCTTATTGTTCGCGGAAAGAACGAGTTCTTGTACCTATCTGTTCGGCAGAGTATCTCTCTTATTTTATCGCATCTGTCAGACCTAGAGATGTAGTGAGGTGTCATGGTAATATTAAACGACTTGGTGCGGTATCAAGAGCTCATGGAACTTCAAACCACTGCACCACGTAATTAAATGTTCAATGCTATTTTGCACGCGACTTATTATTAATTAATAAATTTGATAAGGTCTATTCTTGACTACATTAGGAGAATATTGACTCCAAAAATACTACGATAGGTCATTAAATAGGTAATATTCTATCTTTTCAATGGAACCCCCTAAAGAAATTCCGAGATAGCAGTTAAACTATGCCCACAGAAATGTCGAATGCATAATAGCCATTAGAGTTGGTTATGACAGCAATACTGTCAATTTCGATTCTGAAAGTTGAACCGTCGCACAGTGGTGGGAAATCGAAAAATGTCGGATTTAAGTCCAAAATGGCTTTTTTATTTAGTGAAAGACTTGAAACTTGGCACGTATATTCACAAAGGATTGCTGATTATCGAATGGTAAGCCATTTAACTCAGGCTTTAGTTGCTACAGATATGGCGGCTTAAACATGACCTAATTTCCAAGAAACGCCCGTTTTCATTTTTCCTCGACAATCTTAAAAGTTACACAGATAGTGATGTAGTGGAGAGATTTTAATGAAATCAGTAAAAAATACCATCTATCAACATGGTTCTTTACCTGTACTATGCATTAGTTTCATAGATTTTTGTCTACCTTTTGTGCGCCATTACGTCACAAAATGGCGGATACTTTGTTCAGGAAAAAAGTTTTCATAAAACAGTCATTATCTTTGCTTTAAGAAATATGTGCACCGAGATATTTCATCAGGGTATCGAGTGAACATGTCTTAAAGTTACTCCGCAAAAATCTCGGAAAAAATTTGCGACGCCGAAAGTAAACAAGATTTTGCGATCAAGCGTCATGGCCTGGCTCCGCGCTGGGACTTGGAAAAGCAGACTCCGTTGGGTTGTAGAAATTGTGCGGACCATAACTTCCCGAATACGCCGTTTTCAAGCTGTACATGTTGTCATTGATCCCCAAAAGCTCCACATTGATGTTATTTCGGTGATATTGAATCTAGCATACCCGTGGGAAACCTGTTTTTCTTCGGATACTTAACGGAATCATACCGCAAATTATTGGCGTCGTTATCGCCTGAGTAAGTACGTGAGCTTTCGGTACCTCACGCATGGTTTCCAGGAAAAGGCATCATGCTTGTTAATTTTTCCTTCCAACTCCCTTTACGCACCCCGACTCCGACTCCAACGACACACAAACTGCCTCTACTCCAAAAGGAGGGTCGCGCGAAAACAGGGTGGCTACTGATATCCAATTTTCAAATTCCCTGACCTTTCCCCGACTTTTCCCTGAGGGATTTACCAATTTCCCTGACTGATCGCCTAAAGGCCATCTATTATTGGAATACTATTTTCTGCTGAATTAAACTTTCTACGGCAGCTTTGAATTTTCCAAATTTTCTAAACATCATTTCCTATTTTTAGAAATGCAAGCATATATTTACTATTTGCTCGTGTGCTCCAGCTATCTCTCGACCTGAGTTTCGGAAGTTAAAAAAAGAGGTAAAATTTTCCGAACAAAATAGCCTCGGATTCCTTGTGATGAGCGTAATACATCGTGATCATGAATGTTTACACAGCTATGCAAATATCGCAATAAGGATATACAAAAGGGATACATTGTACGTCTGATTCACAACTAAATAACTATGATTCACAACTAATAAGATTCACTTCTGAATACTCCACGAATTGAAGGTGCTTATTCCATGCACGTCAGCGAAGGACGTTAGTTTTAGTTGGTGAAATAAAGGGCGGGAAAGACTGGCCGATAAATGTAATATGTAGAAGAATAACGAGGACTAGCTGACCCGTGCGAATATTTCGCACAGCATGCAGCTTCTTCCTGTTCTTCTACCTGTCGAATATTTCGCACAGTATGCAGCCTCTTCCTGTTTCTTCCTTCTTTCTTCCTGTTCTTCTGTCGAATGTTTCGCACAGTATGCAGCTTCTTCCTGTTTCTCCCTTCTTTCTTCCTGTTATTTTTCCTGTTTCTTCCCATGGACAATTATTAGTTATTTATGTTTGTGTTAAATATTCATAACGTAAATGGTAAACGGTCACACTGATTGCTTGTAGAATGTAAACAATCAAACTAAACGATATGTTAGTAGATGGCGCCTCCTACAGTCTTTTAAGCACGTAACCATAGCCAACATATTGGTTGATTATATTGTCAACAGACGATACTGTTAATTTTTGATCATTTTGAACAAAAACTTTAATTTTCAACCATTTGTCTATTTTTCGTCAATAGCGGGGAACGTAAGCTTTAAAACGATTTTTGAATCATCAATTTTGATGAAGAATTATGTGAGTTATGGCGTTTCGACAAAAAAACACCTTTGAGAAATAATATATATGATTCCAATTCCAGTTTCTCCCTGACTTACAAGAATTACCTGACTTTTCCATAAATTCAAAATTCCCGGACAATTCCAGGTTTTCCCGGTTTTCCCTGACGATCGCCACCCTGGAAAAGGTACGGTTTATGACACAACGCACCCTTTAACAGTTCTTAATGGGCATTTCCTCAGTGGTCTTTCCTGTCCATTTAAAGAAAACATGTTAACAAGAAGTTCTAGTTTGACGATGGTGAAAAGAAGAGGTGTGCTTCAATCGAATTCGAAAAATCTGCGCTTGACTGTCGTGTCGGCGCGTGTGATTGAGCGCGAGAGATTGTGATTGGGACTGCTCCCGGACATTTTTCTCCGCAAAGGACAGCGGAGTTTTATTACTCCGCAATATACCCCTTATTCTAGATAAGCCTATGTTTTTGGTTATTTGTTTCCTTAAGTTTTTTAATCGTGTTGATTCATCGCAGAGTTCAAATGTGTCTTGAAATATTTTTTTTTATCTCTGTCAATAGTAATTTTCACACAGTAATTTTCAGGTATTGTACGACCGACTATGATTAGAAATTTTGGGGTAATATGTAACGTTCATTATATTTCGTCAAACTATGAAAACTTTCGCGGTCCATGTTCGTGAAGTAGTGATGGTTTTTGTTGGGATAACCCGCGTCAAGATTTAAAAAAGCCAACGTTTCTTCTCCTTTGCCGGAGACCTCGTCAGGGCTGAATGACCTAATTGCCTTTATTTTGCATCAATTTATATCGTCACGGTTGTATAAGAGGGGGAGGGGGTGGGTATCGTCTTCTGGACGTCGCTCTTCTTTCTGGAAATCACTGGTAGCCATGATTCACTTATTACTTGTCCCTGGTCTCTGTTGAAATTCTTGCTATGCTTTTTAATTTCCAAGGCCTCCCGGAAGATTGAAATCGTCTTGAAATGTTTTTCTCTGGCGAGAATTTTTGGGTTCGTGACGTCAATGGTGTGCCCTAGGGCGGCATGTTCTGCAACTGCTGATTTATCGGCGTAGCCCAGTCGACTTGCCGCACTGTGCTCTTTGACTCTTGTCTTTACTGTACCACCAGTTTCACCAATGTGCACTTGCTCGAATGTGCTGCAGTTCAATTGGTATACTCCCTCTGTTTCCATTTTATCTTTTTCTTTCACATTTCTGATCATATCCCTTATTTGTGTGCGTGGCTTGAAGATGGTGCTTATTTGATGCTTTCGTAATATTCTGGATATTTTATCCATGACTCCTCTGATATATGGCAGTAAGGCTTTTTTCCCGCTCCTCGGTCTTCTCTTCGTCAAGTTGCCTCGATTCTCGTCGTCTTAGTTTACGGGAGATGGTCATCCTGATTTCTCTTCTTCCATATCCATTCTTCATTAAAATTTCCGTCAATTTGTTTAACTCTTCGTCCCTAGCAGTAAGAGCTAATTTTCATATATACTAGCTGACCTGTGCGAATATTTCGCCCAGTATGCAGCTTCTTTCAGTTTCTTCCTCCTTTCTTCCTGTTCTTCTACCTGTCGAATATTTCGCCCAGTATGCAGCTTCTTCCAGTTTCTTCCTCCTTTCTTCCTGTTCTTCTACCTGTCGAATATTTCGCCCAGTATGCAACTTCTTCCAGTTTCTTCCTCCTTTCTTCCTGTTCTTCAACTTGTCGAATATTTCGCACAGTATACAGCTTCTTTCTGTTTCTTCCTCCTTTCTTCCTGTTCTTCAACCTGTCGAATATTTCGCACAGTATGCAACTTCTTTCTGTTTCTTGCTTATTTCTTCCCGTTCTTCTACCTGTTTCTTCCCATAGACAATTATATCTATGTTATTTATGTTTGCGTTAAAGATACATAACGTAAACGCAAACGGTAAACGGTCACACTGATTGCATGAAGAATGTAAACAATCTAACTAGACAATATGTTAATAGATGGCGCCTCCTACAGTCTTTTAAGCACGTAACCATAGCCAACATATTAGTTGAATACATTGTCAACAGATGGCACTATAATTTTAAAAAAAATTAATTTTAAACCATTTGTCTAATTTTCGTCAATAGAGGGGAACATAAGCTTTAAAACGATGCTTGAATCATAAATTTTGATGAAGAACTATGGGAGTTGTGGCGTTGCGACATCAAAACACCTTTGAGAAATAATATATGTATATGATGCTGATAAAAGAGAAGCCACAGAAAGAAAAGTGTATTAATACTACAAGGCGGTCAAGATTTCGATTGTTTAAAACAGGAATTATTGTCCTCTTATAAACAGTTTGGTGATGTAAGCCAAAACCACACTACTAAAGACACACGGAATACTTTTTGCAGCATCACGCGACTAGGCTTAAACAACACGATACCAAGTTAAATGAAAAAAGTCATTACGGAACCTAGGTGGTATAATGTCCGGAAATCTCTTAAGCGACAACGAATCCTGCACGCAAAAATGAAGAACGCCGATGAGGTTCTATCCACATGGGACTAAGGGAAATTTGTGATAAATATAAGAGAGCCCAAGTAGCAGCAAAAGTGGCACAAATGCAATTCAAGAGTAAAATATATTAGGTGAATTTTTGGAAAATAACCCCAAGGCATTTTGGTCTTACGTGAGCGAGGTCCAAGGAGACAAATCTACAGTAACGTCACTAAAAAAACAGTCTAGGAGAGAGAGCTAGCGATACATTAGAAAGAGCGAATATCCGTAATACTTTTTTTCAAAGTGTGTATACTTCATTCACTCACATTAACACCACTACATTGCCTTGCTTAAATAAAAATCCAATGCAGTCACAAAATATTTCTTTCCACTAGTTAGCAAAACACCTGAAATCCACTCCAAGAAATCACCTGGTCCCGATGAAATTCCCGCAGGAGTGTGTAAAGACTAACTAAAGCATGATGGTGATATACAGTTTTAGAGCTTGAACCACAAACGACGAGAATAATAGCAATGGATGCCCAGAGAGACAAAAACGGCGAAGTAACGTCGAAGCTGGAGAGTTCCAACGAAGATTGAATCGACTTGAGACACGAACGTGACGTCAAAACTTTGACCGACGCGCATCGCATTCGAAGCTTTCATCGGACACAATGAGAGCCAAGGGAATTTAAAACGCCACAGCGAATGTGAAAAGCTCAACGTCCACACGGAAATCTATTTCGCGAGGCCCTGGGCTCTCGAGGCGGATATCGACCCATGTGAGGGTCTTTGATTAATGAGAGGGGTCCAATCTGAAGGAGAGGGCCCCAATTCTTTCGAGGGAAGCAGCGAGAACCCTTAAAAGGCAGAGATGACCCTGCATTTTTAATAGCTAACCCTGCGAGTTCGGAAGCCGCTGCCGCTCAAGATCTTTCGCTCCACGCTCTCGCTCGTTCTTCGGTCGAGATACGAGAGGGCGCATCGGCGAAGCAACACGAAATAATGCATCCACAGGAAGATGATCAGCTGGAAATTTATCGACCCTCGACGCAAGAAATGACCAAAGATTAGTGTCGCCAATCTTCACAACGAAACACAGCTCAAGATTTTGGTGAAAGACGGTGGAAAAATACTGATAGCCGATATTGTTCCATTTGAATATTTTATCAGTTGGTTAGTGGGTGTTTTGACAGTTCTTATCATAACGTCCCAAATTCTGGTTATGTTCTGTTTCCCCTCCCATGAGAGGATCGCCATTTGATCCGTCTTTTAAGGAAGTTTGAGCGAAATATCATTTTACCAAAAAATCAATGAATTTGGTCTCATTTTAAAGAAAAATATTAGGGAGTAATTCAAAATAGGTGTGTGTTTGAGAGCGACACAGAGCAATGGGATATGGTTGGTGAGGAGAGGAAGTTAGTGGCGGAGGTTAGGAGGAGGCAGAGGTATTCCACCGTATTGTCACCCTTCCATTGACATAAAAAAATTCAACCCCTTACCACATTACTTTCCGAGATATATGCAAGAAAATACCAGCCATTTTACGTGGGAAATGGTACGAATATGCTGCACTCCAGAGAGACATTATTTACAAAATGAGGAATTTATAACACCTAGATCTCGTCAAAAAATCAACAGTTTGTAGTTATAACGTTTTCTCAAATATTTTTGAAAATTAATCCTATTATTGTCACCGTAGTAAATTCTTCGGGATCACAAGAAACCTTCCGTTTTGAATGAGTTTCAAACGCACCGCGGGAGAAAAAAGAGTCAAGTTACAGATTTATTTAGATATTTTCATTTGATTACTAGCAACTTCTGTCATGTAAAACTATATTATTGCACCATTAATATTGCAATATTTAATTCGTGGGTCTCACAGCTAGTGAAATTAAAACGTATAATTCCAATATGGTCTCTATTATGATTGGGGAACTATCTCGCTCGGACTACCTTAACTCCTCGTGTCGTCTCCCTCTTCTTATTTCGGGCAGAATTCCCATCCTCTTCCTTACTTTTCTACGCTTCCCCACTGTTCTTCTCCCTATTGCCCTCTTCAACACTCCCTCTCTATTCAAAACGGCCTCCATCTATTACCTTCTGCCTCCTCCTAACCTGCGCCACTAACGTCCTCTCCTCACCAACAATATCCCATTGCTCTGTGTCGCTCTGAAACACACCTGTTTTGAATTCCTCCTGCATGCTAAGTCTAGCGCGCAGCCTCCGAGTTTCAAGTGTCTCCCAACCTAATCCTTCTGGAAGCTGAGAAACACTATAGCAGTTGCAGTTGCTTGTAGTAGTGTTTATCGAAGCGCGCACCTGACCACCGATTATCTTTAACGGCACGCATCATTTTTAAAATTTAAAACCCTTAACAACGGTCAACCGTCTCGACGAAGAACCTATATATAGAGGCGAAACATAGAAACTCTTACATTCGCCTGAGGATGTTCTCCGTAAGCAGAACGAAACGTTGAGTCAATTTACAAATGCTCAATACGCAGCGGGATACCCCGAATAAATTTAATATAGTAAAGAGTCGCTGCGAAAACCTTCAAACAAAGAATCTAAATTGTAATATTTCTACCCAACGTTGCAACAATTTTCTCTTCGTTCGCGACGACAACACATCGACGTGAGTCCATTCGGCAATGTTCGTCTGCGCCTCGCCTGCCAATGTCCATCAGACGAGAGCACCACTCTAACTCGCCGCCATTTCTCGCCCTGTGCACCCGCGCCCCACCGCACGGGGAATTTCCAATCTTGCTCAATCCATCGCCCGCCCTGCCCTCTGCCGTCCATCTCCACAGTCTCAGCTCCTCAAAAGTCTTTCCCATTTGTTCTCCACAATCCTCTCTCTCAATCCATTCGACAATCGACCACCATCATGAAGTCATGATCCAATTTATTTTGGACATGAAGATGCGTTTATTTTGAGATGTTTTCATCTCCGCCAGACTCGACGCTTTCTGACGTGAGCTCCGGCTTCATTCTACGACACAACAACAGCAGTGATAGAAGCGCACTTATTCATCCGAGATTTTTTCACCATTTACAGCGTTGTGCGAAAAATTATTTCATTTTTTTCCTCCTCCTGCAATTACTAAGCCTTCGTCTCACGGCAAAGCTTTTTTGACAGAACATATCATCAAAAGTGTTCGAGTAACTTACTCCAATAAAGATTTGAAATATCACAGAAATTTCATCAAAATTTGCACAAATGAACAAAGCAAAGATGATTGGATCAAATGCTCAAGTCTACGTCTCACGATAGAGAATTGAAAAAACACTTCATCAAAACCGTTGGAGTATCGTGTGATAATTTTAAATTGAATTAGATAAAATTTCATCAAATCTCTTTCAAATGTACAGAGCTAAGATGCATACTAATTAAGAGAGGACCGGTTTGGACCAGGGGTAGCGTGTTCGACTCCGATTCGCAAGTTCGAGACCAAGCGCCAGTTAAATTTTTCCTGGCTGGCCAACTAACTTTATCCGAGGGGCAGTAAACCTCTTAGTAGTGGGGTCATTCTCATCTTGACTACTATTGATGTCCATCAATGTTCCACTATTGACTACTATGGACTTGACTAGTCAAGATCTCACTTATGAAATCAATCAGCAGAAGGCATTGATAGCAACGGGAAAACCCTGGGCATGGGATTAAGGGGAGCCCTGCATTCTAACTGTATATAACGCCATTACCTCGAGAGTAAAGAGGAAACTACATAGGAAGAGAGAGTAAGAAGTGCGAAAGTGCAAAGGAAGAGGAGGTAAGAAAAATAGTATTAGATAAGGTATGGAGAAGGGCTGCAGTCAACCAATCTTAGGATTGAACGACCAATTAAGTGATGATTTGATCAAATTTCATGAAGATATTTATACTTTTTGTATAAAAAGCAACCACAGGGAAGCTGACTTTAAAGTACCGTCGAGGTATTTTTTTAATCCGGTTTAGACAATTTACACTAACAGCTGAAAGATTATTCTTCAAGACATGATGAGAGCCTGAAGCAGATACCGATTCTCTTCAAAATACCATGAACAATTGCTGGTCCAATAGCGCCATCTATTTGAATACATTTTTCCTAATAAATGCATCAATAGCGTCATGAAGAAAAGTGTAACAGTAAGTTGCATTCAAATCCACCTGATTGGCAATGCAGTGCTCATTTTTCCGATCAAAACGGCGATTCAAGCTCAAAAGAGAAAATGGGATGGGATTGGACAGAAGCGAATTAAGTGGTAGCGGTGACTCTTTTATTAGTTTTGTAGCTGTTTTAGTAATAATCCCTAATGGCGCTCGGAAGGAAGAAAGTGTCATACCTCATTAGTTCGGCAGTGTATCTATCTCATTACGCACTCCGATTAGTTCTCGAGATAGGGCAAAAGGTCTTAACATACTCGTTGTCGTACTGAAACCTACACGATCGGAGTTATTCAAGTAATCCAGCGAGAAGCTTGGGAGCCACGAAAAGTTCCCAAGTTAGTCCTTCCATCCGGCGTGTAACACTTTCAGTTCAATCACTGCAGTTTTTAACGAAGTACTCGGCTTTTCTTTGTATTTCCTTTACTTCTTGAACTAAATGTTTCTACGCAGACACCCAAATGCTTGCAGCGTATTCGAGATATAGCACAACCAGGACAAGGTACCAACTCTTTTTCGCTTTCTCATAGGAAAACTTTCCGCTATCCAATCCTATATGGAATTGATAAATCCTAGTTTATTTAATTCAGTGCCGCATATTTTTCTTTTTGTTTTCACGCTACGAATAGTCAAGGTGATTCCAAGTTCACCCGACTCTTTAGCATTAACCCCTCCCACCTGGTTCAATTAGCGTCTGTGTGATTTCATTCGCATGATATGCACTGTGGTGCTTTGATAAAGGACAATATCGAGCCCGCACCAAAGACACCACGAGTCAATGCTGCCGAAGTACGATGAGAGAGCTTCTAAATCAGCATTTGCGACACTATCATCTACATCTACATAATACCCCGCGAGCCGCCGCTTGGGCGTGTGGCAGGGGGTGTTAGGTCACCAGCCGTGTAGAGACGTAAACGTTTCGGAGGTGAAATGGTGACATGTGCTATGGGAGTGTATTTAGAGGAGCTCAGTTTTCATTGTGGCCGCTTATTGTGCGCGTAAAGAACGAGTTTTTGTACCTATCTATTCGGCAGTGTATCTCTCTTATTTTATCGCATCTGTCAGACCTATAGATGTAGTGAGGCGTCATGATAATATTCTCTGTGTCGCTCTGAAAAATATCAGTTCTGAATTTATCAAGCAGCCTAAGCCTCGCGTGCAGCCTCCGAGTCTCTAGGGGCTCCCACCTTAATCCCTCTAAAAGTTGTGAGACACTATATGTACGCTAGTAACAGTTTTTAACGAAGCGTGCTGCTTTGTATTTTGTTAATTTTCTTGGTTCAATCTATTTGACCAGGGTCCCAAATGCTCGCGGCGTATTCGAGGTGTGGTCTAACCAGGCGATTCGGCTCACGCCGCGGGATTACAACTTCCGCCCCCGGTTTGCAAGCTTTCGCTTATTACCGAGGACAATGGAAGAGGTGGGAGGAAAGGATGGGTAGGGAAGGTTAGCGAAACCACTGCCCCTTCGAGGCCGACACCAATGAGGCGGATTGAGGTCAAAAGGACCTCAAGGGCCTCCGCCTCCCCGAAGTGCTCGTTTTAGTTTGGTTCCCCCAAACAACTGAGACGAGTAACCGTCGGCTCCGCTTTCGCTAGAGCCTACCGCACATCTCTGCGTACCGAGAGAGCCTGTTGCCCAAATATTTGGGATTAGGTATCCCTCTGATTCGCTTTTTGGGTTGCCGCCGTGCGGTCTGCCGACTTACGTCATTGGAGTGAGGATCACCGGACCCAATGGAGGGTCAAAACGGACCAATTTTGGTCAAATGTGTGAGTGCAACCCACTCCTCAATAGGTCCCGACAACCCATTGTGGTCTAACCAGAGCGAATTAGCATCTCTCTTTTACTTTTTCATCCAAGGACCTTCCTATTATACGTTTGACAAAACCTAGTTTCTTTTATGCTTCGCCATATACGTTCTGTATGTGTAATCCCCACGATATGTCAGAAGTTAAGGTAATTCCAAGATATTTTACTGTATCTGAAGATTTTATGTTTACTCCACCCACGGTGTAGGTATGGCATTTTCAGGAAACACTGTTCGCACTCACAAATCACTAATTCGCCATTTACCACTTCGGATTCCTTTCCCAAATTCCCACGTCTCTTTTTAACGGCATCTGCGTCACTCCCTTCGACGACCCCCCCCGTGAATGCACAGAAAGGAGGAAGTAGATCTATGATTACTCGCGGGAAGCGATGCTCTCCTGTTCACGCAAGCACCTCACCAATCATCGACCGCGTCGCTTTGGACAGCTTCCGCCGCTCTGGACCAGTCGCCGCCGCGGGAATAACAAATCAATATCCGATTTCTCCCTTTAAGCACGCTCTTCCCGGTGGAAGGTTAAAAAGAAGAACAGAGTTACCACATCAACGGTCGGTCTCCTCACCACCATACGATTCATTACCCACAGCCATTTATAGAGCACCAAAAGTTTTTATGCAGTTACCACAAGAGTTATACTGTTGTAACAACCAAGTATTGTTTACAAATAAACTGTTTAATTGGTTATATTTACAAAAAGTTGTTGAAATATTATTCAAAACTCTAGCTTAAGCCTCTTCAATAAGGTTTCTATTGACCATGTTCACGGATTCCATATAGTTTATGTAGAGTTGTTCCAAATGCATTGCATTCTATTAATTGTAATAAACTGAGATACATACTACTATAGATAAATTGTAACATCTATGTGATAAGATGATATTTTCATATTGTGTGAGAACACTACTTGTATGTTTAGTTGAATACCCCTTTGTATACTTTATTTTGTTATATTTTCACGTCACTGCCGAAAAACGCCATATCCAAGGAATGGAAACCCCATCACAGGAACTTTCCATAAGGATATATCATATATATAAGGATATTTCCATAATTTCACTCTTCTGTTTAAATTATTACTTTTGTATTTCTTGTTGGAGTGGAATAAATATTTATAGTTATTATTATTATAATTTCCACAGATTTCTTGTTTAACAGTGGCCACGGGTGAAGGGGTCGATTGTCATTTATTCTCCACAATTCTACTGGCGGAAATTTGGACGTGAAATATCTAACAATTTAGTGCGGATGAGGAATAAGTAATCGCACGGCAATACGACAACACCGATAGTAGTAAACATATCTTTAGTGCTCGGAATGCATCCAAGATACACAAAAAACATAGTCTGCGTGCTAATCGAGAGAGGATGGTTTAAATAGTAAAATACACTGCCGCCTTCGAATAAATGACGTCATCACGCAGATGATGATATCCTCTGAGAATGGAAATAAATTCGTTCGCCGCCGGCTCAGTGACAGTGCGGTCGCACGCAAAAGAGCGCATGGCGTTGGCGAGTAACTATACATATACAAAGCGCTTCTTTAAAATTTAATAAACGAACAAAATTCATTAATGACCGAAGCTTATCACTTGTTGTTTTACACAAACAAAATATTTAGACAAAACTTGGAGTGCTTGTGAGTGCTCCCGTGTGAAGGCATCCTCGGCAAGACGACTAGGAAGGTGTTGGCCCGTTATGTTATGAGAGTCTCGGTTTCGCCGGCGATAAAGTATGCTTCTTGAGGACAAGGAAGAGAGGTGTTTCGAGTCTCCTCGCAAGGGTTAAAAACCCATCTCCCGGTCTAAAGCTCTCGCTTATCGCCTAGGATGGGTAAGTAGTGGGAGGAAAGGCTAAAGGGAGGGGAAGGGTTAGCGAACCACAGCCACTACGAGGCCGACACCATGAGGAGGATTGCCGACAAAAGGACGACAACGGGCCCCCACCTCCCCCTAGTCCTCGTAGCTGTTGGGTTACCCCAACAACGTTGGACGACTCACCGCCAGTCTCGCTTGCGCGAAGACTTCCCACACATCGGTTGAGAGCCAGTGGAGCCCATTGCCCAAATGTTTGGGATAGGGTATCCGCTGGCTCCCTTGTTGGGTGAACATTGTGTGGTCTGCCGGAGTACGTGATTGGATCGGGGCCCCACTAATTATGGTCAAATGTAGGTCCCTTTACCTCAAAACTATAAGGAAGAGACAATGCGGCACTCATTGTCGCCTTCCATATCCCATCCGTCGAGGTGAAGACCGGTTGTCACAGGTCGTAGTCATCGTTCGGTTTCCCGCGCAGCACATACAGGGCGAATGAGGACGACCAAACCAGACCAAAGACCCGCAACTTCAAAGAAATGAATATGATGAAGTGCCATCGATTTTAGTCGCATAAAATCCGTCATCATTGGAATCTATGTTTTGAAGATGTTTTCCAATTGTGTTTTCATATTTCAATCCAGTTTTTTAAATAAGTTTTTATTTTTTAGAAAAAAATGACCCCAGGGACAGACAGCTCTTAAGAAAATTCCCTCCATTCCTTAACCCGCTCACAAACACTTCAAACTCTTGATGTCGAAGTCTGCTCTTCCCACCATTTTCCATTAAATCCTATTATAAAAGTTCCGCTTCGGATGGCATGAATAATTCAGTTAACGCCTCGTGTATAATTTAACGGAATTTTCAAACTCCGCAATATGAAATCGATTTAAACGAAATCTCATGACTGAAATACGCCACTTATTTTTTCAAACGGTAAGTTTTTGAAGCGCTCAGCCGAGGAAATATAATTAAGGTAGTCCAAGCGAGATAGTTCCCTAGTCATAATAGAGACCATATTCGAATTATACGTTTTAATTTCGCCTGCTGTAGGACACATCAAAAAAATATTGTATTATTAATGGTGCAATAATATAGTTTTATATGACAGAAATGGTAAGTAATCAAATGAACATATATAAATAAGTCTTTAACTTGACTCATTTCTTTCGCGCGGTGCGTTTGAAACTCCCTCAAAACGGAAGGTTTTTTGTGATATTCAAGAACCTATTGCGGTGACAATAGTATTTATTTTCAAAAATAGTTGAGAAAACATACAAACTTCACTCTGTTAGTTTTTTCAACATCCAAGTGTTAGAAATTCCTCATTTGGTAAATAACGTCTCTCCGGAGTGCACACACGTACCATTTCCCATGCAAAAGGGCTGGAATTTTTTTGGCAAATATCTCCGAAAGCAATGTGGTAAGGGGTTGATTTTTTGGTGTCATTGGAAGGGTGAGATATTTTTCTTTAAAATGAGACCAAATTCATTGATTTCTAAGTAAAATGATATATCGCTCGGACTACCTTAACTGCTGACAAGCAGTGAAAGCCCGGTGAGACTGTCCTCGAGCCGGGAAAATAAAAACACAACAACTCGCCGATTTTTCATCAAATCCCAAGTTCTTTCTCGTGTAAGATCCACACCTCATTTGTCGACTGCATTAACACTTCAAGATGGGAGAAAATACATATTCTATGCAGTCACATTCTGTGGATTCATTCTATGGACGCATTGCATTATAGTGTTCGCCGCATATTAGTAATATTCTATTTCTTTGGTTCCATATTACGTATAGGAAAAAAAACTAAAAAGCGAAGTTACAAATAAAAAAGAGACTGCGGAGGCCAATGATTTTAGAAAGGAACTTGGGAGATATATTTGAGTCTAATGAAACAAAGAGGTCGTCCGTTATAGTTGCATTCAATCTTCGCACAGATTCAGTACTAACAAGACACAATAAAAGCTGCCGAAAAAAATCAACGGCACTTAGTATGGCAATTGGTATGTGAAAAAAATAAAAGTTAGGTAAACGTCCTAAATTATGCCACTAAATGATAAATGTTCAAGATTTGGAGTGACTAAAGCGAAATAACAGCATATTAGCACCGTTACAGGGTGGCCACTGATATCCAATTTACAAATTCCCTGACCTTTCCCGGATGGATTTATAAATTTCCCTAACTGATCGCCAAAAGATCATCTATTATTGGCATATTTTTTTCTTCCGAATTAAATTCTCCACGGCAGCTTTGAATTTTCTAAATTTTCTAATCATCATTTCGTATAATTAGAACTGCAATCATGTAATTACTATAAGCTAGTGAGCTCCAGCTACCTCTCGACCTGAGTTTCGGAAGTTTAAAAAAAAAAACGCGAGGTAAAATTTTCCGAACAAAATAGCCTCGGATTCCTTGTGATGAGCGTAATACATTGTGATCATGAATTTTTTTCACAGCTAGGCAAATATCGCAATAAGGATAAACAAAAGGGATACATTGTACGTCTGATTCACAACTAAATAACTAAGATTCACAACTGATTACTCCACGAATTGATGGTGCTAATTCCATGCACGTCAGCGACGGACGTTAGTTTTAGTTGGTGAAATAAATGTCAGTCAATCGGCCAGTCTTTCCCGCCAGGGAAACGTAATGGTAGAAAAAAAACGAGGATTCCTATTCCAGTTTCTCCCCGACTGTTACCAGAATTCCCTGTCTTTTCCCTGACTTTTCCAGAAATTCAAAATTCCCTGACAATTTCCCGGTTTTCCCTGACGATCGCCACCCTGTGTTAGTAATTGACACGTTGATTGGGTCTTCTGTTTGGAAGGCAATCGTCATCAGCCGAGTGTCTATTTACACCATCGAGGGCAGGGTTGGTGAGGAAACATATCCTTCGCGAATTGAGGAAGTGTGGAGTAAATCCTGTCATCGACCCAATTAATCTTAAGGTGCGCTGCTGCGACACGTGGTGGACCACAATTTGACGTCACATCCGACGAATCGTTAGGCTCTCCACGTAGACAGCCAAAAAGAGATCGGGAAGTCCGCTGACTAAATCTCCACCAATGCCAGGATTCGAACTCCGCCCTTTGGAACGGAGGCCAAACTGCAGCCACAGCAGTGGCTGGAGTGCTCAAGTGGCCATAAAAAAAGGAGTCGAAACGGAACGTCCCGTCTCAACTCCTTTCTTACTGCCACTTGAGAATGCTGACAAGAAAGACCATCCGAACAAACAGAATCTGGCAAACACAGCATCGGTGGATCACTGGCGTTATTACGGTAATGATCGCGTTTGAATCGGGTAATACATGGATTCGGTTGCTTTCGAAAGGATAGGAAAAAATTCAGGACAAAAAATGAAAACATTAACCGGTGAAAAGTCACATTAGAACACAGTTCGGAGGAAGTGCAGAAACACGGTATAGCTGTTACGCTGATCTCCATTTAAAACCCAAAACTGATCAGTATTAGGAAAGGAAAGTTAAGAGAGCTGTGGAATTTACAAGGGAATTAGACGGCCTACAAGCAGCGATTTGATTCTTATGCGTGGTCGCATGGTGTCTGAGTAAATTCTGATCACATGGCCGCGATCGGGGATTGGAAATCTAAGCTGCATATTAATTTGCCGGAGGACTAGTTACACATGTCATAGTTGACTTTTACGTGGCAATGAATGTCACAGATATTACATATAAGAAAAGCACCTCTCGCCTCAATTTTTATCAGTTTTATACATATCTCGTTTTCATCCTCGTTACTATGTATTTTAACTGATCTATATTGTTTTTGTTGATTTTAATCTATTCTCTGTTATTCAACTGATCGCTTTTAAACCTTATACCTCAGAGAATATCTCTTTTATATCACATTGTTGCTTATTTATTACTTCCTTTTATCACTGTTGCTATTAATTCGTTTTATCTTGTTGTTTTTTTTAGGATCTATTACATGTTATAATCGGAACGTTTTCTGATAAACTCGTGCGGAGTATAAACGACGAGAACCGGGCCATCGGAGGAGATCGCTGTTCCTGGGCATCCGGCTGAGTCCAAGAAACCAGGCGAGAAACCAGGCGACCTCCATGGCCGACGATGTAGCCCTTGCAGACCTGTTGTTATCACTACGATTTGATATTTTTTTATTTTTGACTATAAACCTATAATAAATTGAATAAAAAACTCTGTAAAGAGCCCTGGGGCGGGGGTAAAGGGAGCCACCTGCCCTCATCTGCCCCACGTGAAATAAACACTAGTCCCGTCAAGTCACCTCTTCCTGATCTTGCTTTGAATAATAATGAATGCGCATCGTGCTGAAAACGCTTGACACTAACAAAGATCTGATTTAATGTTTAAAAATTTGTAATTTCACGGGAGCCTAAGGAACTCTAGAATTGCAGTGCGGAAACACATTCCTCGCCGGCGATTTTCTAACAGTCCATGGCTATTGCCAACTACCCTCTATTTCATTATTCTTACGAATAATCGAGATAAACGTCAGGGCAGAACGACCCCCAGCAAGAGGCAGTAAACCCTGAGATATCGCTGGATTCGCAACTTCCATGAGTAAGTACTTATTTACAATACAGCCCCACAGGATCGATTGTAAACTCGCTAGGGGCTTCCATTTTCAGCGATTCGCGACCGAGTATGGACGGGAAGGCTTCAAACAGTGGGAGCGCTTGTGCCAAGGCAAACGACATAATGACAGCCGCGGCGGAAATGGATGGAACAAGGGGTTCACTGAAATGGGAATGCGGAGACAGAAATCAGGATTAAATACGCCGACATTCGTCCCTCGGAGCCGCCATCGAGGCGGAATCCCTGAGTGGCGGCCAGCCATTCGATATCGAAGCCGTGACGTCACTGGATGAAGTGAATTCCCACAATGCCAAGCGCGACATCTCACGATCGCTGTGTCTACGTTCAAGGCCCGGGGCCACTCGTTAAAGCGCGGTCTCAGAATCGTTCGAACAGGCTCCCTCCCTAGCCGCCAGACCACTTACATGAAACGGGGGAGAATACGGGAAAATCACCAACCAACGATTAAAAAAATAAGTGTACTCGCGAGCCATCAGGAGATCAAATGAGAGTAGCACCACAGAGTAAGTACATAAAGAGTGGCAAGTGAGATAGGGAGATTCGGATATGAGTTTTTAAAAAATACTTTGGCCAATAGATGGAACAAGTGTATCGACGTTGCACGACAAGCCATAACAAATGAGCTTTGGCACACGTCCACTTCATTTAGTGTCGCATAACTCACATGATGTTCTTATGATACTTTCGGTTCCCGGATATTTACTAATCGTCCCACAGCAACGGAAGCAAATCTTAGTGAGTCGTCGAGACCAAATTAAACATGTAGATATTTTAATGTGCCTTCAATGAGCATCGTCTATAATGAATCGAATTCACGTCAATATGATAAGACACGTGATTACCAAACCCGGTGTCAACTGTTTACCGATGTATCATAGCAACGACAAAACAATTGAAACTCGATTGAAAGCACACAACAGCCATGGTAAATCCACCTCTGTATGTTGATGCAAAAATCACTGAGTACCACTAGCGCCTCCAAGTGGCCTTCTCCGTGAGCCAAAATTCTTCCTCCCCTAAGGTGGTGCCACCTGAGAAATTCTTCCCAAAGCTCTCAAAAATGTATGTCCAGTTTTTATCATTGCTTTGCCACTCTGTATATACTTACTCTATGGTAGCACGCAAATATATTTAAGAAGCGACAAATGGCATTCACAGGGTAGATCGCGTGATGATTTCTGCTCCAGAATGCACGTTAACACTTCAGTTACATACGGCATCGATTGCGGCATTAAAATCTACGTATTTAGATTATGAAGCATTAAACGAATCTTTGAGTTCCAAGAACAATACACAGACGGGCAAGACACACAGAAAAAATGGCGAACATGAAAAAAAAAACGCATAGATTTCGGGGAGGGATGTGGCTTTTTTGTCCAGTCAGACAAATGTTGAGGACACCGGGACAAGCCGCAGTATTACCTTCACAGAATAACACTAGAGTGTACATAAGAGCGAAAATTTGGCCGAGGTTCGAACTAGGATCTCTGGATTTCATGCCGAAAGCTATCTAGGGAACAAAGTGTGGATCGTATATCCGTCCTTAAGCGAGCATGAAAAAAAAATTCCTTTCCTTTGACGGTCATCGAAGATCGAAGTACCCGTAGCCGCCGCTAGGGTCAATTTAACGGTGGTGGTTACAGATAACAGCGAATGTACAAATGTCCAACAACAGTCTCGTCATAAACAACTTCACAGAACAGACTTAAATTTTTACCACACAAATCAACTAGTAAACTTAATTTCTTCAATTACTATTAAGGTGCTAAATACATACATACATACCAATCCCTTCCGGGCCGTTCCCTTCCGGGGTAGGCAGAGTCACTAAGTTTCACTCAAAAAACATATTTGTACACCTAACTCTGCTTCAATAATTTCCTCCATACTGACCTATCCTTGCAAACCTCTTTTGCCTTATTTACACAGCACTGCATACACTGCTTCATTTACCCCCATACACTGCTTCATACACGCCCTCCTGTTTTTAAGACTGCTAATATTCCTCCTCCTAAGAATTTCCTCAACCACAACTTTCTCGGCCTACCTCTACGGTCCATTCATGCAGCTGGCGTCAGTAATTTCTAGTCCGTGAGATACATACATACCGAACACGCCGTTCCCTTTCGGGGTAGGCACAGTCACAGAGTTTCACTCAAAAATACATAATTGTACACCAAACTCTGCTTCAACAATTGCCTCCATACTGACCTATCCTTGCAAACCCCCTTTGCTTCATTTACCCACATACACTGCTTCATACACACCCTCTTGTATTTAAGACTCCTAGAATTCCTCCTCCTAAGAATTTCCTCAACCACAACTTTCTCGAGCTACCTCTACTTCTCGTACCATTCATTTCATTCTCATATATCGGTTTCGTTATTCGACTCTCATCCATTCTCTCAACACGCCTAAAACCAACGAAGCACACTCCTTTCATAGGTGTCCATTACTGGAGCATCTAACCCACACTCATTTATTACCCACTCATTCTTGACCCTATACATCCTACTTTTGACTAAACAAAATTTTGAAAGCAGGCAATTAGGTGGTTGGTTGCGAAACTCTCACAACCAAGGCTACTTCCGAAAATAGACAAACAAAGAGAAATTACTTAAGGAGGTTGGTCCGAAAACAGAACTTCCTATTCTTAGTGTCATTAGCCCATCATCTATATAAATTACTTTTTTCCGTATCATTTCTCACAATTTTAAGCTCTATTGTCTGAACGGTCGATCTGATCGAAATTCTGACATTCAATTTTTTGTAGGCAACGAAACGTTCGTTTAAGCGTTCAATATTTTTTGGGGGAAAATATTTTTAAAGCGAGTTAAACAAAATTTTTACAAGACGTTAGAGAAAAAATGTGAAAAAACGAAGAAAAATATATTCCACTTCAGAGAAACGACCCTCAGACCATCCACTTCACAACCCACTACCTTTCCTCTCATCCACCGCTAGGTTGGAAGTAAAGAGCAGTGTAGCAGCAATTAAATTACATAAAAACATTGTATAAAGAGCGTTATAGTTCTGATCTCCACAATAACACCATTCAGTGATCAATTTAGCCCCGAAAACGACTATTATGTATTGTGAGAACTTCTAAAAAGAACTTATTAAATGTGCTTAAAGTAGGAAAGCACTTCAGTTCACGCACATCAAACACCTGTCACTAAGGACATCAACGAAGTTCAGTACGGCGTTGCCAAGGTTTTAAGAAATTAATTAACCTTGAAATAAACGTAAATGTAGGGTTTACTTGAGAAAACATTGTAATATAACAATCACATGAATTTTTAGATATTTATGGTGATATATATTGTTGAAAAGGTTTCATAAATCTAATTACTTATTTAGGCACAATCGCTGCACGACCCCATTCTCGGTATTCGATTAAAAAGTCTTTTTTCGTAGACTGGTCTTCCTAATATTCATTTTTAATGTGATATTTCAGCTTTCCTCTAAATTAGACATATTACAAAGCAAAGCAGTATTCTTTTAAAGGCTACTGTACATACCTAAAACAATCGGGATGCCACTGGAATGATAACTCAGTCGCGAGCCCACCTCCTTAAATAAATGATAAGAACTAAAACACGCACAAAATATAACACGCACGGCAATACTGAAAATATTATATTTTTAAAACGCTAATAAGTATCTCGAATCACCGATGAAAAGCTCCCACTAAGAGTGCAAACGACCTGAGCCATAAAGTAATTCATTAAAGTCGAAGTCATCACAGAATTGAAACGATCGGTATCGCCACTAACTTGAGTTAAGGTAGTTTGAGCGAAAAATCATTTTACTTAGAAATCAATGAATTTGATCTCATCGTAAAGAAAAATATCTCACTCTTCTAATGACACCAAAAATTTTACCCTTTGCCACATTACTTTCCGAGATATTTGCCAAAAAACACCTGCCCTTTTACATAAGAAATGGTACGTGAATGCACTCCAGAGAGACATTATATTAAAAATGAGACATTCCCTACACTTGGATGTCGTAAAAAAACTAACAGCGTGTAGTTTGTATGTTTTCTCAACATTTCTTTAAATAAATCATACAATCACCGCAATAAGTTCTTGGGTATCGCAAAATATTTTCCGTCTTGAAGGTGTTTCAAATGTACCGCGTGAAATAAATGAGTCAAATTAAAGACTAATTTAGATATTTTCATTTGATTACTTACCATTTGTCACCTAAAACTATATAATTGCACCATTAATAATGCAATATTTAATTCATGTCTCCTATAGCTGGTGAAATTAAAACGTATAATTCGAATATGGTCTCTATTATGACTAGGGAACTATCTCGCTCGGATTACCTTAATTGTGCATACAGCTTTTTTTTAAAGAGCACTGTCAGAATACAGAAATAGGGCGAAATACGGGAATAGTTGTTCCTGTATTTATTAAGTTGGTCTGATACAGCTGATTCTGTAGGGTCACATGACGAGGACGTATAGTCTGAGATAAAAGGACAATCGGAACAAGGCATGAAAATCCACAAATAAGTGCCATTTAAATTATACGAGAAAGGATCAAGTTTTCTTAAAACCAAGGGATTCAGAAGGCGAAGGAGATGCTATGGGTCGAGAAATATTTGCAGAAAACTCTGGATGCTAATAACTCTTCGGCCTATGCTTTATTCCAGCACCAAACCAGTCTACAATTTCCAGGTCGTTTGGAATAAAAGAAAGTTGATCCTTATCAAGCAGTAAAGACACGCTTGCGATACGCATCGCAGGAAACTCACCCATTGTACGCATCAAACGGCGGATGAGTAGTAGGAGGTGGGGTTTGGGAATTGGGGGGGGAGGGGACACCAAAAAAGGGGAAGGGCCTCTTCCCCTCCATCCACCCCCCACTCAATCCTTAGAGTGTGAGGGAGGGTGGTGGAGGAAAAGTAGGGGGGGGAGATTGAAGGAGGAGGGGAGGGGAACACCGGAAATAAACACAAGATTTAGAGGGAGGGAGGGAAGAGAGGGGAAGGAGGGGAGGGACCACGTGGTCGGGCGATGATGCAGGAGAATGGGGGCGGGCGGCGTCCTGTGCCGAAGGTAGGAAGGAGGGGGGTTGAGGCGGAGGGGGGGGGAGGCTGTTTATCGAGGAAAAAAGGATTCGGCTGCGGCGGAGGAGGGAGCGGGAGGGTGTGGGGGGGAGGGGCGCGGAGAAGGGAGAGGGGGAGGCTTTTGTGGAAGCCGGCGGCGCCGCCGACGGACGGTTGTGGACACTCGGCGAGTGAAAATTTTTTTATAACTCCACTGATATTTCTGTCCAATCAGAACAGAGATCACATCCGTCTTTTGTTGAAATGAATAACTTGGTAAATTTCACAAAGGTGACCTTAATAACGACCAGTTTCGTCACACGACACACAGGTGATTTAATTAACGACCAGTTTCATCCCGCAGCGACGCGCAGTCGTTAATAAAGTCACCTGTGTGATATTTAAAAAGTTATTCATTTCAACATGCAGCAATTTCACCAAGTCACGCCGCAAACCATTCAATCGTCTTTTGTTATTTAATCTCTGCAGCAGCAAGCGGCATAAAGTATGCAATGGCAGAAACACAGCACTCGCATTTTCTCAAGAATAACTGGATTGGATTTTTTGGGAGGCGACCGACTCCTAATGTCATTTGCGCCATAGGGGATAGGTAAGGGAGGAAGGGTGGATAGAAACCCGGCGTCGGAATTTGCCTGCTCCTAACGAAATGCGCCAAAGGGGACCACGGCATAACGTCTCATCCGACAGACGGAGTACTGTACTTGAAGTGCCTTCCACAAGACACTCAAGTAGGGATCGGCTTCCTCTGAAAAACATCCTCCTCTGAAAGGAATCTGAACCCTGTCCGCCCGTGTGATCATTGGAAAAATATGTAGTAGCTTCGAAAAAGCCTTATTCAGTCTTTCATTGTTAGAAAATATCAAGTGTTTTACTCCCGTCTTAATGGAACAATACCACCACAACACACCTGGATCTGAATTTAATATTGAGTATATTGTTAGGTAATAACTTAAGTATAGGTAATAACTGAAGTAGAATTAAGTACATTGTTGGTTAAATCAAAATTTTTTACAAACTGTTTCTCTCTAAATAACTAATGATAGTAATTTAAAGCTTTCACTTACTTTTAAACACGTATTACAAGATTTAACAACGCCTTAACAAACGAAGTTGTATGCGTTCTTATCAGAGGCGTGCCATACAGTTCTCTTTGGTGAACATTTCATTTTGATCCAGTTCTGGGGTCAGAGCAGTTCAATACAACAGACCCAAAAGAACAGATTTACATTTTAAATGTGAGGTGGGTCCGGCTTTATGAAGTTATAGTTATCAGAATAGCATATGATGATCATGGATACTTATATTCCTAAAATGAAGCTAAACGGGAACTTCCATCCATTCAAACTGATTCAGGTCCAATGTGATCACCCATTGTACATAAATTTAAACAGTGATAGTTAAATCAAAATTTTTATAACATAATTGCAATGTAAAATAGTAGTTGATGAACAGCATCACCAATTCCTTCCATAATCCTTCTGTATTCTATATCAAACTATCATTTTATTAGACGATTGAACTTCACAATAGAAAGTGATTGGAAATAGTGGCACGAAGGTGACAAATCAAAAATTTTAAAAGTTTTCGAGAAAAACATTCGAAATACATGCGCCGTTACATTAGTGGCGTGTTCTGAAAGAAATTTTTAATTTTTTTATATCTCTCTGAAAACACAGCTGAACTCAATTCCAAGAAGAAAATGGCTTCAATTTTATGGCGTAGGTATATCTCGGGTAGTAGGGAGGTAAGAGGCTGCCATTAGGCGCGATTAGAAACATGGCCTTTGTGTCCTTATTTCATGAGTCGGGATTCAATGAATTAGACGTGTAGCGAGATTCCGGTCAAAATACATTGAAAAAAGGTTCTGGTTCCAGGAAGCGGGTCATTTTGAACGAAGATATCAGCGACAAAATTCAAAGAAACACTTCACAATTCCCAAGAACGAAACGTAATAAAAAGTAACGATGTTCAAAATTAGATGCCAGATGGATACATGCAGTTTCAGAGTGGCGTAGTCCTCGGCTACGAAGACAGCAAATGCATAAACATTGAATGAAAACCCTGAGATTGTTGTGTGGTACTACAAAACTTCATAAACTTCCGAACGAGTGTTAAAGGAAGATTTTAAAAGTTGCGCCAATAAAATAAAAAAATATGAACGTAGACTTAGACGGTAATGACGTGTCGAAAGGCATTCAGGGGAGGATATAGGGAAAAAGTTGAGAGGACTGAAGCTTCGAGGAAAAAGAGGAAGAAGAAATCCCAGGATGGCACTGTCATAAGTGACGTGGAGCAGTATGCTGTGACCTTCATATGGATGCCGCAGACAAGAGCAAAAAGTTGGTGACTTGAGCGCCAAAGGCGACCCTTAGCACCAAGGATTAGAAGGCTAGGGACAACTTGCCTGTTCTCACCAACTGTTAAAGGCATAATCTCTTACATATATATAAAAAAGCAAGTGTGAATGTGCGGCCACAGTTATAACTACAAAACCACAGCAACGTAAATGACGTAAGCCTTTGTAACATGATTTCTAATGTCACTCGAGAGGTTTATGGCTACC
The DNA here is from genome assembly GCA_963169105.1 of Ceriagrion tenellum. Lineage (NCBI taxonomy): Eukaryota > Metazoa > Arthropoda > Insecta > Odonata > Coenagrionidae > Ceriagrion > Ceriagrion tenellum. Next base: position 146,165,412 of record OY720637.1, read on the forward strand.
TTTTGTTTACCTAGTGGTCTCAGGTTTGACTCCAGACGAGTAAAAGCGATTCCATAAGAAATACATGCAAAGTTCGTTTTTCCGGCATGCAGACCTTTTTTCTTTTGCATATTTATATTAAAAATAACGGTCGTACAAAGTCGCGACAAAGACCATTGGAACGAAAAATGAATAAACTTTCTTATTCTTGCAATTAACTTTTGTTTTCTACTTGATTTACTTTAAATTTTGATAAAAAACAATCATAAAATTGCAGAAAATTCAGCGATTTTGGTACGCTGTCCCCTTGACGACCGATAGCATTGTTGAAGCCAAACCTCATACGGATATATATGGTGAATATAGGCTCAGATCGCAACAATTGAGATAGAAGAATCCATAGAACCCATAAGAAATACATTATGCGCGATATATATATATATATATATATATATATATATATATATATATATATATATATATCGGTATATTTCGATTGCTATCGATAGTATAAAATAAGTTAAATGCTTTTCACCCCCCGTTGAATTTCAACGACGGGTGTCCTTCCGCTAGTCTTAAGAAATTCAGTTAGCTTCGTTTATTTTTGGCAGAGCACCAAATAAAAACTTTGGATGATTTGATGTTCGGCGACATTAATTAATAATTTAATTATAAATGAAGCTTCCCGGGGCATTAACATTGCGCCCGGTGATTGCTGTAATCTCCTTTCATTGTACAAAAACGAATCATCCAGGTGACATGAAAAAAATCCTAGTTTTCAGTCCGATTTCTTTTGAAAATCAAACTTGGAATTGCACAGCGAGAATGGAGAAAACGGATGACACGGGAGTAACATGACATGAATAAAATTATCTCTTACTAACAAGCGTTCCACTTTCACGAAAAACTGTTTTGAAAAGGCTTATTGTACCATAGAATTGATTGCTAATAAAAATGTCCGCGCGAGCCCATTTTAATTTTCGTGTTTCCTGTAAATAACTACAATAATGGCATTCAAATACGATCCAATTCATCGAAATAGACACCGCATTCGGAGGAAAGTGTGAGTGTGGAAACTTAAAAGCAACGAAAACGAAACTGAGGGACTCTGGTCTTCTTTTGACTTGGGACAGCAGCGGTGGAACTTTCTTAAGGTAGGGAAGCCCATCTGCCTAAAGTTCTAATAATTATAACGAGAGCAAATGACTTCGGGAGAAAGGATCTGACTCCCACTGGGTATGTAATTACATGCTCCATTGTTATTTATAAAAATGTGTTTTTGTCATGTTTCTCATCTGTATGAATTGAGGTCACTTTATTATAGTGGTGGTTTGTCAACTGTTTTATACAAGTTTACCGTATCCAAGTGTTTGTAAGGCATAGAATGATGAAACGTACTAGTTACTGCAATACACCAATACTTAAATCTGTTTATGCATATCTTGTAAACTGTAAAAACCCTGGATCGCCTATTCCATAGTAGGTTTGTAAAAAGATTTGATATAAAGTTGTTAAGTAATACTTGACTGTATTGAATTTTTTTACGTTTTATGTGTTATATTGTTGTATTTCCGAGAATGGGGTATTTTCCAATGTTTTTCTAAAGTACCAAAAGGCTGCATGTGCAATAATATGTAATAACTGATGATGTTCAATAAACCAACAATTCCAAGGTAACTTTATGTTGATATTCGTCTTACAATTGTTGTATGGTGATCCCCGTTTTACTTTTATGTAATGTTGTTGTACATGGTTATTGTATCCTTTTGTGCAGCCCTGATGATGGTGTACATTATACGCCGAAACGTACGCAAGGAGATATAGTTTTATTTCCACATGACCTAAATAGTCGTCAAAAGCCGAGACGTCAAAATTGGTGACTCCGATTGTTATGCATAAACTTACAGGCGCACGGATAAACGTGCAGACGGCTACGCGAGGAGAACTGCATCGTTTGCGAGCGTGCTTCCACGAATCTCATCCCGTTTCCATGGACACGGCGCTGTTCTTCTCTCATAACGGGCTCCTCCCTTCCTTCTAACCCCTCCCCCCCCAACTCACATCCTTCCCCTCTTCCCACCCCCTCCCTTCCATCCAACCCATCCCCCCTACGTCACCCGGACGACTGAAAGGGACGCGACCCCTCCAAAGAGGCGATCGCACACCGTGGCTGCCGATCGTCACTGTGACTGAACTGTGGTGCGGTCACATTGGCCCGTGCACCACACCCCTACTCTCTCGCATTCCCTTAAACGACACGTCTAGGAACCCTTGTAAAACATACATTCATATTACCTTTACAGACTATATCCTTGCGGTGCTCAACATTTAAAATAAAAACAGCACTGACGATACATTGTTGATGAGTGATAGATGATTACGCAGTTATCAACATCTACATAACACCCCGCGAGCCACCGCATGGGCGTGTGGCATGGGGTGTTAGGCCACCAGCCGTGTAAAGGTGTAAGTTTTTTTGAGATGAAATGGTGACATGAATTATAGGAATGTATTCAGTGGAGCTCAATTTTTTATTGATGTCGCTTACTCTTCGCGGAACATAACAAGTTTTCGTACCTATCTCTTCGACAGTGTATCTCCCTTAGTTCATCGCATCTTTCAGACCTAGTGATGTAGTGAGGAGTCATGATAATATTCTCTGTGTCGCTCTGAAAAATATCAACCTAAGCCTAGCGTGTAGCCTCCGAGTCTCTAGGGGCTCCCACCTTAATCCCTCGAAAAGTTGTGAGACACTATTATGGACGCTCGTAGCAGTTTTTAACGAAGCGCGCTGCTTTCCTTTGTATTTTATTAGTTTTTTTGGTGAAATCTTGAAGACCAGGGTCCCAAATGCTCGCGGCGTATTCGAGATGTGGCCAAACCAGATCGAAGTAGCATCTCTCTTTGACTCTTCATCCGAGGACCTTCCTATAATACGTTTAATAAAACCTAGTTTCTTTAATGCTGCGCCACATATGTTTTGTATGTGTAATCCCCACGATATATCAAAAGTTAAGGTAATAATACATGCTACGCATAAAAAGCGTTTCATGATACTTTTATCCCATCAATACTTATCATTGTAAGGTTAATTCCTATTGAATTTATGTTGCACAAAAAAGGCATGATGCACATCTAATTCGCGTGTTTTCAACTTCTAGGTCTCATTATTACAGGAAGAATGAACGCTTGTACTTGTGAGAAATACATTCACTATTAAAACCATACAATATTAAGCCATTGAAACTTATTTTAAATGTGAAAACTATTAATGGACAATATCAATAACCTGTTTCGTTGCTCAGGAAATTGTAAACACATGTTACGATACTTTTTCCTGATATCACAGCGAGATATGGAGTTACACTGTACGTCTGATTCACAACTAAATAACTAATGTTCACAACTAATAAGATTCACCACTGAATACTCCAAGAATTGATGGTTCTTATGCTCCATGCACGTCAGCGACTGACGTTAGTTTTAGTTGGTGAAATAAAGGGCAGGAAAGACAGGCCAATAAACGTAATAGTAGAAAAATAATGAGATTTCCTATTCCAGTTTCTCCCTGACTGTTACGAGAATTCCCTGACTTTTCCAGAAATCTTAAAGTCCCTGACAATGCCAGGTGTTCCCGGAGTTACCTAACGATCGCCACCTTGACTTACATAAATTACCTTTATCATTAAGGAAAAAATTTAAATGCGTGCATAAAACCGTGGGCATTCTACGAAGAATTTTATGCTGTTTTCCAAAGTATGATTCATTGTTACCATTTTTTGCCACCACTCGAAAACCTTAGAATGGCCGAGTTTCAGTTCGTTGTTCACCTCGTGAATCTCTCCCAGATTCCCTTGGTCGAGCCGAGATGCAACATGCAGAAAACCAATCTATTTGGTAGACGATCTGAGCGCAGTATCCACATGTGCTGCTCCTCCAATGCGGCCCGCTGTCCTCTTATCGTCCAAATGCAACGGCACCAGTGGTAGACGCCGTTCCGAGCACTCAAAGCGGCGCGAGATTTTTTTTCCAACACGACAGCATCATGCTCAGATATGCAGCGTAGACGGTGAATTGTCTCCTTTCATTGTGTAGGTGAATGGGGCACAGGCAGCACCACGGTGCATGTGGGGACGCGTGCACCGCTGACGTCGCGGCGCCTCTTCATTAGCGCCGACCGATGCACACGTCCCAATAGAGCCGCGCTATCGATTCGCCGGCGCTCCCCTCGGTTCGCCACTCAGCGAGAACAGACAGACGAACCCCCCCCCCCCCCCGGAATCCGAGACGGGACGAATACACGTAAGCGACGACTAAATGACCCATTAAACTCGACGGAATATTAACACACTATCATATTTAACGACGGTACTTCATTCAGGCTAAACTTAACAAGGCAAATATTCTCTCTACGCGTCATTATGACCCGTCAACCGAGGACGATTGGAAGTAAGAACAGGGTGGCTACTGATATCCAATTTTCAAATTCCCTGACCTTTCCCTGACTTTTCCCTGAGGGATTTACCAATTACCCTCACCGATCGCCAAAAGATCAGCTATTATTGAAATATTTTATTCTGCCGAATTAAATTTTCTACGGCAGCTTTAAATTTTCTAATCATCGTCTCGTATTTTTAGAACTGCAAGCATGTCTATTCACTATACAGCTACTTCTCGACATGAGTTTCGGGGATTAAAAAAAAACGCGAGGTAAAATTTTCCGAATAACATAGCATCGGATTCCTTGTGATGAGCGTAATACATTGTGACCATGATTTTTAACACTACTAGGTAAATATTGCAATAAGAATATACAAAAGGGATACATTGTACGTCTGATTCACAACTAAATAACTAAGGTTAACAACAGAATTGATGGTTCTTATGCTCCATGCACGTCAGCGACGGACGTTAGTTTTAGTTGGTGAAATGAAGGGCGGGAAAGACTGGCCGATAAACGTAATGGTAGAAAAATAATGAGGATTCCTATTCCAGTTTCTCCCTGACTGTTACGAGAATTCTCTGACTTTTCCAGAAATTCAAAATTCCCTGACAATTCCAGGTTTTCCCTGACGATCGCCACACTGAAGATGGTCCAAAATTCCACACAAAAATTTCATTTTGACAAATATTTCTCCTGTGTAATAATTATAATTTATTTATCAGTAGCATTATTATAAAATGAAAGATACGTAGAAAATGTACACGTAGTGTTTATCACGCCGACCAAGGCTTCGACAAACGCCAATATTAAGGTACATGGGTTCATTTCTGCGAGCTTATTTCTCGATAGGAAACAGATTTTGCCAATTAACGACCTATTTATTATAAAGACGTATGCACACAACCCGGTAGGTGAAAATTGTATCCAGGAGGGATTCGAACCTGCGACCCTTGGTAGGCTGTGACATTAACCCACCTCCACCGAGGCTGGTTTCTTTCGTTTTTTTTCTTTAAATGTTTCCTCACTTTCTATAAATTTCAATTTCCTCAATGACCACACTGCTGACAATGACATTTCAGAGTTTAGCTTAAGTTGGCACATTGGAATAGATTGGCATTTCGTATATTGATGTGCATCATCATCGTTATTTTGAGATTTAAATATGGAAAAAAATTGGAAACTTCAAAATGGGGTCAGTTTATTCGGGTTTTTCCCGCGTTGATTCATGTTAACGGACAACAGTTTCGCTAACCTGACGACGCTAGCTGTAACGACAACAGTTTCGCTAACCTGACGACGCTAGCTGTAACGTTAGCGAAACTGTTGTCCGTTAATGAATCAACGTGGGAAAAACCAGAATAAACTGACCTCAAAAAATCACCGCGGAAGCCTCCGTACCAATTTCATAATAGTTAATTGCACCCACAGCAACCATGCTGAAAATCTCTCCAGCCACCAAGCGAGTAGGTAGGCTGCCTGAGCCAACTAGATGTATATATTTTGAATACATAAATGCTCTTCACAAGTATTGTCAAGACCAATAGCACGAGGTGGAAGACTAATTATCGAACATCTATCAAAATCGATGGTGTGTCCAAGATGACTTAGATATTGTACCAACAAGAGCAAATTATGGGACAATCTTTTTGCATTCCAACAAAATTGGATGTCTCACTTAAAGTATTTTTTTCACTCAGCGTAAAAAGAACGAGTATCCGAACTTGAAAGCAGACTTAAGACCATCGGGATCCCAAGACACTTAAACATGAAATACTGCGAAAATATTTTAAGATGCCGCAAGCACGTGATTAGAAATCAAATGCATAGACCGTGGCATACTAATTAGCATATATTCATTCAATTTACTGTGCGGTTGCCACTTTTAAAAATCCAAATATCAGCATTGTCCCGTAAAAAATTTTTAAGACGGTTGGACCGAATTATTTGTCGGGAAAATCAAATGGATTTTTATGTTCCTCTAGACGCACACGGCTGAGGAAGAAAAGAAAACGAAGGACCACATTGGCTTTCAACACCTGAAGGATCTTCCTTCTCTTCTCAAGGCTATCCTTGTAGTTGCAGCCACGACTTCCAACAATCTCTTTATTCAGCCTTCCTCTTCATTTCATTGTACGAGGTGCATCCCATTTCCATCGCCAATACTTTTAGAAGTTCTCGGTCGTCCTCTCTGTCTTTTGCCTAAAATTTTTCCTTCCATAATATTTTGTACGAAGCTGTCGTGCCTGAGTAAGTGTCCGATGAGCTTTGCTTTTCTTGTTTTAATTGTTTCCAATATTTCTCTTTCTGTATATACTTCATTTAGTACTTGCTCATTAGTTTTTCTGTCGGTCCACCTAGTTCTTGTAACCCTCCTCCAAAACCACATTTATGCAGCTTCAAGTTTGGTCATTTCACTGAAGGATCTAAGATGACTTAATTGGGCATTATTTTTCTGTACTTACATGACAAGCATACTTGGTGGTTGAAGATATCGGTCGAAAATGCGGCAACTTGCGACCAATATGCCCCTCGCTCCTTTACAGCGACGCCAACTTCTCATCCCCTTTTAAAGCAATAATTCTGCTATCTCATCCCTTCCGCTCGGAAAGCATCTTACGAGATGGAACACACAACCCCCCCTTATATATGGCCACCGCCGCCGCCCCGGAGAGCCTTGGGGGCGGCGGAGGGGCATTTAATGGCTCGCCAGCAGGTTTCCCTCGCGCGTAGCGCCCTTGCATCCCCACCCTCATTCGCTATCATGACTCATACTCTATTCCATCCCCCAGGGGGGGTGCACCCCTGTTCCTCCTCCTGTGTTATGTACGTGGCCCTCCCCGTCTCGAAGGGAGGGGGGGGGGTGAGCAGACCAAGTGGGGGTGCCCTACGGGAACGGCGAACCCCTATTTCAGGGCAATGTTGCCGAATTCGGGCCCTTTCGCCCAAAAAAAGGGATGTCTGGGACTTCTTACGCCCACTACATATAAAGCGTACCAGGGCAACCAACTTCCACATACTTAACAGAGTAACCATCGCAACTCTTTGATACCGCCTCCACGATTTGAGGGCAAACGACAATTTTTTTCATCGCTACATGAAAGATGCAAAGTGTCAATCGAGCAATAAAGGACATTCTACGGATGAAAAAGTGACGGAGAGACGTTACTTTGCTCTCGCTAATGCCCTGTTTACATTATTAGCTATTAACCAGGTTAACTCTTAACCCTAGTAAAAGTTTGCCGTGTGAAAGCAGGTTGGCCAGAGTCAACTTTTTAACCACGCTGGAATTACTCGGGTTGGCGCTGGTTACCATCATTTTTAACGCGTGTAAAAGCAGTATAGTTAGAATAATAGTTACGTGATCCAGTCCACTTGCAGCTTCTTTACTTGAAGCGTAAAATGTATTAAGAGAGTTTCTGTTGTCATATTTCGCATCCATGCATCTGTGCCACGTTGCTTGATGTATTTTAATGCATTAGTGTGAATGATGAACCGTATATTAAGTTCAAATTTTACCTTAAAAGCGCAATCGGGGATGGGTCATGGGCAGAACTTGTCGGAAAAAGTCGTTAATTCCGCTTCACATGTATTGAGGCAAGGACTCGAAATGGAAGTTATTCACAAATATTGAATGTCAAGATAACATCTTGAATTGTTTTTATCTATCATAAACGACATAATAACTTCATATTCTCGGGGTATCTTCATGGTAAAGTATAGCATAGTGTGACGTCGTTCCATTAAGGAAATTTACTCTCTCAATTTTCAACTTTCGATGCATAAAGTGATGTTTGGACATGAAATGATACGTGCATATTAAAAATACTAATGAATGAGAAGTCTAACCGTGCGAACGATTTGCATATTCAATCCTTTTTCTCGCCCATACAAGTTCCGTGAATAAAGCTGAATATAGCCCAGGAAACAAATGAAACGCGACTTGCGATGTTTGTTGTGCTGTGGGCTAGGTGGGCTGCATCACATTCTTGACTCTCCACCAGAGGCCACCAGCATGTTAACAAGGGTTAAATAATTCCATTTGAATGCAAGTTAGTTAAGCCGCAATATTAAATAATATTCTAACCCTAGTGATGTAAACGGGGCATAAGGCACATTTCGAGCACAGCAGACTAGATGCCGTTTCATGCGAAGCTTATTTCAGTAGTGAATATCGAACTAAACTCACGAGGCTTAAAATCGAAGGTTGTGATCGCAACCGACGACAGAACCGCATTCGATTACGAGAGGTGAACTTAAAAATAAGTACGGTGGTTATTATCCGTTTGCTGGATCCAACGACCAATCAGAAACAAGCAGGCGAGTCTAATGTTTCGAGAGAATACCGGTGGGGGACTTGAATTCTTTCCTATATAATCTTCGGTGGAGCTGTGTGAACCATAATCTAGAGAGCATCTTCTTGAGACCTTTTGAACTGGTTTCCTGAAGTTTGTTTTAAAGGCTTTTAAGAAAAACAATGTAAGCAGTAACAATGCAAAAACGATGTGACCCGGGGGATCGGGTTGGTGTGGGGACTAGAGTACTCGCCTACCACACGGGCGGCCAGGGTTCAAATCCCTGCAGAGGAAGATGTTTTTCAGAAGAACCCGATCCCTACTAGAGTGTCTTGTGGAGGGTACTTCAAGTACAGTACTCCGTCTGTCGGATGAGACGTTTAGCCGTGGTCCCCTTGGCGCCTTTCGTTAAGAGCAAGCTAATGCCGACGCCGGGTTTCTGTCCACCCTTCCTCCACCCTTACCTATCCCCTACGACGCAAATGACCTTAGAAGTCGTTCGCCTCCCCAAATATCCTATCCTACGATGTGACCCAATTCATTTACATTGTGTAGTTCAGCTAATGCCCGGGCAGCGCGAATGCGCTCTCATATCAGCTTCGCATAGACACAGGCTCGGGTGCATCGAATTCAAGGGCCTAAGTCGGTACCAAGTACAAGGCGCTGATACCAGGACTGAATTCAAGGCCAACTTACGCATTGTGTAAAGCTGCTTTAATATCGCTTCAGAAAATTTCAGGTCAGGAGAGTTTCAAGGAGGCACGATGATTTATACAAAACCCGCTCTAAATCGCTAGAGGGGATGGGAGCGACTATATGACAGTGATATAATTCTTCTGTTCGGCCAATAGATACAAAAATGTATTCTTCCCATGCACAATTCTTCAAACGAATATGAGAAAGGTCTCCGGGTGAAAGAGTGAAAGAGAAACGTAACTTCGACATCAAATAATCAATATAATCCACGTTCATCCTTTCCCAATTTTGATTCCTTTCTTTTGACCACTGTGCAAACTCTGCCTGCCACACACCACAGCGGCGGCGTATTGAGACATCCAGCACAGAAGCAGGCCTGCAGCTCAATCGGCAAAAATGTCAACTTATGGTGATAAACAGAGGTCCGAACTGTCGACTTAATCTCATTCAAGACATACCGGTAAAGGAAGAAGTCGTTTACCTGGACGCACTATTGTCAAACAGGGGTGGCAGTGAAAAGGAAGTCAAGCGGAGAATAGCGATGGTCAAAACCTCAGTCGGAAAACTGCAAAAAATATGGATGAATAGGGGAATCTACATGTCCACCAAAATTAGGTCGGTTCGAGCAATGGTCTTGTCCATCATGACCTATGGGTCGGAGAGCTGGACAATCACAGCAGCCATACGGAAGAAGATTGAGGCTTTCGAGCTCTATTGCTTCCGAAGAATGCTTCGAATATCATGGACGGAACGAAGGAACAAACGTGTCCATTCTCGCCCAGCTGAAAATTGTGGACAGAGACAGACTGCTGCCAACAATATATCGTAACTCCCTCAAATACTTCGGCCACGTTGTGAGGCGTAATGGCTTAGAGAATATATAGTGCTCCAAGGCAAGAAGGTCCAGGGCAAAAGAGAGCGAGGTCGGGCACCGTTAAGACTGAAAGACCAAATAAAGACACTCACTAATCTAATTCTGAGTGAAGCAGTCCACGCGCCCCAAGATAGAGGAAAGTGGCGCCAGATAGTCCGAAAAAAATAAACTTAGTCCATATGGGTCACAACGCTCAATACCGAGCCAATTACTGAGAGAGAGAGATGTATTGACAACGTGACTTAATGCCCATTACATGCACTGCACTTATACGAGTATTTAAGTACAGCCAATGAAAACCATTTGATGGTAGCTTTCTGCTTCAAGGCTACCTAAAGCCACTTGCAAATACCTCATTATTAATATAAGTATAAACTGTGTTTGAAGTAAAAAAATCATTACTATTTACAAGCTTTCGTTACGTTTTCAAAGAAGCATGCAATTTCACAGCGGAATCAGTGGCAATGAATGCAGAAAAATACAGAGCAATTAACTGAGGAGATGTGGATGAAGTCTTCCAATATCACATATCACGACTTTCGACATCGTCCACGCACTAATCAATCGTTGTTTGCACACAGGACCAATTCCGCAGCGTCCGCGCCACCGTCTCTCACTACGTCGTCTCCACGGGAACCGTTTTTCTTTTATTTTTCTCAGCCGTCGACATCTCTTCTCCCGCGGGAGAACAAATCGATCGCAGCGCCGCACGTGAGCGGGGTCAAGCAATTGCGAGAGTGTCCACCGTCGACAATTTAAACCAGGAAATGATTCCCTCCTCCCATAACTACCGACACCGGCAGGAGAGAGGACATTGGGCATGAAGACAGACACAGAGAGGCGATGGGCTCCAGATTGGAAACGATTTTCTGGGGAGGGAGAGAGAGAGAGAGAGAGGAGAAATGGAGAAAAATAGGAATGGAAACGAAAGGGAGACAAATAAGAGAGGCGTTTTGAGTACTGCAGAGGGGTGACTGGAGGAGGAAAACAAATGAAGTTGGCGCAGGAAATGAAGAGGGGAAGTGATTCGGAAGAGTGTTTGGAGGCAAAGCGAACGCCAAACACTAGCGGGCGACTGAAATCGTGATGGCCGATGAAATGAAAATGTTGATGAGTACCTGGAGAGGACTCTCGGGACGAAATTCATTTTTAAGAGGCATTTGGTTACACTTACGAGTTGAACATCCCAGAAACAAAACACATTCGATGTGTTCGCTCTTTCCGCCCGCAATTGGGAGAAACACGAGAGAAAGAAATGAAAACCGGAACACGAAATAGTGGACTGTATTAAATGGCCTTGTGCAATTCATGACCCACCTACGTTGTCTCCTACGACTGGTGGTACTTGGCTCCTCAGTCGGCGAGACGATCTCTCTCCCATATCACCAGAGTGACTGACATATCACCAACAAACCAAAAGAGAAATGGCACAAAACACAAGAAAACTTCCGATAGATGTCGCGTAACAGGAAAGCCACGAATTGCACTCTGGTGGCCAACAACGCAACAAATTAGTGGCACGAATACCAAACACGATGAGAATGGAAATGATTCGCTCCACATCCTAAAAAAATACTCATATTACAGAGACAGGATGTGCTTTGGGAAGTATCTCCGAATCTTCCGTAGGAGGTATTATGGGTGTGATTTCAAGCATGCTTTGACTCTGATGGACACATTTGATCGCCGCTGTTACTCGCCTAATCCTGACCCCGAGAAACGTTGTCGTATACCGAGCGTGGGATGAGATTTGAAATCTAATGGTGCTCAAAGAGGCATGTATAGTTGTTTCATTGCTGCAACTAATGCCTAAGGCTGCTTCTTATCGCGGAGTCAACCGCATTTTGTTTAAATTCGGCGTTTTCATGTCACCTGAAAAATGTCATGGATAAAATGCCTTGGTTGTCACAGCTTCGTAAATCTTTAATGGCGAATCCATGACAATCAGACAGAAACTTTTTGTTATGACATCCTTAAATAAATCTCCACAAAACACACCTCCTGAATAACACCGAGCGTATAACACTGCGAGAGGAAATTTTGTTACTGATGAATACAAAATGGAGCAAATTCCACGAGTACAATATTCATTACGATCTAGTTTTCTCTTGATACAGCATCATTCAGTCGCGTGATCATCCCATGACAAGCGAAACCTGGGTCGCAATACATACTGCACTCCGGAATTCGCTCAATTCTGTGATTTTTCAGTGATGTTTTGTTTCCACACGATATCGCCCGAGTCTTCAGATTTTGGAAAGTTTGGTAACTTAATGAAATAGTATTAATAATATTCTCATAACACTGTGAAAACAAATTCAAATATAACGCACAAAAACTAAAATGTACTTTTGCTAAGTGATAGAGACAAGTGCACATGTGGTCAACCACTGTATCAACCAGAGACATTAGAGACAAGCTAATAGCCGGAGATTATCAGAGCCTGGACGGGATAATGGGTTGCGTAAAAGAGGTTTGGAGTCCCACTGCCCAGCTCCTTACCTTCAGCAAATATTTGTCCCCGTTTTCAATGAATACCTTGGCATGTAGGTCTACCTATCAGACTATTTATCTCTGAATTCTGACAGGTAATACTTTTATGTGGATCGTACACCAAACTTCCGTTAGAGATTCACACCCGAGTAACCTATAAATTGTTGGGCGAGACTACAGTTTATCGAGAATCATACCACTAGACTTTCCAGTTCCCACAGTAGAGTTTTAATAATGCAATTAACCCACCATAAATACATAAATGTTCAAATCATCTGATAACATATACGATCTCGTTAGCTTATGGGGCATCATAAAATGTTCATCGCATTTCCCTGAATGAGTCAGACCACTCAGATGACACATCGGAGTGACTAATGCGGACAAGTATTGATTCTCCTCACTGAAGGAAAAAAATTAAGGATAAACAGCGAAATATTTCGACGGGTAATCAAAACTCGGACACTGGTTACTTTTTTTTATTTATTTTATTTATTTTCACTATCCCGAATACAGCACAATGTGCCAATTTAAGTCGGGTGGATAACAGTAACAACGGACACGACACAAACACCCATGTCCTGGGCAAAATAATATTCTACCCAGGCGGGACTCGAACCCGCGACCCTCGGGTTGCGTGTTCAAAAAAAAAGAAGAATCATATTCATTGAGCGCAGGGGACGTATGTTTCATTGCCTTCTCAGGCAAAGCTTGATGAGCAATGTTGAGAGGGACTTTTCAAGAGGAAAACTTTGCGTAAAGTTACCGACTCACAAGTCGCCGCATGACTCAAACCACAAAAACACAGCATAAAGGAAAAATATGCCATTAGAGAAGTGGGACCACCAGTCATGGAGGAAGCAAGAAGGAAAGAGTGCCTTCTACGAAAGAAAAGTCCACCGACAACGAGCATCAAAGGCTTGGAAGCAAAAGCGTACTTCATTGAAATAAATAGACCCAAGGTTACTCTGGTACGACACTGAAGTCTGGAAAATAACAGCAGCAAAGTAAAAATGGATGTAAACAATAGGGAGATGTGGCGTGGCGAGGAGTGAAATAATTATACGAACGGAAGAGAATCGTCAAAGAAGGAAGTGTGTGTGTAGAGTTGAGACAGTTCGAGCAAGATGTCGTTTCACAAATGGTTTAATGAATTTCGTCTCATTTTAAGAAAATTTGTTACCTTTCCTTTCTTTTTTACCTTTTTACCTTTTTACCTTTCACAAGATCCCAACACACACCTGCCACTTACCGCAATACATTTCGTGATCTTTACCGACAATTATCAGCCATTTAACATCTTAAATGGTACGGGTACGCACTGAAGAAGGACATTATTTGAAAAATGAGTAATTGCCCAAAGATATTGTAACATTAACAAGTGAAGCTAAATTTTGTCAAATGCTGATTAAATGGTTTTTTAATACTGAGGATGTTTTCCATTTATTTTTGAAACAAGTGTGAATATGTAATAATGATACTTATACCTTTTGAGCATATAACCGCCAATTTTTTTAATCGAGTGGGTAACCGAAAGCGGGAATTCCCAATGGGGTACCTATATTCCAGGCAATTTTTTTGTGGTTAATTTATGTAATAACCCATGTATAACTTGTTGACGTGGAATAAATTTCTTATTATATATTATATAATTATTATTAATTTTCAACCCATATATCGGCTAAGAACTTTAATAATGGATATCTTGAATGTTTTCTTAACTATTTCATAAATATATCAACTTCTCAACCCGGGAAGTTTTGCAGGATCACCAAAAATACCTTCTGATTCAAAGGTTTTTCCCCAAACGAGGTGAAAAGATGAGTCCAATTAAAGACATGCATTCACACGTAGTTAACTACAGAGAATTTCAGTCATACACAGCAATATAATCGCTCCATTAATATTGAAATATTTCCTCCATGCTTCTTACAACAGCTGAGATACAAATAATTCGAATATGGCCTCCATAAAGACTAGGGAAAAATCTCCCTTAGACTGCCCCAAAAGGGAAACGTTAATTAAGTTCGTCCTCAAGCTGCAGTCCACTTGACGAGAATATAATAGAATAAACATTTATTTCACTCTAGGACACAGGTCCCTTAGAGCAACAATACATTAAAATAAAATAGCAGCGAGGTAATAAACAGATGAACACATTATTTAGTTCAAATCAAAAAATAAATAGAGATTAATAACATACAATGTATAAAGAAAAAGGTAAAAACAACTACTCTCATTGAAAAAACAATAACTGTACGCGTTTTAGAGCTGAACTCAGAGATACGTATAAGTACAAGATATATATATGGATACATGATACAAGATTAAAAAAACATAAAAAGACCATGAGGGGGAAAAAAATATTTTTGTCAAATAAAAAAAATTGGCAATTCGAATAAAATTTTGAGCAGGCTATAATATTCTGGAATACATTCATTCAATAAGATTTCATACAATTTAGATTGTAAAATTGCCAACGAGCGAGATTTCCTCACATCAACTGGAATGGAATTCCAAAGTTGTGAGGCGGCGGCCACGACAAACGACTTGTATGAAATGTAGTGGTTCGGTGAGTCGGAAGTCGAAGGTTATTTGGTTCTGTTCTAATAAACATAGCATGATTGGAAGTTCTTTTAGAAAACACAGAAGACGAGACAGGGAGGGCGTCAAGACTCGTCTAAGCCAAAAGCACTCCGTTCCTACAGATTCAACCTCGGAAAGGTTGGCATCACTGCTAAAAGCAGAGGGGATGATGTGTGTGTGGGGATGGGGGGGGGGGTGCAAAACCCACCCCTTCGCAAGAAATAGAGGGGGTGGATGAGGGTGGAGAGTTGATGCGTTCGCGGGAAAGGCAAAAGAGGGAGAGGGGGAGGGGGGGGTGCGAGAGTGGTCTGGCTTCGGAAGAGATTGATTAATGGTTGCGCTCCCCGCACAAGAAGAAGGGAGGGTGGGGCAGAGATTGGGGAATAGGGTGGAGGGGAAGGAGGGAGGGTTGGGCAGGGACACGCATCATATCCCCCATTGGGATATACGGGGGGGGGGAGGGAAATAATGATTGAGAGAGAGGGTTGTTGCTTCGTCGCTTCTGCCGAGGTGGCCAAGAGAGTGTTTTCCAGAGAACTGCAACTTGAAAGGCAACCAATCCCGCCGTGCGCGCGGACGCCTTGGGACTCCGAAATACGTGAACGCATTTTTCAGGAGAGCTGAACTGAAGTGCGCTCCGCGATTTTACTTCACTATGGGCTCTCATGGCGTGCTCTTATTAGCAGAGGGCGTTTCCAGCGCAACGCGTATCAAGTGCGATATCTTCTAGTAGTGACAACATGTGTTATCTAATCATGGAAAAAGCTGTCTGATGACTTCATGCAATAGTTGTTTACCCATTAATCGGGTATCCAGTTTTAAATACCTGGGAGTAACCTTGGCTGAATCCTTGAAATGGTCACAACAAATTCACAATGTAACAAATATTATGCGATGAACTCAACCAAATTTTTACTTTATGAGAAATAAATGTCCATTATATTTTTTGAGGCAAATATATAATGCTTTAGTCACATTCAGACCAAACTATGGTATTTTCTGTTGGGGTGGAGATTATTTACACTCCTTAAAACCAGCCGTACTTCTTCAAAAGAATATTATTAGAATACTTTTTGAAAAAGAGCCGTTTCGAAAGCTCTTTTCCACTTTTTCTTCAACTACAGTTGCTCCCATTGAGACATTTATACATTTATAAGGTCCTACGACGTTTTTATGTAAGAAGTGGAAATGCTGGGTTACTACTGTATTTGCCTTCTCCCTTCAACCTTCGAAAATCTCGTGTACCCTTGCCCAAAACAAACCTAACATTACTTAAACGATGTTTTTTGTATGCCGGACCTAAAGTGTACGATTTACTGCCTACTTCATGTGTTAAATCCAAATCTGTTAATACAGTATTGAAAAATATACAATCTTGGTTATTTACTCAAGAAAGTTTAGAGGATACCTTGTTATAATTGTATGTGATAAACTTGATAATTCCGCTTAAAGTACTGATAACCTCATGTAATATTGTGTATATATTTCCATGTTTAATTATGTAAAAGACTAATGCATAACTATTGACCAAATGATGGTAGTCTTAATACAGGTCCTCCTTTTATGCTACCTAATATTACTCATGTTGTAAAGATTAATGTATGTCTAATTGTGTTGAGTAATAAAAATTATATTATATATTTAAGAAATCGGCATCATATAGAGAAAATGTACCTTCATTGGGTAGGCTACTTAAACATTTTATGTAAATATCCTAAGTATTTTTTTAGTTTGATGGATTTTCTCGGGATGGTAATGCTCCTGAACATTTTCATTCAAATGCTTAAGTTACCCCATTAAAGTTCAATCGAATTTATTTACGATTTAATAGCCTCTGCCCTCGCATGCTGACACAGGAATTACACTGTGATGAATGATAGATGAGATATTCACATAAACTTCTCAAAATGAGCGCGTTTCGTTAACCTTTGCGCAAGGAAATAGTCAGCTCGCAAGAAGTCTTGATGCATATAACATTGCCACGGTATTAGCGACGCGGAGTCACCCGCAAGAGAGCACACAAGGGCGAAAGTCCACACAGGAAAAAACCATTCGCTTAGTTTGGTACTCAAAACATCGACCGCTAGATATCCAGCCAAGTAAATCAGTCTGTTTCGATGGTTCGAGCGAGATTTTTCACTTACTCCGAATGGAGGCCATACTGCAATTTAATTGTCATATTCGAGTATCTGTAACAAGCAAGAAATTAATACTGTAACATCAATGGCGAACAATAGTTATACAACTGAAATTATCTGAAATGAAATCATTCTACATTATTTATTCAAATCTGCAAATAAGTCCTTCACATGACTCATTGTTTTCCTCGCCGAACAGTAAAAAAAACCTTTATGACAGAAGTTTTCTTGAGGATATGTAAAAAAATACCACGGTAAGTAATATTTAATTCTTTAATTACTGACGATATCTAGGCCTTTTGAAAATCCTCATTTTCATGCAAAGTCTCCCTGAAGTGCAAACCATTGGCCATTGAAGATGGTTTCCAATTTTGACAAATATCTCGAGAATCAGAGCGGAATTTGGCTGATATTTTAGTTATACTTAGAAAGGAGAGATATTTTAATTCTAATCCATCTTAAATTCTAGGCGAAATGATATCTCACTCGAAAGAAGAGGAAATTTCATTTTATCATGATCCTATTTATTTATTTATTACCCCACTAGAGCATTTATTTATACATAGATATATATTTATACAATCAGTCGTTTAATTTATTGTTGTTATCTCGCCTCGATTTTTATCAGTTTTATGCATATCTCGTTTTCATACTCGTTACTATGTATTTTAACTGATCTATATTGTTTTTGTTGATTTTAACCTATTCTCTGTTATTCAACTGATTGCTTTTAAACCTTATACCTCAGAGGATGTCTATTTTATATCACATTGTTGCTTATTTATTACATCCTTTTATCACTGTTGCTATTAATTCGTTTTATCTTGTTGTTTTTTTAGGATCTATTACATGTTATAATCGGAACGTTTTCTGATAAACTCGTGCGGAGTATAAACGATGGGAACCGGGCCATCGGAGGAGATCGCTGTTCCTGGGCATCCAGCCGAGTCCCAGAAACGAGGCGACCTCCATGGCCGACGATGTAACCCTTGCAGAACTGTTATTATTACTAAATGATATGATATTTTTTTTATTTTTGACTATAAACCTATAATAAATTGAATAAAAAACTCTGTAAAGAGCCCTGGGGCGGGGGTAAAGGGAGCCACATTCCCTCATCTGTCCCACGTGAAATAAACACTAGTCTAGTCAAGTCGAACTGCCATTTGCAACCCAGGCCTTCTCTTCACCTGTGGATATTTCAGACACTCATTCACTTTGGATGAGTCCTCGGCGCGATGTCGAGGGATCCGGGGTCGAGTCCCGGTCTCCGTGAATGACTTTTCCTCCGAGAAATTTTGCTCTTATAAAAGAAAAAAAAACCCACTCTCATAAAAAGGGAAGAAGCGTATCCCTGCCTATGACAATGGCTTCACTCTAAAGCCCATGTCCCACGACAAAAGTTCCCCTGAAGTTTTAAGTCTAACGATAAAAATTGCACACGATTACACTATTTTTCGCATGACAAATCTTGCCGGGGGTATCTAAGGCGCGAGGAACTCTGGGACAAATGGCCACAATAAATACTCAATGTCTCAGCATAAGACATTGACGGCGCAGATGAAGAAGATCGGACTGGTATCAATAGTTGATGGGTGGGCGGGGACTTCTGAGGTGAAGGGCCTCACATTTGGACCACAATTGATCCATTTTGACCATCATCATTGGGCCCCGATCCGATGACGTACTCCGGCAGACCACACGATGTCCACCCGTAAAGGGAGCCGGCGGACACCCTAACCCAAGAATATGGGCAATGGGCTTGGCCGGTTCTCAACAAATTTGTGGTAAGTCTTCGCGCAAGCGATACTGGCGGGGACTCGTCAAACGTTGCTGGGTAAACCCAACAGCTACGAGGACTAGGGGTAGGCGGGGGCCCTTTTGTCGTCCTTTTGACGGCAATCCGCCTCATGGTGTCGGCCTCCTAGTGGCTGCGTTTTTCGCTAACCCTTCCCACTCCTGTTACCCATTTTCCCACTGCCTTCCTAATCCCAGGCGATAAGCGAGAAGCTTCTAGACCGGGGGGTAAGCTTTTAACCTTGGCGAGGTGACTCGAACAAAGTGGTATCAATAGTCGCAACTTCGGGCAATAGTGAAAGTTCACGGAATCAGCCGGGGAACAGCGACGTGGAAGGCAAAGGGGAAATCACTGCATTAACCCCCTTAAAATATGCAGCCATGCATTATAACTATTTACGACATGATTGCATTACTCGAGGTAAAATAGTCCGGACGTCAGGGTGGGGACAACTGTGAGGGGGAGTCACTAAGTACAAGTGCACGACAGCTCACGGGACCAAAAAATATCGCAGCAATTCATGTACACGATGAAATGACCAATTGAAAGTTGAAACACGATGAATACTAGTAAAATTGATTTAAAACAGCTGTTAAGGTAATTTGAGCGATACATCATTTTATCTAGAAATCAGTGAATTCGGTCTCATTTTAAAGAAAAATATATCACCCTTCCATTGACAACAAAAATTCAACCCCTAATCACATTACTTTCCGAGATATTGATCAGAAAATGCCAGCCCTTTTACATGGGACACGGTACGTGTATGCTCTCCAGAGAGACCTTATACTAAACATGAGGCATTCCCTACACTTAGATCTCGTCAAAAAATCAACAGTGAACAATTAGTGTATTTTCTTAACTATTATAGAAAAATATCACATTGTCATCGCAGTAAATTCTTCGGGATCACAATAAACCTTCCGTTTTCATGGAGTTGCAAACGCACCGCGCGAAAAAACTAAGTCAAGTTAAAGACTTATTTAGATATTTTAATTTTATTTCTTATAATTTCTGTCATGTAAAACTATATTATTGCACCATAAATAATGCAATATTTAATTCGTGTGTCTCACAGCTGGTGAAATTAAAACGTATATATCGAACATGGTCTTTATTATGATTAGGGAACCATCTCGCTCGCACTACCTAAATACTACGTTATTGCTTGTCATTAGACTTATCCCTACGGTTGGCGCTGCATCTTCTCCATTGCCAAGTCTGCCATCACAAAAAAATTAAGCCGATCCTCAATTCGGACTATCATACAACTACGTGCAAAAAATATCGCTACTTATACTAATTCCAAATGATGCAATAGGTAGAAAAAGGCGTCGCGTTAAAGAAACCTCCAGAGGAACTTGCGCCGTGGGACATGGTCTTAACACACAAGATTTATTCATTTATTTCACCACCAAAAACGGCACAAAGGCTATTACATTGGCTGACATAATAAATAAATAAATGAAATTTTCAAACAAAAACATAATAAACATTAAATAAGAGAACAATGAGACGAGCGTAAGAAAGGGCCTTTGGGGATTGGAGAGGGGTGGATCATTCAAGTGGTGTTTCAGGGAGGATTTGATAAAGGTGGCAGAGGAGAGAAGGTCCAAGGAAGGATATTTCGAGGCCAAGGAGTTAAACTAGGAGGGGATTCGGTGGAAGTGAGAGCGCTGGGAGATGGAAAGACGGAATCGGGGAGTATGCAGTCGACAGTTTCTGCGTAATGGACGGGGAGGAACATGAATGCGAAAGAGAGGGAGTATTTCATTGGTCCGTAGAGATCCGCTGATCATCATATCTGATAGGACACGGCGGTGAGTTACGTGAGAAATGCCAAGGGAGGAAAGGATGAGGTCACGGGGAGGGAAAAGATAGGTCATGTATATACAATGTTTCTTTCAGTCAAAGAGTAAAACCCTTCACTCAAGAAAAGACAAAAGAAGTAAGTAAACTTGACACGAGAGCATCGTCAAAGGGACCAGACCAGCAGATGGAACTGCCTTCAAAACAGTTCAGGAGAGCGCCACAATCATTAGTGGCGAAGCGGAAAAGCTTAAATGTCATGAGCGATGCACTCTAGTTTCCTCTGCCTTTGAAGACGGCAGATGCACGAATGGAAGCCAACGTTTTGTTTTTTTGCCACCCGGGTCCTGTGACAAAAGATCTTCCGTCGGCAAAGAGAGGAACACGGTTACCGAGGCAAATATCCATGGGATTATAGGTTTCCTCCTCGAATCAAATCATTCCAAACACCGCCGATAAAATTTTCCCGTTTTATGAGGGGAGAGTTGAACTGTCTTCCACACTCGACAGATGGCGAATTATTCCATTCGCCTGAGAGACTACTTTTGAAGAACAACAGTATCAAGCAAAAAAATGGCTACACGTAGATACATTGAAATTAGCAATGCACGGGAGACTTTCAGCAAGAGACACTTATGTCGGAATCTGAATCACCCGAACGAAATGAGGAAATTCATTTGTGTAAGGAGTAAAGAACGAATGAACCTTTTAAAAACCCAATAACAACATCCAGCTCTACTTCCAGATTTACTCTTGATTGCAATTATGAAATTTAAATAAAGCAAAAAAAGAAACCTCTGCACTGATACCAATCCATTTACTACGGTAGTAAAATTAAGGGTCATTTAGTTGGCCCAGGGGCTCTTAGGGCCCTAAAGCATTGGGTCCAACGGATTCCTCATACCCTTAAACCTTAACATATCCACTCTCAGGAGAAACGGTTCCGTACTTTTCGAGAAACTTTTTACATACCTACATGCATGTATACAAATATTGCCCGGTAAATAATCGAAAATAATAAGACACAGTGCGTCAAATTTGTGACTTTGGTTTGCTATTGACAATAAACAAAACATTCGCAGGGGAATAAGGTGAGCATATTCTCCAATTAAACTCGTGATTGCACACTAGCATAAGGGGAAATAATGTTTCCTTGAGCATCTTCCAAATCTGAAATCTCACCGGGGAAAGTATCGGGCATTAGTTAAATGTAGTCAAAGCAAGATTCTTCCAAAGTCATAATAGTTGTAAGAATCATCAAATAAATGACGTAATATTTATGACGCAAAATCATAGCAATTCTCAGTAATAAAATAAATATATTTATGTCTTTAACTTGACTCATTTTTTCACCGGACAGTAAAAAATCATCGCGACAGATATTTTCTTTTTGAGTTTCTGCACATATTGCTGCGGTGGGTGATCGACTTAATTTTTTTAAATAACTGAGAAAATATACACGCTACACGCTCATATTTCGGACGATATTTAGGCATAAAATTGTCTCATTTTTTAAATTAGTGTATCTCGCGTGCGTTTAAGTCCCGCATTCCATGGAAAACAATCTCTTCATGCTATCAAATATCTCTAAAAGTAAGTTAGTATATTTGAAACGTTGCGGTCTCATTCTTTAAAATCAGATTAAATTCATCGGGATCTAGGAGAAATGATATGTCAATAACGCAACAAAAACTGTACATACATCTGCATCTACAAACTACCCCACGAGCCACCGCATTGACGTGTGGCAGGAGGTGGTAGGTCACCAGCCATAAAACGATGTAAAATTTTTGGAGGTGAAGTGGTGACATGTATTATGGGAGTGTATTTAGAGGAGCTCAGGATTTTTTGTGGTCGCTTATTGTGCGCGGAAAGAACGATTTTTAGTACCTATCTGTTCGGCAGAGTATCTCTCTTATTTTATCGCATCTGTCAGACCTAGAGATGTAGTGAGGCGTCATAATAATATTCTCTGTGACGCTCAGAAAGACACCAGTTCTGAATATCTCAAGCAGCCTAAGCCTAGAGTGCAGCCTCCGAGTCTCTAGGGGCTCCCACCATAATCCCTCTAACAGTAGTGTAACACTATATGTTCATTCGTAACGAAGTTTTTTTAACGAAGTTTTTTACGAAGACCAGAGCGAAGTAGCATCTCTCTTTGACTTTTTCATCCGAGGACCTTCCAGTTATACGCTTAACAAAACCTAGTTTCTTAAATGCTGAGCCGCATATGTTTTGTATGAGTGTCCCTCACGATATATCTGAAGTTAAGGTAATTCCAAGATATTATACTGTATTTGAAGAATTTATGTTAACTCCAATCACAGTATATCTATTGCATTTGTGTGATGACTTTCGCAGGAAGTGAACTGTGGTGCATTTACTAATATTTAGTTCTAAACCCCACCCCTGGCACCACGAATGAACGTTGTTAAGGTCAGATGACAGAACTTCAGAGTCCGCGTCTTCGCTTATTTCACGGTAGATTACTGTATCGTCTGCAAATAATATTAATTTACTGCTAGTTCGAGAACATACATAAATGTTTACTAAGCAACGTAATCTTTCTTCCATGAGTCTTGAGTTTCGCTGAATCTGTTATTTGGAAATACATGCATGTAAATTAGTTGGCATTCGTTACATTGGGTGACAAGACTCACTTACACCTCCCTCCCCCGCCCCTTTTCCTCACCCGCTTCCAATGGGTTGAGTCATAAATCGATCGCGATGTGGGAGTGGGCGGGTACAGGGAGGAAAAGACATAAGGAGTCATCAGACACGCCCATTCATTCCCTTCCACAAATGTAATCCAGGTTGCTATGGGAATGGTGAACAAAGAATGTAGTCTGTTCCCGGGAGCAACCTTCTCCATGAAGCAGCTTCCCCTCTGCAACTATTGAAGAATGGACAATGAGCGGGTTGAAAAAATGTGCGATACAATAATAATGTCGTCTTTATTTATTGAGCGATATTAGGCCTGTACAGTCCTCTCTTCCATATAACTCATTTCACAAACACCCATGTCCTGGGCAGATAATTTTCTACCCAGGCGGGACTCGAACCCGCGACCCTCGGGTTAGCAGGCGGGGACTTTACCCCGCCGCCAACGGGGCCGACTTAGTTAATGCTTAGTGTTACGACAATTTAAAAATTAACACGATACAAACGAAATTATTACATGATTTAATACAAGAGTACATTTCATAGTAAAGCTGGAAAAAATATTAAAGTAGTCCGAGCGTATATAGTTCCCTAGTCATAATAGAGACCATATTCGAATTATACGTTTTAATTTCACCAGCCGTAGGACACACGAATTGATTATTGCATTATTAATGTGCAATAATATAGTTTTACTTGACAGAAATTGTAAGTAAATGAAAATATCTAAATAAGTCTTTAACTTGACTTATTTGTTTCGCGCGGTGCGTTTGAAACTCCTTCAAAACGAAAGGTTTATTGTGATCACGAAGAATTTACTACGGTGACAATATGATTAATTTTCAAAAATATATGAAGAAACACACAAACTACACACTGCTGAATTTTTGACGAGATCTAAGAGTAGGAAGTGCCTCATTTTTAATATAATGTCTCTCTGGAGTGCATACACGTACCATATCCCATGTAAAAGGGCTGTTTGTATTTTTTTGGCAAATATCTCGGAAAGTAATGAGATTAGGGGTTGAATTTTTTCTGTCAATGGAAGGGTAATATATTTTTCTTCAGAATGAGTCCTAATTCATTGATTTCTAGGGAAAATGATATTTCGCTCAAACTACCTTAAGACTTACTCGAGTCGAGAGAGTAAGAAATACTTCCTGAACGATACAGGACGAGAATTATTCAGCGAAAGTTGAAATGATTTCACAGTCCTACTCAATTCATATTTCATTCAAAATAATTTCACGAAAAGAATCTTCATGCATTAATTTTTTTTAAATATCATACTACAGCGGCACGGTAAAAAAAAATAAATCAGCCTTAAAGCAAGTAACAAGATAAAATAAAGAAGGGTCGCTCGCTCTTCAAAATATCAAATGTAAGGAACAATCTATGGCCGTCCTTTGATCAAGACGACTAATGCGTAAAGTGGAATCACCAACCACAGGCTAACACAGATTGAGTCATCGCTAGCATATTTCGATCTGCCACAACACTTTAAATAGGGTTTATTGGAATATGCCAATAAGGAGACCATTCCTCGAAGAATGAGAACCCATTATGCGAAGAGCTCAAATAAAAACCATCAATTTCTGGCCATAAAACGATAAGCACACCTCTCAAAGACTCTAGACCTGGTCTTGAACAATTACATCGCCATGAGGCCTTCGATTCTACCGCCGTTCCCGACAGAAGGGATTTCACGAGGCGGGAACCAGTGAATGAAACAGATCCGACACTTAAAAAAAGGAGAGATTACCTTTGGCCCATGTGAGATAGTGTATTCGACATATTAAAGTATCCAGTTCACCAGCCCACGCTGTCTAACGGGACAGGTTTTCGAATCGGAGCACATTACCATCGCTCATAAACTATATCGCCAACAACATCTGGTTTCGGGGACCAGCTGCGAGCCATAAATTTCACGTTCGTTTTCTTGAGCTCGAATTCTGCGAAGTCATAAGGACTTCGTGGAAAAAAGTCACGTCATTCTAAAAAGAAATCGGCACTGAGTTCAACTTAAATATAAGGTCGATTCGCAAAACACGTCGTGTACAAAGTTTGTCATACGAGGCATGTTCTTTCAAGTAAGTACCGTTTTGAAATTCGGCCACTTCAGTGCTGCGTTCGGCACGTGGCGCATGAGCGCTTCGTACCTACATCTGTTAGAAAGCCACAGACGCCAGTATGGAAGCATTCGACCGTGTTTACATTTGTTTGTGAGCATTTGAAATGCCTCCGCCGATTGAGAATCCCGTCGACTGTGAAATTCGCGCTGTGATTCGTGTTCTTAGTGCTAAAGGCGTGAAAGCGGCTGAAATTCATCGTCAGATCAGTGAAGATTATGGAAAGAATATTATGAGCGATGGAATGGTACGGAAATGGGTTGGAGCTTTTAGAGAATCCAAAACAACAGGCATGGCACGCTGAGTAAGGGTATCGTTTTGCTCCATGACAATGCCCATTCACACACGGCTGATCAAACTCAAGATCTCATCATCGGATCATTTGGCTGGGAACAACTTGATAACCCTCCGTACTGTCCCGATCTAGTGCCCAATGACTAACCTCTGTTTTTATATTTAAAGATGTAACTGGGTGGTCAGCGCGACACCACGACAACGATGATGAGGTCAAAACGACCGTGTTGCAGTGGTTGTCAAACCAGGCGGCAGACTTCTATGAGGATGGGATTCAAAAACTGATACTACGATGCGATATTTGCCTTAATATTAGTAAATTCTACGTAGACAGTAGATTAAGGTGTAAAAATAATTGTTTATGAAAAGTATGCATGTTTTGTTTGTATTTCAAAACGTTACTTAAAAAACACCCCTCGTACATTGTGGAGAGGAGTGCAATTGCTTCCTTCATTTCAGCATCTGTATATTTCTTAGCGCGCCAAACTTGCCCAAAACAAAAAAAAATAGAAAAACGTCCGTTCAAAAGTGAATTCTTGAAAAGCTGAGATCTCATTCTTTAAATTGGACTAAATTCATATTTTCTGATTTTAGTTTCGCCGTGGACTCCTGAATGATGCTGCCGAACCGGCGGCTATAATAGGGTTCCAAGACGGGAGAAGTTTCGCGAAGCTTACGACATCAAGAAAATGGCCAAAAATACGAATTAGAGAATGAATGTCAAAATGAAAAGACCGCGAGTGAAATTAAATAGAAAAAGAATTAGAGCGGAGCGGAATCACTCGACCATACAGAGCACACACAGAAAGATATCACAGTCACGTATTTCCCCTTAATTTTCAGTGAATTTCTCCTGTAATCCGCTCTAAAACCAGTTGCGTCACCTTATATGCTCTGACTTCCGGATATTCGCATTCATCACGTGGATTGCACGTCACGCATACGTGTCGCAATGACCTAAATTTTTCCTTCAAATAACTATGAGTGGTGATTTTCTCCAGCATAATATTTTTTAAGTGCTGATAGAGATTTAATGATACAAATAATACAAGTTTACAATATATTGATTTGTGCTTACAATAGTATTTTACATTAGTTCATTACAAGAAAAAATAACCTTAAACTAACAGACAAGACCAAAGAATAAGAAACTTCGACAAAAAAGAAAAAGAACTTGAAACATGAAAAAAGGGGAAAAGTACACTTTATGAAGGCGTGAATGTTAAAAGTAATTTTGTATTATAATTTTTGGTCCTGCTAAGCCGTTTGAGTTAAAAAATTTATTTAAATCAAACGGCTTAGCAAAAATTTGATTTAAAAAATGGCCAAAATGGGACCAAAAAAACAAAAGCATTGTCGCAATAGTACCGAAGTATCAACCACTTACCGCTCTACTTAATTTCGGGGATTTCCTGAACACAAAACATGTTGTAGCGGATAAATGCATTTTTAGTTATTTAATGAGAAGGTATTTCGTCATTTATGTTTTCACAATCGTTTAACATTTGTCTCATAAGATGGCATATAACTCGGAAAATAAAATAACTCGTGTTCAACATAGCAAGGTTCACCATCCGAACCATCACTATCTCTTCAGAAGGAAAGCAATCTTCAGATGGGGTCTTTTATAATATATGCACATGGTATAAATTTCTCATTCATAATGCAACAAAACTAAGCTAAGTACTTCGGGTTCACAATTACTCACGACTTATCTTGGGGAAAAAATATTCGGGAAATATGCGGTCAAGCATACAGGAAGCTAGGCTTTATCAAGAGAGTACTCGGAAAATGTGATGAGAAAGTGAAAGAACGTTGTTATTTTTCAATCGTTAGGCCGCATCTAGAATATTCTGTCAGTGTATGGGATCCATACGAAGCGGGGTTGATATCGGAATTAGATCGCGTGCAGCGAAGAGGAGCTAGGTTTGTAAAACGATGCTACGATAAGTTTACTAGTGTGTCAGGATTGTTAGAAGAATTAGAATGGGGATCGCTATCACAGCGTAGATTAAATTATAGGCTTAACCTCTTAACTAAATTTCAGGGAAAACATTTCTCTGACGACGTAAAAAACATACTATTAACCCCCTCGTACTACGGCAGATTTGATCGCGCCAAGAAATTTAGAGATATAGATTGTAGAACTGATAGGTGTAAAATGTCATTTTTTCGCGTACCATTCGGGACCATAACAGCTGTGATCGTCGTCATGAATAGTGCGAATAGTGACAATATCTAGACAGTAGATCTTTCTCTTTATATTC
The DNA here is from genome assembly GCA_963169105.1 of Ceriagrion tenellum. Taxonomy (NCBI): domain Eukaryota; kingdom Metazoa; phylum Arthropoda; class Insecta; order Odonata; family Coenagrionidae; genus Ceriagrion; species Ceriagrion tenellum. The sequence goes on from OY720637.1 coordinate 146,193,872, forward strand.
CCTACGTTCTTATTTATGCATGATGTGAATATTGATGTTCTTATTTATGCATGATATTTTGAATCTGTAGTAGTATTCCTTGTACCCCTTGCATGTTGGAACGATAGACGATGGAATGGATGAAATATTTTACTTTATAATGAGACCACATTCATTTATTTCTACGTAAAATGATATTTCGCTCAAACTACCTTAAAGTGATTAGGTTGGATTAGCCGCCAGAGAATCACAGGATGCACGCCAGATTTAGGTTACTCAAGTAACTGAGAACAGGAGTGTGTTTCTGTGTGGGGTAGAGAAGAGGTACGAAAATACCTCTTCTTTACCCCACGCACTGGAATAAGCGGCCGTAAGTAAACCTGAGCTCCATTCGAAACAGACCCATTATACACTTCACTCCCAATAAAATTCTCCCTCACACATTTAAAACGGCTTCACACCTTCAGCCACACGCCAATAGGCCACGACTTGCAGGGTAGAACATACGTAGATGTTACATGAAAGCTCCCATTTCTACACAATCAGAGTGCACGGGACGAGAGTAGAGCTGGTTCTAGGAGGAGAAGCACTAGGGGCGGTGGACGAGTTTGTTTATTTGGGAAGCAAAATAACATCAGATGGGCGGAGCAAGAAGGAAATTGTAAGCCGTATTAACCAGGCCAAGTTAGCCTTCAACAAGATAAACAGACTCTTCTCCGCCAGCAACGTAAATTTAAGGATTAGGAAATTGCTATAGAGGACTGTTGTATGAAGCTTTCTGCTCTATGGTAGTGAGACTTGGCCGATTGGAAAGAGAAGGAAAGAAAGAACGGAGCCATTTGAAGTGTGGTGCTAAATGGAAAATGCTGAAAATACCCTGGGTGGTAAGAGTCACGAATGAGGAGATGTTCGAGAGGACAGGGGAAGGACGGTGTCTACTCAGAATGCTAAATAAGAGAAGGAACACCTGGATTGGCCATATTCTCCGACACGAAAGCTTGGTTAACACCATACTAGAAGGTACAGTAGAGGGAAAAAAACCAGAGGGGTAGACCTAGAGTGGGCTATATGGGACAGTGGAAGAAGGAACTAGGTTGCCAATCGTACAGCGAAGTGAAGAGATTGGCCCAAGATCGGATAAAGTGGAAGACTGTTGCAGACCAATCCTAGGATTGCAACAAGAGAAGAAGAAGAGTGCACTGATACATAGCGCAAATACAGTTACATTGAAAAGTTAACATTTCTAATACAATTCAATTGGCCAGCCTCATCGCGTCGCGGCGGGTTGGTGCGGTGGCTTGAGTACTCACCTACCACACGGGCGGCCAGGGTTCAAATCCCTTTCATAGGAGGATGTTTTTCGGAGGAAATCCGATCTCTACTTGAGTCCCTTGTGGAGGGCACTTCAAGTGCAGTACTCCGTCTGTCGGATGAGACGTTAAACCGTGGTCCCCTCGGCGCCTTTCGTTAACAGCATGCTAATGCCGACGCCGGGTTTCTATCCACCCTTCCTCCCTTACCTATCTCCTATGGCGCAAATGACCTTAGCTGTCGGTCCCCTTCCGAAATATCCAATCCAATCCCATTTTTACACGATCAGAGTGCACTGATACATTACGCAAATACAGTTACATCGAAAAGTTATGATTTCTAGTGTAATTCCAATCGGCGTGCAGAGCGGGAATTCCGAAAGCAGTCGAGTAGCGTCCTTCTGAAGAGCGAAATGTGCTCTTTGGAGAGTGACGTCATTCCGCTACACAGTCTACTAGAGAGCGTGGTCCTTCTCTTCCTTGGAGGGAGGGAGGGAGGAAAAAGAGACAGTCATGGGCACTTCCCCTTCCCTCACCCCCTCCACGACAACAAGAGAGGAAGAAGCAGCGAGTGTGAGGCATCGCCATATTCCACCCGGAGGGGGAGTTGATGGGAGGGGTGGGGGGTTGGGGAGTGGGTGGGGATCAAAAAGAGATGAGTCGGCGTCGCCCCGGGAGACGAGTGTCAACAAGGCCGAGGAGCGCCGAGGCGAATGCCGTCGTCCCAACCGCCCAACAGGAGCGAGACGCGGGCAGTGCGGCCACCCGGCAAAATTGAGCAGTGAAAACAAGAGAACCTCACGCGTGTTATTTTGTAAACTGCGAACGTTTGTAGATTCCCTTCGAATGCCCGGGAAAATCTTTCTCTTGCAAAATAACAGATTCTTGTCGGAATTTCAAGCCACGACAGATTTTTGCATCCAAGAAACGAGCCCGTAACGATTATCGACAAAGCGCAGCATTACCTTCAAAGTGATGGCATTAATAGAGGTGAAAAGAATTAACTAATGAGAACGTGGAATAAATATTAAAAGGTAAGTGTAAATACTAGAAATGTCCACAAAGGTAACTGATCCAAGGTCCATTGATCATTGGTCCACTTCGGCAACAAAATTTAGGAAATGCAATTCCGTTTATGGAATTGAAATTTCATCAAAATTTGAAGATAAATCGTATAAAAATAAACAAAGAAGTTAAACTAAGGTCACCGAGAACTAAAAAGAAAAACATGAGGAGGAGGAGGAGAGTACTGGTAGAAACAGGAACGTAAGGGCATTGATGATGAAATCGGAAAAATGACACCATTCGCAAATCGGAAGAGTTTGAGACTTGAGGGTCGCAGTCGGATGACCGTGGAAGATATGCCCTCTACGGAGCGGAATACGATCTGCGAACCATTGCCTCTTTCCCGGCGTTTTATGACGCATCTTACGCATTTCCGTGACTAAGAAAGAACCCCACTTCGATATTGTTCAAGCGAATATGATCCTCCATACCGCAATATTAACGAGGGGAAGGGTGGGCAACTACAGTGGTTTTCGTGTAAGAAATCAAGGAGCAAAAATGATTATAAGACTGTGACATCGAAAACTGGACTGAGAGCGGAATGCACATTTTGAAATCAAATGCAGCAATGCCGCACCAACATTTGCCTCGCGACACCACTCTGTATCCAACAGCGCAATGACCCCATCCCTCGGATTCCGAAGAAGTTAAACGGAGAGCAGCAATATCGCACAGGTGCTTAAGGTAGTCCGAGCGAGATAGTTCCCTAGTCATAATAGAGACCATATTCGAAATATAAGTTTTAATTTCACCAGCTGTAGAACACATCAATTAAATATTGCATTATTAATGGTGCAATAACATCGTTTTATACGATAGAAATTGTAAGTAATTAAATGAAAATATCTAAATAAGTCTTTAACTTGACTCATTTTTTTAGCGGCATACGTTTGAAACTCCTTCAAAACGGATGATTTTTTTTATCCCGAAGAATTGACTGCGGTGACAATATGATAAATTTTCAAATCTAGTTGACAAAACATACGAACTACACGTTGCTAGTTTTTTTATGACATCTAAGTGTTAGAAATACCTCATTTTGTAAACAATGTCTCTCTGGAGTATGTATATACATGTACCAATTCCCATGTCAAAGGGCTGGTATATTTTGGCAAATATCTCCGGAAGGAATGTGGTAAGGGGTTGAATTTTTGGTATCATTAAAAGGGTGAGATGTTTCTCTTTAAAACGAGACCATATTCATTGATTTCTAAGTAAAATGATATTTCGCTCAAACTACCTTAAACGACGAACCAAACAGTCGTGAAGAACCCCTCATCACGTCACCAAAAGGACAAAGAAAACAAGGGAGACTGATACACTTTCTCCCGTGTATTCCTCGCCGCCAAGCCCACCCCTCCCGCTCTCATGAGCCATCCCGAACCTCCACAGCCATCAGTCTACGTACATCATCTTTCCGCAATGACCCAAATTTCTTACACGTACAGGGCCACGCTCCACATAAGACTTTTCGACCAATCTATTTTTCTCGTCTCTCTTCAGACCAACTCCCTTATGAATTCCCTTTCCTCCGCAGCAAAATGCCTTGGATATAGCCATTACACATCTGATGTTCCTACCCAAGAAGCAATCTTCCATCAAAATGCACCCAGATTCATTTACTGTTCTCCTTCTCACACATCGGGCAAAGAGGACAGAAAGTTAAACACAGAATGAAAGAACACAGGAACCACTTTGTTAATGGCAGTGGAAATTCAAAGTTAAGTGAACATTTATGCACAGATATCCATTTTAGTGATTTTGACCTTGAGATTTTACATGTCACTGACAAGGGTTTTAAGTTAGATTTTTTAGAACAATTTGAAAGTATAAGCATATTATATGTAATGACCTCCTGTTCCCCACCCATTCCCCCTCCTTAACCCTTTATACAATAATTTTACATGTTTAACAGTTGAACTCGGAGATAGGTAAAAATACAATCAATATATAAATATATGGTACAGGATAAAAAAATGTATGTATATGTATTCTTTTAAAAGTCCGAAAAATTTAGGGACAGAAACAGAGGCATTTGGGGCAAATCATAAATTATTTTCCCGCTTTCTGTCGCAGCTACGACATGGAAAAATCCTTTTCTCAACGTTATCAGGATTTCGCAGAGGGTGCCGATGTTCCCGTCGATTTCATAAGACTTAGGGTCACGTTGGGTGAAACACCCCCCACAACACCCTCCTCTATCGAGTGAGCTCCCTTGGCCCTTGGCTATACAAAAGGTGTACCTGATCTGATAATCCCACCACCGAATACTAGTTTACGACAGAACCTAGATAATAAACATTTTAAAATGTACGTCATCTTGTGCTTAAAAATAGTGAAGCGATGTGCCCACCCACTCAAAAGACTGACAACCTCCCGTTTGCAGGTTCAGTGACGTGATAACTCCTCAGCATTCATCTACCTCTACATACTACCCCGCGACCCGCCGCATGGGCGCGTGGCAGGGGGTTGTAGATCAACAGCCGTGTAAAGATGTAAAAGATTTGGAGGTGAAATCGTGACATGTCCTACGAGGGTGTATTTGGAGGAGCTCAGTTTTTATTGTGGTCGCTTATTGTGCGCGGAAATAACGAGTTTTTGTACCTATTTGTTCGTCTGAGTATTTATCTTATTTTATCGCATCTGTCAGACCTAGAAATGTAGTGAGGCGTCGTTATAATATTCTGTGTGTCGCTCTGAAACACACCAGTTCCAGCTTTGCTGGAGTTCACGACGCAATATTTTCTGGCGGCATACACACGCTAAAAAGGTTTATAAATTAAAAAAACAGCATCGCAGCGCACTCTTGGCAGCGTATGCGAAGCTGCGCGCACGAATTAAAACAGAAGAAGAGCGCCAGCCGCTTTGTCTGCCCTGGGGCGACCTTGAGAGACGACGCCAGAAACATCTGACCCTCCCACCAAAGCAACCTCCCTTCCCCTCCACTCCACTCCTCCCCCCTTCCCTCTCCCTCGCCATCGGACGAGATGCACGACGATGCTGCGTCTCAGTCACCTTGACGACAACACCAGGAAGGCGCAAACACAACACCTGGACCACCGACCCCTCCCCCATTCCCCACCGCCATCTCCCGAATCGCTCGCGCGCCAATATCACATCCCCCCCAGGCGATGAATGAAGGCAAAAGCCCAAGCCAAAGGCATCTTTCTCGTCCGCGAGGTAGAATTAATGATCACCACCAACTATGCCGCGGTAAAAACACTTCGTACGAGACGGAATCATAAAATGAAAATCCACGTCATGTCCTTTATTATTGCATAAGGTGGCCATAGGAATGTCAATACTCTCAGATTCTGCGGGACTTACTTCAAGATTCCAGGAGAATCATTATTAGCATACACATAGTCATTATTCCACCAATAAACGAATGGGCAAAGACAAAACAGGGTGGCTACTGATATCCAATTTTCAAATTCCCTGACCTTTCCCCGACTTTGCCCTGATGGATTTACCAATTACCCTCACCGATCGCCTAAAGGACATCTATTGTGAGAATATTTTTTTCTGCTGAATTAAATTCTCTACGGCAGCTTTAAATTTTCTAATCACCGTCTCGAACTTTTAGAAGTGTAAGCATGTATTTACAATAAGCTGGTGTGCTCCAGTTACCGAACAACATAGCCTCGGATTCCTTGGGATGGGCGTAATACATTGTGATCATGATTGTTAACACAACTCGGAATACATCGCAATAAGGATATACAAAATGGATACATTGTACGTCTGATTCACAACTAATTAACTAAGATTCATGACTAATAAGATTCACAACTGAATACTCCACGAATTGATAAGTGCTTATGCTCCATGCACGTCAGCGACGGACGTTAGTTTTTATCGGTGAAATAAAGGGCGGGAAAGACTGGCCGATAAATGTAATGGTAGAAGAATAATGAGGATTCCTATTCCAGTTTCTCCCTGACTGTTACAAGGATTCACTGAATATTCCACAAATTCAAAATTCCCTGACAATCCCAGGCTTTCCCGGTTTTCCCTGACGATCGCTGCCCTGCAAAAGGTAGAAATGTATCCCACGAAATAGCAATCCAGAACATAACTTATAAATACCAATTCAAAGGAGATGTTCAGCTTTCCTTGAAGGCATAATGATGTGACGTCAAAGAATTTCACTAGGCAACCCTAATAGGCTCATTCCCGTACAATATATTATCAGATTTTTTTCTGGAGCCACAACCGCAGATTGGATAGGAAACACATTCACCGTGTCCTGTAGGGATGCCGCTAAACCATATCCAGATGTGCTTTACGAATTAAACACCATTCAACATTGACTGGCGTCAAAAAGATTGTCTCAGGAAAGGGGCACTTTCGTTTAAGAGTATCGGGCGCAAATTTTTCGTCGATATCAAACTGATCAGCCACGATAATAGCAAAACAATAGCAAAGATAATAGCAGAGGTGGCCTTCCGGAGTCCAGATTGTTTATTGTCAGGGTTGAAATGTCCTCATGGACGGGAATTTTTTACTTACAACTAATAAATCTTTTATGTATCCGCCTGAGTCCTGCATTGTTCCACCGAACTGAAATGAGTTTTGGGTGTCCATCTGTTTTACATTGGGCCGTTCAGGGAAAGAGGAACACTAGGGCTACGAGGTAAAATAAGACTAAGAGAAGAAGCGTGTGTTTGTTCATGAATACCACCACGTCGCTGAGTGGGAGTGTATTTGGGTACGGTCGATGTGCAGCGAATCATATTATCAGGAAACTTCAATAAATTAATTTCGTATTAATTTACTTTCGTAAAATTAAGGCCAAGCTAGCCTTCAACAAGAAAAACAACCTCTTCTCCGCCAGCAACGTAAATTTAAGGATTAGGAAATTGCTATAGAGGACTGTTGTATGAAGCTTTCTGCTCTATGGTAGTGAGACTTGGCCGATTGGAAAGAGAAAGAAGGAAAGAACGGAGCCATTTGAAGTGTGGTGCTATAGGAAAATGCTGAAAATTCCCTGGGTGGTAAGAGTCACGAATGAGGAGATGTTCGAGAGGACAGGGGAAGGACGGTGTCTACTCAGAATGCTAAATAAGAGAAGGAACACCTGGATTGGCCATATTCTCCGACACGAAAGCTTGGTTAACACCATACTAGAAGGTACAGTAGAGGGAAAAAAACCAGAGGGGTAGACCTAGAGTGGGCTATATGGGACAGTGGAAGAAGGAACTAGGTTGCCAATCGTACAGCGAAGTGAAGAGATTGGCCCAAGATCGGATAAAGTGGAAGACTGTTGCAGACCAATCCTAGGATTGCAACAAGAGAAGAAGAAGAGTGCACTGATACATAGCGCAAATACAGTTACATTGAAAAGTTAACATTTCTAATACAATTCAATTGGCCAGCCTCATCGCGTCGCGGCGGGTTGGTGCGGTGGCTTGAGTACTCACCTACCACACGGGCGGCCAGGGTTCAAATCCCTTTCATAGGAGGATGTTTTTCGGAGGAAATCCGATCTCTACTTGAGTCCCTTGTGGAGGGCACTTCAAGTGCAGTACTCCGTCTGTCGGATGAGACGTTAAACCGTGGTCCCCTCGGCGCCTTTCGTTAACAGCATGCTAATGCCGACGCCGGGTTTCTATCCACCCTTCCTCCCTTACCTATCTCCTATGGCGCAAATGACCTTAGCTGTCGGTCCCCTTCCGAAATATCCAATCCAATCCCATTTTTACACGATCAGAGTGCACTGATACATTACGCAAATACAGTTACATCGAAAAGTTATGATTTCTAGTGTAATTCCAATCGGCGTGCAGAGCGGGAATTCCGAAAGCAGTCGAGTAGCGTCCTTCTGAAGAGCGAAATGTGCTCTTTGGAGAGTGACGTCATTCCGCTACACAGTCTACTAGAGAGCGTGGTCCTTCTCTTCCTTGGAGGGAGGGAGGGAGGAAAAAGAGACAGTCATGGGCACTTCCCCTTCCCTCACCCCCTCCACGACAACAAGAGAGGAAGAAGCAGCGAGTGTGAGGCATCGCCATATTCCACCCGGAGGGGGAGTTGATGGGAGGGGTGGGGGGTTGGGGAGTGGGTGGGGATCAAAAAGAGATGAGTCGGCGTCGCCCCGGGAGACGAGTGTCAACAAGGCCGAGGAGCGCCGAGGCGAATGCCGTCGTCCCAACCGCCCAACAGGAGCGAGACGCGGGCAGTGCGGCCACCCGGCAAAATTGAGCAGTGAAAACAAGAGAACCTCACGCGTGTTATTTTGTAAACTGCGAACGTTTGTAGATTCCCTTCGAATGCCCGGGAAAATCTTTCTCTTGCAAAATAACAGATTCTTGTCGGAATTTCAAGCCACGACAGATTTTTGCATCCAAGAAACGAGCCCGTAACGATTATCGACAAAGCGCAGCATTACCTTCAAAGTGATGGCATTAATAGAGGTGAAAAGAATTAACTAATGAGAACGTGGAATAAATATTAAAAGGTAAGTGTAAATACTAGAAATGTCCACAAAGGTAACTGATCCAAGGTCCATTGATCATTGGTCCACTTCGGCAACAAAATTTAGGAAATGCAATTCCGTTTATGGAATTGAAATTTCATCAAAATTTGAAGATAAATCGTATAAAAATAAACAAAGAAGTTAAACTAAGGTCACCGAGAACTAAAAAGAAAAACATGAGGAGGAGGAGGAGAGTACTGGTAGAAACAGGAACGTAAGGGCATTGATGATGAAATCGGAAAAATGACACCATTCGCAAATCGGAAGAGTTTGAGACTTGAGGGTCGCAGTCGGATGACCGTGGAAGATATGCCCTCTACGGAGCGGAATACGATCTGCGAACCATTGCCTCTTTCCCGGCGTTTTATGACGCATCTTACGCATTTCCGTGACTAAGAAAGAACCCCACTTCGATATTGTTCAAGCGAATATGATCCTCCATACCGCAATATTAACGAGGGGAAGGGTGGGCAACTACAGTGGTTTTCGTGTAAGAAATCAAGGAGCAAAAATGATTATAAGACTGTGACATCGAAAACTGGACTGAGAGCGGAATGCACATTTTGAAATCAAATGCAGCAATGCCGCACCAACATTTGCCTCGCGACACCACTCTGTATCCAACAGCGCAATGACCCCATCCCTCGGATTCCGAAGAAGTTAAACGGAGAGCAGCAATATCGCACAGGTGCTTAAGGTAGTCCGAGCGAGATAGTTCCCTAGTCATAATAGAGACCATATTCGAAATATAAGTTTTAATTTCACCAGCTGTAGAACACATCAATTAAATATTGCATTATTAATGGTGCAATAACATCGTTTTATACGATAGAAATTGTAAGTAATTAAATGAAAATATCTAAATAAGTCTTTAACTTGACTCATTTTTTTAGCGGCATACGTTTGAAACTCCTTCAAAACGGATGATTTTTTTTATCCCGAAGAATTGACTGCGGTGACAATATGATAAATTTTCAAATCTAGTTGACAAAACATACGAACTACACGTTGCTAGTTTTTTTATGACATCTAAGTGTTAGAAATACCTCATTTTGTAAACAATGTCTCTCTGGAGTATGTATATACATGTACCAATTCCCATGTCAAAGGGCTGGTATATTTTGGCAAATATCTCCGGAAGGAATGTGGTAAGGGGTTGAATTTTTGGTATCATTAAAAGGGTGAGATGTTTCTCTTTAAAACGAGACCATATTCATTGATTTCTAAGTAAAATGATATTTCGCTCAAACTACCTTAAACGACGAACCAAACAGTCGTGAAGAACCCCTCATCACGTCACCAAAAGGACAAAGAAAACAAGGGAGACTGATACACTTTCTCCCGTGTATTCCTCGCCGCCAAGCCCACCCCTCCCGCTCTCATGAGCCATCCCGAACCTCCACAGCCATCAGTCTACGTACATCATCTTTCCGCAATGACCCAAATTTCTTACACGTACAGGGCCACGCTCCACATAAGACTTTTCGACCAATCTATTTTTCTCGTCTCTCTTCAGACCAACTCCCTTATGAATTCCCTTTCCTCCGCAGCAAAATGCCTTGGATATAGCCATTACACATCTGATGTTCCTACCCAAGAAGCAATCTTCCATCAAAATGCACCCAGATTCATTTACTGTTCTCCTTCTCACACATCGGGCAAAGAGGACAGAAAGTTAAACACAGAATGAAAGAACACAGGAACCACTTTGTTAATGGCAGTGGAAATTCAAAGTTAAGTGAACATTTATGCACAGATATCCATTTTAGTGATTTTGACCTTGAGATTTTACATGTCACTGACAAGGGTTTTAAGTTAGATTTTTTAGAACAATTTGAAAGTATAAGCATATTATATGTAATGACCTCCTGTTCCCCACCCATTCCCCCTCCTTAACCCTTTATACAATAATTTTACATGTTTAACAGTTGAACTCGGAGATAGGTAAAAATACAATCAATATATAAATATATGGTACAGGATAAAAAAATGTATGTATATGTATTCTTTTAAAAGTCCGAAAAATTTAGGGACAGAAACAGAGGCATTTGGGGCAAATCATAAATTATTTTCCCGCTTTCTGTCGCAGCTACGACATGGAAAAATCCTTTTCTCAACGTTATCAGGATTTCGCAGAGGGTGCCGATGTTCCCGTCGATTTCATAAGACTTAGGGTCACGTTGGGTGAAACACCCCCCACAACACCCTCCTCTATCGAGTGAGCTCCCTTGGCCCTTGGCTATACAAAAGGTGTACCTGATCTGATAATCCCACCACCGAATACTAGTTTACGACAGAACCTAGATAATAAACATTTTAAAATGTACGTCATCTTGTGCTTAAAAATAGTGAAGCGATGTGCCCACCCACTCAAAAGACTGACAACCTCCCGTTTGCAGGTTCAGTGACGTGATAACTCCTCAGCATTCATCTACCTCTACATACTACCCCGCGACCCGCCGCATGGGCGCGTGGCAGGGGGTTGTAGATCAACAGCCGTGTAAAGATGTAAAAGATTTGGAGGTGAAATCGTGACATGTCCTACGAGGGTGTATTTGGAGGAGCTCAGTTTTTATTGTGGTCGCTTATTGTGCGCGGAAATAACGAGTTTTTGTACCTATTTGTTCGTCTGAGTATTTATCTTATTTTATCGCATCTGTCAGACCTAGAAATGTAGTGAGGCGTCGTTATAATATTCTGTGTGTCGCTCTGAAACACACCAGTTCCAGCTTTGCTGGAGTTCACGACGCAATATTTTCTGGCGGCATACACACGCTAAAAAGGTTTATAAATTAAAAAAACAGCATCGCAGCGCACTCTTGGCAGCGTATGCGAAGCTGCGCGCACGAATTAAAACAGAAGAAGAGCGCCAGCCGCTTTGTCTGCCCTGGGGCGACCTTGAGAGACGACGCCAGAAACATCTGACCCTCCCACCAAAGCAACCTCCCTTCCCCTCCACTCCACTCCTCCCCCCTTCCCTCTCCCTCGCCATCGGACGAGATGCACGACGATGCTGCGTCTCAGTCACCTTGACGACAACACCAGGAAGGCGCAAACACAACACCTGGACCACCGACCCCTCCCCCATTCCCCACCGCCATCTCCCGAATCGCTCGCGCGCCAATATCACATCCCCCCCAGGCGATGAATGAAGGCAAAAGCCCAAGCCAAAGGCATCTTTCTCGTCCGCGAGGTAGAATTAATGATCACCACCAACTATGCCGCGGTAAAAACACTTCGTACGAGACGGAATCATAAAATGAAAATCCACGTCATGTCCTTTATTATTGCATAAGGTGGCCATAGGAATGTCAATACTCTCAGATTCTGCGGGACTTACTTCAAGATTCCAGGAGAATCATTATTAGCATACACATAGTCATTATTCCACCAATAAACGAATGGGCAAAGACAAAACAGGGTGGCTACTGATATCCAATTTTCAAATTCCCTGACCTTTCCCCGACTTTGCCCTGATGGATTTACCAATTACCCTCACCGATCGCCTAAAGGACATCTATTGTGAGAATATTTTTTTCTGCTGAATTAAATTCTCTACGGCAGCTTTAAATTTTCTAATCACCGTCTCGAACTTTTAGAAGTGTAAGCATGTATTTACAATAAGCTGGTGTGCTCCAGTTACCGAACAACATAGCCTCGGATTCCTTGGGATGGGCGTAATACATTGTGATCATGATTGTTAACACAACTCGGAATACATCGCAATAAGGATATACAAAATGGATACATTGTACGTCTGATTCACAACTAATTAACTAAGATTCATGACTAATAAGATTCACAACTGAATACTCCACGAATTGATAAGTGCTTATGCTCCATGCACGTCAGCGACGGACGTTAGTTTTTATCGGTGAAATAAAGGGCGGGAAAGACTGGCCGATAAATGTAATGGTAGAAGAATAATGAGGATTCCTATTCCAGTTTCTCCCTGACTGTTACAAGGATTCACTGAATATTCCACAAATTCAAAATTCCCTGACAATCCCAGGCTTTCCCGGTTTTCCCTGACGATCGCTGCCCTGCAAAAGGTAGAAATGTATCCCACGAAATAGCAATCCAGAACATAACTTATAAATACCAATTCAAAGGAGATGTTCAGCTTTCCTTGAAGGCATAATGATGTGACGTCAAAGAATTTCACTAGGCAACCCTAATAGGCTCATTCCCGTACAATATATTATCAGATTTTTTTCTGGAGCCACAACCGCAGATTGGATAGGAAACACATTCACCGTGTCCTGTAGGGATGCCGCTAAACCATATCCAGATGTGCTTTACGAATTAAACACCATTCAACATTGACTGGCGTCAAAAAGATTGTCTCAGGAAAGGGGCACTTTCGTTTAAGAGTATCGGGCGCAAATTTTTCGTCGATATCAAACTGATCAGCCACGATAATAGCAAAACAATAGCAAAGATAATAGCAGAGGTGGCCTTCCGGAGTCCAGATTGTTTATTGTCAGGGTTGAAATGTCCTCATGGACGGGAATTTTTTACTTACAACTAATAAATCTTTTATGTATCCGCCTGAGTCCTGCATTGTTCCACCGAACTGAAATGAGTTTTGGGTGTCCATCTGTTTTACATTGGGCCGTTCAGGGAAAGAGGAACACTAGGGCTACGAGGTAAAATAAGACTAAGAGAAGAAGCGTGTGTTTGTTCATGAATACCACCACGTCGCTGAGTGGGAGTGTATTTGGGTACGGTCGATGTGCAGCGAATCATATTATCAGGAAACTTCAATAAATTAATTTCGTATTAATTTACTTTCGTAAAATTAAGGCCAAGCTAGCCTTCAACAAGAAAAACAACCTCTTCTCCGCCAGCAACGTAAATTTAAGGATTAGGAAATTGCTATAGAGGACTGTTGTATGAAGCTTTCTGCTCTATGGTAGTGAGACTTGGCCGATTGGAAAGAGAAAGAAGGAAAGAACGGAGCCATTTGAAGTGTGGTGCTATAGGAAAATGCTGAAAATTCCCTGGGTGGTAAGAGTCACGAATGAGGAGATGTTCGAGAGGACAGGGGAAGGACGGTGTCTACTCAGAACGCTAAATAAGAGAAGGAACACCTGGATTGGCCATATTCTCCGACACGAAAGCTTGGTTAAGACCATACTAGAAGGTACAGTAGAGGGAAAAAAAACCAGAGGGGTAGACCTAGAGTGGGCTATATGGGACAGTGGAAGAAGGAACTAGGTTGCCAATCGTACAGTGAAGTGAAAAGATTGGCCCAAGATCGGATAATGGGGAAGACTGTAGCAGACCAATCCTAGGATTGCAACCAAGGTTGAAGTGAAGGTTGATTTGCACTTCAGTGAAGAACCAACATAAATTGAGTAATTCCGAAAAACATTTACGAATGCGTGAAGATTGTTTGCGCTCTCCACCAGGTCATTCTCATTTCCATCTTCCAGCGTTTTGATGCACGAGTCGTCACCGGGCCAAGAATAGTGACTCATGGCGAGAGACAACCCGTGCATCGAAGCGTCCGCAGAGATCGAGAGTTTTACCCAATGGTGAGCAGTCTTCACTCACTCCGATGGCTTCCGCGGTGCATTAAATTTAAGGTAGTCTGAGCGATACATCATTTTACTTAGAAATCAATGAATTTGGTCTCATTTTTAAGATAAATATCCCACCCTTCTAATGACACAAAAATTTAACCCCTTACCACGTTACTTTTGGAGATATTTGCCAAAAAAATACCAGCCCTTTCACATGGGAAATGGTACGTGTATGCACTCCAGAGAGAGATTATTTACCAAATGAGGCATTTCTAACACTTAGATGTCGTTGAAAAACTAACAGCGTGTAGTTTGTATGTTTTCTCAACTATATTTGAAAATTAATCATATTTTCACCACAGTAGGTTCTTGGGTATCACAAAAAACCTTCCGTTTTGAAGGAGTTTCAAATGCACGGCGCGAAAAAAATGAGTCAAGTTAAAGACTTATTTAGATATTTTCATTTAATTACTTACAATTTCTGTCATATAAAACTATATTATTAAACTATTAATAATGCAATATTTAATTCATGTGTTTTATAGCTTCTGAAATTAAAACATAATTCGAATGTGGTCTCTATTATGACTAGGGAACTATCTCGCTCGGACTACCTTAACTAAAAATTTTCGAGTTCTCCCCGCGTTTCTGAATCAATGCGGACAACCGTTTCGCCGACTTTCATTTCGACATCTTCAGGACTAGATCGGCGAAACGGTTGTCCACAGAAATGCAGAAGCGTGTGAAGAACCCGAGATCTTTTGGCTAATTCTTCACTAACATCCTACGCTGGGATAATATCTAATCTTCCTTCACTTACATATTTTCAAATTAACAGCCAATAACAGATGAACAAAAAGACAACGCGGGAAAATATTCTCCACCGAGACACTCAAGGAATTGAACAAGGATTTAAATAAAAACACTCACAACCGTGATAGAGGCGCTTTCCTCTTGGTTTTAATCAAGGGTACACTAAATTAAATATTCTCACAACAGTTTAGTTAATGAATGACCGGAACTGTCACAAGTAAGCGCGAAGCAATAATCCGTCAGCTATGTCTTGAGATTCGTACGCAAACGGTTCGCAGTGCGTCAAAAGCTCGACAGAAGTACTTCCGTGTCCTCTAATGTGACCTTGGAAATTCCACGAATGAACAGCCATTTCAAAGACGCCGAAACGTGAGCATTGCCACATAATAACAGAAAAAAATGACTTGCCCACCTGGCCTGGGAAACCGTCAGTAATTTATTTCAGAGGCAATTTTCACCGGGTTTATTGGCCGATATCACCGCCCCGACGAGTATAATTATGTATGGCCACCACGAAAAATAAACTTTTTCACACTTGAATGTCATGATGATGAATATGAAATGATCAACAAAAGTGCATCCAAGTGCCCGAGGAATTTATTCAGCGAATCAATTATGACAGAAATTCTCACGAGAAACGTCTTATAGGTACGCGGCTGGCGGCGGCACAGATAAATTGTGAGTACCCTCCATTTGTTTATGCCAGGGAAGACAAAAGTGAGGGGAATTATGGGTAAACTCTCTTCACTGTTCAAATATCGATTCATTTGCGAAAAAATGGAGAACTGAAGCTGATACTTCGTATTTACGACAAATATGTTGAAGAGCAAAGTGTGATTGAGAAAAAAATGTACCAGTGCCAGTAAAATCTTTCAAGTTCTCTTGATCCTCAGAACCGTCCGTTCGACTGATGCTAATTGTTTCAAACGTTATATAAAGGCCTTTAAAGGAAAGAGACAGTTTTTCATTGATCTCGGATCATATTGACGAAGAGTTGGCGGGCCTTGCTTCTCACGTGACGGCTCAATTTAAAATATTTGAGCCGCCAAAATATTATTTACTTCGATCATTAGTCCCCGTCTGAAGATCATATTTTCCAATCATTTCTGATCCCTAACAGCAGCCCTGTATTAACGGACGAATAGGACGGTGCGAGGAAATATTTTTTAGGAATTGGAGACCCAATCGTTCGGGGCAGACGCCCGCTGTGAGCCATCGCTATGGATTGTTCTCGATGCCCGAGATAGGAAACAGCTGAAAACATCTGCCCGGAATGGACCACCCTTGTACCCCTGTCAAGCATTAAGGTATGCGAGCCCCATTCAGGAGGAGAACGGAAAAAAGGGAACCTCCTTTAATTTACCTATTTTTAGACTAACAGCCACCATTAATGGCAGCTATAAGTTCACGTTCAAGTTGATGTAGAATCATTTATTGCTGCAGTAGCCACGGTACAAGAACCATATTATGGGATTTTAAAAATCAATGGAAGGACATATTTCCGGTTCGGGTATATTAGGATGAACGCGGAAGAAGTTATTGAATGATTTTGTCCTTTGCGAAGTCTTTCCAAGCGTTGTTACACTTCTCATTCTCCTGTAACGTGTCAATTTGATACACTTTACGAAATTGGATTAATTATACGAAAATTAATATAAAAAGAGGAAAGATTTCGTGTCGAATGAGATTTGAGCTTTTTTTTGTGAAACTGGAGATAATTTGAATACCTATAGTCCAATTATTGAGACAGTAAAAATTTATAATTATGACATTCAACCGAAGTCGAAGAGAGTCATAGAAACGCCTTTTCCTCTTCATGTTTTCCAATATTAGGTCTGCAAAGTCCCGCCATTTGCTTTTGGAAATGTATGTTTGCATGGGAATGGTGTCATTTTTATTCGTCCCATAGTAATCCGGAAGAACGGTCGTAGACCAACAAAATAGTGTTAATGAGCGTCAGGGGAGCATTTTCGAAAGCCCAGTCCATTCAAAAAGTAATTTATGCATATGACTGGCTCCTTACGTGAAGATAAAAATAGACCGATATAAATACAGTCTGTTCTAAACACAAATTCCTTAATACGATCTACCAAATACCGGCGTTCCGCCATAATATAAGATGAGTGAAGCAGACTTCTCTTAATTTTAGGCAAAATCAGTGATTAATGAATTCAAAACTATTTTTTTCGTGAAGAAGATACCCAAGAAATTATACTTTTTTGTGTAAAAATCAGTGGTAAGTTTGGTGTGTCCACTTAGGTATTTTTTATATAAAAATACCAAAGTGGACACAGGATGAGTGCATGTGTGCAGACGTAACGGAAGAGTACAATAATAATGCGTATAAATAGGTAGGTCCTCGGATGAAAAAGTCAAAGAGAGATGCTATACTTCGCTCTGGTTAGGGCACACCTCAAATACGCCGCGAGCATTTGGGACCCTGTTCTTAGAGATTTAGCCAAAAAAATTAACAAAATACAAATGAAAGCAGCGCGCTTCGTTAAAAACTGCTACGAACGGACATAAAGTGTTACACAACTGTTAGAGGGATTAAGGTGGGAGCCCCTAGATACACGGAGGCTGCACGCTAGGCTTAGTTTGCTTGATAAATTCAGACTGATATTTTTCAGAGCAACATAGAGAATATTATCATGACTCCTCACTACATTTCTAGCTCTGACAGAAGCGATAAAATAAGAGAGATACTTTGCCGAACAGATAGGTATTTTGAAACTCGTTCTTTCCGCGACCAATAAGCGACCACAATAAAAACTGAGCTCCCCCAAATACACTCTCATAAGACATGTCACCATTTCACCTCCAAACCTTTTACACCTTTACACGGCTGGTCACCTCACACCCCCTGCCGCACGCCCATGCGGAGGCCCGCGTGGTAGCATGTAGATGCATACAAAGAGACATAGGCAGAGGGCATTGAGCAAAGCGTAGTCCACGCGCGCCCCACCGGAAAAAGTCACCTCCCAAATTCCTTCCGTCGGAATCCACCACCGCTGCCGCCCTATTCATCACACGCGCACTCAATTTCACCCTTCATTTGTTTCTTACCGCCTCCGTGGTTGCGTGCAGCGCCGCTGCCGGCTTCTCTCTCGCGCGCGCACATCTGCACTTTTTGCTCCTTTACTTTTCCGATTGGGTTGTCGTGGAGTGATCTTCCGCCCCCACTCCCGGTGTCACATCCGGTCGTGGCGTCCGCCAGCTGACCTCCCCAGCTGACCTCTTTAATCCTTCGGTGAAATACTGGCGATACTGGCGGCGGAGTATCATTCACATGTAGAGGAACGACTCGACAATCCATTGCAATAATTTCAAGGATTGGAGGTTTATCAATATCAACTGACACTTAGGCCATCGAAAACTGCGCTTGCAAGAACTGCTGCTACGATAAGTTTGCTAGTGTGTCTGGATTGTTAGAAAAATTGGGATGGGAATCGCTATCACAGCGTAGATTAAATTATTGGCTTAACCTCTTAACTAAATTTCAGAAAAAACATTTCTCTGACGACGTAAAAAACATACTATTAACCCCCTCGTACTACGGCAGATTTGATCGCGCCAATAAAATTAGAGGGATAGATTATAGAACCGATAGGTATAGAATGTCATTTTTTCGCGTACCATTCGGGACCATAACAGCTGTGATCGTCGTCATGAATAGTGCGAATAGTGACAATATCTAGACATTAGAACTTTCTCTTTATATTCTCTACGTTCTTATTTATGCATGATGTAAACATTGATGTTCTTATTTATGCATGAAATTTTGGACTGTATTAGTAGTCTTTATATCCCTTGCATGTTGGAACGATTGTCGATAGAATGTTTCTTGGTGAGTTGATTTTTAATTTCCGCGTTTCATGTGTGGTACGCTGGTTTCAATGTAGTTTCGGTGTTCTGTCGTATAATTCATGCAAGCCTGGTGTGGATGCACCCCCTGCCACACACCCTTTGGGTTGCTTGCAGGGTATGACGTAGATGTAGATGAGATATAGAAGCAAGGAAGGGCTTTTTTTCAAATTTTTATTCGCCGGACAACTTTCTTTCGTTCAATATCGAGTAATGGCACTTGGATATCGATTCGTACACGACACCGTTACCATTCGAAGGCAGTTCGATCAACGTATCATTTCACTCAGAATTCAATGAAATAATTTTCTCATTTTGAATAAAAAGAACCTCACCTTTCCAAAGTAAGCAAAATCTACCACAATTAATTTCCAAGATAATTGCTAACAAACACGAGCCATTTAACATGGGAAATGATACACTCTCCACAGAGACTTTACTTAAAACATGAGGAATTTCTATCGCCGAGATCTAGCCATAAATTTGATTGTGGGTTATTCGCACATCTTCTCAACCCGTTAAAAAAAATGATGGATCATTCATCGAAGAAACTTTCACAAAATCGCAAAAAAAAAGCCTTCCGAAATCAAGGCAATTTTCCCGTACGTAATGAAAAAATTGAGTCAAATTAAAGACTTAAACATGCCTATTTAGTAACTTGTTGGCCATTGCAGCCACATAAAACAATACTTCGGCGTAATTAATAACAAAGTTTTACCTTCTTGCTCCTTCCAGCTTCTGAAATAAAATTTTAAAAATCGAATATGGTGGGGATCGGATTGGTGTGGTGGCTAGAGTACTGGCTAACCATACGGACGGCCAGGGTTCAAATCCCTTTCAGAGGAGGCTGTTTTTCAGAGAAAACCCGATCCCTACTTGAGTGTCTTGTGGAGGGCACTTCAAGTACAGTACTCCGTCTGTCGGATGAGACGTTAAGCCGTGGTCCCCTTGGCGCCTTTCGTTAAGAGCAGGCTAATGCCGACGCCAGGTTTCTATCCACCCCTTACCTGTCCCCTATGGCGTAAATGACCTTAGCCGTCGGTCGCCTCCCCAAATATCCAATCCAATCGAACAATATGGTCTATAATATGAATAGGGATAAATATCCCGGAATCCCACCTCAATCTCATCTATAGTCTGGATACACACAAAATATGACCGACTAATTACATCTCTTCTTCCAACAAACAGGTTCGACAAATTGGCAGATTTGATTCAAGTTCTTCTGACCGTTCACAATGGTCCTTCATTCATCAGATATATAAAGATACCCCCTAAAGATACATTTTTACGTACATCCGCGAAGTGTTCTACCGAGAATTAAATATACTTGCAGAAGCACCGACAGAAAGATATACTTAATCTTCAATATTTATGAGGAGCTCATGCAAAGATACTTCTCGATAACTCGCAGTCTCTCCTCCTGCTGAAACAAATTCTTAAGTTACCGATTCTGCCAAAATGACAAAAGCGCCGAGGATCAGTTCATGAAGTACCTATTACAGAAGCTGGTCCACCGAAATTCATTCGTCTTCTCTCGACTACTGCGTTCACGTTTACGGTTGCGGAAGCGATATTAGTGGAAAAGATGAAATTTCAAAAATATATTTATGTAATTTCATCTCGAGCCAAGGGTTGCATATTTTGGTCTGCCGAGTAATACACCCAGAAGTAAAGCAGTCGTTTTGATGTGGTGGATGTTATTTTGTCTGTGACTTATTGCTTTCATCAATGGCGAGGGCGATTCGAAGAGGAAATGATAACAATCATGGAAAATATATATCAGTGATAGTAGTCCCCGAAATACTTTCTCAGATTTCAAAAGCAAATGAAGCAAAAGTGTCGGATATCGATTAATGTTTGTATGATTTGGACGCTACTAAACGCACTGCTTAGAAGCACATTGCGAGTAAATGTCGAATAAAAATTAGAATATAAAAAAGATGTGGCTTTATAATTTCTTATAGTCATCACCCTACTGCTAGGCATTAATTATATGTGAAGTTTAATGCAAAATAATGTGGAATCAAAATTTTGCGCACCCATGTAGCGTTTCTCATGACCCGTCCTGGAAAACCATACTTTGATTTTCATTTCCGAATTAGGAAGAGACGTTCGTGATATGAGCACCAGATTCCAAAAGTTGTCACTGACATGAAATATATTTAAGGTAGTCCGAGTGAGATAGTTCCCTAGTCATAATAGAAACCATATTCGAATCATACGCTTTAATTTCCACCAGGACACATCAATTAAACATTGCATTATTAATGGTGCAATAATATAGTTTTATATGTAAGAAATTGTAAGTAATTAAATGAAAATATCTCAATAAGTCTTTAACTTTCCTCATTTTTTTCGCGCGGTGCGTTTGAAACTCGTTCAAAACGGAAGGTTGATTGTGATCCCGAAGAATTTACAGCGATAACAATATGATTAATTTTCAAAAATAGATGAGAAAACATACAAACTACACGCTGTTAGTTTTTTTACGACATCTAAGTGTTAGAAATACCTCATTTTGTAAATAATGTCTCTCTGGAGTGCATGCACGTACCATTTCCCATGTAAAAGGGCTCGTATATTTTGGCAAATATCTCCGAAAATAATGTAGTTCGAAAAAACCATGTCATATTCGGGTTCGCAAATATGCGCAAGGTTTTTCTTTAGATTCACAATCTGGAAGCTTTGAAAAATGACGTGGCATTAGTTACTTAGCGTAATCAGGCGGCACCAACTACTTTTTCTCAACAAATATGTAAAAATTTGACTGAAAATAGGCTCCGCCATTTTGTTGTGTCTCTAGGGTTAATAATAAAATTAAATCTTTAAAAAACATTGAATGTAAGAGAAAGGACTGTGTTATAAAATGGTTAAAAAACGTTTTCCATAAGTTAATCCATTGAAGTACAAAAAGAGGTTAATTTTGGTAAATCACATAGAAAATCGAAGGTGGACGTTTCTGGCGAAATTTGTTCCAATTTGACCCCAAATATATTGTTAATGTACCAATACAGGAAAAAAATAAATACGGCATGTCATGTGCACACTATTTGAGAATGTCACTGCGAAGTTTCAACTTCCGGACTACAAAAAAAATGTTTTAGAGGTTTTGGCCCCCTTTTTTCGATTTCAGCCAACTGTGCGTCGCGTTCCTCTCGACCGCGTTTGCCTCCCGAGTCGCTTGACGGCGCCACCGCCGCAGCCGGAGAAGCACTCGCCCGCTCGATTAGCGTCGGCACTTGTGGAAGGAAGGAGTGGACGTCTCTCCTTCCTCCCTCCTCTTCTTCCTCTCCTTCTTCTGCTCATTTCTTCTTCCTGCCTCTCTCCAATCCATCCCCCTCCGACTCGAGAGTGCAGAGTGGAAGGGGCGATCTGAAATGCCGTCTCTCCCTCCCCTTCCGAACCGAGACGTCTTGGGCCACTCCACACTCCACTCTGCTCCACGACGCGGCGGGAAATACCAAAAAGAAGGGGTGTGGGGCGGTCCAGACGCCCCATCCCCGCCCTTAATGGGGTCCACATAGTGGCCGGCAGGTTCTACGGCGCGACGGCAGATGTGGACTGTTGTTACAAGCCACCATTATAGAAGATGGTTTCGAAGGCTATAAGAGGAGCTGGATGCTACGATTTTACGCCATGTTCTCCGTATGACTGCCATTGTCTCTTCCACCTCGAATTAGAGCGCATTTCGCCGCCTAGGCCATCGTCTTCGTACATCGTCCAAGGAAATAAATTTCGTGTTCCTCGGAAAGATAACAAGGACATAATATTTATCATAATAAAAATCTTGGTTATAAAGTGGCATATTTTAGCTTATAAAAAAAATTTCGCGGGTCCAGTGGCCATGCACTGAAATAAAATCTCTTGCTGTACAGCTGCATTTCTGGGTGTATAGCTAGAACTCCAGCAGTATATGGGTTAGCTAGGCGTCTACCTTGCTGCAGAACCAGAAAATTCTAGCAGAGACATCTAGCTGCCTATATAGATAATTCAAGCGGTATAGCAACTCCGTGTGGCTGCTTCCCGCTGGTGTTGCTAATCGCATGAATCGCATTTATCGCCAGCCAGGTTGTATTGCCATGCAGCTAATTGTATTGCCGATTGTTAGTTACCTTTGGTTTTTAAGGTAAGTGCTGTGAGAAAAAAAGTATGCTGAAGTCCTTTGATGAGGTTAAGTGACTCGGAGGATAAATCTCTCACGGACCCGTGTACATGCTGAGGGCAGCTAGATTTGTTAAAAATTGTTACGATAAACATACTAGTGTTACAAAATTGTTGAGGAAATTAGGATGGGGACCTCTATCCAATCGAAGAGAGAAATATAGGTTAAATCTTTTACGAAAGTTTGATGTAGACTATTTTTTGCCCGACGTTGAAAATATTTTGCTAGAGCCAAACTATTATTGTAGGGACGATCACAGGAATAAGATTAAGGAAATAGACTGCAGAACCGATAGATTTAAGATCCCATTTTACCACGAACAATAAGGAACCATAATAACCGCGATAGATCAGTTCTAGGATACAGACTAGGTTAAATAGGTTTTTCCAGTAGTGCTAAATATCTTAACATGAATTGTAGATAATAACCTTGCATGCAACCTCCGGTATGGCATACCTCTGCATGTCTTAGTACCTTGTAATGCTATTTATTTGTCACATTCATAATACTAACCAGTAGTTTTATCTTAAATAGTAAACTGCATGGTAGTATGTTCGTCTAAGTAGCACTCTCCTAGTTTATGGTCTAGTCGTGTATCGTCACCCTGACTGCTTTTGGTCTGCGCCTGGCATTCGGGGGAACGCGCGCGGTTCTGATTGAACTGGGATGATAGCTGCATGCCTGGAGTGGAATCACCCTGTGCCACACACCTAGTGGTGGCTTGCACGGTATTTAGTAGATTTAGATGTAGATACGACGGCATAATCCACCACGAGTCCGAACAAGATGTTGAAATACGCTGAATTGGTTCGTGTGCAGTTAAAACATGCTGATTTTGGATAAACACAATAAGTTTATTGATTTAAATTTAAAAAAATATATTGTTAATTACATGTAATGAGGTATCTCAGCCCAAAATATTGCATTTTCAAATTATAAGACACACAATCAACTTAATTTCATACATGCATTATTGCCTCAATTTTGGTAGGATATCGAAAACGCATTTCAAAAATGATTTAAAGAGAAACAAGAAAAAAATTCACAAGCGTATGATTGACGGCAAAGTTTACCATTCTTCGTTCACGCAAAACCCTGTAAAAACAGTAAATGACTTAAGAACTCATGACTGCAATTCTACCTGTCAACATGGTCATTGTCTAGGCCGCAAGTCCATTGTGTTTTTTTACAGGAATTTCCCCGAAAGGAGGGGTTACTGTCGTCTCCAAATGCCACGAGTACACTTTAAATTTCCATAAAATGTAGGTAATTATGCATTGCTGTCTTAAATTGCAGATTGGCCACAGAATTGCGAGCGTCACACTTCCTCATTCATTATCATAACAGAATACAAATACATCGTCGCTCCAGTTCAGCATAATTCCAATTGATACAAGCGTCGATATGCACGCCTCTTCTCGTAAGATCTTATCCGATTGTTTGTACATACCACGTAATATCTTGGGGAAAACATAATCGGGAAATATGCTGTCAAGCAAACAGGAAGCTAGGCTTTATCAAGAGAATACTCGGAAATGTGATGAGAAAGTAAAAAAACGTTGTTATTTTTCAATCGTTAGGCCTCATCTGGAATATTCTGCCTGTGTATGGGATCCTTCAGAAGTGGGGTTGATATGGGAATTACTTCCCGTTGCAGCGAAGAGGAGCTAGGTTTGTGAAACGATGCTAATATAAGTTTAGTAGTGTGTCTGGATTGTTAGAAGAATTAGGATGGGAATCGCTATCACAGCGTAGATTAAATTATAGGCTGAACCTCTTAACTAAATTTCAGGGAAAACATTTCTCTGACGACGTAAAAAACATACTATTAACCCCCCCGTACTACGGCAGATTTGATCGCGCCAATAAAATTAGAGAGATAGATTGTCGAACCGATAGATATAAAATGTCATTTTTTCCGCGTACCATTCGGGACCATAACAGCTGTGATCGTCGTCATGAATAGTGCGAATAGTGACAATATCTAGACAGTAGATCTTTCTCTTTATATTCTCTACGTTCTTATTTATGCATGATGTAAATATTGATGTTCTTATTTATGCATGATATTTTGGACTGTATTAGTAGTCTTTATATCCCTTGCATGTTGGAACGATTGACGATAGAATGTTTCTTGGTTAGTACATTTTTAATTGGCGCGTTGCATGTGTGGTACCAAGGAGTATAGAGTATGTATGATTTTACACTTTATTTACACAGATTTACACAGAGTATAGAGTACTCTACACCCCTTGTGTGGTACGCTGGTTTCCAAGTAGTTTCGGTGTTCTACAATTCATGCATGCCTGGTGTGGAAGCACCCCTGCCACACACTCTTTGGGTGGCTTGCAGGGTATGACGTAGATGTAGATGATAGTTCAGGATGCCCGCGCCGGAGAGAAAAACTCGCATTAGCGTATTCAGTGTATAATGCTGTAACACACGACGCGCGATCTCTCATCCAACAATTTCAATCGAATCAAATCGAACTCGAATAGAATGTCATAACGTTACAGCCGGATAAGTAATGGAAAAACGTTTCGTGCGCTCGTGAGTGGGATTCGTCTACATCTACATACGACCCCGCGAGTCGCCACGTGGGCGTGTGGTAGGGGGTGTTAGGTCACCAGCCGTGTTAAGACGAAAGTTATTGGGAGGTGAAATGATGATATGTATTATATGGGAGTGTATTTAGAGGAGATCAGTTTTTATTGTGGTCGCTTATTGTTCGCGGAAAGAACGAGTTCTTGTAACTATCTGTTCGGCAGAGTATCTCTCTTATTTTATCGCATCTGTCAGACCTAGAGATGTAGTGAGGCGTCATGATAATATTCTTTGTATCGCTCTTAAATACACCAGTTCTGAATATCTCAAGCAGCCTAAGTCTAGCGTGCAGCCTCCGAGACTCTAGGGGCTCCCACCTTAATCCCTCTAACAATTGTGAGACACTTTATATAGCTCGTAGCAGTTTTTAACGAAGCGCGCTGCTTTTCTTTGTATTTTGTTTATTTTTTTGGTTAAATCTTTTTGACCAGGGTACCAAATACTCGCGGCGTATTCGAGGTGTGGCCTATTACCAGAGCGAAGTAGCATCTCTCTTTTACTTTTTCATCCGAGAACCTTCCTGTTATACGCTTAACAAAACTTAATTTCTTTAATGCTGCGCCACATATGTTTTATATGCGTGTTCCTCACGATATATGAGAAGTTAAGGTAATTCCAAGATATTTTACTGTATCTGAAGATTTTATGTTTACTCCACCGACGGTGTAGGCATGGCTTTTGTGTGATGACTTTCGCAGAAAGTGAATTGTTGTGCATTTACTAATATTTAGTTCTAAACCCCCCTTATGGCACCACGAATGAACGTTGTTAAGGTCAGATGGCAGAAGTTCAAAGTCCGCTTCTTCGCTTATTTCACGGTAGATTACTGCATCGTCTGCAAATAATCTTAAATTACTGCTAATTCGAGAACTTAGGTCATTAATATAAGTAATGAATAAAAGAGGGTCGATCACGCTTCCTTGAGGAACACCGGATGTGACTTCGGCCATATCAGAGCTCAAACCGTCAATAACTATTTTCGATCTCTGAGAAAATCCATTATCCAGTTTACTATTTGTTTATTAACTCCACATGAATGCAATTTATAAATGAGTTTTTTGCAAGGAACCTGGTCAACTTGGAGATTCACGACGGTCACTGTTTCACGAAACACCCAAGTGTTTAAGAGAGTGTGTTTTACAGTTGCACATTTTTACTTCACATTACCGTGATTAGTCGGCGAGTGTACGATTGTGTCCATCATTTTTCTTTATTACATTTAAAGTGAATCCTCTTTCTTTAATTTGTTCTCCTCTAGTTATAACCATTGCCTTTCCTATTCCTTACACCTTAAACTTAAACCTGCCTTCCTCAATTCGTGTACCCCAGTTACTAACGGAACACGAAACCCCAGTAACCAGTAGAAACACGTTCCGTATGAATAAATTAAATGGACGGTATAATCTATTAGTTCTTCGATTTGAAAATGCTGCTCCGCCATAATTCGCCGGAAAAGGTTGACTTCCCCATTAAGGTGGTAGCATCGATTCTTTCTTACGTACAGATTAGCGAGAAACTTAGCATACATTAAGGAAGTCAATGCGGGTTTTCCACCGGGTCAGGTTGTCCATGTCTGCCGACGTTTCGATGACCGAGTTGCTCATCGTCTTCAGGGCATGTCAATTTTCGGAAGTGGTCCACATTATATAGGGTCCATTTGGCGCGTCAGCCTGGGCAGGTGTCACCTGATTGGCTGGATTTTTCCCGCCTTTTTTCTCGGGCTTCTCGGATGCTTCTCAGTACAGGCTTCCAAGAATTACTGAGTGAGTATCCCGCGTCTCGGTTCATAGTTGTTTCTCTCATCCTGACTTCGATCGCTTCCCTCGTCAGCCTTTGCCAAAACTTGTCGATGCGGGAAAGAACTTTCGTTTCTTCCCAGCAGATGACATGGTTTCGGGAGATGCTGTGTTCGGCCACGGCGGACTTTTCCGGTTGGCAGAGTCTGAAGTGCCGTTGGTGTTCTTTGATCCTTGTGGCGATGGTATGTGGGAGAGACAGGGAGGACCATCGCCACAAGGATCAAAGAACACCAACGGCACTTCAGACTCTGCCAACCGGAAAAGTCCGCCGTGGCCGAACACAGCATCTCCCGAAACCATGTCATCTGCTGGGAAGAAACGAAAGTTCTTTCCCGCATCGACAAGTTTGGCAAAGGCTGACGAGGGAAGCGATCGAAATCAGGATGAGAGAAACAACTATGAACCGAGACGCGGGATACTCACTCAGTAATTCTTGGAAGCCAGTACTGAGAAGCATCCGAGAAGCCCGAGAAAAAAGGCGGGAAAAATCCAACCAATCAGGTGACACCTGCCCAGGCTGACGCGCCAAATGGACCCTATATAATGTGGACCACTTCCGAAAATTGACATGTCCTGAAGACGATGAGCAACTCGGTCATCGAAACGTCGGCAGACATGGACAACCTGACCCGGTGGAAAACCCGCATTGACTTCCTTGATACCATACGCCGGGAAAGCCTTCGATCTTTCTTAGCATACATTAGCTCATTAGTATTGTGTGTGGATAAAAAAGTGGAAAAATTTGCGAGATACCGATTATGTTCCTAGGCAATATAATGCCTTTTTTATCAAGCTGGTACGTAGCCTCTATTTCGAAAGAATTCGATTGCACATGCGAAGGGTTTTCTCCTAAATGCGAAATGAATAACAAGGTATCATTCAGAGTGAAAAAAAACACGTATTAAAGATGACTTTTACTTGATTTTCCAAATCCCCGCCGTAAAACATAAGTCTTAACAGAGCAATACATAAAATAACAAATGAAAGGAAAATTTGAAAATATAACTTTTGCATTTTAATACTTATTATCACACGCAGTGCGATTTCGACCGCACGAACGGCTGAAGGGAGATGTGATCCAGAAATATTTTTCACCTCGCTCGAAAACTTATTGAAATATACATTCAAAGAATAGTAATTACCGCTCCAGCCACTTTATAATTTCAAAATGAAAGACAACGGTAACTTTCCACACAAAATTTTTAATAATTACCGACCATGGTTTCAGCACCTGGTGCCATTATCGAGGTCCTTATAACCTTGGTCCAAGGTGCTAACCTATAACAAGGTCCTAACCTTGATAATGGCATTGATAATAATAGAGATTTCTCATTCCTCTCGCCCTCGGCCATTTCATTCGTGCATTCGCGTCATATCCGCGAGATTGGAGCGTTCGGCCATGTTCCATGTGCCTGGCGGGCACTCGCAGCAGTTCCATGCGGGGTGTAGGGAGATTGAGGAGGGGGGGGGGAAATCTACTACTCACTACTCCCCCCCCCTCCCATGTCTCTAATCCTCCCCTGCACTCTAACCCTCCCTCACTCGGCTATTTTTAAATCGGATGGAGGGGAGGAAATGAGCGGGTGGAAGGGGAAGAGGGGGGGAGAGAATGGGAGGGAGGGGGATAGGGAGGGAGGGTGTAGGGAGGGAGGGGGTAGGGAGGGAGAAAGCGTGTCAGTCGAGTGAGTGGCTCTGTTTTGCTTCGACTAGCGCCGCTCCCTCTTTGAAGCCGACGCCGAATTATACAGAATGACAATTGAAATGTTCTAATTTTTGTGGCTGATAACAGAAGGCTAAAGGAGAGGTGGGAGAAAGAAGATACATGTCTCGCATGCAAAACATTATGCAATGGACGGAGCTACATTAGATTCGATCACGGACACACACGGAAGGAAACAGAGAAGTGAAAGATGAAGTGGCAGAGGCCATATATCAGTGGATACACCATGAATATATATTATGGATTTAGATTTTTGGAATTGTTTCCAAGGCTACGTGTTGCCTAAATTTCCGCTTTTAGTTCGCCCAGTCCTTGGGGCCACTTCGATTAGAGTCTTTTCAGTTGTTATTGTAAATAGACGTAGTTAATTGTTGATAACGAGAGACTGTGGTGAATATTTAATAACGATCGAGGATGTATGAATTACTTGATGCTTTGAATAATACCTTGCTATTTTTGTGACCTAAAATTTAATTTGTAAATGCTAGAGAGGAAATATCCATTACAGGAAATGTGTAAGAGGTTTCTGAAACGTCCCATCGTGTGCCGACGACGTTTGCCAGACTCTGATTATAATTTGAATGCATTAAGCCCGTTCGGCATAAATAAAGAATTTAGAATGCCTTGTTTAAACAGAACTTGCTTCGTACAAGGCTGCAAAACAGGGTATGCGTCTACGATGACCCAAAATAGGAGACTTGGATTAAAAAATAAGAATCTGTTCAGGCGGAGGTAAGTGCATTCCTTTTTACCTACAATGCAATGATGGCCGTTGGGAATACTCATGAAGTCACCTCGCATTATTATTAAATTTCCGAATAGCGATATTCACTGAGTGCTATGAAGTTAATTGTGCATTTGTGTAATTAAATTTGTAGACCGGACGATAATTAAAATTTGTATAATTACGTCCCGCGTGTATTAATACATTTTTTATCCACTGCATTATGATTAATTGTAAGTAAAACCCATGTATATTCATGGTAAAACCAGTAGGACGTGTTTATTTACAAACTTTCGACTGTATTTACATCTGAACTACCGTCTTTCATCACTAGGCACCACTTTCCAAAAAGTTGTTTGTCTAGACAAGTTTTTGGCGACGAGATAACAATCCATAATATATATTCAAGGGATACACATTGGATGAAGAAGAATAATTATATAAGACGATTGTAGACATTGGCGAACAAATGAAGATACTCGTGACGATTGGAGATGAGATTGAAGAGAGAGGTAAAAGAGTATTCGTTCGTAACTTGAAGAAATCGCACCATAGGCTGAGATTGGCGGCGACATGGGCGACGATGGCTGACTGATGGCTGATCAGGGTGATCAGTGAAAGACGTCTGGGAGTAAGGAAAGGCTGCCCGTCGTCACCGTTTGGCCATTGCACGTGTTTGTCGAAGTGCAATAAGAGGTGGCAGACGCTAAGAATGCATGGAGGAGGACTCCTCATAAAGTCATCATCAGAGCGGAAATATGGAGCGAATGCAATCATGATTAAGTTAATGAGGTTATTAAATGACAAAGTAAATGATGCTGATGATAAAAGTATGACTATAAAAAAGAATATACCAAAATGGAGCAAAAAGAGCGATTTAATTACTCTGGTGGCAGGTCGGTGAAAAATATACTTGGTTGTGAAGATATTAGAAGGAGAGTATCGTAAGTAGTGCTGTCGAATCGGGGATTTTTATTTCGAATCGTACCGAATCGTATCTCCCAAAAGATATTTCGAATCGAAAAGAATTTTTTAAATATTCGTAAGCGAATCAAATCATCCTAAAAAAAATTTGCTTGCGAATCGAATTCGAATTCTAAATAAAATGCAAAAGTTTATTAAGAGTTAAAGTAATATAGATTTCACCTATATTGCAGGGCCTTACATTAGCTTATACATCTATATAGTGGCACAAAGCATAGCACAGAATAACGTGTGGTCGTTTGAATTTTCGTTACGCGTGAGGAAAACATCTTCTAAACGGACGGCGCGCCATTCGGGGATGAGCGCTATGCTTGAATGCATGTAGCGATTCGAAGACGAATCTATCCGATTCGAATATTACGAATCATTCGCTTATGAAGCATCCCGATTCGCAGGCCAACCGAATCGAATTAAGGCTGATTCGACTCGATTCGATTCGATTTTGGAGCATTCGCACAGCTCTAATTGTAAGCAAAGAAAGTGCTCACAAACACGAGAGCAATTGTTATTGTTTAGGGACTTGGTGACGGGGACTTCGAATATGGACGTAAGAAAAAGACCGATAGCCAATCTTATATTGGTTGTAAAGAGAAATGGTGCATAAACGCGGATTATGAAGAAATGGAGTGTTTGGGACGTGGGTGAATATCAGAGACGACAAGAAAATTAAGAATTATCGACATGACAGTAGAGGAGAGGAAACTGGAAAGGAAGGAATTAATAGGAGCCAGAGTGGTGGGTATACGAATAGTGAGGAGAGGACGGGTGGAATGCAACAAGGAAATGATTTACAGCGAAGGATATGTTGGAGAGGATGAAAATTCACATTAACTTTCGTCCTTATTTTCGAGGCCTTTACAGATTTAAAAAAAAAAACAAATTTCAACAAACATTGAGAGCAAACAGTTTTTTACCTCGTTAAAAATATTTATTCCCCATATAATCCATATGTACTCTTATTTTAGCTACATTAACTCGCATGCGATATGAACCCAGCGGTCAAATTAAGGTAGTTTGAGCAAAATATCATTTTACCTAGAAATCATTGAATTTGGTCTCATTTCAGAGAAATATATATCACCATTCCATTGACAACAAAAATTCAACCCCTAATCACATTACTTTCCGAGATATTAATCAGAAAATACCAGCCCTTTTACATGGGACATGGTACGTGTATGCACTCCAGAGAGACCTTATATTAAACATGAGGCATTCCCTACAATTAGATCTCGTCCAAAAATCAACAGTGTGCAGTTAGTGTATTTTCTTAACTATTATAGAAAAATATCATATTGTCATCGCAGTAAATTCTTCGGGATCACATTAAACCTTCCGTTTTCATGGAGTTGCAAACGCACCGCGCGAAAAAACTAAGTCAAGTTAAAGACTTATTTAGATATTTTAATTTTATTTCTTTTAATTTCTGTCATGTAAAACTATATTATTGCACCATTTAATAATGCAATATTTAATTGATGTGTCCTACAGCTGGTGAAATTAAAACGTATAATTCGAATATGGTCTCTATTATGATTAGGGAACTATCTCGCTCGGACTGACTTAAGTGCAATTATTATTTTCGGCTGAGAAGGCGTGAATAAAGATTCGACTCTTCCGAATCTGTGGCGAATGAGGCCCCAGAAGCCAAGAGGTGTAGTTGGTGTAGGGTCTTCGACTCGTCCAGTGGTCACCTATCAATTGAGCACGCTCCCGTCCCGAGCGACCGCAGGAAGATTAGGGATTCTGACGCGATGGCTGATTGGCCGAATGAGGGCTGAGTTATCCTGATTCCTTCGACATGCACTGTTCAACCAATCATTCCGATTACAACGGGCGGAATCCAATCAATAAGCTTCACTTGAACAACTCGGATTCCGTCAACCGGTTTACTCCTCAGAGCCGATCGAACGGCCCCCAATTACAACCGAGGATCAATTTCCGGCTCCGGAGAATCATTGAAGAAAGACAACCATTCATTTCGTAGAATCGGAAATCACGGATACTCATGTTAGCACGCCATCTTTCTGCCTTATGGAGTTTGAAAATATGGAGAGTGTATTTCCACCATTTCCCAAGTGCACAACACTGAAATGATAACTATTCAGACCACATTACACCTCCGATTCAAACCGTGACAGTGAATTTAATTGAGCATTAGTGAAGCCTTTTTTTACTCTGCATCTGCAGCATCTTTGCGATCGCATCATCTCCGCACGACATATTTTTATTTTATTTTTTATTTATTTGAAAATGTCCCAAAAACGGCACAAAGGCTTTTAACATTTTAGATGACTACCAAACAAATAAATTATGAGCATTAACAAAATATAAACTAGTAACAGACATAATAACAGAAAATAGAATAGACACAGAAGAACATGAGAAAGTGGACCGGGACTGAGCGATATGTTGACAGGGGAGATGGGACTAATTTGCAGGCCTGTTTAGTATTAGGAAGGATTTGAAAGCGGAGGGTGACGAGAAGAGGTCAAGGAAGGGTGAATGCGAAGCCAGGGAGTTAAAAGTTCTTGGAATGCGGTGGAATAGGGAACGCTGGTACATTGAAAGACGAAATTTGGGGACGTTAATAAGACAGCCATTGCGTGTGGTACGGGGAGGAACATGAAGTGGAAAGAGAGAAAGAAGGATATTGGTGCGGAGAGAGACCCTCCAGATGCAATGAAGGAACTTGATGTCAGAGAGCACATGACGGAGAGAGAGGTGGGGGATTCCAAGTGAAGACATGAAGTACAGTTCTCGTGTACAATTTCTGAAGGAAGGAATTCGATGACGGGCAATGGCGAGAATAGTTAAGGTCATAGGTCGATTAAGTAGTTTCAAGGTTGTTGGGCAGGCGGTTGACCAAATTGGGGCACAGTATTCTAAAATGGGGAGAAGAGAGCCAAAGGCAAAGAAGGCCGACAACTGACATTGCCTTCCTCGCAATGTTATTAATATGCTCATGAAAGTTAAGTTTTGAGTCAAACACTATGCCTAGATCACAGTGGGAACTGACATAAGGGATTGAGTTCCGTGATAGTGTGTAAGAATATGATAGGATTTTGCGTTTCAAGGGGAATGTCATCACAGCAGATTTCGAGGGGTTAACACGAAGCTGCCAAAGGGAGCACGAGGAGTGAATGGAGGAGAGGGCAGATTGAAGGGCATTGGAATCGGAGGGGCTATCAACTTGCCTGAAAATTTTGCAGTCGTCCGCATAAAGTAAAATGTCACATCCCAAAGGGAGGACAACGACAACGATATCATCAATACGAAGTGTGAACAGAATGGGGCCAAGTCGGCTACCTTGAGGAACCCATGAAGAGACAGGAAGGTGATTAGACGACATGCCATCAATTAAAACACGCTGAAACCGAGAGTTAAGTAAACTATGGATTAAAGATCTTATTTCTATACTGTAAAAGAATGTCCAGCAAATTGACTGTAGAATTTTCAACGGTTTATATCTCTATTGAGCAAACTAAAAATTTTGCATCGGACAGTATATCATAAGCATCAATAGTCTATCTCCAGACTTCGTACGGTGTAGCGTCTTCCAAGCGAGACTCGGAAATGCTTCACTCCATATTAAAGTATTCGCCGACGTTTTCCTCACACTCCAACACAGGGTTCCCGTCATCAACTCTCTTTTACAGCAGGTCACTTCGTCCGCCAGCTGCAATTCTCCTCCGAATGTCTATCTCTATCTCTGCAGAACATCACCGTTTTCCTCCAACATGCCAACCTAGTAATGCAATTTCTCTGCTCGTTCCAGTTTGTGGCATTCTACTTCCGTTAATCAATAATACTGATACAATGTAACTCACACCACACAATCTTGCCCAAGGCCCAAGCACCGATGTCGTGAACCATGATTTCAGTTTGAATCAGGGCGACTTAATTTTGAAGGTCAAGGGCAGGGGCAAGTTGAGCGCGGCACGCACTCTTGTTGTGGCCACACCACGGATTGTGTGGACGGCGGCAGCGAACATCCACACACGTGTTCCGCTTTCGCCTCACTGAGCCCTTCCCCTCCCACTCCACCCCCGTCATCCAACCCTATCAGGGAGGGTTAGGGGGGAGAGGGGGACTGGTGTGGCCTGCAGTCGGCTGCCGTCCCACTCAGACCACATCCGAAAAAGGAGAAGAGGGGGTGGGGTGGGGATTATCGCTTTATGCGTATTCTTCGTGGGAGGGCGGAGCAGATGGCATCGGCTTCGTTGCTGAGTGGGGGGGGGAGGATGCAGCCCTGCTCACGGCATTCTTCTCAGAGTGTGTCCTGTGCAACGCAACGCAACGGAAATCTGAGCGACACAGTCGGACGGAATCGAAAAAAAGCTGTTCAAAATTACACGTAGGTATGCTTTTTTTTAAGGGTGAGTCGAATCCACCGATTGTCGATTCTACCGATTCTCAGGATTAGAGTCGGTATCGAGAATCGATCGCCTAAAGTCGATTCCGATTTCATCGATTCCAGATGAATAAATATTCAAATCAAATTTCGTTTATCACATCATATTTGTCTCAGTAATGGTGGGTGTAGGATATCAATTTGTACTTTTTGTGTACAACCTCAATAAGCTGAGGTTATATTTGCTACTTGTTAATATACTTATTAAGTGACTTAATTGTTATTTTATTTCAGCCAATACTCGAATTTTAAAAATGGTACTGGTATATTAATATCCCACCTGTTATTAGGAATAAGAATCGATGGAATCGGAATCGAGAATTGGGAATCGATTTGAAGGAATCGGAATCGAAAAAAAGTGGAATCGACTTATCCCTACTTATTTTAGTTGAACTCTCTCATGGTCATTCGACATTGATTTCTGCACGTGATGTCACATTCCCGAGTTCCTGAGTTTTCATGCATCGAGAATAAACAGCGCCACAAAGTTCAAAAATTTTCGAGACAAGCGCACGTCATCGATTGTTTCTGAGGACCTTCCAATTCAAACAGTTGTGCAACTCTTTCGAGTTTAACAAACGGAATAAATATTAGTTTCATTCTATTAAACAACTTATTGTTTTCTAATAAAT
This sequence comes from Ceriagrion tenellum, assembly GCA_963169105.1. Taxonomy (NCBI): domain Eukaryota; kingdom Metazoa; phylum Arthropoda; class Insecta; order Odonata; family Coenagrionidae; genus Ceriagrion; species Ceriagrion tenellum. Next base: position 146,229,948 of record OY720637.1, read on the forward strand.
ATCATGTTTATTCTTTATTCTCTACTTGAATTTTTACCAAACAAAATGGCGCACACTTATTATCTATTTCTTTAATTTGTATAGAAAAATAAAAAAGCGTCTATAAAACGACATACGCAATTGTTTTCATGCTTAGAAAATATAAATCCGAAGAAGATCTTAGTGTCCCGTAGCGTCCCCGAAAAACGTGATCTAATTTTCGAGGTGCGGCGTCGTATGTGGTAACCGCCGCTGGTGATAGATGGCGCACCACATGGACGCGGGCAGTGAGTTGAGATGCAACTGACAATGGCATAGTCGCGTTGAAAACTTGGATCAATAACTTTTAAAAAGGACCTCCCAAGACATTTCGTCAATCTGATTCCTTCTCACATGACTGTGAAGCGGATATTACATGTGTGTTGAGCAAATTCAGTCAAATAGAATGATTTTTTTCTTCAGCGGAATCACGTAGTTCTGTGCACTTGCATGGGGGATTCCAGAAATTCAATACCGTGGCTATTCCCGGTTTAGTCAAAATTTGTAAAATAAATTAATCAGAGCACGACTTCGTGCCTAAAATTTAATACTTATATTCACTAGGGATGAGTCGATTCCGCTTTTTTTTTATTCCGATTCCAATTCTTTCGAATCGATTCCCGATCCCGATTCCATCGATTCTTATTCCTAATAACAGGTGGGATATTGATACACCAGTAGCGTACGGCTATTATTGAAATTCAAGTATTGGCTGATATAAAACAACAAAGACAATTAATTCGCTCAAAAAGTATGTTTATTAACAAATAGCAAATATATCCTCAGCTTATTGAGGTGTCTAGAAAAAAAGTACAAATTGATAGCCTAGACCCACAATTCTGAGACAAATATGATGTGATAAACGAAATTTTGTATTGAATATTCATCTATCTGGAATCGATGGAATCGGAATCGACTTTAGGCGATCGATTCTCGATTATAATCCTGAGAATCGGAGGAATCGAGAATCGACATTTGGATTCCACTCATCCTTAATATTTACAAAGGGATGATTGTTGTTGCTACAGGTTACTCACTACGAAGTCTTGTGAACTAACTCGTCTTGAATAATAAGGAATAGAATTATTCAATAACCTAAAGTACATTTTAAATGTCTCTTCACATAAACTTTAACTTGAGACAAATTTATCAGTCAGTCATGCTGTAAAAATCTCTGTGGAGCGAGTGCATTTATTTGACATGCAGCGCCACCCCAAGAATCGGCGGGAAATAGGTCCAATATTATGAGGACCAAACTCATGAACCGGCATCTTCGACCTCGAAACGATGACAGTAGTGTCAGCGAAACTGCTGTCACTATTCAACAAAAATACGCGCTAGATCCCGAAAAATGAAGGAGACCAACGTAGAGCACCGCGAAAGCCTTCGTTCTCAAATGTGTAATCTGTGTATTGATAGTCGTCTGTCTTTCTATTTATTTATTTTCGTTGCCAAGGTTTTTCCTCGCAACCATTCCATGAAACGTTACATATGTATTGATTATTGTTCTGTCGAGATCAGTTAGACCGGAGTTTATGATTACTCTCTAAAATGTGATCTATCCTATGAGAGACGTCAAACAAGTCGGCCTCTTCAGTGATTCGCGCAGTGAATGGGATATGTGGCGTGTGATTAATTTGCCTCGCCGAATTCTCCGTGGTGCGAGAGATAGGGCGAGTGTGCATCTAACGGTGCGTGGTGTTTCGGGGGAGTAGCCGACGAAATTATCAGATGCTTATCCGTTTGCTGGAGATGACGGATCGCTTGCGAGGGCAGTGGCGTGACGAAGCACTCGGCAACGCGGCCGCGGGCAGGTCACCGCTATGATAACCCCACCTCCTCACCACCCTTCGAATTCATTAACCGTAATGGCCATTAAAGAAGAGACGAAATAAGAAAAGAATAGGCCATTTCAACCGACAAAGGAAGTGCCGAGCACGTGTGATTGATGATGGACCAAAGTAATATCTTCTTCGCCCTGGTCAGGCCACACCTCGAATACTTCCTGAGCATTTGGGAACCTGCGCAGAAAGATTTAATCCGAAAAATAAATAGAACACAAGGAAAGGTACTTGCTTCGTTGAAAACTGCTGCGAGCGAACGTATAGCGTTTCGCAGCTTTCAAAGGGATTGAGTTGGAAGACGCCAGAGGGACTTAGAGGCTGCACGCCATGTTTAGATTGCTTGAGAAATTGAGAACAGGTGTGTCTCAGGGTAACACGGAGAATACCACTTTGACGCCGCAATATATTTCTTTTTCCGACTGAAGCGATAAAATAAGATAGCTACAGTGCCGTACGCACATCTACATCTACATATACCCCGCGAGCCGCCGCTCGGGCGTGTGGCAAGGGGTGTTAGGCCACCGGACGTGTAAAGGTGTACGTTTTTTGGAGATGAAATGGTGACATGTACAATAGGAGTGCATTTAGTGGAGCTCAATTTTTATTGTGGTCGCTTATTGTTCGCGGAAAGAACGAGTTTTTGCACCTATCTGTTCGGCAGAGTATCTCTCTTATTTTATCGCATCTTTCAGACCTAGAGATGTAGTGAGGAGTCACGATAATATTATCTATGTCGCTCTGAAAAATATCTGTGTAAAGTGCGTTCCACATTTAGTTGACAGTATGGGCTCTTATGAAGATTTGTTTCCCATGTTAATCCCCATAAGGCTGGAGATGCGCTGTTGCCAACAGCAGCAGAAAAATTAATATTGCACTATCCAATTTAACATCATCTCTTTCAATGCAAAGAGACACGCTACATTTTCTGGTCGTAATAGTTTTTCCATAAAATTTATAATAAAAGTTATAAAAAATATTTTCATTAATTTACGCAACAAACGCGGCTCTTTTGACTTTATCTTCTTCACTCAATTGTGGGCAAACCGTTCTTCATACTGGATTGAAACTTATGCAAAACATTCCGTATTCTTTTTATTTCAATAAAGATGTACATCAATTAGAAGTTAATTGAGCTGAAATTTTGTTATACTGATATAAATATCTTAAGGACAAAAAAGTTTGGTGTTTGTAAGGTAAAAAGTAATCGTCTGCTAACTTACGTTCCTTAAGTTTTAGGTCCATATATTCTGCGTATCAAATTTGAAGAGAACTATTAATTTGTTTTTAGTCCAAAAATCATTTAGTTATCTCAATTGTGAAGAAAGCTACAACGTTTTGATCTTAAGAAAAATTATTACGGCGCCACGCAAGACAGCAAGCAGCGCGCCACGGCACCGCCGAAGGCGCGCTGCTTGCTAACTTCCACAGCGCAGACGGAAGATTATTCGGCGGAAAACGGGATTTATATCTTTATGTACATGCATACTAAAATGCATGTAATTCTTCGTTTAGCGTTTTTATGTAGAGTACTCATAAGTTGTATTAGAAATATTTATATTTCACGACAATGACATACGAAAGCCTATCCCATGCACCTTTTGTCGGCTTTGAAATAAGACGCAAATTTCGCCTTTACGAGTCTTACCGCAGAAAACATGAAAGAAATCATTCCATAATCCGCACGAGGGACATTCCTCTTCGGTGCAAGCCCTGGGAAAAAGGCACTCTAAGTTCTTCCAGAAGTTCCGTTAATAGGGTGCCATAAAACATCTGCACGGGAAGCAACCCCAGCGGAAGGGGCTAGGAAAAGAATTAGCGAAGACGTTCAGTTTCGTGTTGGATTTTTTTGAGTGAACAAGTGGTGTGTAGTCTGCTGTGTTTATCAGAGCTGTGGAGTATTTTACATCAATATCTGCTGTAAGGTGCCCTATCACCATGTCCGATGCGAAGAGGAGGAGAAAAGGGGAGAAGCTGAGAAGCCGTGAAAGAGAGCTGGTGTTCAACGTCTTCTCAAACTTCAACAAATCCCTCAGTATAACTGAAGCCTGCCGTGAAACTTCGAAGGCAAATGGCTGCTCACAGTCCACTTATTACAGAGTGAGAAAGGAAGCGTCCCGTGATCCATTGGTGACACCTTCAAAGACTAAAAAAGTTAGACAGCCTTACAAGAATTCGAGGGCGTTGATTTACGACGATTTTGAGAGATCGGGAGTTCGAAGGAAAGTACATGAATTTTTCATGAAAAATAATCCTCCGACTTTAAAATCATTTTAAGCTCAGTCAACATGGGCAAAGACCTTCCAAATTTCAAGAGGACTACATTATATCACCTTCTTGTGGACATAGGTTTCGTGTACGAACGCAGGGGAAAAAGAATCATTAATTGAAAGGGATGATATTATTCGTTGGCGACATAATTATTTAAGGCAGCTAAAACAATATCGTCGTGAACGAAGGGTCATTGTTTTCACAGACGAAACTTGGATCACTGTCGGACATACAGTGAACATGACTTGGCGCGACAAAACAATAGAAACTCCTCGTCAGGCTTTCCTTTCTGGACTTACAACCGAGCTGAAGGCCCCCACCTCCCGAGGTGGACGCTTTGCAATTATACATGCAGAGACGGAGAAAGGGTTCGTAGAGGGAGCAGCACGTGTTTTTTATGCATGAAAAACACCGTGGATGAGCATGGCGAAGTTGATGGCGAGTGTTATGAGAGCTGGTTTGAGCACTCACTTCTTTCAAACATACCCGAAGGCACAATTATAGTTGTAGATAATGCATCATACTATTCGAGGAAGTTGGAATCCTTAGCTTTGATGAGGACAGTTTGAAAAGAGATCTTTTGTTTGTGGTGAATCAAGTACGGGAAAAATATGAAAAATTTAAGATAGATGAACTAGCGAAGAGTTATGGCTGTAGAGTGCTAAGACTACCACCATATCATTGCGAATTGAATCCAATTGAAATGGTTTGGGCTCAAGTAAAACATTACGTTGGGATGAAGAAGACCACTTTTAAGAAGAAAGAAGTAGGAAAACTCATCGCAGAAAGCTTTGATGCAATCACTTCCGAAAATTGGAAAAACTATGTCGAGCACGTGAAGAAAGTGGAAGAAGACATGTGGCGTGCAGACAATTTGCAAGATGACATCGAAGAGTTAATTATTCGTCTGACATCGTCTTCATCCTCTCAGTCGACATCTCCCTCAACGGAGGACGAGCCACAGCCACAGCCGAGCACATCGCGCTACATGGAGGGAGTGGAATATCTCTCGGACTCATGAACAAGAAGGTATGGAGGCATTTTGTTTTGATAATAGTTAATCTTTTTTACGTTTCGGCTGATTACAGTGCTATTATACAATCTGCTTTAGACAAGGATTATTTATGGAGACTTGAAAACGTAGTGTTTATCATCATTACTGTATATGCGACACATAAGTTCATTGAAAAAGTCAAACTCATGAAGAGGACCGCTATTAAAAAAACTCGAGTATAATTCCTAGTGCATGCGTGTATTGGCGTCGCGTCAAATTATTTTCCTTAAACTTTGCCAGAGAGGTTCTCACTTGATCGGTCTTAGAATTTTAAATATAAAAAATAGAAGTAAATCTAAATACCTTAGCTTGCTTGAAACAAGGGGAAAATAATTCTTGGGCTGTAGTGGATCATTTTTCTAACATTATTACATATACTTAAGTTGTGGGCGATGTTTTTCATCTCCTAGCATAAGTTGAAAGTGTTTTGGTAAAATATAAAAAAAGCAAATTTCGAACAGGTAATTGAGGATATGCGATAAATGTTCACGCAGGACGTTGTTGTTCCAAAATTAATCGTTGGAATACCGGAGAAGGGCAGTAGAAAGCAGCGGCAATTTACTGTTCTTTCAAGGATTTCGCCTGGCGTCTTCCCCTTCAATAGGCTGCATTAAATGCTTGGGAGCTGGATAGGGTTTCAACGAAAGGGATAACTTCTGTGTCAAGTCACCCGCGGTGTCCTTCCCTTTGGTTTCCGCCTGTGGGGCCCTGTGGGCTCCATTGTGCGAGGAGTGGGAGGGACCCACCTAAAGAAAAATGTATGTATACAAAAGAACCTGGACGTCAGACCACAGGCCTGAGTACTCTAGGGACAACTTACATGCAGGAATGGGCAGGGGGCTTAAGAAGGGTCGCCAAGTAGAGGGGAATCCGGTAGACTCGCGAATCCTCGAAAGGAGGAAAATACGGCAACCAGATTGGAAATGGATGGATGGAATTGGGGATGGTTCGTTTGTTACGATTGTGGTAAGGTAAGGGGAAACGAGGTTTTAGGACTGTTGTGTATTATCTGCTTATTGTCTCAATGGAAAATAGAAATTACTCCACAGAATATGGTAAATATCGAGTGCTCTTTTTATATTTTAGCGGCTACAAGGCTCAAAAGCCGCTGACCTGAGGCAAACTGCCCCCTTGCCGTACCTCTGGGCGGCCCTGCGTACGCGACTGCAGAAGTAAACGAATTATTCTCATTGAAAGGGATGATTTTTATAAAATTGCTATACAATTAATGCAGACAACTAAAAAATATCGTGACAAAAGCTTTTCCGCTCAGAGACGAGATATGGATCAATTTTACGTTATTTGTAGACATGACTTGGAGTAACAAAGAAATAAGAAACGCTCCTCAGTCTTCGTCAGCGCGTCAAGGAAGTAGAAATAGCCGTTGCATGCAGAAAATTTGCAGTGTCATTAACATAATTAAGGAGAATGATTGCATCGATTGATGCTAGAAAATAATCCACAAAATATTGTAATCAACGACTGTCACTATCTTTTAATATTCGTTACTCGAGGCCCCAAAGACACTACCCCATGAAGTGTTCCGTTCAAAAATTACTGTGAAACGGTAAGACTAGGCCCCACTTCTCACCTTTGGGTTATTGGTTTCTCATATACAAATCCCTTGATTTAACCCAGTAGTATTAGGGTGATTAGGGTGCTTCGACGACTAAGGTCATTCGCACCATTGATTTAACCAAAGAATTCTCCTACTTCAGAATTGAATTTTCCCCAAATCCCTGGAATATTCTCTGAATAAATACTTCCATCAATAAAAATTTCCATTAAAACTAATGTAAATTTCCATTCATATTCTAATAAACAGTATGTCTTTTCTCTTCATAATTCCATTTCTATCAATCTTTTTTCGTACCCGATTCCCGGGTCGGAGATCTGTGCTGACGATGTGCGACGAAAATCCAATGGACGTAAAACAAAACAAGATATTCGTGACCACTTAAATTCAATTTTTTACCAGTGGTTGATTCCTACGTTCATTCTTACTCCTTTACTCACAAAAATATATTTAAATGGTCTTTTAAAATGGGATTAATGCATGTTTAAACTATAAACATATAAAAATAATGATTGCGCGCTGTGGTATTGAATTTTAGAATTTAATAATCGCCATTTACGACGCGTAATTTAGAATCAAACATATAACGGAACGACTTGAATCGAGGGCATCCATTATTCCATTTTAAATTTGACATTTTGGCGCGGTGTTATGAGTGGTGGCCTACACCATCAGTATGCCGGATGACGGAGCGTAGGTTTGGCAACACTGTACTCCATAAGGCCAGTACTGTCAACTAAATGTGGAACGCAGTATAGCTTGTCTTATCTTGTCACGACCATACAATCCAGTGGCGAAGCGAGGTAGAAAAAATATTACTTTCCTCGCTTAAGAAGGCTGTCTTAAGTCTGAATCTCACGATACTTGACCTTGTACAGGTCCGGGGATGATAGCGAGTTTTAGATTTTTAGTACGAAACCTAGCATGCTTGAAACCTTCCTAAGAGCTATCACATGATACGTGAACTTGCACAAGGTCTGTTTAGTAGATCTCTGATCTAGTACAGACGCGGAAGGAGTTTGACGAGCGAAATGGATGATTTAGATGGAATTTATTATGGTATACAGGTGAGTTGGTATTATAAAGGCACGAGTGCCTACCATAATTATCGATTAAAACCTCAATTGCCTCAGGTACCCAGGCCATTGTGTATTGTTGTGAGGTTTGAGTTATTTATTTGATCACGGAAAATTGTAACTGTCACGAGGGACTATGGAGGCGCTGACATAAAAAATTGACGACCGCATTGCAAAGAGCAAAGGTGATTGGTCGGCGGCTACTAGGTCCTACTAGGAGCAAGTTTCAAACTTGTACCGCACCAATTACAAAAACAAGGATACCAGCTAGTGTGCTAGCGATCATGCTGGATTTCCAGTATGCTTGATCTGTATCACACGATACTTGACCTTGCACAAGTCCAAGTACGCTAGCTAGCATCCTCGGACTTGTACAAGCTCAAGTATCGTGTGATTCAGACTTTAAATTATACAAACGGGGAGCGTATCGCGATCAAGTCGCACTTATTTCAACAGTGAAGAATAACCAGATATTTGTTTACTACTGTCCACACAAGCATGAGGACTATTAACGATATCGAGGGATACTTGATGAAAACATGTCATTAAAAGAGCTGAGTTTCAAATCTAGCGCATAGAGGTAGTTTAAGGCAACAGCATAAGTTTTGGAAGCACATATGCACTGCAAGGAGGGGGGTAACAGTGGAGTGGGGGTGGGAGGAAATGATTACGGGGAAGAGAAGGGAGGAGACGAGAGAGAGAGAAATAGAGGCATGGCAACCAAACTTACATAAATACGAATCACGCCGTTCCCTTCCGGGGCAGGCAGAGTCACTAAGTTTCACTCATTAATTCATATTTGTACTCCTAACTCTGCTTCAATAATCTCCTCCATACTGACCTATCCTTGCAAACCTCTTTTGCCTTATTTACCCCCATACACTGATTCATACACGTCCTCCTGTTTTTAAGACTCCTAGCATTCCTCCTCCTAAGAATTTCCTCAACCACATTCAACCACAACTTTCTCGGCCTACCTCTACCTCTCGCACTATTGATTTCACTCTTTTATATCTGTTTCGTTAGTCCACTATCATCCTTCTCTCAACATGGCCAAACCAACGAGGCTCTCTTCTTCATATATGTCCATATATGTCCATTACTGGAGCATCTAACCCACACTCATTTATTACCCGCTCTTCCCTGACCCTATCCATCCTAAGTTTGCCGCAAACATTCCTCAAATAACTCATTCTCACGCCGTTTAGTCTACTCTTATGTCTATCCTGACATACCCATGTTTCGCTACCATACAACAAAGTGGGGAGAAGCATACTTTTATACACGGCGATACTCGCTTTCTTAGACAGGCACTCATTCCTTGATATGCTCCACATGCTACCTACCACTTTCCTTCCAGCATTCGCACGTCTCTTTATCTCCTCATCCATCCGACCATCTTTCGCAAACATCTTACCTTAGTACACAAAATCATCCACTTGTTCAATTACTTCACCATTCGCCCTCATCATGCAGTTATTCTCCCCACTTCACGAAAATAAGCTAGAACGTAAGGATAAGAGTCAGGTAGTTAAAAACACACATCGCTGTTATCAATAATGTGGACACTAATGTGAGGTCTCATTGCGAGACGAGTCTTAACGGCAAGGCAGGTAGTTATGAGTCACTACAATTCTGGAAGCGCTTGTGTTGGCAGCGAATAGAAAAGCTGCACACTGAACAACCTTCCTCCTCCGTTTCGCATGACTCTGAAAGTTCAGTAGCCCATATCCCAAAATCTTTCCCGGCGATCTTTCAGGAACTTCCGCTAGAGCCATGCCTCAACGCAAGCGTGTCCTGTGGAGCTCAGAGTTGAATGAAGTCCCCATGAGCGACGTCAAGCGGAGGGATACCTGCCACGTCATCAACTGTTGTGTTTGTCTACCCGAGATGTGAATTACTACTTATCGCCTGTTCAATGAAGAGTGTTCTTGTATACGTGTTCATCTCGCAATGCCTAGGAAACTTAATTTCGTCGTCATGGCCGCGAAAATTTGAAATGGGGCCATTCTATAGTTCAAGTTTGTAGAGGCCTTTGACGACACAGCCATGGATTTTCCGAGGCTAGAAGTAGTCGAATAATCTCTGAATTAAGCTCCAGTCACCTGGCACCTCAAGTAATCCTTATGCACATATTACACGACCGCTGTTTTGTTCTGGTGGCGTTGTAATTTGCGCCAGACGTAGGCGTTTACTTTTTACGCAGCGTTTTGAGTGACAAGAGTAACTTTGCAATTCGTTACAAATTTATTTCCATCTCTTACTAGGTTTCGACTAGCGAGATAATGATGTATGAGAAATTTCAAATTTATTCTGCTCTTAAAAAAATAGATTGACTGTCACGGATAAAAAAAACATATCTAAATATTTGTCCCTTTCTTAATTATCCCTTTGGTGTTAACGGGCATTCGTGGAATAACAATTATTTCTTAATCGTCACCATTAATGTTTTCCTTTGGAATTATTTTGAATTGGAATTATTTTATCTTGAAATATTTTTTAGAAGGAAGGACCGTGTTATACTCTCGTGTGCTGAAGTACATTTCTACGTTGGAGGCTAAACTAATTCTGTCCGACAAACAGCTTGTCTGCTGCTACGGAATCCTCTTGTTGTCTAATTGGCAGCTTCCATCCGACCAATTGGCACCTACAAGAACACTAGCGTCTCCTTGCGGTTATACATTCCGACTACGATACAAGGTGGCCGCCTGAAAGAGCTAGTCGACATTTTCCTCGTGAATACAGCTTTGCCCATTTCGTTAATACGTATATTCTACTACATACATAACTATTCCATGCACAATTTTGAAGTTCAAAGACTTTTTGACTATGCTTCAACAATACTGTAATTGTTTCACCTTCCTAATGCTGTACTAAGCTGAGAAATTTCCGATCAAGTGTGAGTCATGCGCGCTGAAAAGCAATGTGAAAATTTGTATAAGAAATTATCTCCGAGTTCATCAATACCAGTTACAATTAAACGTGTCTGTTTTCGGCGCAGTTATGTCACAATATGAGGATGATTTCTATCCTACGACATTTTAATGTAGGACATATGGTTAGGTTACGCAGTTTATTGTAACATGATGATGTGTGAATTCCACTAAATTCTGCAGGGTTCGTCGGATTTCGTATTATTAGGTTTGTTTATAGTTGAGTGGAGAAAGTACACCTGACTTCTGGAAACTGAATGAGAAAATATAATGACTTTTACATTGATATTACCAAATACGCAGAAAAATGAAATAACTCGGTGTTTTTGCAGAAAATCCTGATTGGAAGCCATTGTACGGATAAAATCCTTTTTAATTCTTTTCTGCTCAATGAATATTAATTTGTATGCGATGATGACCTCGTTGACAAGTCTTCTCAAACACATAGCAGCATATTAAATGGGGCGATCTCTCAATTAAGGTGGGTTTAGATAGGATGGATGGCATTAATGTAAGTTTAGATTGAAGAAGGAATGCTTGAACAAATTGTCCAACCACAGTCCCTTCTATCCGCCGAACTTCCTGTGCTCGGCACACGTCCTAACTCTCATCATCCCATATCATCCATTAAGCTCTTCCTCCCCCTTCTTCCGCTTACCCAACATCCTCCCGCGTGTATCACTTCAGCCTTCCCACAATCCCCTCATCATCAGCAACCACCTTGTCTGCCTTATCACCATCGCCTTCATCACCCTCGCCCACCGTCTCCACAAATTCCTTTACTATTCATCCTTCTTCCCGTCTTCTGCGTCTCCAACGCACGCATTCTCTTCCCATTACCTTTTTCGAGAGTCTTTGGATCGTTTGGCACACGAGGCACTTAATTGCACAATGTTACGTGGGTATGGATGCCCGTTCAAAAGTGCGCCGTATAAAGTTGTGTGAGTTGGCAGAATCCATGTGCAAATATAGAAACGGCAACTGGAAAAATAGCTGTAAACGTAAAAGATGCTAATAAATAATAATAAATATAGCTCTAATTCCGTACCCACGTTCTCGCAATTTCTATACATCGAATTCCGAAATTAATTCCCCCGTTTAGAACGGCCTTTAAGAATTAGATCCATATTATCTGCAAAAAATATATGTTATTCTCCCAATTTTCATGGGTTTTCCGTTGGACCCATGGTTAGTACCTTTACGGGTACTGTGCAGCTAGCAAGTTGGTGCGAAGATACATGATTTTTGTGTGCCCCACAAGTTATGCCATGACCTGGCTCGTGTAAAACGACCTTCAAGTTTCTGCACCATACGACGCCTCATCCGTCCCTATACTCTGCGCTAGACTCGTTAAATCACGTTCATTATGAGGAACCGCCATTAATTGCGTCCTGACAGTCAACCTCGCCTCCTCTGCCGACTCAATTTTCCTTTTCTCACCTCTACCTGTCTCAATTTCCCTCCTCATGTACTTACCCACGCAATTCAAGTCCTCTTATGTCTTTCTTTACGTCCTCTACTTTGTTAGTTGGTCTCGCTTTTTCCGCTCAGGCAAACATCATTACTATAATCTTTTTTACGATTGGTCTTCATATCGTATTTTCCGCAATAATTACGTAATGCATTCGTAGGTGCCCCCGATCCTTTCGATGATGGACCAACAAACGCCCGATAGACGACGAATATTCTCGACTTGACTGTTTATTTTAAAGAAAATAGTCCAATTGCAGCAACATTGCCAATTTAACGTGCACTTGAAACAAATATTAAATGAGACAATGTTAAAAAATTAAAAAGAAACAAATTAGGTTAAACGGAGATGGGGATTGCTGTTTTTTACTCTCTAGATTTGCTGTTTATTTACGGAAATATGTGAGCTGAGATTAATAACTGAGAGTATTTTAAATGAGTTAATTGTTAACAGTTATTATCTCTTCTGGATCATGTTTAATTATTGTTGGAAAACCCCAGTTTTCGTTACATCACTCGAGGTGGTTGGAGCGATTTTTGTTCATGTACGAATTTGCATTAAATTTTGCAAACGCGTGCATATCAGTAATATATGTATCAATAAAAGTGAACAAAATTATATGATACCGCTTTCGTTTCTTGGCATATAAATTATATTAGCACGGGGCCTTTTGGCGCTTTTACACACATGTATTTATATATACTATATACTTTTACACATACCTATGTATTTATATATGTATTTAGAGAAACTTCGATTGTATGCGCACAGATTATCTCCCAATCGCAAAATACTACGTTTCATATCATCACAACGGATAGCTAACAAATATCAAGGTATCACGCCGAGTGAAAAACAGGTAGGTATTTGCTTACTTTAAATCCAAGTCATGAATGGGTTTTAATTAACTCGAAATTTTTAAAATATAGTGATTCATTCATCTCTATTTCTCCATTATGGTTATTTATACCGTGAAAACAGATGTATATATTTAAGTGGAGTGTGATCCAAGAATTTTTTCGACGTTCATGAAACTTATGCAAGATGCTCTCTCATTGACCCGAGATAGCCGCTGCAGCCGCTTTAATGAGCGTCGAGTGTGTGTGTGTGTTTGAATGGAACTCCCAAAGCGTTCGAATCTGTTTTCCGTTGAATCGAGGGGTCAGACCGTTGGGAGAGCCGAGACGAGAAGGAGCGCGAGAGTGGCGGTTGGACGCGGTTCGCGAGTATACGGGCGTGTTTAGCCGTGCGGATCGCCAGTCGGCTGTCTCCGCACGCGTGTTCGTCTCTCTCTCTCTCTCTCTCTCGTGGATTCGGGTCAAATCCTCGGTTCGATGCCCTCGGACATATTCACGCCTCTATGGAGAGGTAGGGAGGGGAGGAGCGGTCTGGGATGACCAACACTGGCCGGCTACACCGTTGTGCCGGCCACTCCTATGACTCACTCATGGAGGCTCATAGGGAGAGACTTAACAACAGTACGTTCAAAGACTCGTGCATTTCAGGTGCCATTTCATTAGCCTTCCCAGAATTCCGCCTGTTCTCAAGAGGAGAACACAAGCCTCAGGATGACCTCCTGGGAGAGACGAGCGTAAATGTTGGCTGAATCGCATTACGTTGCTCTTTTGTTTCTATCTTGACTATTTATCCGACTTCAACGCTACCAGCTCATCTGTGACGCCTTTGGTCGCGTGCATGATTGGGAATAATTGTTTATGCAATTATTTTTGGTCAAGCAATCATTGAACTCTTGAATCGCTGTTGATACGGTGTACGTGTGTATGTGGGTCATGGCGCAGTGGTTGCGAGCGTGTATGTCGTGTCTCATGTGTGTGGGTGACATCCGTCCGTCCGTCCGTTCCGGCGATCAGGAGGGGGTGGAAAGGGAGAGGGGGCAATAGGGGAGGGAGAGGAAATGAGGCAAGGGGAGGAAGCTTACATGACGATGGCTCACGACGGGCGGTAAATGATGCAACAAAGAGCAGTTGCCCGTCGGTGTGTATGCCGGCTAATTGGGGTGAAATTCACTGCGTATGAGCGAGTGCGACGAACATCCACCAGGGGTCAGGGCATCCGGTGTGCGCTTGTCACAGGAAAGGGACTCTCGCAGCGTGGAGCTTAATGAAGATAAACTCGGGCCATTTCGGGGAAACTTTGTGTATTTTAGGAGGCTTCGTCGCGAATACGTCAGGCAAAACAAATTACAACTTTTTGTGGATGGATAAAAAAATCCAGCTTTCGCTGACGACCCGCTGTACCTATTGATATCCAAATATAGGGAACAGAATACACAGATTTTTTTTCTCGATTGTATAATTTGTAAACCATTTTTTAGGTCAAAAAAGCCGATTGCAATGCCACTTCTTTGGAAATGCCACAATTTCGCCCGTGTTCATCGTCGCGTCTCAAGCAGTTGTTTGACGAAGTTCGCTCAAATCGCAAGCTTAAGATCGATTTATATTTCATTGTCGTCAAATAAGGCGGTCTCGAGATTTTTTTTAATATGGCGAGCTCCATTAAATTTGTTCTATTTCAGCACGAGCACAATTGGTTTCATACTCGCATTCTCTCATTGTTCAATAAGCAAGTGCTTGAGCACGCATAGTTTCAAAGTTAATAGCTGCTGCCCCTTCTTAACTAATTGAATTGATCGTCTGTGATATTCATCAGGTGGTTTATATCAACAACAAGTACGTATAATACAAATTGATTGCAATTAAACTGGAAAACATCGGATTACATGAGGAACAAGTGGAATTAGTTTCAAAATGAGCAGAACACAACGGGAGATGCCCTTTCAAATGAATTCTGCGAGATATGCATTCTCTTTCGCGTTTGTGGCTGTTCACGTGGGCGCACTGTGCTGCCACCACCGAGTGCCACAAAAGGTCGATGTAAACGCGAGTCGTGTCTGATTTCTGGGAAAAGAAAATGTATCATTTAAGTTTTTGTTTTGGAGTAATGAAGTATTGTTTGATACAGAGTGTTTCTCGAGAAAATAGTCTGTGCTAGGTGAGTTAAGTAATCTTGTTCAGTTTAAATACATTAGTGTACGAAGGATACGATATCATTGAATGCTAAAGATGTGATTGCTTTTTTGTCGGTTATTTCATCTTAAAAGCTGGTGTATACTTTTTACTTCGATTAATATGATCTATTCACTGCTTGCATAATTCGTTTGCATGAGTTTAATGGAACGATAGGTGAAAAATTAAGAACTTTGCGTTGATTTTATTAAAGATCCTGTGTTTACTTCTTCACTACGTTTCAATAGTGGTTAAAATTAGTTGTACCTCATGAATTTCAATTAAAATCACTGACACTACGAGCCAAATGATAGTTTAGTATTTCTTACAGCGTTCACTTTTACTCTTAAAGTGTCATCCGCGGTAGCATTTATTGCAAATAATATATATGAGGTGAGTGACAAACCATTTCTTGGCTTTTATTATTGTACGTTCCTTGGTTAAGGGGTTTTGGAAGTGAAATTCGTATCGCAGGAAGATTTTGTCATATTTATTTGGCAGAGTTGACATATTTGTTCATGAGAAATGGTTGACTAACTTGCTTGTTGCTGAAAAACTACATATGCTTAATATTTTTACTATATTCTTGTGCTGTGAGTTCTTTGCTCATACAAGGATGGATTTAGGAATCTTGGTAATCAACATCTTGACCTCCTGTAACGCTTATAAAACATTAATATACTTCAATAATAGCCCAAGAAGAATTGAATTGTGGTATTCTTATATACAATGGACTCGGGCTATTGTGCGACAACGTTAAATAAATTGCCTATTGAAAAATTCAAACGTGTGACTTCCCATATAGTCTGTTCAATAGTCTTGCGCAAATTAATAAATGAAGACGGTATTTCCTCGCTAATTAAAGCTGACAGTAGAAAACAGCTTTTTGTGAAAATGGCTTTTGTGTCAGATAGGAAAATTTGACTTTCGCCCCAGAATGTTCTCGTCGTCGTATTTAACACTTGTTATCTCTAGTTCAATTGGCTGGGAAAGGATGTCTGAAAGGCTACATTATGTCGCTAATATCCGATAGAGGACTCGTTTTTCCATATGCATTAGTGTTACAAATTAGTTGAGGGAATTAGGGTGGGAACCTCTATCCCATCGAAGGGAGAAATATAGATTAAATCTTTTACGACAGTTTGATGTAGACTATTTTTTGCCGGACATTCAACATATTTTGCTAGAGCCAAACTATTATGGTAGGAACGATCACAGGAATAAGATTAAGGAAATAGACGTCAGAACTGATAGATTAAAAATGTCATTATTTTCAAAATTAGAGACCATAATAGTTGCGGTATATCTACATCTACATAATACTCCGCGAGTCGCCGCATAGGCGCATGACAGGGGATGTTAGGTCACAAGACGTGTGAAGATGAAAGGATTTTGGAAGTGAAATGGTGACATGTATCATAGGAGTGTATCAATGGGAGCTGAGTTTTTATTGTGGTCGCTTATTGCGCGCTGGAAGAACGAGTTCTTCTACCCATCTGTTCGGCAGTGTACCTCTCTTATTTTATCGCATCTGTCAGACCTAGAGATGTAGTGAGGAGTCACGATAATATTCTCTGTGTCGCTCTGAAAAATATCAGTTCTGAATTACTAAGGGAACCTAAGCCTAGCGTGTAGCCTCGAGTCTGAAGGGGCTCCCACCTTAATCCCTCTAAAAGTTGTGAGAAACTATATGTACCCTCGTAGCAGTTTTTTAAGAATCGCGCTGCTTCCCTTTGTATTTTATTAATTCTTTTCGTTAAATCTACATGACCAGGGTCCCAAATGCCCCCGACGTATTCGAGGTGTGTCCTAACCACAGTGAAGTAGCATCCCTCCTTGACTCTTTCATCCGAGGACCTTCCTATTATACGTTTAACAAAACCTATTTTCTTTAATGCTGTGCCTCATATGTTTCGTACGTGTGTTACCCACGATATACCAGAAGTGAAAGTAATTCCAAGATATTTAACTGTATCGGAAGATTTTATTTTTACTCCTCTCACTGTACACGAATGGCATTTTTGTGACGACTTTCGCAGGAAGTGAACTGTGGTGCATTTTCGGATATTTAATTCTAACCCCCACTCCTGGCACCACGAATGAACGTCGTTAAGGTCCAAAAACAGAACTTCAAATTCCGCGTCTTCGCTTATTTCACGGTAGATAACTACATCGTCTGCAAATAATCTTAATTGACTGCTAACTCTAGAACTTAATTAATAAGTTCTCGACCATTAATATAAGTAAATATGAATGATACATCAGTTCTAGAATACTTTGACCATGAATAGGTAAAATAGGTTTTTGCACTTGTGCTAAATGTCTTAATATCATCATTAGCCGCTAATTTCGCATGTAATTTCTGGCACGATATAGCTCCAGCATGATTTACTACCTTGTAGTACGATCTATCTGTCGCATTAACAATATTAATCAGTTGTTGTATCTTGATTAGTGTAGTGCATGGTAGCATGTTCTTCTACGTATCACTCTCCTAGTTTCTTTTCTGATTGCGCACTGTAGTCCTGACTACTTTAGACCTGCGCCTGGCGGCTAGGGGAAGGTGCACGGTTCTGATTTCTGCTGGGATGAGTGCTGCATTCCTGGTGTGAAATCACCCCGTGCCACACACCCTAGTGTCGGCTTGCACGGGTATTTCCTGGTTGTATATGGGATTTGATCCGTGGATGTTGCGTTCTACGGAGCATCGCCACCTCGCGACACACCCCACAATACACCAAGGGTTTCTGAATATTCAAGCGATCACAGCGTGCAGCTCGAGTCTGGTACATCCCATTCCTATCGCAAACGGAACAGAAATGGTTTTGCATTGTATGCATTTGCAACAGACATAAGAAGACTGGGGAAGATTTTTTTCTCTCGGACACCTGTACTCAGCTGTATATAAAAAACCCGAGGACCAATATCATTTACGTTGGAAAGATGACACTCTAAAAGGGAAACATATAATGGATATAATGGCTGGCTACTCCATTTCGACGTTGCGTGCCCTACAAGTGATGTGGAGATAACTTTCTCCTTTGAGAGCGTAACTA
This sequence comes from Ceriagrion tenellum, assembly GCA_963169105.1. Taxonomy (NCBI): domain Eukaryota; kingdom Metazoa; phylum Arthropoda; class Insecta; order Odonata; family Coenagrionidae; genus Ceriagrion; species Ceriagrion tenellum. The sequence continues at coordinate 146,248,270 of OY720637.1, forward strand.
TCCCGGGTATGGACGGTATCGACTAGCCATGACCTATGAATTGATCAAAGCACACAATTCCGAGAGAGAGTGTCCTCCATGAGACTAGGCAAATAGTAATCAAATATACTAATTATAAGTACATCGTATATCGTGGATTCATATCGCACATGGATCACTAACTATATGGTAGGAGTCCAAAACACCCCTTGTTGCAGGGCGCCCAGAAGGGACAGATTGAGTTCAGACGTTGGCGTGCGGGCGGCATGCCTCTTTGCCGCAGCAGATTGAAGAAGCCTTTGAACGTATGAGATGGAGATGGCTAAAACAGAAGAGGGGAAAACTGCGACGGGTCGGAAGGTAGGAATATATAACAGGTGGTCGCCCTCCCCTTCGCCGGGCGGTGCTTTCAGGGAAGGGCGGGAGAAGAAGAGAGGGGGTGGAGTGGTGATGACGCAGATGTCCATGCTCATGGCAATTCCCGTCAAACATTCATGTTTACTGGTAACACAATTCTTGCATTGCCCCCAAAGCGAGGGACAATGTGCACGAAGAACACGTTTTGCAAACCCGTAAAGATATACGCCGAGGCATTTGACTTCCTCATTGTCTCTTCGTCATCATTAATAACCACAGCATTGAATATTTAATCTACGGAGGAAACTAACGTCAAATTTGAAGGACAAAATACTAAAGGCAGTCCGAGCGAGATAGTTCCCTAGTCATAATAGAGACATTATTAAAATTATACGTTTTAATTTCACCTGCTGTAGGGCACATCAATTACATATCGCATTATTAATGGTACAATTTTATAGCTTTATATGATAGAAATTGTAAGGAATTAAATGAAAATATCTGAATCAGTCTTTAACTTGACTCATTTTTTTCGCGCGGTGCGTTTGAAACTCCTTCAAAACGGAAAGTTTTTCGTGATACCCAAGAACCTACTGCCGTGACAATATAATTAATTTTCAAATATAGTTGAGAAAACATGCAAACTACACACTGTTAGTTTTTTTACGACATCTAAAGGTTAGAAATACCTCATTTTGTAAATAATGTCTCTCTGGAGTGCATGCACGTGCCATTTCCCATGTAAGAGGGCTGGTGTTTTTTGTCTAATATCTCGGAAAGTAATTAGGTAAGGGGTAGAATTTTTGGTTTCATTGGATGGGTGAGATATTTTTCTTTAAAATGAGACCAAATTCATTGATTTCTAAGTAAAATCATATTTCGCTCGAACTACCTTTTTCCTAAATTTTCTGGTCTTATAATTACAGAATACAAATGCCGCTACTATAAAAAAATGTACTCACTGATAACAATGTAGCAGACTTAGCAACCAAAAGTTATGTTACGCATAAAAAAGTAATTTAAAAGGAAAAAGAAAATTTCGGAATTTTCTTCGGCAGAATCAACTCCGAAATTCTTAAAAACTCGTGTGCAATAAATTTCAAACATGGCCGCCGCGAGCAAACAGGACGGTATTGATTTTAAATCGCCTATATTCACTGCCAACAAATGGAATATGGAACAAATTAAATAAATGGAAAAATAATGTTTAAAAAAATTAGATACGCAACCAATTTATTTTTCAGTAGGCGAATCGATATGGAATGAAAGTTGAAAAATCTATTCTACTAGAAAGATCTTGAAAACTCGTATTATTCTAAGAACAATCACAGTCGAATTCAGTTAGTTCGGGTTTTTCCCGCGTTGCTTCATTTAAACGGACAACAGTTTCGCTAACGTTACAGCTGGCCAAACTGTTGTCCGTTAAAATAAAGCAACGCGGGAAAACTCCGAATTAACTGAACTCAATTAATCACCTCGGAAGCGTCCGCACCAATCACAGTCCAAGTCTCACCACTCTCTACCTCTGCACTCCCGAGTGCAGAGATGAAATCAAAAAAGAGCTAATACTCAAGATGGATGGACTTGCGGACAACTGAAAATAAGGCCGAAATGGCCAAATTAACACTCCTTCAGAGTGACGAGAGCCCCTTCATCGAACCCCTTGTCACATCGGAGGAATCGATGAAAATAATTCACATAGACCGTACTATTCAGGCATAAAATGTTCAGGAAAATGAAAACAAGTTCACAGAATGGGGAAGTGCGACCATGTTTATGCGTTTCCAGAGAAAATAATTGAGAATATTATAAAAATACGACATCTCACTACTTATATTCGTTCCTCCCCTTCGATTCCGGTTGAAGGAAGGTTTTGTTGAAAGACAGAGGAACGCCCTCGAGTTTCCACGTTCCGAGTCCTTCCCTCCACTTGCGTTTTCTTTTTCGCCTCAGCGCAAGTCCCACTCTTCCTTAAGCTGCCCATATAACCTATTCATTTTTCTTCTCCTTCCTAGATAGCCTTCTCTCTATTATACTTAGAATATCAGAGCTGAGAAACAACTATTTGTTCTTAAACGTAAAAAAAATTGATGTTACAAAAAAGCAATGGCGAATATGTAAATTTTTCTTTATTTGTGTAAAAACTTTTTTCAATTACTTCTGCATTTACATAATACCACACGAGCCGCCGCACAGGCGCGTGGCAGGGGGTGTTAGGTCACCAGCCATGTAAAGGTTTTTGTACCTATCTGTTCGGCAGTGTATCTCTCTTATTTTATCGCATCTGTCAGAACTAGAGATGTAGTGAGGAGTCATGATAATATTTTCTATATCGCACTGAAAAATACCAGTTCTGAATTTATCAAGCCACCTAAGCCTAGCGTGTAGCCTCCGAGTCTCTAGGGGCTCCCACCTTAATTCCTCTAAAAGTTGTGAGACACTATATGGACGCTCGTAGCAGTTTCTAACGAAGCGCGCTGCTTTCATTTGTATTTTATTCATTTATTTGGTTAAATCTATTTGACCAGGGTCTCAAATGCTTGCGGCGTATTCGAGGTGTGGCCTGACCAGAGCGAAGTAGCATCTCTCTTTGACTTTTTCATCCGAGGACCTTCCTGTATTACGCTTAATAAAACCTAGTTTCTTTAATGCTGCGCCACATATGTTTTGTATGAGTAACCCCCACGCTATATTCCCACGACTTCGGCGCAATCGGCAATGGTTTACTGAATTAAGTTGATTTCAAAGGTGTGCATATATCGTGCACATACCTAGGCGCCGGATTCGAAGCGCATGGCTACGTCTACGTAATTCCCTGCGAGCCACCACGAGGGTGTGTGGCAGGGGGTGAAGATCACCAAGCATGCAATATTGACATGCAACTAGGATATTTAATGGAGACATGCTAGATAATAGGGTCACATGCAGCTAGACGGTTAGTATCTACATAATAAGAAAGGGATTATCGGTTGCTATTACATGCATCATGCACTACTGACTACTCTAACTATATTTCACCTACCTATCCCTTTGCTACGCTGCCTATTGTTCTCTCTTATGGTACGCGGAAAAAATGACATTTTAAATCTATCGGTACGACAATCTATCTCTCTAATCTTGTTAATATGATCAAACCTAGCATAATACGCAGGGGTTCTAAATATATGTCTAACGTCATCTGTGAACAAATCGGTTTCGAATTTACTAATAAGGTTTAACCTAAATTTTAACCTGCGTCCTGATAGTAATTCCCATCCTAGGTCTTCTATTAAACTCGTAACACTTATACAATTATCATAACGGCCTTTAACAAACCTAGCGGATCTCCTTTGCACACGCTCTAAGTCTTTTATCATACCTTCCTCCTACGGATCCCATATACTAGCGGCATATTCTAAATGCGGCCTGACAAGTGTAAAATATCTTCTTTCTCGTACTCTCTCATCGCATTTGCCTAGAACCCTTTTTTCGAACCCTAATCTACGGTTTGCTACACTATTTATTTCCCTGATGTGTTTCCCCCATGATATGTCTTCAGTGATGGTGACGCCTAAGTATTTAATAGATTCTACGTTACATATTTTGTTTTCTTTGATGCTATAATTATTCCGGGGAAAGCCATTCTTTTCCCAAAAGTTTATTATCGCGCATTTCTTCAAATTTAATTATAGCTGCCAACTATCACACCAATCATCAATCGCATCTAAATCCTTAGCTAAAGACTGACTGTCCTCTTCATTTCTAATTTCCTTATACACTACTGCATCATCGGCTAAAAGACGGAGCTTACTATTTTTTATTACTGTATTCAAGTCATTTATGTAGAGAAGAAATAAAATTGGGCCTATCACGCTTCCCTGGGGAACACCCGATGTAACTTTTACTTCGCCTGAGCTGACACCATATTATACCACCCTTTGAACGCTTTCATGTAAGAAGTCTCCTATCCAGCCTACTATATTACTGTCTATCCCGTATGAGGCTAACTTCGCGAGTAACTTATAGTGGGGAACCTTGTCAAAAGCTTTTCTAAAGTCAAGAAACGCTGCGTCTACCTGTACGTTACATTTTCCGGAAACTAAAATATCATGAACAAAAAGACCTAATTGAGTTTCTCAAGACCGTCCCTTTCTGAACCCATACTGGTTTGTTATCAATAAATCCTGGCTGTCGAGGTGTCACATTATTGATGTAATTATTATATGCTCTATAATTTTACATGATAGTGACGTTAATGCTATTGGTTTATAATTACATGGCTGTTCCCTATCTCCGCTTTTCTAAATTGGGGTCACGCTTGCTATCTTCCAGTCTTTGGGAACCGCGTGTTCTTCGAGGGATTTATTAAATACTACTTTAAGATACGGAGCCATTTCGAGAGCTAATTCTTTATACACACGAGCTGGAATTTCATCAGGACCTGAGGACTTGTTCGGGCTAATGTTACTTAGTAAGGATACGATTCCGCTACAAGATATAACGATCGGGGGCATTGGTTGTTGAAATCGGTCTGGTATGGTTTCGCGCAAACTATGCTTACATTGATTAAAAACGCTCTGAAAAAATTAATGCAACAAATTAGCCTTATCTAAACTGGAAGTTACTATTTCGCCTCTATCGATTTTCAAGGAATTAACCGTTGACTTTTTAGTTCCCTGTACGTCCCTAACATATGACCTAAATGCTTTCGGATTTCCCTCTAGTTGTTCTCCAAGTACTGTTCTCTTGAATTCACTAAACGCTTTTCTAAGGGCTGTTTTTGCGGCTGCTTTACAAATTTTATAATGTTCGATAGTATTTTTTAGGTCGCTATTAGCTACATTTTTCTTAGTTTCGCGTGGCTAACTCGTTGGCGTTTTAAACATTTTCTAACCTCCGCGTTGTATCACCTTGGTTCGCTATTCTCACGCTTATACTTATGAGGTTGACAAGTTGACCTCTGTTGAAATCTGTTGACAAGTGACCACGTAATATGGAGGAACTCTTTCTATGTATTGCCTGTATCACTATTTTTGCTAATGTTCACGAATTTTTCATAAGAAGTCTTTAAGTCACGCCTAAATCCGTTAAAATCTGCTTTACTAAAAAGGTAAATCTTTCTTTTTAATTTAAAATTTTTTTCAGTATTGAGGGAAAATTTTACGTATACTACCTTGTGGTCGCTTATTCCATCGACATTTTCAACTTTAATAACTTTTTCAGGGATGTTCGTGGCAAGTAAATCGAGAGCATTTTCCCCTCTATTAGGCAAATTTATTACTTGATGTAGTGCGTATGATGCGAACAGGTTAAGCAATAACTCGCAGATTTCTTTGTCCCTACCCCCAGACTTATGACTACATGTTTTCCAACACAATGGCTTCAGCATATGGTGATGGCTACACAATGGCTTCAGCATAGTCAGAGCAGGAGAACACGCGCACCACAAGGGCAATGTAGAAAAAAAGAATACCGGGCACGGGACACCAGCTTCTCTATTTTTTTTAACTTAGTCCTTGGCGTCACATAAAGGCGAGCGAATGGCAATTATAGTGGCTGAGAGGGGTGGAATTTCATCCGAAAGGAATCGCTTTGTGTGCCAGTAGGGTAGTTCCCATAGAGATACGCCCTTCCGACGCAGTTACAGCTAATGGTCGCTCCCTCCTTCCCCATTCCGGCCTTTGGTACGGCCGTGCGTCGAGCGCCACGCCCCCGCACGGGCGACAACCAAGTGCAACATCTCACGCCCGGCTGCCAAGGGCGGCGATGTTGCTCAACCACCACCGGTTCCCACGGCGACACGACGGCCAGATGAGTGGGCTCTCCAATGCTGGGAAGGAAAGACCGCTCTTCCCATGGCGAATCGGAATGGATGGGAGCCGAGGGGTAGGGGGTTCACGTGCATATATGCGTGGTGGCACTTCATGCAAGGGTTTACATATTAGCAATACGCGAAGATATAAGGGAACAAAGTCGCCGATTTGACTTCTTGGCAATTTAATACTTTTAGGGCGAATGGTGATGTAACTGAACAAGTGGATGATTTTGTGTATTTAGGTAAGATATTTGCGAAAGATGGACGGATAGATGAGGAGACAAAGACACGTGAGAATGCTGGAAGGAAAGTGGTAGGTAGCATGTGGAGCATGTCAAGGAATGAGTGCCTGTCTAAGGAAGCGAAAATTACCGTGCATAAAAGTGTACTTCTCTCCACTTTGCTGTGTGGTAGTGAAATATGGGTATGTAAGGATAGACATAAGAGTAGACTAAACGCCGTGGGTATGAGTTATCTGAGGAGTGTTTGCGGAAAAAGTAGGATGGATAGGGTCAGGAATGAGTGGGTAATAAATGAGTGTGGGTTCGATGCTCCAGTAATGGACGTGTATGAAAGGAGTGCGCTTCGTTGGTTTGGCCATGTTGAGAGAATGGATGAGAGTCGAATAACGAAACAGATACGTGCGAGTGAAATGAATGGTGCGAGAGGGAGAGGTAGGCCGAGAAAGTTGTGGTTGAATGTGGTGGAGGAAATTCTTAGGAGGAGAAATATTAGGAGTCTTAAAATTAGGAGGGCGTGTATGAAGCAGTGTATGGGGGTAAATGAAGCAAAAGAGGTTTGCAAGGATAGGTCAGTATGGAGGAGATTATTGAAGCAGAGTTAGGAGTACAAATACGTATTTATGAGTGAAACTTAGTGACTCTGCCTGCCCCGGAAGGGAATGGCGTGATTGGTATATATGAATGATAATACTACTTTTATAACACGTAGCCATACGAACTTCACAATTATTCCGAAATAATTCGATTCAGTGCACAAAGATTCTCCCAAAACGCAAAACGTTTCATATTGTCATAATGTACGGAGTGCGAATTAGAGAATGGATAACAACGGGTTGGTGTAGTGGCCAGAGTACTGGCTAACCACACGGTCGACCAGGGTTCAAATCCCTTTCAGAGGAGGATGTTTTTCAGAGGAAACCCGATCCCTACTTGAATGTCTTGTTAAGGGCAAAGTACGGTGCTCCGTCTGTCGGATGAGAGGTTAAACCGTGGTCCCCTTGGCGCCTTTCGTTAAGAGCAGGGTTTCTATCCACCCTTCCTCCCCTCAGCCGTCGGTCGCCTCCCCAAAAATCCAAACAACTACGAAGGTGGCATACAGAGTTAAACAAAAACACACATTCAAGTGTGACTTTCGCTCAGCGCTGTTAACTAGTAACATTGGCAATCAACGCATTGACACATGCTCCCAACGGATTCACAATCACATTAGAATACACCAGGGTTGAAATTCGCCATGAAAACATCATTTGACTTGACCAGGATTCGAACCCGGATCTCCCAATTGCCGGTCAGGTATGTTAGCCAGTTACACCACCAAGCCATCTTCCTTCAAGGCGAATTTTGAGAGGGGTTTATGCTGAACTAAATGTTCAGGCCTCAAGTCTACATTGTAGCACATGAGATGAAGTCGTGCTTACAAAGCCACTGTCGCGGTGGATAAACCCGCTAATAAATAAATAAAGCCGCTGTCGCGGTGGTGGTGGATATAAGAAAATTTTCATGGCTCACCGGCATAGGGGGATTTCGTGGAAGCATTCATGTCGTTTTAATAACGACAATGTTGGGTTTATCCACCGCGACAGTGGCTTAGTAAGCACGACTTCGTCTCATGTGCTACAATGTAGACTTAAGGCCTGAACATCTAGTTCGCATTAACCGCCTCGAAATTCGCCTCAAAGGAAGATGGCTTAGTGGTGTAACTGGCTAACCGAGGCGATATGCCTTTGTGAAGTGCAAGGATGAGTGTCATGGAGAAAATAACGAAGAGAAGCGTCGAGGAATACGCGTTTCCTACCAAAGGTAAAAAACGCGGAACGGTGACAATCGAAGCGGCAACGAAGAAGGCGACTTATGTCAAAATCTGCCAGCTGCCCTTCGAGGTCACAAGAAGCGACATAGAACGTGAGATTTTCAAATACGGGAAAATTATTGACTATCTCGACAACCGGTGGGGAGGTGAGTGCAAATACCATGTGCTCACAGGAACAAAAGCCGTTGACATGGTTCTCGAATCCGATATCCCAAGCCATATCCCTATAGCAGGATAGACGGCGGTCATACACTATGACGAACAAAAAATAACATGTTCAAAATGTGGCAGTTATGACCTTGTTAGAATAAATTGTACTACCAAGTCAAATACCCAATACTCCGACGCCCTCAGGAGAGGAAGGAGTGATAATTCAAATGAAGAAGAGAACCTAATATTTGACGAGGGTAGGGGGCGAGCGGTAGGGGGCAGCGGAGACATGGAAGTGACGGAGCAAGTGGTCCAGCTGACAAACAAAGTGGAAAGAAGGAGGGAGGACAACAAAGGGAGGAAGGAGGTGAAACCCAAGATTAGACCCAATGAGGAGAAAGGGCCTACCCAGGGGTTGGGGGCTGGTGGTGAGAAAGCGGGAGCCTTCAGTCAAAAGATAGGAAGGTTCGATAAAGAAATGGGAGAGGGGCAGTCACAGTCGAGTGGAGCTGATAACAGCGACGAAGATTCCAGAAGTGGTCAAATGGCAGAGGGAAGGGAAGCGAAAGGAGGGGAGGGGAAGGGAGAAAGTACTCTCTCCACAGGTATATCATGGTCGAACGCTGAGGATCTCCGCAATGGCTACCAACGCACCCTGGAGACGACACCTACGGGAGAGACAGTTGACGAGAACTAGGAAAATGCAGACACCTTGGTCCCTCCGCAGCACCAAAGATTCGCGGAAGGACCTGGAGGCGCCGAAGAAACAACGGTCTAAAAAACTCTGGTAAATAGATCATTGAAAACGTCCTACATAACAATCTTTGAGCGAAATTTTGGAAACTATTTAAACAAAAGCATGTATTGCAACAAAAACAATTTAGCAATCTTAACTGGCGAATCCGAGGAGGAAACTGATTCAAATCTAAGCCAATCAAATGTAACAACAAAAAGAATTATATCCATAAATATTGCAGGAGTGAGTAATCCAAAAAAATTAGGTGTAGTGACATTAAAATTTTTGGAAATGGGGGCGGAAATAATCCTCCTCCAAGAAGTGAGGGAGGGACTGAAACTAGACGATGAAAATTGGGTAAGCATTCCAAATCACGGCACCTCTCCTCTCGGGACGGCAATTCTTATCAGAAAAGGTATAGAAGTAAAAAAACATTCCAAGTCATGAATCAGGGAGGATTATTGGGATAATGATAGGAGACATTCATTTCATGAAGCATACGCCCCCTCAGGGTGTGAAAAGAGAAGGGAAAGGGATGACTTTTTTGGTGAAACCATCCTCCTTTATGTAATTGGGTTTGCGGGAAACGCTATCCTTGGGGGGGATTTAAATGCTATTTACCGTAGAGAGGATAGCGATGCAAATAGGGGTAAAATAAATTACCTACCCATCACCTCGCTAAAAGCATTAATAAATAGTATTAAAGCCACAGATGTGGCAATAAAAAATGAGAGCACTAGTATACAATTTACAAGAAAAGGTAATACTTCACGAAACAGAATAGACTACTTCTTAGTCTCCCGATCGCTGCGAAAAAACATCAAATATTTTGAAACTATGCCAATGGCCATTTCTGACCATTGTGTATTAATTCTAGGAATTGATCTATCCCGAAGCATCTTTCATTCGAAGCATGGGAAGACCCAGATGAAAAAGAAAACAAATAACTGGAGGTTAGACACCAATATTTTGGGAGAAGATGAAATCGTCGACAAAATTAGATTAGAAATAGATAGGCAAATGAATAATAAAGCAATTGAAACCGATCCCATCTATTGGTGGGAGGACATCTTCAAAGGGAATGTGATTAGAAGAATTAAAAAGTTAACAAAAGAGTACCATCAATACCAAAATCAAACCATCTCGTTATACAGAGATGTGCCCTAAAAGAAATGATGGAATCGAATGAAATGCCAATTGACTTCAGCAAAAAGGTAAGGGATTTTTAAAAAACTATCCTGCGACACGAATTGAAAAAGTACGCCCCCCGTTCATGGTAGAAGGAGGGAGATGTTGATAAATGGGACCTGGTTACGCTAGCAACCCTGAAGAAAACCGTTGAAAGAGCAGGAGGTGGCGAAGTTGAGGGATTAGAGGAATCCGATGACGGGAACTCAACAAAAGAAGAACACCTATTAGACGAGGCCAAGTCACATTTTGAAAACCGCTATGCGCAGTATGGACAGTGGAGGGAGGAGGACGCCCCGCCGCCCCCCTCTCTCCCTACTCTCCCTCGAGTTAGTGCCGAGGTTAAACGGAGATTCACAGCAGAGACAAACAACAACGACCTAGACGGAACAAAAGATAAGTTGAAGAAAGGTAGCAAAGCACCAGGGAACGACGGTCTCCCATATGAATGTTACCTAACGTACTGGGATAGTATTAAACCTGCTCTTGCGTTAGTCTTCAATGAAATCACAAAAAAGGGTAGGATGACGGATAGCATGAAATCGGCGATAATAACCCTCGTCCCCAAAGTGAAAAGCCCAAAGAAAATTGAAGACTTTAGACCAATCTCCTTACTGAACGCCGATTATAAGATTAATGCCTACTGTATAACGTGAAAAATAGAAGAATTGGCCAGGCCTATTGCCCATGAAAGTCAATAAGGCGGGGCAGGTAGGAAAAGTGCTTTAGATGCTAATATATTAATAAGGGATGTTGTGCTCTCTCTACTCCCAAAAAAATCTGAAAAGACGCTAGCTCTACTAGCAATAGATTTAGAAAAAGCATTTGACTATATTAAAACGGAATGGATTAGTTTAGTACTGGAAAACATGCACTTTCCGAACGAATTAATTCAAATCATTCAAACTATGTATAAAGGAATAAACTCAAACATCAAAATCGGGAAAAAACATTCATAAGCATTCCTAATTAAAAACTCGGTTCCACAGGGATGTCCTATGTCAATGTTGTTGCATACATTGGCTTTAGAACCAATCCTTATAGCAATAGAAAATTGCGGAATAGGGGTCCATCGATGTGGGAAAAAGTATACAGGTGTAGCATATGCCGACGACATAAGTTTATTCATTAAGGAGGAGAAGGAGTTTAACAAAATAAATGAAACACTTAACACTTTGACACCGCTGGGGTAAAAATAAATAGAAAGAAATCTAAAATTCTACACATACATGGGGAGGAAATAAAAAATACTCACGGATGGACCCGAACGAGTGAAATAAAAATTTTAGGCCTGTGATGGCAAAGTAATTTTCAGATGGTAGAAAAAACTGGGATAAGGCAATAAATATAATAAAATGGAATCTGACAAACTTCCCCGATCACCGAATGCCATTAATAGCTAAAATAGCATTTATAAATCAAATTTTAGTCCCCCTACTGTGGTATGTGGCCCATGTGCGGCCACTCCCGGAGAAGAAAAATGCTCAGATAATTAAAATAACAAATAGATTTATCTGGAATGCATTTATAAAGAAAGTGGAGAGAAATAAGTTGTATGCTCCTCCTAAACTGGGTGGCCTCAGCCTAATTAATTCAAAAATGAAAGCGAATATTATAAACAGAAAAAAGTAGCGAAAATTTTGCAAGAAGGACATTACAATAGGAAAACACTAATGGTGAGCGCTCTGGGGAAAGCGAAAATAATGAGGTATTTTAGGAATGTACTGACTGAGGCAATCGATTTGAAAAATAAATATGCGACCGGTGAAAAACTTCACTCGACAAAAAAATCTATGAGGAGGAAATGAGAAACACAGTAAAAAACAACTTAAAAACCCGAGAAAAAACCATTTGGACAAATTATGCAAAGTTGAAACACTGTATCAAGGAAAAAAGTATAATGTACGAAATTTGCAGTGATTGTATGGTAACGGGAGAAATGAAATACAGACTTGGACTTTGCGATAGCCCAGTATGTCCTAAATGCAGAAGGATAGACAATGTAGTTCACAAAATTCTAGGTTGTAAAGGACCAAACAGGGAATGGGAAATAATTAAAAACATTTTTAGAGACTTCGACGCATTCGGAGATGGAGATATTGGGGAAAAGAACCTGTTAACACTAAATTGTAAATTATTTCCTGCCAAGAAAAGTATAATCTTAACAGAACCAATAGCAACTTTCCTGGAAAGTCAAACAGGTCAGAAAAATATAAGATCGGCTTTAATCGATAAAATTAAAATAGTAAATAAACAGTTACCCTCCTCAGAGCATGAAAAAGCATGCCTGCTGAACGTCTTTTAATAGTATTTTATGTAAAAAAAATGAGATAAAAAAACTAAAATATGTAAAATATATTCATGTATGTGTCTAAAAAATACTTTAAACACAAATGTATTACAAATGTGTCTTTGGAGCGGATCTCTTTTTTGCCCTGTATGCTAATGAATATGATATTGTCATAAATTAAATGCTAATGAATATGATATTGTAATATGATATTGTTATAAAATAAAATCATTGGAACAACACACCTGACCGGAAATTGGGAGATCCGGGTTCGAATCCCGGTCAAGTCAAATGATTATTTCATAGCGAATTTCAACCCTGGTGTATATGCACCCGTGTGAGTGACTTCGTACCACATCATTTGTTAAATGCAATGATTGGACATTAGAATACGTAGTCGGAGGGACACTTCTCCGTCGTAGAAATTGAAACCACGTTCAAATGTAATTCATACAATTAAAGCAGATTACAGCAGATTAAAAAAGCATGAAGCAAACACAGGACATTATCGGCGCAATAACTGATTTTTATAGGATTGAACTACTCTCCCATTCCCTCAATATTTATTTAACTTTGTTTTAACGCGGCTCATGTGTTTAACGTCGAAATAAGAACAAATGCGGTTGTTTTTAAGTTCATACGGCCGAATATCAGCCGACATATATTAGTGGACATTTATTCCGTACCAAGCATTCGCGATGGAAACTAATTCTTTTGGTTTATAACACCCAATGATAAATATAACAAGGTCACATTACACGTAGCTAAGCCGTACGTAGCAATGGTATTCAACCCACTCACTTAACTGAAAGCATTGTATTCACTGCACAACAATTCACAAACTATTACCAAATGATCTCGCAGTTTCTCCCAAATGACAAAAGAACATCAGAATTGCGAGAGTTCCCTCAGTTACGCGCACACCGCAAGCGTAAGCAACTAATAAAACACACAAGGCGAAGAGCGCATTGGCCAATGGACCGCATCGGGATGAGTATTGCAGAGAAACCGGACACGACGCAGGGATTGCTAACCAGGAGTACGACCGTTAACCAAGACCTATTTCTCGCGCTCAGCCATCACTTAAGGTAGTCCGAGCGAAATTTCGTTTTTCGTAGAAATCAATGAATTTGGTCTAATTTTAAAGAAAAAATATCACCTATCCAATGACACCTAAAATTCTACCCCTTACCACATTACTTTCCGAGAAATTTGCCAGAAAATACCAGCCCTTTTACATGGGAAACGGTACGTGCATGCACTCCAGAGAGACATAATTTACAACATGAGGGGTTTATAACACTTAGATGTCGTAAAAAAAACTAACAGTGTGTAGTTTGTATGTTTCCTCAACTATATTTGAAAATTAATACTATTGTCACCGCAATAGGTTCTTGGGTATCACAAAAAACCCTCCGTTTTGAAGGATTTTCAAACGCACCGCGCGAAAAAAATGAGTCAAGTGAAAGACTTATTTAGATATCTTCATTTAATTAATTACAATTGCTGTCATATAAAACTATATGATTGCACCGCTAATAATGCAATACTTAATTGATGTGTCCTACAGCTTGGTGTAATTAAAACGTATAATTCGAATATCTACTATGACTAGGGAACTATCTCGCTCGCACTACCTTAAACGAGCCCAACCTTCTCCATTCCCAGTCTACAAAGTGTGCTCTCCACAAACAATTGGAAATCCAAGAGGTATTCGAAACTAATGATTATTTGTACTCGAATAGACGTTGGGATTTGCTAAGCAATACATAGAGTTTCAGCTCAAAACCTACACTGAAGGAGTTATAAAAGGGAGACAAACAAATTGAGAAGGTAAAGCCGCTTTTATTCAGTAGAAATAAACGCCCACGAGAGTAAACTGTGTGAGATAGCTGCTATGGAGGATAGACCAACTAAAAAAAAACCAAAAATATGAAGTAGTAGGGCAAAATAACGCAAAGAGTATGAGTGACACCAAAGTTAGAAAACTGGTACCACCGACCGAACGGCTGGAGACCAAATAATGGCTTTATATCGATATCAAAAAAATAAATAATGTCACTACTCTTCTAAGATGGATGCTAAAACTTTCGAATACCTTGGCAACTATGATAATCATAGATCGACAAAATTTCCCGCAAGAGTGCGCCTTTCAATGTAATCAAGCTCCAAGGGGCAAGAATGAAAGGTAGCGACTTGCGGAAACACAAGTTCAAGTGGGGCATATCGATATGAATTTAGGGTATAATTAGGTACTATGACATAAACAGTTTACAACCGTATTGGTGATGTGTCGCATGTCAGACAATCTGGTGACGAGAATGAAAAATACACACTTACTAATTATACGCATACATTCTAAATCTCTGAATGACATTTAAATCTTAATCTTTATATAATAAATTATAAAAATAATTTAAATGTTAATCATCAACAATTATCTACTGGACATAAAATGTCCCCATCCCGACATATGCTTCGAACACATCGACTTCGAAGAGAGAGGACGTGAGCAGAAATTACAGGCATGAGAAATGATAGAATCCGAGTAATAGTACAGGTGGAACCCTTCATAGGAAACGTGTGCAATGAAGACTCGGCCAGTAGTTGAAAGCTCTGCGTCAGATGATGAACAAATCCCAATAAGTCTAAAGCTTTTCCAATTTCATCTCACGTGCCCTATTTATTGTTGAGCGCGCTTCAAAAAATACAAACATGGAGAATAATCCATAAATGAATCAGTAAAAGTAATTAAACATGTAAATAAACGTGTTATCTCTCATTGTTTGAAAGCGTCGCTCAATTTCAAGAGAGACTCTGACGATAGCGGAAAAAGTCTTCAGCGCAAACTGCGAAACTCGGCAGCTCCAGAGCAAAAACGCCAACTCCCTTTTGAGGTAACAATTCAGATCAAACGGAGCACGCCCTCACGTGAGGTCAACGACCTTTCGTAGCTTTCCCCTCCTCCATCCTCACCCACGTCTATCGGCGATACTTACGGCCACCCAGACAATACAACTGCACACAGACACCGCAGCAGACACGCAGAATGAAATGCTTCGCCACGGTCTTCGTCATCGCGTCGCGTCGCCGCGAAGAACTTTCTCCCAGCGCAACTGACTACACACTCCCCGCAGCGATCTCTCACTTTCACTCCACTATCACACGAAACCCCCATCCACCATTCCCCTCCCTCACTCGGTCGACACAAAACAATTATTCCAAGTAGTCACGCCAAGAACACTATATAATGACAGTGGTGAAAGAAATCCAAACCTACATAATAGCCCGCGAGCCGCCGCTTGGGCGTATGGCAGGGGGTGTTAGGCCACCAGCCGTGTAAAGGTGTACGTTTTTTTGGAGATGAAATGGTGACATGTATTATAGGAGTGTATTTAGTGGAGCTCAATTTTTATTGTGGTCGCTTATTGTTCGCGGAAAGAACGAGTTCTTGTATCTACCTGTTCGGCAGTGTATCTCTCTTATTTTATCGCATCTGTCAGACCTAGACATGTAGTGAGGAGTCATGATAATATTCTCTACGTCGCTCTGAAAAATATCAGTTCTGAATCTATCAAGCAACCTAAGCCTAGGGTGTAGCTTCCGAGTCTCTAGGGGCTCCCACCTCAATCCCTCTAAAAGTCGTGAGACACTATATGTACGCTCGTATTAGGTTTTAACGAAGCGCGCTGCTTTCCCTTGTATTTTATTAATTTTTTTGGTTAAATCTTTATGGCCATCGTCCCAAATGCTCGCGGCGTATTCGAGGTGTGGTCTAAGCAGAGTGAATTAGCATCTCTCTTTGATTTTTTCATCCGAGGACCTCCCTATTATACGTTTAACAAAACCTAGTTTCTTTAATGCTGCGCCACATACGTTCTGTATGTGTAATCTCCACGATATATCAGATGTTATGGTAATTCCAAGATATTTCACTGCCTCTCAAGATTTTACGTTTGCTCAACCCACAGTATAGGTATGGCATTTGAGTGATGACTTTCGCAGGAATTGGACTGTGGTGCATTTGCTGAAATTCAACGGGCGTTTCGGGGTACGCGGAACCCAAGTAGGAAATGAGTCGTTCAGGCTATACACTCATTCGTTCATTCACTCAGACCGCTCAGCGGCAAATACACACCTATAAAATTTCTAACAGATAGGTAGAAAGAAAGTGGATAGGAACACACAAAATCAAACAACACATAGGTGGTGTGAAGGTGTAAAAATGGCCGACACCGAGAGGAAAAATTCGACTGGACCGGGAATCAAACCACGGACCTTTGGATTTCGTTGTGCGCTTGTGTTATTCTTTCATTTCGCCTTCTGTGTTTGTCACTCTCTCTCTCTCTCTCTCTCTCTCTCTCTCTCTGCCAGTGGGTGAACAGCAGCCCTACTAGTAGAGCCATCTCTTGGCCGCTCTCAGGTGACATGCCTTTGGGTGTGTTTGTTCATATAAACCCCCCGCCGATTCCAGTGGTTTCTTAGTAGACTGGGTAGATAAAAGATCGTAGGCTTTCCCGGCGAATACTATAGATAAATATTTCTCGGGTTTGGCACCGGGTAAGGCTGTTTAAGGCCAACTTTTCGATGAGAAACTCACTCATCGTCATCAGGGCTAAGACTGACTGTCAGTCTTAGCCCTGATGACGATGAGTGAGTTTCTCATCGAAACGTTGGCCTTAAACAGCCTTACCCGGTGCCAAACCCGAGAAATATTTATCTCTACTAGTAGACTGGGTAGCTTCGTGGTCTGAGCATTGGAGGCGTAGACATAAGAGTTTGATTGTCACTGCTACGAAGCCGCCGAGTATTACAGATTTTTTCAGGGCGAATTTATAATTGAACAAGATAGCCACTGTTTTTTGTCTGGAAATCACAAATATTTCATTAAAAACTTGTCATACCCCTGCGAAATGGGAAATATCCATTCATAAAGCAACAATCGTTGGAAAACTCATTGGAAAATTCTAAGCCACATGTAAAATCCATTTTGAGACCTTAGGTCCGTTCATGTCAGTGTTTCCGGCCACTGGAGTGCACATGCAACGTTTCCGCACACCAGTGCAGCTAATCTTTTGTGATTCTGTAAGCTTTGAGTCACTTCCTGTCAGCTTTGGGGAGTCATGTGTGAATATGTCCGAGTCCATAGATATCTTAATTAACCTTTCCCCTAAATAGTCACGAAAAAAATGACAGAAAACAATGTCCACCATTTTTTTAATTACAGCTGTATAAATATTGATAAACAAAGATTTATGAAAAATTCAAAGACCTGCTTCTTTTTAGTCAAGATCACCACTTATTCCGTTAACTAAACAACAACAGAATCTGAATGAGCTCGACTCCGATGATTTTCATGGAGAGGAGAGCTTTTTTTAATATTTGAGCCCTCGTAAATGTATGAGAACTGAAGTAAATGACACGCATTACCTCGTACACAAACAAATGGAGAATTGACGCTGAAAAGTTACAGCATTTAGTGTGAACTAAACAAGGATTATATAGAATCATACCACTGGAAAACAGAGCACTTGTTATATATATTGGAGAGAATTATTCGATTCCAACTCTGTCTGTGTAAAAATCGAGGAAGATACGTCGTGGATAGTCTTTTATACGATAATTTCAATAGTAGGGAACCTGTTTATTTATACACTCGATTCTTTTTTAAGGAGAGCTTTCAAGAAGGGGTTACCAGAGGGCGAAACTATAAAATATAAATCCCCATCCACCGGACATGTGCCTTTAATAGGTCTTTCGTAGTAAGCGGCAGCAAATAATGGAATGCCTTATCTAGTGAAATACATAGAACCAAAAGTAACCGAATATTTAGGCAAAGACTTTTCAAGTACCTGTTGCAAAAACAAAGAGACACTATCTAATGATGGCCTGACCATTTTCTCTTCGTAATTACGTCCAAAATAAATGAAATTGTGTAAATGTAAGATCTGTCATATATAGATATGTTTGATATTGATTATCCATTACATCTGAAATTGAGTGGAACTATTGGTAAACACATCTACATCTACATACTATCCCGCAAGCCGCCGCATGGGTGTGTGGCAGGGGGTGGTAGGTCACCAGCCGTGTATAACATACCGTGTATACATATTTACGTTTTCACTCTTGTAATAATAAAAATCCTATGAATTGAAAAATACACTAGGAAATTGTAACATGGCATATTTGTACATATTTTCGTTCTGTATTAGTATATACGTCGTCTTGTTTTCACAATGAGTTGCCTATATCATATTTTTTAAATATTAAAAAAAAATGTTTTCATTACCTTTAAAAACTATTATTTACTCATATATGAATACCCGCTTAATATTGTATATGTATGCACTATGCGGATGATTATGCTTATGTTAATTTATTGAATGCTCATATGAGGCTAAGTAGCCTTAGAGTATATTTTCAATTTTGTCGAAAAATTGTATTGTAAAACTGAAATAAAATATTTTCTCTCTCTCTCTCTGTCTGCGGCTGCTCGCAGGGAAGTATGCAAGGATGTGCACATTACATATAAGGCTGAAATTTTACAAGTCCACCCAAGAGTGGCGTCTTTGGAGCGAACGATGTATATACCTCGGAGCGTCGTTTTAAAGGCCTATCTCGCGAGAACACCTCGGATGAGACGTAAGGAATTTTGGGGGTAGGGGAAGGGCGTGAAAGACACGCCCACCCACCCACCCCATCATCCCCCGGGGGCGCCACGGTGAGAACCCACCCCCACTCACGAGGACCACCCTCCAAAGACACGAGATAAGCAGCCGCAAAAATATATCCAGCACATTCTCCTACGTTAGCAAAAAGAAACTTTAAAAAGTGAGAGGAAAAAAGTTAACGCATTCTGCGTCAGAACGATTTCTTCGTGGAAGTTGCCGAGAGCAAAGTTTTGAGGCACACAATGCTCGTAATATTCGAGTCAGCGGTTTTCCGAAAGTTTAAATTAGGTAGTTCCATAAGTGAATTTCCGAACTGTGAACCAGCAAATTATGTCACATATGTCTAAGTGAAATTACCCCGGGGAAAACGTTTGTGAGTCTCATTAATGGCATGCGTCGCTAATATGCAAAATTATCGATGAAAAATAAAAATATCTGCGATGGGAACAAACTGCAAACAAATGACTCTCTTCTGTTTAGTTTCGTTTATTTTTATCTCCCAGGAGGTAGGCTCCCGTTCAAGTTATTTCCGCGGTGAGTCCGGCAGCACTTACTATAAAAAAAGGCATTTGCAAAATGCGACTGAAGGCTCTTGTTCAATAGTTCTCACATCAAATCAACGCGTTAAGAACTGCAAATTCCACAGAGAAAAAAATCATCTGCCTTGACCGGGATTCGAACTCGGATCCCTCGATTTCCGGCCGAAGTCTCATTTATGAATCTTCGGCCGGAAATCGGGGGATCCGGGTTCGAATCCCGGTCAATGTGGATGATTTTTTTCTCTGTGGAATTTCGCACAATTGTGCATTGCGGGTGAGTCAGTAAAAGTGGAACTCCGAGGCTAGTCCCGGATAGCTTAAAATTTGTCAGAGGAGATTTTGTTTACGATGAGTAGGGCAGAGTAAATGAGTGGAAGGAATACATGGAGACGCAAAGGACTATGAGAGTACGAGGTAGAATCGGAAGAAGAAGTTAATGCTGAGGAGAGAGGTGATTCCATCCTAAAGAATGAGTTTGATGTATCAGTAAAAAGAATTCATGGAAAATAAAGTACCTGGAACCAATGATGTACCATGAAAACCGATCATAGCAGCCCGCGAATGTCTCCGGTATTCCATCAATGATTTTTTCCTGTCAGATATAAGAGATGGCAATGATACCAAACGATTTCACCAAATGTATCATATCCCATATCTTAAAGAAAGTGGTGCCTTCGAAATGCGAGCACTATCGAACGATAATTCCATTGCCTCATGAATCTAAACTTTTAACCTCCATTTTGTCAGAGTGAACTGAATTGAATGATTAATGGTGCACAATCAGATGACCAATTCGATTTCATAAGGGAATGAAGTACACGAGAAGCTATTCTGGCTTAAAGGTTTATTTTAGAGAAAAGAACCACAGAAGGATCAAGGTCCTCGGATGTAAACGTAAAAGAGAGATTCTACTTCGCTCGGGTTAGGCCACACCTCGAATACGCCGCGAGCATTTGGGTCCCTGGTCATAGAGATTAAAACAAAACAATTAACAAAATACAAAGGAAAGCAGCGCGCTTCGTTGAAAACTGCAACGAACGGACATATAGTGTTACACAACTGTTAGAGGGATTAAGGCGGGAGCCCCTAGAGACTCGGAGGCTGCACGTTAGGCTTAGGCTGCTGGAGAAATTCAGAACGGAAATATTTTTCAGAGCGACACAGAGAATATTATCATGACGCCTCACTACATTTCTAGGTCTGACAGACGCGATAAAATAAGAGAGATACACTGCCGAACAGCAAGAACTCGTTCTCTCCGCGAACAATAAGCGACCACAATAGAAACTGAGCTCCTCCAAATACACTCCCATAATTCATGTCATTATTTCATCTCCAAAAATTTTACATCTTTACACGGCTGGTGACCTACCACCCCCTGCCACACGCCCATGCGGCGGCTCGCGGGATAGTATGTAGATGTAGTGGTGTGGATACACATATGGCCTTCATTGAGTCCGAGAAAGCCTTTGATAATGTGGCATGGAATAAGCTGTTTGAAGTATTCAAGGAAATTGGAATAAAGTTTGAGGAAAGAAGGGCGACATGGGTCTTATAGAGAAGGCTGAGAAGGCTGAGATTAAGAGCGGAAAACACGAGGAGGAAGTTAGACTGGAGAAGGGAGTTAGACAAGGGAGCTCAGAGTCACCAAAATTCTTCAATCCATGTATACAGAGAGCAATGGACGAATCCCTCGAAGGACTTCAAGGAGGAATAGAAATGCAAGGCGAAAGGATATCAATGCTTCGATATGCTGATGATGTGTTTCTGGCGGAAAGTGAAGAAGAGCTGATACACATCCTTGAATACATGCAGTATATCCTGAGCAGCCAATATAATCTGTGACTGAGACGGCATAAGACAAAAGTCCTTGTTGCCAACAGAGGAGAATATCAGTTTGCGAGGGTTATGTTGAATGAGTGAGAATTCAACAAACATGCGAAAGAATTTGAATAATTACAAAGCAAAATAACTTCTGATGGAAGGAGCACAAAGAAATAACGAGTAGATACTATCAGCAAAGATTTGCAATTGATAGTCGGAGAAAACTCTTCACATCCCACTCAGTAGAAATACTGCTGCGGAAAATGCCAGCCAAGCCCTTTGTGTGAAGTGTGTTCTTGTATGGATGCGAGATTTACACTGAAGGAAGAACGGAGAGAAAAAAACTAAGAAGCTTTACAGATGAGGCGTAATAGAAGAATGCGCATGACAGGCTGGACGGAGCGAGGAACAAATCAAGGGATATTGAGAAAAGTGAAGGAATGCCGCAGCGTGTAGAGAAGATTGAAAAGAAGACGGTACGGATGGATAGGTCACCCACTGCGGAATGAGGGATTTGTGAAGATAGTTTTAGAAGGGATGATACAATTTATGAAAGTGAGGAAAACTTTTACAAACCACAGAAAAACACACACCACCAAGACCCGAGTTTCGACGGCTGAGCGTCATCATCAGGCGATAGAGGTGAATGTATAGCAATCCATTATATACTATCAGTCAGTGATATGAGGGGGAGGGGTTGGAAGGATTGTGGGGAGAGGGAGAGGACGGGAATGGTCAACAAAAGAAGAAAGGATAGGGGAATTGGCGGGCAGCAAGCACTCATTTAAAAGATTAACATCCGAGTCAACATTTCGTTTTAAAATTTCGAGCTGTTCAAATCCATTTAGCTCACATCGGTTATCAGTAAAATGCAGTACTTTAAGTTTAAAATCACTATGATGGTCACAAGTTAACAGATGTTCGGTAAAATTACTCTTTTCTTCATGGTGATTTTTAAATGCACTATAATGTTCTTTGGATCTGGTATGGAATCTTCTCGAAGTCTGCCCCACGTACACCCCCTTCACAGTCGTTGTATGAGAGTTCGTAAATACCACTTCTGCACATAGAGTCCACTTTATCTTTGCAATGTACAAACAAGTTTTTAGGGTAATAGCTGACTTATATGATACATAGAATTGGTATTTGGGGAATGCTTTTACAACATTTTCGGTTACTCTACCGTAATACCTTACAGAGCACCATTTTTTACAATCCATTTTACCATTATTACCAGAATATATTAGACTAACAAAATTTTTCATCTTCTTTTTACTAATTAATTTGTCTACTATTTCTGGTGAATAACCGGGATGATAAAAGGCAAAAGGTAGAAAGGAAGACCTAGGCTATAGAGTGATGGACGCAGACGATGAAGGGCATGGGATGTGAACGGTTTATAGAATTTAAGGGGATGAGAAGGAGAAAATCAGAGGTGGAGGACTGTTGTAAACCAATTGAATGATGGATTGAATACTAGAGAAGAACACGAATTAGCGACCTAACGCAAGCTAGTAACATTTCCATTACTAGCTGAGGCGATTGCCTTTCCTGCTTTTAATTACTGACTCCTAAAATTTCAACAGATTCAGGCGAGATATCGTGGAAGTTCGTCATATTAAAACAGAAACAACAATTGCACTATTCCACATGGTGTTTTAATGCGTACGACGCGTTTCAATTCACAGAGCCATCATCGGGTACAAGACCTACACCTGACTTGTACCCGATGATGGCTCTTTGAGTTGAAACGCGTCGTACGCATTAAAACAACTTGTGGAATAGTGCAATTGTTGTTTCTGTTTTAATACTGGCTCCTATGTTTCCTGAGACAGCCCAACTCTAATAGATAACATACTGTACGCACTGCATTCGAGTAAACCAATTATGAAAATTAATGACGCTGTTAGAGGTAAAATACCGTCATCATAGTCGCAGTTTATCACGGCAGTCTGTGACTGAGACGTAGTGAGCTTGAGAACCAAATTCTGTACAAGAGTTGCAACGAAACTGAACTAGCCATATTCAATAAAACGTTTTATAACCGCGTGCTTGCCTTACGATTTTCAATGTATCCTCCCACAATTTCATTTACGAGCACAATTTTGTAAAACTTTCATGAAAAAATGGTTCCAGCGCAGGAACGCTAAGTACATTCGTGAATCCATTCCGATGGGATGAAAAGAATTGATTTTTATGGCGGAAATTGATCTTGGGTCCTTGGGGCGCCTCGCGACCGCCCGGTGAAAGATATCGATACATGGGGGAGTGGTGCAACATCCCGCTATACTGCGGCGGATAAGATGCCCTTCCTCAGACATATTCGCACACTCGGGAATAGCGGGATGACTTTCCGAGGCCGCCTGGACCAGCCGAGCGTGGACCGACTCGCACACACACGCAGATGGGAAGAAAGGACTCGCTCAGGCAAGCAGGCGTGCCACTCGCAAACACAAGCGGGCGCCACTATCGAGCTGGAACCGGAGACGGAAGGTCACGCGCGAGATGTTGCGGAAGGCATAATATACAGAGATACGTACCTACTTATATGGGTGTATTCTGCGCGTTGAGTATGCTCGCCTGCGATGGCTGACAACTCTCTCAAGCTCTCAAAATTTACAGAGCAGTGTTGACTTTATGGAGAACACCATGAATAAAAAAAACCTGCGCTCCTAGAGATCATCCGAACCATTTCTAACAACCCTCTAATTTAAACTTATATTGTAGATTTTCGGAGCTCATGATGTATATCTGGTAATCTTTGGGTTCTGCGAGTATTTTTTGCATTATTCTTGCGAAAGTTTCGCCGTGCTCTGCTGCCGGCTTCGTCGGGCTTTTGAAACAAAAGTGGTCTTCTCTTTTATAAATAAACAAATTCCGCAGTTGAGGAACTTAGAATTAGTAAAAATAAAAATTAATTCCAAGAGAAGGGATTTCAATATATAAGGGAGTTAATAATGTATTTACAGCCATCGAAATGAATCAACAAGGCATCATTTCATCCCATTATATATAATTCCTCATAAAAAATGCTTCACGGGTAATAAAATTAAAACGAGGAAAAGTTAACATAGGTTGACTCAGCCCTAGTGTTAACGTCGTGTTACTGTGTGTGGGGGGGGTCAATATTTTTATTTAAGATAAGACTGCTGATTCGTTGACTTGTGAGTCATGAATGGGAGAAATTATTAATTTTTGATGTTATACCGAGAAAATAATTTAACCCGATTCCACCGAAACCGGTCAAAAATCTGGATGAGATGTGCACACAAGCAAATCCTCCACCCGACCCCCACACTGCCCATTCGCCAAATCCGAAGACTACTGCGCCAATTCCACAACTCGTAGTGCTTGGCCGACAGACATTTATTAAGGTAGTCCGAGCGAGATAGATCCCTAGTCATCTATCTGTGAATTTATTTGAATTATACGTTTTAATTTCACCTGCTGTAGGACACGTGAATTAAATATCGCATTATTAATGGTGCAATTATATAGTTTTATTTGACAGAAAGTGTAAGTAATTAAATGAAAATATGTAAATAAGTCTTTACCTTGACTCATTTTCTTCGCGCGGTGCGTTTGAAACTCCTTTAAAACGGAAGGTTTATTATGATCCCGAAGAATTTACAGCGGCGACAATATGATTAATTTTCACATATAGTTGAGAAAACATACAAACTACACGCTGATAGTTTTTTTACGACATCTAAGAGTTAGAAATACCTCATTTTGTAAATAATGTTTCTCTGGAGTGCATTCACGTACCTACCATTTCCCATGTATAAGGGCTGGTTTTTTCGGCAAATATCTCCGAAAGTAATGTGGTAAGGGGTTAAATTTTTGGTGTCATCGAAGGGTGAGATATTTTTCGTTCAAATGAGACCAAATTCATTGATTTCTAAGTAAAATGGTATTTCGCTCGGACTACCTTAACAAACCATTTCATCGAAATCACCCTCTCTACCCCCATTTGCTGTAATTGCATAATCTGTTACATGCATTTCCACATAACCCGCCCTACGTACTCCAGCTTTCAGCAAACAAATTCAATTGTTTTTACAGCACATGAACTTCGCAATTCACATTCTTTTTATCGCTTAATTTTCTGTAATCAAGAATGCATCTTTTTATCGTTACTACAGCCGCACATTGACCTGCGGCTCGTTTAGTGACGAGGAAAAAGAGTGACTGCGATAAAGGCGACACACATGGTGGAAAGCGGTATTTAATAATTATATCATCGATACTGCTAATGTTGCGACTGGGTCCTTTAAAATATGCGATGGCGATTAAAAACATTTAGTGGCCAACCTTGCAGAACCAACATAAGTAGATTAAGCAGTTTATCTGTTTATTCTGTGCATCGAAATTCACTGCCAGTGTCGGGTTAGTATGACGCACAGCACATCATGCGGTCTCTCTCGCCATCTACAAAGAGCCTTGACTTCAAATAAAATTTTAAAGAGTAAACTTTTAGCTATTTGGATTTAATGGGTGACAGCAAATTAGAGATTAAAGTGAATCACACGGTATTAATTCATTTGGCTTGGCTCCAGGAGTAGATGTACCATTTAAATAGTTTTTGGCTGGATGTTGCAAAACCTCATGACATTAGCGATAGGAAAAAAGATGGTTTCAAAGGATTTATAGTAAAGTTCACTGAAAAGGAGCCCCAGGTGATGACAACTATTCTATGTCACCGGTCGAATTACAATAAATCACTTGAAATAATTTTCTAAGTCAAGAAAATTATCGAGAGTGCATACATTCTGCATTCGTTTGAATGGTGATCTTGCCGAATTTGTCGCGGTCCCATAAGAGGTAACAAGATACCAATTGCTCGAGAATGGCACAAATTACACACACCTACTTACTTGTACTGCAATGGGCTAGCAGATAACAGCGTAAAAAACTGCATCACAACTGTATATTATTCTGGTAATTCAATGTTGCAATAACACTAAGGCTTATATCACATCTGCATAATACCCCACGAGCCACCGCATGGACGTGTGGCAGGGGGTGTTAGGTCGCCAGCCGTGTAAAGGTGTACGTTTTTTGGAGATGAAATGGTGACATGGATTATAGGAGTGCATTTAATGGAGCTCAATATTTATTGTGGTCGCTTATTGTTCGCGGAAAGAACGAGTTTTTATACCAATCTGTTCGGCAGTTTATCTCTCTCATTTTATCGCACCTTTCAGACCTAGAGATGTAGTGAGGAGCCATGATAATATTCTCTATGTCGCTCTGAATTTCTCAAGCAACCTAAGCCTAGCGTGTAGCTTCCGAGTCTCTAGGGGCTCCCACCTTAATCCATCTAAAAAATGTGTAACACTATATTCGTTCGCAGCAGTTTTTAAGAAAGCGTGCTGCTTATCTTAGTATTTTGTTAATATTTTTGGCTGAATCTTTAAGACCAGGGTCCCAAATGCTCGCGGCGTATTCGAGGTGTGGCCTATCCAGAGCGAAGTATAGCATCTCTCTTTTACTTTTTCATCCGAGGACCTTCCTAATATACGCTGTACAAAACCTAGTTTCTTTAATGCTGCGCCACTTATTTTCTGTATGAGAAAATCCCCCTTTAATCATTAGTAATAATCAAACAGAACATCCGCAGATGTTATAACCGAGACAACACGGATGCAGTGAGGACTACACAGGCGAATGGGTAGCAGTAATTCGGGACTACTGGATTCGTAGACGTAGTCAATGCTCAACTTCTTGACTGTTGGAAAACATTTCGAGGATTTCGGCCAGCTTCTTTCCGAATCCAGCCCGATGATGCCGTCGGGCGGCCTCTGCTGTACGGCGACCGAATTGATGAATGACGGGTCGATGACGTAGAGGGGGATGAGAGAGGGGGGGGGGTAGTTGGAGAGAGAGAGAGAGAGAGAGAGAGAGAGAGAGAGGGCGGAGGGGTGGAAACAAGGGAGGAGGTGGAGGCGAGGAGATCGTCCTCGCGGGTCGTTAGGCAATTGTTTCGGGCGCCCGCAATGTGAATGGACGAGACTTCGTCCGCGGGGGCGCCACCACTCTCCCACTCGCGCTCTTTTTAATTTCACGCGCCACCGCACACGGCGCCACCGGGGAAAGGAGGAAGGGGGTGTCGTCCGACGAAAGCGAAAACAGTCCGCCCTGAACTCACAATATGGATCGGAGAAAGGAGAGGTACAAAAGTCTCCTTATGCAGCATGTAAACATCGGAAGGTGTCCATTTAGTATCAAATGATTTCACCAATTAATTATCCCGTATAATCTGGTAATCTTTGGGTTCTGCGAGTATTTTTTTGTATTATTAATTTGTTTATAAATAAAAAAGAAGACCATTGTTGTTAAAAAGCCCGACGAAGCCGACAGCAGAGTGGGGCGAAACTGTCGCAAAAATAATACAAAAAAAATACTCGCAGAACCCAAAGATTACTAGATATACATCGTGAACTGCGAAAATCTACAAAATAAGTTTATTCTGTGTATGTTTTTCACCAGAATAAAACTCGTAGAATCTTCTAAATAGTAAAAGAATGGTAATTATTAGTAGATATCTATCTCAATTCAATTAACTTAACTGAAACTAGAAAAGTATTATCTCATTTAAAGTCAATAATAGTCACATAGGTCCACAAGTCAAATTGATTAAATAGTTTATACTTTATTTAAGTACACGTAAAATTAAGTCGATTCCATCATTACCTAAGTACAAACACCTAAAATAAGTCGCACAATTCTAACGAGAGTAGTTGCTATTTCCCGCGAACAGCGTGAGTGATTCATAGCGTCATGAACGTTCGATCATTCGCAACATGAAAAAAATTCGATTTGAGCGCTGTGAGGTCAAGATGGGAACTTTCCCAAGTATTCAATAGAGTGTTTTTTCGTTAACTCCCACCATATACTTAACACTAAGGCTGTGCAAATCAGGGATTTTCATTTCAAATCGAACCTAATCGAATCTCCCAAAAGATATTTCCAATCGAATCGAATTTTTTTTAAATATTCGTTATCGAATCAAATTACCCTAAAAAATTCGCAAACAAATCGAATTCCAATTGTAAATAAAATGCAAAAGTTTATGCAGAGTTAAGGTAATATAGATTTTCACAATATTTCAGGGCCTTATATCAGCTTATACATCTACATAGTGGCACAAAGAATAGCACAGAATAACGTGAGGTCGTTTAAATTTTCGTTTCGCGTGAGGAAAACATCTTCTAAACGGACGGCGCACCATTGTTGGAATGAGCGCCATGTTTGAATGAATGCAACGATTCGAAGACGAATCTATCACATTCGAATATATTTCGAATCATTCGGTTTCGAAGCATCCCTATTTGCAGGCGAATCGAATCGAATTAAGCCCGATTCGTGTCGATTCGGATCGATTTCGAAGCATTCGCACAGCTGTACTTAACACTTTAAACAAAACTATTCCTGATCGGTCGGGCGCCATAATTAAGATGAATAATTCCACTCTCTTACTGAACGCTCACTCGCAAGCGAAAGTGAAAAAGGCTTGAATCTTGCCCACTTCTACATAGCGAGGAAAGTAAATCCATGCCAAAACATCTCAGCATATCAATAGGTAACTGTACCGTTATTAAAAATTATTCAACAAAAGCCTAAGGAAAATTAGACATCGTCGAACGTAAAAATGTAAAATATTACGACCGATTAAGCTTTGCTCAACAAAGCAAACAAGGAGTGATGTTAAACACACAATAGCGCTATCGAGTTTCATACACTACGTTTGCCATTCTAACTCAGATAGATTTGGCCGGTTTAGCTCGGTATGGTAAACGCAACGGGCTAGCGAGATCGACATGAGAAGTGGGCTAACTCGGCCCGCTTTCTCTACCAGTCAGTAATTTCAAATTAATATGAACCGATTCAAATCTATATTTCGATGGATTTCGCATTCGTAAACCAGGCAATCCGAGTCGGCTGGCTTAGATAGTTCAGATCGGTCCGAGATCATATTGATCTGAGTTCGATTGGTAAACTTGGTAGTGATAGTGTTTGACGGAGAGTAGTAGTAATAATAATAATTTGTCTTTATTGTGAGCGAATTTAGGACTGTACAGTCCCCTCGATCAATTAACTCATTTGACACACACCAACATCCATGTCCTGGGTAGTGGATAATCTACCCAGGCGGGATTCGAACCCGCGACCCTCGGGTTAGCAGGCGAGGACTTTACCCAGCCGCCACCAAGGCCGACATTACGTAGTAATCACACCTTCGCCGTCATCTGCACTTCATACACCAACTAAATCTTTCAATAATCTCCGCAGAGTGAGCACGCGGTACCTTTCTTGCAGGAGACTATGACGATTGCAGTTTTGCATCGAGTCTCGAGTCCTCGTGGAGTCGAGAAGAGAAAGAAATCTAAGCTCTAATCTAAGTAGATTATTGGCAGATTAAATTATCACAAAAGAAATATTTATCTTCCTGCAAAAATCTAAATATATCAACATAAAAGTATGCAGTTTCGAAAAATCAAGTGTTAATATTCAAGAAACGGAGACGTGACCTCCTTGACATGATATGAAAATGGAAGCCTGGATGATAATGAAGTGCTCCGCGCACGCAGTCTCAGACTGCCGCGGTTCGATTTAACCCTCGGCAATTTCCGGCACGCATTCCACCGCCGCATTTTCGGCTAGGGATGAAAATGGTCACATAATTACAATTCTACATCTACATAATACCCCGCGAGCCACTGTAAGGGCGTATGGCAGTGGGTGTTAGGTCACCAGCCGTATAAAGGTGTACGTTTCTTGAGATGAAATGGTGACATGTATTATAGGAGTGTATTCAGTGGAGCTCAATTTTTATTGTGGTCGCTTATTGTTCGCGGAAAGAACGAGTTCTTGTACCTATCTGTTCGGCAGTGTATCTCTCTTATGTTATCGCATCTGTCAGACCTAGAGATGCAGTGAGGAGTCATAGTTATTTAGAGTCATATCAAACAAGTATTGCATTATAAATGGTGCAGTAAAATAGTTTTATATGACTGAAATTGTAAGTAATGAAATGAAAATTTCTAAATAAGTCTTTAAGTTGACTAATTTTTTTGCGCGGTGCGTTTCAAACTCCTTCAAAGGGAAGGTTTTTTGTGATACCCAAGAACCTATTGCGGTAAACATATGATTAATTTTCAAATATAGTTGAGAAAACATACAAACTACACGCTGTTAGTTTTTTTTACGGTATAAACTCCTCATTTTGTAAATAATGTCTCTCTGGAGTGCATACACATACCATGTCCCATATAAAAGGGCTGGTATTTTAAGGCAAATATCTCCGAAAGTAATGTGGTAAAGGGTTAAATTTTTGGGGGCATTAGAATGGTGAGATATTTTTCTTTAAAATGAGACCAAATTCACTGATTTCTAAGTAAAATGATATTTCGCTCGGATTGCCTTAATTCGTCTCATTGCCACTTACTTCGCATTCAATTTCAATAAGTGTGCGAGACAAAGGACGTCTCCTTGCAATCCGAAGACGATTGATGTGATTGCGAGCGTCGACTGAGCTTTCTTAAGCGCCTTCGGGACAACTTGTAAAGAGAGGAATTTCACGAGAGAGAGAGAGAGTGCCAGGCAGGGAGAGACGAACCGACATGGGATCCATTCTCACACGTCTCTCCGAATTGCGGCCATTCGTAACCAGGAAACAATACTTACCGGCATTTGACAGGAGGAAAACCGGGACGGGCGGAGACTCGACAGTCACTCGGGCGACCGAATAAAATTCGCCGCTTCCGCGATTAGCGCCGATTAGCAACCAGACGCCCGGAAATGCTCGCCCAATAAGTCATACCGCGAGAAACTTCGAAGAAATGAAGAGAGGATACATTTGCTTCCGCGTGAATTATTCGCATTTCCGGCCCCGCTAACAAAAACTCATAAGGGGCTACTGCTATTATGAAGGTACACACGAAACACTCTGGATTAACAGGAAGAAACACCACAAACCACACTTTCCGATAACTTTTATGAGTAATTTGAGAACTGATTGATTGTAAAACCTCTCGAGTGGCCAAGGTAACGTCACGAAGAGTAAAAGTGGAAGAGAAGGGTAGTTGGGAAGGACGAGAGTATGAGGAACAGTGAATGTTATCCGATATTCTAAATGCACCGCTATGTTTTTGGGCATTCCTAACTCAAACGTTCTCCACTCATTTCTGCACACACATCCTTAGGGAATCTCGTAAGTTTATGAAGAGATGGTTGCCAAAGTCACTTACTGAAATCGTGTCATGCTTAGTTTAAAAAGAAAAACTTCGTCATCTTCCAAACGACCTGGTGCTGAAGGATGATGCTGAAGAAAAAGTGGACAGATATAGTAAGAAATGAAGATGATCACAGAAGACTGGATGAAGAATAAACCATAAGGATCTCTATACAGAAAGAAGAACCGGATTGAAAGCTTTTAAAACCTGGAGTAGAAGGATGATCATGAAGATGATATGGACGCGGTGAATCAGCTATGTAAAGATGTATACGGAAGTGTCAAGGAAGGTGAGGACCACAAGGACGACATGGAACAGAAAAGAAGAACCAGATGGATTGGACACACCCTGAGGCACAATATGCTCGTGAAGAATATAACTGAAGGAAAAATTGGAATAAAGGTCCATGAGGAACGACAAGGGATGAATACAGAAGACAAATAAATAAGAAAGTACATATTATAAAGAGCCACTAGGGCAGGGGTGGCGAACCTTTTGACGATTGAGTGCCAAAGTTTATGAAATAAGAGTATATTCGCTCGACTCGCGTGCCAACCCATCGAGTGAGATAAAGGTATCCCTTAGCGCCCTCCCAGCTCCGCGTGCCGAAATAATTGCTCCGCGTGCCACTTTGGGCACGCGTGCCAGAGGTTCGCCACCCCTGTACTAGGGAGTAAGCAAATTAACACAAGACAGGGAAGGTTGGAGGGCTGGGACCAAACAATCTTGGGATTGAACGACTAGAGAATAAATATATTCCCTTATGCGTTTCAATTCCCATTTAGAACTACGATAATGATGCACTAACATCGAAACATTTAGTTCCATTAAGAAGTGTATCAAATCACAAAGTATTTATTCTTAACATAAGTATATCTTAAGCTCCTCGTATACCTCCTGCCTCACCGTATGTTTTTTTCTTTGTTTTCTTAGGATATTTCTCTTGGTTGATCAATGAGTTGATAGAATAGTTCTTCTCTGGTTACAATCCTAGGATTGGTCTGCAACAGTCTTCCACTTTATCCGATCTTGGGCCAATCTTGTCACTCCTCTGTACGATTGGCAACCTAGTTCTTTCATCATATCTGTCCCATATAGTCCAGTCTAGGTCTGCTTCTCTGGTTTTTTACCTCTACTGTATCTTCTAGTACGGTCTTAACCAAGCTTTCGTGTCGGAGAATATGGCCAATCCAGGTGTCCCTTCTCTTATTTAGCATTTTGAGTGGACACCGTCTTTCCCCTATCCTCTTAAACATCTCGTTCGTGACTCTTGTCACCCAGGGTATTTTCAGAATTATCCTATAGCACCACAATTCAAATGCCTCCATTCTTTCCTTCTCTATCTTTCCAGTTGTCCAGGTCTCACTACCATAGAGCAGAACGCTCGATACGAAAGAATTGTTAGGAATATCTTCTCACGGCGTACGTAATTCTTATTCTGTTCTCTCCCGTCCCCCGCTTCCTCAGCACCCTCCCCTCTAGATAACGGCGAGAGTCGGAACTATGGTTTCCCACTAAAAAACTCTTCCCTCATGTCGACCTCACCTCTCAACAAAGCATCTGCCATCATGTCCCAATCTTAATGTCTTCATTTCTCATAGACCACGTGTGCGACACCTGGAGCGCCACGTTTGATGTTAAGAGTGTTCACCAGTGTTTCACTCAGCATTGCTCCACCAATAACTAGTGGAGGGAAGGGGTGTAGCTAGACAAGACCTATCCTGGAGTCAACCAATACCTCCTGTACCATGATCATATGAATGCACCATACATAACAACAATGGCCAACGCCGAAAACGCGACGAGCTGAGATTAACTGGACCACACTTCATAACAGAGCACCTCTTTGTGGTTAGAAACGCACCATACATGTAAATGTGTAATATGATAAAAAGAAATATGAATTTAAAAAATTCTTAGCCAAAGCGTGTTATAACCAAAGTTGTCGGGGCAGTATGCGAAATTAAGAGAAATCTGCATTGAAATGAGTAACTTTCAAATATTGGACTTGCCATGATAATTACATTATTCTTAGTGACAGAAATAATTTTTATAAATGTATTATTTTGCTATGAGAAAAACATTTGTACACAAGGAATCAAATTAAAACGAAAAAATCGCCTATGCAGCATAAGGCTATGTGATTAAATAGCATTGCCAAAAAATCAAATCGGAACGATCCATTTTTTCACCTCGATGTTTTGACAAGGTAGCATGTGGAGCATATCAAGGAATGAGAGCCTGTCTAAGGAAGCGAATATTGCCGTGTATAAAAGTATGCTTCTCCCCACTTTGTTGTATGGTAGTGAAACATGGGTATGTCAGGATAGACATAAGAGTAGACTAAACGCCGTGGGAATGAGTTATTTGAGGAGTGTTTGCGGCAAACTTAGGATGGATAGGGTGAGGAGTGAGTGGGTAATAAATGAATGTGGGTTAGATGCTCCAGTAATGGACATATATGGACATATATGAAGAAGAGAGCCTCGTTGGTTTGGCCATGTTGAGAGAAGGATGATAGTGGACTAACGAAACAGATATAAAAGAGTGAAATCAATAGTGCGAGAGGTAGAGGTAGGCCGAGAAAGTTGTGGTTGAATGTGGTTGAGGAAATTCTTAGGAGGAGGAATGTTATAAGTCTTAAAAATAGGAGGGCGTGTATGAAGCAATGTATGGGGGTAAATGAAGCAAAAGAGGTTTGCAAGGATAGGTGAGTATGGATGAAATTATTGAAGCAGAGTTAGGTGTACAAATATGTATTTATGAGTGAAACTTGGTGACTGCCTACCCCGGAAGGGAACGGCGTGATTGGTATGTATATATGTATGTTTTGACAACACTAATGAGAACACGTATTTTAAATATTACGTTTAACTGTACCAAAACAAAATGGCTCCAACCACCGCAAATGATAGTGCCGTTAAATAATAAAGCTTCCATTGTACGTTTCGCCATTCCCGCTTCGCGTCGTTCCCCACTTGGCGAAGGGACATACAAGAGAGCGCTCTCCATTCACGTAGGAAGAAGGCTGGTTCGCCCACGCCACTCATTGCTATCCTGCGGACTCGCGCACCTGGGCTCGCCGTCGCGTTTGGCGCGGCGAAGTCCTGATTGGCGCGGAGGGGGTCGCGAAGACGAAAACAAGTGAAAAAAGAAGTGCGTGGAAATAAAAACAAGAGTGTTCGACGCGCCGCCAACGACACCTGCCGACCCATACTCACTCTTACGCGCGACCTCCTCCCTCGTCCTGTCGACGGCTCATTGCTCAAGTTAACGCAGAGCCACGGCTCATTTGAGGCTCGCTCACCCCGAGAACCCCTCTCGTTCAGGAGGAAATTTAATGAGGTTTCTGCGAAATTTTTCCCTAGCGACAATTCAGACGAATTAAACTCGTTAATTTCAGCAGCTGTAATATGGGTTAAGTAAATAATGCTATATTAATGGCGCAAAAGTATACTTCTTTGCCAATGAATTGGAATGATCCGGTTTGGACCAGTGGTAGCGTGTTCCGAGGGTTGCAGGTTCGAGACCAAGCAACGGGGAAAAGAATAAAATTTCCTGAGACAACCAGCCAACTTTTGCACGCTATCCCGAATTTGACTCCACTACTGACTAAGCAGTCTCAGCAAAAGGCATTGATATCGCAGAAGAAAATCAGACCGGTATCAACAGTGAAGTTCACGGAATCGGCCGGGGTACTGTACTGCGTTGTGGATGGCCCTAGAAGATGCAACTATATATGACATGATGGTATTCCTACCAGTCAAATATTCCGGAAGTAAAATAGTTCTCCAATCGGAACTCCGGGTGGTGACTACTTGGAGGGGTGCATCAGACAGAAATGACAAGAAGACCTCTGACCTCCTTCGGACCGAAAAAGATCCTCGCCGGCCGAGGCTCTATCCTTGACGGAGATGCACTCATGAAGGAGTGTACAAGGTGCAAAGCGAGGGCGGAAAATTGAATGAAGCGTCGAGATCCCTTGATTGCGGCTGGAAGAACATCAGAGAGCGACCAAATAGAAGCAATTTTTCCATCCGGCCGATGCTGAACACGACTGGTCAGCACCACGCAATGAACTTCAAAGTGAGTCACACCATCGCCGAGGAAAATAAGTTCTTCCCGCGCGTCATACGGGAGGTGACCGAAATTGCAAAGAATCCGAAGTAACTTCAACTGGAAAGATGGCGAAGTTTTAACATTCAACGCTTCAAGAGGAGAGAACCACCCTCTCAATCAATTCGCGAGTACTACCTAAAATTCAAAACATTCAAGTATTACTTAACAACTTAATATAAAATCTTTTCTATAAATCTTAAAATAAAATCTACTACGGAACAAGCGATCCAGGGTGCCTGGATCGCCTAAACCACAGTAAGTTTATAAAAAGATTTTATATTAAGTTGCCAATTAATACTTGAATGTATTGAATTTTTTTACGTTTTATGTGTTATATTGTTGCATTTCCGAGAAAGGGGTATTTTCCAATGTTTTTCTACAAGTACCAATAGGCTGTATGTGCAATGATATGAAATAACTGATGATGTTCAACTAACCAACAATTCCAAGGTAATTTTATATCAGTATATATCTCACAATTGTAGTATGGTGATCCCCCTTTAACTTTTATGTAATGTTGTTGTACATGGTTATTGTATCCTTTTGTGCAGCCCTGATGATGGTGTACATTATACGCCGAAACGTAGGCAAGGAGATATAGTTTTATTTCCACATGACCTAACCTCGAGACGTCAAAACTGGAAACTAGTTTTTTTTCATATATACATTTTGTATCAGAAAACAATTTCAACACAGGTAACATTACAGCATTAACGGTATATAAACACAATAGGTCGCCCAATAGCATTGTTTATGGGAAAATACAATTTGAAGAACGCAGAAGTAATTGATGCTATTATCAGGGAATGAAAATATACCTTCCCCTCTCTCAATGGAAGTAAAATAATACGTCGATTCGGATTCCGGAGAGCCAATTGCAGGCCATTGATCGGAAACTTCACCATATACCGATATCATAGGGGTTTGAATGTCAGAAAAATAGCAAGTTTTTATCCCTCAGCAGGTTAAACGAAAGGAACCATCTCAAGCTGCAGGAAAAATGTTCACTGCTATTGGATTTTTAACGTTTGGTATTTTTCCCTTCATCGAGTGGTTCAAGACTTTCTTTCAACTGTGATGTTTTATTCAATTAAAGATGTAACGATATGCTGGTGAAATCTTCTCGGGTTTTCCACCGGGTCAGGTCGTTGTGGGCCGACGTTTCGATAGCTACCACCGCCATCGTCCTCAGGGCATGGTAGCTATCGAAACGTCGGCCCACAACGACCTGACCCGGTGGAAAACCCGAGAAGATTTCACCACCATAATACGCCGGGAAAGAACTAAATCATATTTAACGATATGGTGGTTATTTTTTCTTCAATACTTGTTATTTAAAATCCCCTCACTATTTAACTGAATCTATACTCTTTTTGTGATGGAGTTCAGTGGTTGTTGAAGGGAAACGGGGCATTGTTGTGGATTTGAGAGGGAAAAGGGCGGAGTTTTAAAGACGATCTATCCAAAAGAAGTTGTGTTAAGAAGACTGTATCATTGGAAAATAGAGAATTAATCAAAAGTCCGACGTTAAATATGTCATAATTTTCATTAATACTTTGGAGTATACTATGAATTACTTAATAAAAGAGATAAATAGGTTTTAAATTTTACGAACGGCGAATCAAAACGTCTCATTCGAAATAAAAACATAATACGCACATGTGATCAAATGATTGGATGATAATGTACCGCTAAGCACTCTCAGAATGTGGCGCCGGTGACAAACAAATGATGATCATATAATATCATTTTAGGCTTTATTTTGTGGAACTTATGTATCTCCATATTGCAATGAAACAGTTGGTAAAAAATGGCACTTTGGCAAAAAAATGGCAAAAAAATAGCCTTGAAAATGGCACTTTGTGTCGAAACCATGGTCGATTGTCAATAAATGTTTAGTGTGGAATTTTCACCAACTGTTTCATTGTAATATGGATGATCAACCTCTAAGATCTAGAGATTAAATAGCATTCTTGAACAAGCAAAAACATGGGATAATATTTTCCTTAATTGAAATTAAGAGTTAATGATTCGTATAAGGATGGTATTCTAGTCGACTTGAGTGAATTAGCTTTCAATGCCATTCTCAGAACAAGTAAGAACACGGGAAACTACTTCCCGAGTCTAATACACGAAACGGTTTCATGTGAATGCAGTGAATTTGGCATTGTGGGTTAGGAACGGTCGTCTTCGGTCCTTTTCATTTGCAATGGCGAGCGACACTGAGCGGTCAATCGTCGATGGTTTGGGAACATTTTGGGGGAAAGCACATGGTTTACAACAACGGGAAAGCATTTTCATGGAACAAAAAACATTGCAAAAAAAAATAGACAGGAACAAGCACACTCACCAACACAAAGCAAAGAATCAATCCACTCGGATTTCAAAACTTCTAGAAGCGAAAAAAAATTTGGTCGGACAGGGGGAAACACAATGGAACAAGCAGGCGCCATGAAGCCAAACTGAGTGAGTCGACAGATTGCGAAGCTGTGACAGTTGAAGGACTCGGAGAGCAACAATGAGCGACAAACAATGGGCGCTCGGTCAAGGAAAAGAGGAGCCAGAATAGCATATGGCGCATGCTTGTTTCGGAGGCTGCAACATACAAGGGCCAATGCAAAAAAAAAAAAACAAGAAAAGGCATCCGGTTTTAGACATATCAGTTACTGTAAGTCTTGATGACCGTCATAAACAAAACAAATATCCATCAAAAAGAGCATATTTTCGTTAATTTTACGTAGCAATAGCAATTTTTATAGTAATTCAATGCCATGTTTCAGAAAATACAAAAATAAATAATAGGCCAATGAAACTTCATTGGAGCAATATCTAGTCATGCTAAATTAACACAACAATGAATAACCCATTCAACGTTTAGTATGAATCAAAGCCGATATTTCTTGGATATTTTTTTGTAAATCCAGACTTATGGCTAAGGATGAAGGGAAGGACACATGGTGGTTCGACAGCCGTCGCAGCCAACAACCCTCATTCATTTTCTCTTGGACAAACGGTTCTCCCGAGAAATTTAATCGGCGGGGCGTCAGTACGAGACGTACTGCACACTGGCCTCGCACCTTTCCAACACCTTTCGCCCACTGATGTCATTCCAATACCGGGACTTCAAATTCCCGAGAGACGTTAAGGTACTATAAAGTATCAGTAATGACTCCAAATAGATGTTTCCGCATAGCGATATTCACGAAGTGCTAAGAAGTTAATTGTGCATTTGTGTAATTAAATTTCGAGAGGAATTAAATATATCTGTCGACCGGACGATATTAAAATAGTGTATAATTACGTCCCGCGTGTAAAACTACATTTTTATCCACTGCATTGTGATTAATTGTAAGTAAAACCCATGTTTATTCATGGTAAAACCAGTACGACGTGTTAATTTCCAAACTATCGACTGTATTTACATTTGAACCTCCGTCTTTCATCACTAGGCGGCACCACTTCCCAAAAATGTTTTGTCTACGGAATTCTAGACAACAGTTTTTGGCGACGAGATAACAATCCATAATATATATTCATGGTTTACACGAAGCAGAGGAGACAAACTTCAAGGAGCAATCAGCACGTGAAGAAAATTAAAGTTGCACCTTTTCAGGGTTGCAAGACACTAACAATCCCGACATTTAAATCACCGGTCGTGACGTGTAACCGGACGCCATGAACGCGTGCATGATGGTATTATATTATTTCGATACATGTTAGTGAAGGGAGATGTCTGATGTCGAATCGCCGAAGAAGCCAGACCGAGGCAGAGCGCGCACCCTATCGGGGGAAGGAAGAAACCCCTCCTCGACGCCTCCCTAATCGATTCGCAAACCCTCAAACATCCTCTCTCACCCTAGGGGGGCAGGCAGGGGGCCCACAAACCGCCCCAACGCAAAAGAAAGGACGGAAACTATTATTGTTAATCCTATTGCCATGATTAAGGTAGTCCGAGCGAGATAGTTCCCTAGTCACAATAGAGACCACATTCGAATTTTACGTTTTAACTTCAGTAGGCGATGGAAGCAAGAAGTAAATATTGTTATGCTAATGGAGCAATGATAAGAATTTGTGTGACTGAAATTCTCAGTAATTGAATAAACAACCGCAAACAAGTCGTTAAATAGTCTCATTTTCTCACGCGGAACGTTAAAAACTCCTCTTCAACGGAAGGTTTTCTTTGAAACTCCCGTTTGCCAAAACGAGTTGTCACGGCTTAACACGTAGGTAAGTGATGACACAGACGACAAATATTCCACAGCGTATTCTAACGTTGATTAAGAAAACCATTCTCATTGTCTTCGAATGACAAATCCATGTACTTGCATTTCATTACTGGTTGTTAGGAAATAAATGGAACAGCAAGAGATGAGCATTGCAAAAATTACACCAGAAGCACCACATAAAAAGCAAAGACCAGCAACGAAATTCCCACTATTGATTGCATACAAATCAAAACTAATTGTATGTTTCTCCAGCGGTCCCTCGACATTCACTCACCCTCTCACTCTCTTCCCCTCTCCACTGATCACTCCCCCCTTCCACGGGAGCAACCGGAGCTTTTCCCTTCCGTCCGACCTCTCATCCCATTCACGAACCACAGACTCCTCATCCATTGTCTTGCTCTCAAAACCAAACAAGCCTTTGAAAATGCTTCCGCATATAATAAGTCAACCCCGAACGAAGCGAAATTCGCATCCGCTGTTCTATTTGAGGGAGTTTGCACAACATTTTTCTCAAATGATAACCGAAACAATGTTAGAGTTGCATTTAACAAGTGAAGGTAGTTTGAGCGAAGTATCAATTGACTTAGAAATCAATACATTTGGTCTCATTTTAAAGAAACATTTCTCACCCTTCGAATAACACCTAAACTGCAACCCCTTACCACATTACTTTCGGAGATATTTGACGAAAATAACCAGCCCTTTTACGTGGGAAATGGCACGTGTATGCACTCCAGAGAGACATTATTTACAAAATGAGGTATTTCTAACATTTAGATGTCGTGATTAAAAACTAACAGCGTATATTTTGTATGTTTTCTCAACTATTTTTTAAATACTTATTTATATATTTTCATTTGATTACTTAGGATTTCTGTCATAAAAAACTATATTATTGCACCATTAATAATGCAGTATTTAATTCACGTCTCCTACAGCTGATGAAATTAAATCGTATAATTCGAATATGGTCTCTACTATGACTAGGGAACTATCTCACTCGGACTACCTTAAGCTGTAGAAAAAATGTTTCCAAAAACTGTTTTTACAAATGCACACCTCAGGAATAAATTGACTTTTTTGAGGTAAAACTTCAACATTATTATTTCATTCACGCGGAAGGATGACAAAGTCTCCACAATCGAATGATTTGTTTCGTAATTGTATACTGAGTATTACGGTGAGTAATATATTTTTAAACAACTGATAAAACTGACGACATTCGTCCAGTGACATTTCTAACGCGATCTGCGGGTAGGAAATACCTCTTTGGAAGCGTAATCTTGTCTCCAGAGCGCCAAGTCACCATTGCTCCACGAATTTTGACGATGTCGGGAGTAGCCGCGGTGTAGCCTTTCAGCAAGCGCCACCAACAACTGCGTAATTCTACAGAGGAAAAGTCATTCGCAAATGACTTCGCAGTTTATATCCCATAAAAATTGCTTCTATTTTTGGAAAAAAATGTCGACGGTTAGCGTTAAGTGTCCGATCTGTAGGGTTAATTACAAATATGAGACAACTTAGTTCTCAATGATGACAAATAGATTAATAGTAGTGAGCGCGAGAATTTCTGCAGTCAATGTAAAACCATATTCGACTGATATTATTTTTATATCAGCAGCTGCAAGAAGAATGATTTAAATATATTAACATTAATGACGCATTAAGTTTTGCCTTGCGGGACTAAAATTCTCAGGCGTAACTAAAGATCGTAACTCTTGAATTTGACTCATTTCTTTCGCGCCATTCAGGAAAGTACCCTTAACATCAGAGGGTTAATTTTGAGATCCTGGAAAAATGTCTGAGGTAACTGATTTATTTTAAAAAATAGTCGAGAAAATGTATAACAAATGTAAAACGGGACCTCGGTGTATCTCGGTGTTAGGTTATCCTCATTTGTTTTGCAAGTCCATCCGAGAGCACATCCGCAGCATTCACCAAGTGAAACGGCCGATATTTGTAGGCAAGTACCATGAAAAGTAGGTACTGTGGCTATTATGTTGGCATCACTGGAAATGATATATTTTCTTTAAAATGCGACCGAATTCATTCAGTTTTTGGAAGAGCGATATCTCGCGCTAACTACCTTTAATGAGTACACACAGGCATCTCGATTAAACATGGTAAACGCAGTCAATTATCCGCTTCCACGGGCTAACCACCTTATCCAACCCCGCTCCCTTCTCTAACACACTTAAACAGAGGCCGACTCGAAAATACTCCGGCAGGTAATAAATCAACCCTGAAAGCATCGAAAGCTTTGGTCGGCCTATACAACGGTAAGGGACTCTCGGCCCTAACTACCACGGCGGTCATCCTGTGCGGCCCGAAGAGTGCTGAAGTCCCCCTCGACTTGACAAACAATCACCCCCAACCATACTCCCATTTGACACCCAAAAAGTTGAAATTTAAAGCTCCGTTATTCTTTTTTCGCTCGTTTTTCCTTTCCAGGTAGGTCTGTGGAGAGCGCAGGTGGCCGGTGTCTCCGTGCGGACAGACAGACCCATGGTTCTCCGAAAAACGGTCATGCGGGTTGCGAATCGCCTAACCACTCGCCGTCTGAGCACCGCTCTACTGCTTATCTGCCGAAGGGATCGAATATCACGCTCTCTCAGTAACATACTTAGATGGCAATAAAAAAAGCCATCAAGTCCCTTCTTCCCATGTTACCTCACGGGTCTTTTTTATGTTACAGCGAATGAACAAACGAAACAACTCGACACGAGCCTGAACGGTTCACCAATCCTTAGTAGTCCGAGCGAGATAGTTCCCTAGTTATAATAGAGACTACATTCGAATTATACGTTTTGATTTCACCAGCTGTAGGACACATCAAATAAATAATGCATCATTAATGGAGCAATAATATAGTTTTACATGACAATAATTGTAAATAATTAAAATAAAATATCCAAATAAATCTTTAAATTGACTCATTTTTTTCGCGCGGTACGTTTGAAACTCCATCAAAACGGAAGGTTTCTTGTGATTCAGAAAAATTTACTACGGTGGCTGTATGATTAATTTTCAAATATAGTTGAGAAAAAACACAAACTACACTTAGTTTTTTTACGACACCGTAAGTGTTAGAAATACCTCATTTTGTAAATAATGTCTCTCTGGAGTGCATACACGTACCATTTCCCATGTAAAAGGGCTGGTTATTTTCGTCAAATATCTCCGAAAGTAATGAGGTACGAGGTTGAATTTTTGGTGTAATTAGAAGGCTGAGATATTTTTCTCTAAAATGAGACCAAATTCATATAAAAAGAGACGCTTCGGGCGTAATCTGGGGGAATGACACAATTAATGAAAGTTTGCAATTTTCCACAAT
This sequence comes from Ceriagrion tenellum, assembly GCA_963169105.1. NCBI lineage: Eukaryota > Metazoa > Arthropoda > Insecta > Odonata > Coenagrionidae > Ceriagrion > Ceriagrion tenellum. Next base: position 146,291,770 of record OY720637.1, read on the forward strand.
ATATTGTGCAAATATGTTGCATATGTTACACATGTTGTTTCCACAATATATTGTGGAAAATTGCAAACTTTCATTAAAAGAGACCAAACTCATCGATTTCTAAGTAAAATGATGTTTCGCTCAAACGAACTTGAAGCGAATGAACAAATGAGACAACTCGACACTCGAGCCTAAACGGTTCGCGACGGGGTTGAGCCCTGGCCTGCCTGGATCCGAGGATCGCGGGTTCCATTACCGCCTGGGCGAATTTTACATGGCGTGGGTGTTCACGTCCGTCTGTTGTTGCCTCCGATGTTAAGGGCAGATGATTCTGTTTTCGGGATTGCATAAATTCAAAGAAATAATACCTCGGAGTACAATTGACTGTCTTTATTCCCGATCCACCTATCATTCGGCCCATCGGTGGACCAATGGGCTCGCCTTCAGGTTTCAGAATAGGAAGAGGAGAAACTCTTCAGGAGCGAGCAGAGGCGGGAGCAGCAGGGATCTGGGTTTGGAGAATTGGACCAACTTCGACCGCATTTATTGCAACCGCCTAATCTGAGACCGTTTTCATTCCAAGACAAGCATAAAAAAACCACGTCCGAGTATGGATCCCAACCTCTGGCCGACAATGACGGTGGCACTCCAACCATCAAAGAATACTGCAGCCAATTTAATGACCACGGATTACTAATTAGACGTATGAAGAGGAGATGTCAAGATCCAAATTGCCAAACAAATGGACTACATGTTCGTACATTACTGAGTGAATGAAGGCATTTCCCTAAAATGGGGACCATCGTTAGGTCCTTCACCGCAGACCTTTTTTATTTTGCATATTTAAATTAGAAATAATGGTTTTACAAAGTCGCGACAAAGACCATTGGATAGAAAAATGAATAAAAATTTTTATTCTTGCAATTGATTTTTCATTTCTTATTGATTTACTTTAAATTTTGAAAAATATTAAAATTGGTTCAAATTAAGCGTTTTTGGCAAGATGTTCCCTTGACGACCTATAGCATTGTTGAAGTCGAACCTCATATGGAGATAATGATATGGTGAATATAGGCCCGGAACGTATCACTTGAGATAGAAGAATCCATTAGAAATACATCTGCGCGACATATTTCCATTCCTATCGATATTATAAAATAAGTTCTATGTTTTTCACACCCGTTGAATTTCAACGACGTGAACCTTCCGCGAGTAAATAAATCAAGTCCTACAAGCGATGTGCATTGCAAAGACATTCAACATCTCGATCGTCATCCTCCTCCGAGATATCGAAGACAGGTAGGCAAATCGAATAGAACAACCGCCCCGACGAGAGCGCGAATGACGCGACGGCTGTCGAACCACACACACACAGTGCAATTGGGAAAGGGGTTGGAGCATTCGGAGGACAGGGACAGACAAAGAGGCCACACGATGGATGTTGTGGTCCCACCCACCTGTCGGGGTGCGGCGCTTCCGTCGGATTCAGCGATCCGCGTCTCCTTCCCTCGACACGAGGAAAAGACGCGAGCGGCGAACACGGGTTGCACGGCACGGCAAACAAAACACGCCGGTCTGATGCTCTTCATACATCCGCACCACAAACCGGAGAGAGCCAGCAGGTCCGAGACGATTAGGGCAAACACTAATACACTACATCAACACTAAACAACACAAATAGGCGCACACAACAATATGATCACAAACACACCACAAACGATGACCCGCTGAAAGGACAAATCACACTCGAAAATGCACGCGAATACTGCGATCGGCACTTGTTAGTTTTTCCAAACACTATCCTCGGGCACAAGGCGACGGGTGATTCTCACTTAAGAGGTTTCTCCGAGCACCACGAAACACTTGTATCACTGGGGCGAGTGTTGGAGGCAGCATAAAGTGTAAGCCATTCGAATGGCCGAGGGGTCGCCCGCCCCCGGACGGGGGCCGAGCCGGGGGGGCATCGCCGGGGGCCGCGGGGAATCCCTCAGCCGCCCCTCGCGTCTGGGGCAAAGGCGAATAGCTGGATCTTCCGTCTCAAAATCAAAATGATAGTGTTCCGATGTTGTACGCCCTGTCTCTCACCTGCTCCGTTCGTCAGTCGTTCCCCAGCAGCATCGATAGATCGCACGGGGGAGGCAAATGGACCCCGTCACTCGCCCACTACCCACTTGGAAGCACCGCGGTCGAACAAGACTACACAGGGACGCGGCGGAATGTTTATCGAAATATCTCGGAGAAGCTCTTGCACCTGGTGAAGGTCTGAGAAGGGAAAATATCCCAAAACTGTGACGCGATTGAACCCCAGCAAGAGATACACGACCACCGACTGCAGGAGAAGCAAGACGAGCAAGATCTCACGAGGGGTTGTCAAACGAGCGGTGTTTGGTCGGCGCGCCTGCTGTTTGATGTGGCGATTGAGAGGGGAAGACGGAGAGAGACAAGGAAACAAATCACCAAATGAGGCGCTGAAGGGGGGGCAACAGCTGTTTCAACCTCCCCCTTTCTTCGAGTCACGTGCCCTAGGGAGGCGGGGAGTGGTTAAGGAGAGAGAAAGAGAGGCTTCCCTCGCCTTCTTAGAAGAGTCAGCGCCCGATCAGAGTGGCCAACCCAACGCGACTTAAACGGCCGGTGCCACACCACAACAGTGACCGCCGATCCGGAGGCGAAAATGCGTTTCAGTGCAAGGAAGGCCCACGGAGAGGGACATCAAGGCGAAAAGCCACTCGCCAAAGAGCCTAAAAGATGCTGGAGGGAAGCATCATCGGTCCAGCAACAGGATGCGTAATGATCTTTTTTCAAGTTGTCGACCGATCGGGTAACTTGCAAAAGCCGCTCAGAGCCGAAAAGTCGGGAATCTCCGAATCGATCACACACACACCAGCCAACAGCACCCACGCCTCACACGCTTGCCTGGCGGTGGCGCTTCCCCGCCCACTTGAGGCGCCGAACGAACGGGGCAACGGCCGCACGCGGGACGACGACGCGGGAGCTTAAAAAGAGTGGGCAGCCCACAGCCGCAGCGGCGGTGGCCCGGCGGACGAGAGAGCTATTTCCCTTCACCAGCGATCACTCGAGCACAAGGCGCACAGGTTGACCTTCGCATCGCTCCAGGCGGACTCCAATGGGATGGAAATGTAGGTAGACAAGAGGAATGTGAGGAGGTGGTGGTGGTTAAGAACACGACTTTCGACCGCAAAACGCACAAAACCGCCGTTCGGCTCCGAATCAAAGGTGTTGACGGTATTGACAGATCGTTCGACCACAGTAATGGCAGATGAGTTGACGGAATGGTCGAAGAAAGACGAGGCTTTCGTCCAGTTCAGGAATTTACATCAAAAGTGTCACTTAGATTAGGTCACCGTATTCATATTCAGAATTCTAAGTAAGTTAATTTACCCGACAGACAGGGGGTCACACATAAACCACTCCTGTCAAAAATTAAGCGAGAAGACCTTCGTGAGGGAGTTGAACGCACGATAAGAAGGAACCCCAGCGGGTAGACGTTATTTTCCATAGAATCTCACTATGCGTTGAGGTCAAAGATGTCACCCAACACTACTGACATGCGCATTCCATATCACCAACTCATTACTGACACACTCCAGACCCATCACTGTCACTCATGCACCACTCTTCTAGCTCCACTCGCGTGCACCGACTATACGAACACGAAAACAAAACACGACGTAGAGGCGAGCCACGGAATGGCACAACTCCAAGGAGGCAGGACGACATGCTCAGCGCAGAGCGGTAATCGACGCCGGTCTGTGCCGCAATCGCGAAAGCAGGGAAGGGCACCTTCGAGAGATCGCACGGACCAGAATGAAGCGGCGAAGATTCGGGGACACTCAAACACAAGCCAAGAGGTTCTCCCGAGTTCGCCCACGAATCCTCCGCTGGGCGAGGACCGCCCAAAACAAGAGAGCGAGGGCGTGGAATACACTCCGCACGCAGCGACAAAGCCGCAACGCACGCCGCTTCCCCCGTAACAACTCCACACGTAACGTCGGGCTGCCGACGGGTAACTGAATAATCCTCCGCAACCCGGCGAGACGGAGCCACCGTCGAGTGAGGGGAATGGAGGGGAAGAGTGCTGCTATGCGCTCTCCCTCCCCCTCTCCTCCCTTGCCCTCCCCTCCCTTCCCCTACTCCCGGCAACGAAGCTCTTCGCTGGCAAGGGCGACGACGCTTCGGCGCTTTCAACACGCGTGCGTTCGCAAATGGACGGGCGCAACTAGCTCAGGCGGATCCCGCGACAAGCGAAACGCGACCGCAACACAACAACGCCCCTCCATCAGCAATAATGCACTTGCGCCGGACAATACGGAGCATTCAATTACTCCTTCGACCCCATTCAATTCACGAGTTTGACTCGGGCTTCTCGTTGGCCGAGGTGAGCAAAAGATTGGCTGTGTCGCAAATGTTGGCGGAACGCGACTACGGTGTGCGTTGCATTGAAGGAATCACGCACCGTAGGATCTGCTAAATACCTCCGAATTAGACTAATGGATAAATAATTATCTAACTTCAGATATGTCGTGGGGAACACACATACAAAACATATGTGGCGCAGCATTAAAGAAACTAGGTTTTTTAAAGCGTATAATAGGAAGGTCCCCGGATGAAAAAGTCAAAGAGAGATGCTACTTCACTCTGGTTAGACCACACCTCGAATACGCCGCGAGAATTTGGGACCCTGGATAAAAAGATTTAACCAAAAAAATTAACAAAATACAAAGAAAAGCAGCGCGCATCGTTAAAAACCGCAACGAGCGAACATATAGTGTCTCACGACTTTTAGAGGGATTGAGGGGGGAGCCCCTAGAGACTCGGAGGCTACACGCTAGGCTTAGGTTGCTTGATAGATTCAGAACTGTTATTTTTCAGAGCGAACTAGAGAATATTATCATGACTCCTCACTACATGTCTAGGTCTGACAGATGCGATAAAATAAGAGAAATGCACTGCCGAACAGATAGGTATATACAAAAACTCCTTCTTTCCGCGAACAATAAGCGACCACAATAAAAATTGAGCTCCACTAAATACACTCCTATAATATATGTCACCATTTCATCTCCAAAAAACGTACACCTTTACACGGCTGGTGGCCTAACACCCCCTGCCATACGGCCAAGTGGCGGCTTGCGGGGTATTGTGTAGATGTCACTTCGTACAATTATTTAATTTTGACGTCGCGTTGCACGGCTTTACAGCATCGTCAGGTTCCATTGTTTGCATAAAATTTATTCACCGACTGTTGCGATAGTAACGTGATATGGAAGGGCGGGGTGAGGACCAAATCTAACTTTTGGGAGGGGCTAGCAGGGGGAGCATTATATTAAAGGCTTTCGAGGTGGGAAAGGTTATCATTCGACGGAGAAGTTTCGTCGGAGAGGAGTGGGTGCTGAACCAAATAACTCACTGCAAAGTGCCCGCCTTCCCGCCCGAAACATTAGTTTTCCTCCCTGACAACCCCCTCACATCACGTGACAGTCACAGCAGTTAATAGATCAATATTTTACACACCACTGTACCTGACAATGCTTCAAAGATGTGAAACGCGTCGCACAAATTCGATTTTTTTATTTATCTTCAGAATTCCGAATACAGCGCAATGCGTCAATTTACGTCGGGTGAATAACAGTAACAACGGACGAGACACAAACACCCACGTCCTGGTCAGTTAATATTCTACCCAGGCGGGACTCGAACCCGCGGGGCCATTTTGAGTACCCCCTCCTTCGACTCCATTAAGGTCGCTCCACCGTCACTATCCCAACGGGCTCCTCCGGCTTTCAAAGATGTGCGGTAAGGTTTCGCAAAAGCGAGACTGACGGGGACTCGTCTCACGTTGTTGGGGTAACCTAACAGATACGAGTATTTCGGGGAGGCGGAGGCCCAATTGAGGTCCTTTTGACCTCAATCCGCCTTATAGGTAGAGCCTCGAAGGCCTTGGCTCCCTTACCTTCCCTTCCCATTTCTTTCCTTCCCACTGCTTCCTTTCCCTTGGAGATAAGCGAAAGCTTTAAGTCCGAGGGGGAAGTTGTAATCCTGCGGCGAGAACCGAAACACCTGTGTTTAGTACAATGGGTAAATGGGGAGTTTTGAGGTGAAGGGACTCACATTTTGACCATAATTAGTCCGGTCGACCATCATTGGTCCGGTAGGGCCCCGATCCGATGATGAAATCCGACAGACCACACTACGTCCGCCAATAAAGGAAGCCGGCGGACACCCTATTCGCCGGTTCTCAACAGATGAGAGGGAAGTTTAGCGCAGGCGAGACTGGCGGGGACTCGTCCAACGTTTGGTGGGGTAACCCAACAGTTATGAGACTAGGGGGAGGCGCGGGCCCGTTGTCGTCCTTTTGACGGCAATCCGCCTCATGGTGTCGTCCTCCTAGTATCTGTATTTTCGCTAACCTTTCCCACTCCTGTTACCCCTTTTCCCACTACCTACCCATTCCCAGGCGATAAGGAAGAAGCTGCTTCTAGACCGGGGGATAGGTTTTTAACCCTAGCGAGGTAACTCGAACAAGGTGTGCTCCGTACAAGGCTCTCTGAAAATTATAGAATCTAGGAATGGGATCGACTAATAAAAGAGGAAAGCACCCGAGTATTAGGAAGCTGCAAAAATACAATTCATGGCACAAGCTTAGCCTAATTAACGGTTCTAAAGAATAGAAAAAAGGAATTTTTCCAATAAATCTTCCAGTTTTTTCTAGCAAAAAAGGAATACAAAAGTAAAAAATAATATCTGTAATTACTTATGAAAACATTGTCATCGAATTCAGGAATTGAGATTTCTGCTAACTCTAAGCCCTGCTAAAAAATTCCGAATAGTTTCCTTATAAATACTTAAACACAATTTCTTAAAAAGTTCTGTAGATATTCATAAAAGTATTGAAACGCCATTTTACGGAATTCCCTACTTCGTTCTGCAGAAGCCCTTTGACGCTCTGTAGAACTCCTTACAAGCTCAAGGAAACCCCTCATATTTCCGTAGAGTTGCTGAAGTTCTACAGAACAGCTTGTGAGGAATAATTTTGTTCTGCAGAAAATAACTCTACAGAACATGTGTTCTGTAGAGTCAGGCTCTCATGTTCCGTACAGATCCTTAGAAAAGGAAATAGTTTTGAAGAAAAAGATTCAATTTCTGTAGAATTCCTTATGTTCTACAGAACAGCTTTTAAGGAATTTTTTGGCAGGGGGATCATGAGAAAATATATAAATCAAAATAGAAATCTTCGCATATATGGTATTACGGTGGGGTCCGTTCGATATGAAATTCAAATCACGAACAACACCTCGCAATTTCGTGGACCGGCGCCTTGTCACAGCTCGCTAAGCACGTCTCACCAAACGGAATATCGCTCATTTCCTCGGATGCACGCCATAGTTCCGTGGGCCGTTCGCAGAGGGAGCGGCGTTCGATCACGCTCCATTAGAGTCGGGCGCCGATCGAGAAAGGCCAAAGAGACGACCTCTGACCTTGGGAGGAGAGAATGCAGAGAAGGAAAGAGAGAGGGCACTAAAGAAACCTGACTCAGCTCCACTTAAGCATCTAAAGAACTTTTCCTGCTAGCGATTCCAAAATTTGAAATCCGAAAGTAACCATGAACCTAACAAAACATTGACGGAATCGAGAATTACGGCTTTATGAAAATAGAATTAACTTGGATTGAGGCGATTTCCTAAAGGACCACATTCATTGTTCACTCCTGCCACCCATTTTATTATTGGGAAAAGCCGGAAGTTTTTCCCAAAGAAATTTTAATGCAAACGATGCCCGGCACGTAGCGATACGATACGAGATGGCGCTTCCATGGAAACCACCTTCCACGTGAAAAGGCGCCTTAATGTAGTCGGAGCGAGATAGTTTCCTAATCATAATAGAGACCATATTTGAATTATAAGTTTAATTTTCACCAACTGTGAGACACACGAATTAAATACTGAATTATTATTAGCGCAATAAAATAGTTTCACATGGCAAAAATTGTAAGTAATGAAATGAAAATATCCAAATGAGTCTTTAACTTGACTCATTTTTTTTCACGCGGTACGTTTGAAACTCCACACTCAAAAAAGAGGTTGGGTGAAGCATCCAATTTTAGTTGGATAAGGGAAAGTTGGATTGAATATCAACTGCTATGGACACGATAGTCAAGATGATTGGACATACCAACCAATTTAATTGGATAGTCGTTACTTGGTCGGCGTACCACCGTGTTGGCTCATACACCTCACTCGAGAAGCCTCTTTACCAATAGTTGGATCGGACAACCAATGCGATTGTCAGCCGGACTAAGCTTCCACTTCAGAGCGCTATGGTGATGAATTCTCAAACTCGTTTGTTGTTAGCAACCATTCGCAATACTTCGCCATTCTAACTTACGCGGAAGTTTATCCGGTGGAATATCCCGAGTTCATGCGAGCTATGGTGCGTATGTGTGTGTGGAATATTGTATCGGCCTTCATCGAATACTGAAGAGGTTTTTCGAATATTGAATCTTTGTTGGACGGCTACATGGATGACCAGACAAGAGAATTACTCAGCATATTGGGCGTGAACTGTCTCATTGATAAATTTAAAGGTAAGTATGGCAATCAAGAACAGATATTGTGCTGTAACATTCATGTTTCTGTCTTTCTGGTTTAGCTTTTTGTTGGGTCTATTGGATAGTTTCATCGTCTGTTTTCTTGAAGCGATTATCGGTCAGTTTTTAATTATTGAATAAGAACTCGTTGATATCTAACTTAGATTATCGTTAGCATTGGATCCCACCCACACAGCAGAGGATATTGTAGGAATTTCCTATTTTGATTCTCAATATGCTTATTTGGTTCCAGGGACGTTGGGATCATTTTAGAATATTCGTAGAATGTTCTCAAATGATTGAAATTGCCTTGGGATAAGTGGAAGGGTACCAGATACCACATTGGGATGTGTGTTGCTGTAAAGTTTGATGAGGAATGCAGCCTTCCAGTATTTGGTGTGATAGACAGAATATATTCAAATGAAAGTGGTGATGTGTGCATTTTATATTATGAAATATATACATTAGGATTGCATGAATGTTATTGGGCGTATGAAGTAGTAAAAACGGGGAAGTGTAAATGTGTAAACATTTGTGATTTATTGTCCTTCCAGCCAGTTATTTTTGTGAGGATGGCGGACAACAACTTTTAAGTGGCTTTTAGACATGCAATTTGAGAGGCATTGACATCTATCTCAATGTATATGCCCTTTTGTAAAGGTTGGAATTTAATTTGTTTTGCAAATAAACAATATATGCGAACATGACGTGGTTATCATCTTCATTTTGCCCTTGCTCTATGCTTTCAGGAAATCTTGGCTTAGCAGCTAGTGTTATATGATATACATAAGTGAAGGCTTAATGTTGAAAAGGTATCGAGATCTGACTTTTTAAAATATTATCCCAAAGCCCGATTTTATAAAGCATTGTTAGCGTCAACGGCCAGTTCAAGTTCTTAGAAATCGAAGATTGTGGAAGAATTTATGCCATAAATTTTTCAAATCGACTAAATATTTAACCAGACATAAAATGGCCAATAAGTATTTCGAAAGTTTGTCGTCTATTATTGCTCAATCAGAGCACCTGATATTCAATACTGGTCAAGCAAGAAATGTAGAGAGTGCATAGTCTTGACAGCATAGCGATCACTTGCTACTTCCACTACAGTTGGATGTGGGACCTAACTACGTAGGCAGTGGAACCATGAAAGTTGGTCGGTGCAGCCATTTCTGACGTATCTATTTAAAATGGTTGCCACAGCCAACTAATTGGATGGCGCCCACGTATCCAACAAAGTTGGTTACGACAACCAATTCTCGGGTTCCTGCAGCCGACCTTTTCTTTCAGTGCATCAAAACGGAAGGTTATTTCTGATACCCAAGAACCTACTGCGGTGGCAATGTGATTAATTTTCAAACACAGACGAGAAAACACACAAACTACATACTGTTGATTTTTTATGACATCAAAGCGTGAAAAATTCCTCATTTTGTAAATAATGTCTCTCTGGAGTGCATGCACGTACCATTTCCCATGTAAAAGGGCAGGTTACTTTTGGCAAATAACTCCAATAAGTAATGAGGTAAGGGGTTAAATTTTTGGTGTCATTAATACGGTGAGATATTTTTCTTTAAAATGAGACCAAATACATTGATTTCTAGGTAAAATGATATTTCGCTCAAACTACCTTAAGCAGAACGGGATCCCTAAAAATCAAAGTACGATACAAACATCGATAAAATCTCTCTCCACTTTTTCAGTGGCCCTCGACACCCACGGGTGCAGCCTTCTTCAGAATGGGCGCCCATTATTCCGGGGCCCGACATCCGAATGCCCTCCCCGCGCATCATTCCGAAGAGATTCGCGCGTAGCAATCGAACATGGCCTCTGCCCGCACGAGTGTTTTAGAAAAGGACAAGCCTCTCGCCAATCCGTCCACGCACGGAGGGAAACAGCCGAAAGACCTCCGTCTAATCCTCCCCAACCCCTGCACGCGTAATCCTGCTCACAGGGAGGTTTGGGGGAGGGGGACGAGGAGAGTGTGGGGGGGGGGGGGCGCGAAAGAGGGAGGGAGTGGAATTTCAGGGACGCAACAACCGCCCCTCACTCCCATTGCTCGGATTGGGGGGGCCACACACACGCACGCATAAGTCCGGCTTCATAGGTCGGCGGCGGCGGGGATCACGATGGATTTCGCCGCGGACGGTGGCGGTGGACCCTTCATAGGTCGGCGGCGAGAAAACAAATGAAAAGTGGTAGGCGTACAATAACATTGACACTGCCGTATTTACATTTAATCGGAAAAAGCAACATTCTTTGACTCTTGAGTACGATTCGTGCGATTTAATGAATGAATTGGTTAAAGATTAGTAATTAATTATTTATAAATGCTTATTTGAAGGCAGTAGTTTCACTATAACCATATTCGTCAAGCTAACGTGCAGCGCCTCAATCTGAATCACATGTTTATTGAAAGAAGTCGAGAAAAAGCCTTGCCACTCAATTCAAGAATTATATTGGGCTTTGATCCTTACATTAGATCGAGTGACCTAATTTGGTCGTTGCTTAACTCGTTAGGCAATATCATATCAGCATTTATGAGTGATCAGCTCAACTGTCCGAACATGCAATAAAAAAATAGCCACAACCTGAAAATTTTCTCCCCGTGGTTGCGGCATCAAGAATGGATAACTAATAGTTTGCCTTAATATTAATCAATTGGTTGCTTTAAGCCACTCTCTGGTTATCGCTAGTAGATTAATAATGCTGTATAACCTCAAATAAGGCTATTTCCGTTGAATGCCAGACCATATTTTCTCAAGCCATTATCAGTTAGACTTTTAGCATCTTAAATATATCGTAAACATTATACGCATCGCTTAAAAGAATCTTTTACGGAAACAGAAGGGCGCGCTAATCATCCAAAGAGGATTCATTTTTGAAAGGCAGTGGGTTTTCCCGCTACTCGGGGCCAGCTTCCACCGCCACAGAATTCAGTCAGTGTGAATATTTGTGGCCCCCGCTGGCTATCATAGAACAGCTCATCGGTCTGACGTCATGATTTCTAAAGACGTGTCCTCATTGGCTGAGTACCACCACTTCCGCCGCCGCCGACCTAATTATCCAGGCAACGGCTTCCTTCTCAAAGGGCGTGAATTTTTCACTCCCAATTTCAGTCATTTTTCTCTCCCCGTTTTGCAGAATAGTAGGTACTCAATATTTCATTCCCAAATTACAGCCGTATGCGCGAATATATCACTCTAATATTTATATTAAATCCATCAACATATTGAATAGCGTGATTCATTATATCCTTCTTCTTTTAATGGTTGGTGTCTTAAAGCCCTCTGCCACACACCCATCCAGATTCTCACAGGATAGTAAGTAGATGTACAGAAAATAAAATAAAATGGAACACGGGTGTGAAGATTGTTCGGGTTTTCCAATTGATCAAACTCTGAATTTCTGCCGAATCCCAAATTCCGCTGGGAAAACCCAAATAGCCTTCACTAACATCATACGCCGAGATGGCATCAGATCTTTCAATTGGCTATCATAAACGACAGTTACTTATTTTAGGTTTTATTCATGTATGGATTGGATATTTCACGTGAACTGTATCTAGTCTTGAGCAGCGGCGGAACCAAAAGACACAGAGTTAAAAAAAAAATGAACAAGGACGTTTCTCTTTGTGACCAGGGTGGCTACTGATATCCAATTATCACTTTCCCTGACCTTTCCTTGACTTTTCCCTGATGGATTTACCAATTTCCCTGACGGTTCGCCAAAAGATCACCTGTTATTGGAATATTTTTTTCTGCTGAATTGAATTTTCTACGACAGCTTTAAATATTCTAATCATCGTCTCGTATCTTTAGAACTGCAAGCATGTGTTTACCATATGTACTAACTGTGCTCCAGCTACTTCTCCACTCTAGTTTCGGAAGTTTAAAAAAAAAACGCGAGGTAAAATTTTCCGAATAACATAGCCTCGGATTTCTTGTGATGAGCGTAATAGACTTTGATCATGATTTTTAACACATCTAGGCACATACCGCAATGAGGATATAAAAAAGGGATACATTGTACGTCCGATTCAAAACTAATAAGATTCTCAAATTAATACTCCACGAATTGATGCACGTCAGCGACGGACGTTAGTTTTTATCGGTGAAATAAAGGACGGGAAAGACTGGTCGATAAACGTAATGGTAGGAAAATAACGAGGATTCCTATTCCAGTTTCTCCCTGACTGTTACGAGAATTTCTTGACTTTTCCAGACAGAAAAAATTCCCTGACAATTCCAGGCTTTCCCGGTTTTCTCTGACGATCGCCACACTGAGGAAGGTCCAAAATTCCACACAAAAATTAATTTTTTCTAATATTTCTCCTATGTAATAATAATAATTTCTTTATCAGTAGCATTATTATAAAATGATAGATACTTAGAAAATGTATAAGTAGTTTTTATCACGCCGACCAAGGCTTCGACAAACGGCAGTATTGAGGAAATATAAATAAAAAAGCCCGTATTTGTTGTTTACCAAGACAGCTAATTCGACACCAGTAAGAATTTATGTTCATTAAATAGTAGAGGCATTTATAAACTATTCGTGCAACATAAAATCGAAAAATATTTGAAACTGATGCCACAACTTTTTAAGTATTTGGGAAACACTGCCCTTGAGTATCAAAACTGCAACGTAACACGAGATAAGACACAGTTTGATGTGCTCTGTGGATCTGACAATGGTTAACACTGGTGTATTCCCGCTTGATGTGGAATTTGGAAAAACCAGAGCTTATTTTAATGGACCCAACTGGGGTTTGAAGGGAGATTATTTTTGGTGTTTTTGTGTTTTATTTTTTATGTTTATATATGTTATGTATGTTTCGTTAGGTATTAATATTTTATTTGTTTCTACTGAGTTTCTATTCATAATATTTTGGATATAAAGTTCCCCGACAAAAAAATGATTCATGCTCGGGTAAAAATATCATTTTTGAGTTTCAAGGCAGAAATATTCGGAAGAATAGTTCATCAAATTTTTCGTGGTTTTGAAATCCGGCCTAATTACGGCGTTGCCGACATTAGGCGTTCGAATCACAACGAGGTGTTCTTTACAGTTCGAATCGCCTTGGAAGGGATTGGTAACATTGATGTGCCGTCTCTTGGAGGAAAGCTGAATATGATTACGCGAAAAGAATAACAATGGTTACATTTCTGAAGGGACTTCTTTCATGGGAAAATTTCAGATAAACGGCCAAAAGAGGCGTATGGCATTCAATGTTGTCACTTAATTAAAGCACAAGTCTGGAGCATGCTAGTATGAGGTGAGGATCAAATGGACGGAGATATTTACCGCCAAAAAAATCCAACGAAAACTTGAAAGGCGGATATATGTAATGGAAACTTCCAGAAAAAGGAGGGGAACAACAATGGGTCAATTTCTGCGACACAAAAGCCTCTTGAAGACAAGAATTGAAGGAAAATCGAATGAGAAGAATGCCAGAGACACTCCGAGAATGGAATGCAACTGGAAAAAGCGTTAAAAGAATGGCATGTGTAGGAATTAAGGTAGTCCGAGCGAAATATCATTTTACTTAGAAATAAATGAATTTGGTCTCATTTAAAGAAAAATATCTCACCCTTTTAATGACACCAAAAATTCAACCCTTTACCACATTACTTTCGGAGTTGTTTGCCAAAAAATACCAGCCCTTATACATGGGAAATGGTACGTGTATGCACTCCAGAGAGAAAATATTTACAAAATGAGGTATTTCTAACACTTAGATGTCGTCAAAAAACTAACAGCGAGTAGTTTGTTTGTTTTCTCAACTTATTTTGATAATTAATCATATTGTCAAAGCAATAGGTTCTTAGGTATGACAAAAAAAGCCTCCCGTTTTGATGGAGTTTCAAACGCACCGAGCGAAAAAAATGAGTCAAGTGAAAGACTCATTTAGATATTTTCATTTAATTGCCGACAATATCTGTCATATAAAACTATATAATTGCACCATTAATAATGCAGTGTTTGATTGATGTGTCCCACAGCTGGTGAAATTAAAACGTATAATTCGAATATGGTCTCTATTATGACTAGGGAACTATCTCGCTCGGACTACCTTAAACTTTTATCTGAGAGGAGATTGTAGCGGAGAGATGGAGCGAACAAATCTTCAATTAATGATGACTGGTAACCCCTGATTTTTTGACAGTCTGCTTCGTAGCCGATTGTTGATTTGCTGTAAACGAGGCAACGAGCGAGGAGGGAACGACAGAGGAGTTGGCTATTGTGAATTGGAAGAGAGGAATTCTTTGGAGCGAGATGGAAAGGGAATAGGAACGAAGGGAAAAGAAGGGATGGGAGACGAATGCACGCAGTCAATTGTTGCGCAATAACCGGCGACTCGTTCGTTATTTCGTCCGAACATCATGGACACGAGAAACAGTTGCCGCCACTTAGCGTTCTGTCCGGTCGAGCGGGGAAGTGGGTCACCTGTCACGAGTCCCAGGTCAGAAAAGTCGAAGGGGAAAGCCAGGGGATGATGCACTGCTATACCTGCTATACCCACGGCGAACATCCTCAAGTGACGAGGAGGAGAGGAGACATTCGCCGTGGGCCCCATTTGACGAATATTGAGCGAGATACCATTTCATCAGGAAATCAACGACTTTAGTCTCATTTTAAGGTAGTCCGAGCGAGATAGTTCCCTAGTCATAATAGAGACCATGGGGTCTATTCTGTATATCCTCGGAATTTCCGAGTCTCAACAGTGACGAAATTTTGACGTCAAAGCCACGTAAAATTCAAAGGGAAGCATTCCAAAGTTGAAATTTGTCGGGGAATTGGACGTCACATTCACGGATTTACCGAGATTCGACCGCGTCGATTCCTTACTGAATAAGACCACATATTATAATTATACGTTTTAATTACACCAGATGTAGGACACATGAATTAAATACTGCATTATTAATGGTGCAATTATATACTTTTATATGACAGAAATTGTCAGTATTTAAATGAAAATATCTAAATAAGTCTTTAACTTGACTCATTTTTTTCACGCGGTGCGTTTGAAACTCCTTCAAAACGGAAGGTATTTTGCGATACCCAAGAACCTACTGCGATGACAATATGATTAATTTTCAAATAAAGTTGAGAAAACAAACAAACTACACGCTGCACAGTGGGCTGAAATCGAAAAAAAGCTGGACAAAATTCCAAAATGACTTTTTTGGAGATAGAAACATTACATTTGGTACATATACACACAATTGATTGGCGCCCAATGAATAGCATGTCATTTGTCATGTTTTGTTGCCGCTCCCGAGATACAGGTACTCAAACATAACCAAAATTCCAAAATTACACCCGACTTCAGTTTTCTACGAAAATCTTCCTATTAAGTTGAGGGTGACACTGTGGGAGGAATTTGATCGGAAAAAACTACTAGGTCTGTTCAAACCACTCTCTTACTTTACTTTGGTTAACTTTGGGAGTTTTTTCCCACAGTTTAGGGTGACAAAATGTTACAAAATGGCGGACGCTATTTTCACGCAAAATTTCATATTAAGTAGTAAATCTAGCGTTTTAAGAAAAAGCCTGTCAAGTGACTCATATTAAATCAATTTTTGAAGAATCTTAAAGCTGGATCCGAAATAAAATTAAACATTCGGTTTACGACGCCGAAAATTACATTTGATTTTTCGTACGCGCGTCCGGAGCCGGAAGTTTTTGTATTCAATTTATTTCCAGGCTACATCTTTGCCCTGCCTGACAGCGCGGCCTTGGGAACAATACCCACGTGTGGCGGGTTTTCCCTGTCTTGGAGGGTTTTCCCTGCATTGGCGGAACCCTTTTGCTCTCCGCCTCCAATAAAGGGGGCCTCTGCATTTTTTTTTCTTTTCAAGGCGTTGGAATTATTTGGCGCCGTCGGCTTAGGGTGCAGTGACACTTTCTTAGTAAATCTCTACCGAAATTTCCTAACGTGTTTATTTCTTGCTTCCAATGCCTCTTCCGATAGGAGCCCTAACGGAAGAGCTACTTCTTTTGCAATTTCCCCTCCATGAATAAGTACACTCTGTACCGTAGGTGGCATGTAATACCATGCGAAGTGCTCCACGTACTCTTCAGCGGTTTCGAAGCCATACCGAGTAAATGCCTCGGCGTTAAGTGGTCGTCCACTTGAAATTGCTGTCAAAATTGTTGAACATCTCTGTATGAGATCCTGGTTAATCCCTGAATTGAAAATGATAATCATAAGCATCTAAGTGTTATACATATGTACCTCATTTTGTAAATTATGTCTCTCTGGAGTGCATGCACGTACCATTTCCCATGCAAAATGGCTGGTATTTTCTTGCAAATATTTCGGAAAGTTATGTAATAATGGGTAGGATTTTTGGTTTCATTGGATAGGTGAGATATTCTTCTTTAAAATGAGACCAAATTCTTTTATTTCTAGGTAAAATGATATTTCACTCAAACCACCTCAAAGGAAAGTATCTAACGTATCCAAGGATGCCGAAATATCAGTGCCTTATACCGCACTATATTTGGAAACGCCAAAACACACGACTAGACATTTTACAAGAGAATGGGAGGTGCATGAACTCCAGAGAGAGACGCTATTCTAAAAAAAATGAAGAATTTCCAACACATATATCTCGCTAAAAAATTAACAGTAAATTGTATGTTTTTCCACTATCTTAAATGATTGATTATATATCCGTCTCAGAATTTTTTTTAAATAAGAAAAACCTCCCGTTGTGATGGATTTATATAGGGACCGTATGAAAAAATGAGCCAAGTTAAACACTTATTTAGATATTTTTATTCAATATTAAACATATTGTTAAATATTGAACAATTATTTTGATATTTTAGAGAGAAGTTGATAAACCATTCAGAAAAGAAGAACCAGATGAATTGGACACGCCCTGAGACACAATGGGTTTGAACAAGAACATAATTTCTTCTGATTTAAAGTATTGAAACGCCATTTCACGGAATTCCCTACGTACTGAAGAATACGTTGCGACGTTCTGCAGAATACCTTAGTACGTTCTGTGGAATTCCCTACGACTCTCCATATAGGTCCTTAGAAAAGGAACTGGATCAACGGGAACCCCACATATTTCCGTAGAGTTGCTGAAGTTCTACAGAACAGCTTGTAAGGAGTTATTCTGCTCTGCAGAAAATAACTCTACAGAAAATAACTCTTAAGAAAATAACTCAACAGAACATATGTTCTGTAGTGTCAGTTCCGTACAGAACCTTAGAAAAGGAACTAGTTCTGAAGAAAAAGAGTCAATTTCTGTAGAATTCCTTATGTTCTACAGAACAGCTTCTATGGAATTTTTTAGCAAGGATATCTTCAATTACTCTTCTACCACACACAAAAAAGTTAATCAATAAATAATTATTATGTTAAATTTTTTAAAAATTTTGCGTTGATAATACATGGTTCCTGTATTTATACACAGAGGTTTCTAAAATCAGCATTGTTATTACAACATGGACATGAGGGCAGTTTACGAAATGGTGCGAAATGTTTACGAAAATTACGAAATGTGTGTAATGTGCACACCCTTTTTCCGAGAAAACACCAAAATGGGTTCCCTTAGATTCTGAAGTTCTTAAATAATTGATTATAAGGTAATTATGTGACGGGATATATATAATGTAAATATATTATCTAGGTGGTATTGATTATGTTGTTCACCTTCATGTATACTGTTTTTAGCCCTGAAGAGGGAACATATTATTTACCGAAACGTCCGCAAAGAATAACTGGCATTTAATTGTTGAACTACCAATCGATAAAACCAAATTTGTTGAGTATTTGAGGAGTGGATACGACGGCCTCTAAACTTATATCCATAGCAATTTCGGCTTACGCCTTCCTCTCATACAATCAGAGTCGGTATGATTATATTATGAAATTCATGTTATACTATATATAATAGGTTTTGCCAGGCTATATACAGGATCACTTAAAACGCTAAATTTTGAGTAATTATACGAATCGTTTCCTAAATTTCACGAATTCTATGAGTAAACGAAAATACTTATATGAAAAAACTGAAATCATTATTATATCTCCTTTTATTCGGCGTTCGTCTCGACGTTTTTCGCCCAGTATTTGTTATTTAATTAGGCCAAAGAGAAAAAATATTGCATGGGAATAAAAGAAATTAATTCGTGCATATTCTAATTTGTAGACAGTCAGAGCAAAATTTGATTTTTCATATTAATACTGGAATGACCCCCCGTCAAACATGACGGAATTTAAATTCAATATAAAGAAACACACCCATCATTTTCTTATTGACATATTTTATAACGCGCAAAATTAGTAATATTTGTAATATATGCATCTTGGACAATAATATTTCAGTCATCAGTTTCAACATTTTTGGACCAAAACGTCGATAACAATAATTTCGACAGATAAGTATCTTAAGTTTTGGTCAATTATTTTTTTTTAATTGTTAACGTTTCGCCAAATATTTTGGCACCAGCAGAGCTTCCGTACAGAAATCAATGTAAGAGGATTAACAGGGAATGGAAAAATATGGAATTCCCTACATTAAAAATCGTCGTTATAATGTTGGTATTTCCTAGGCGGACATATTTCCAAAAATCGAATGTTCCACGATTCGGGAGTGTGCCGTAAAATGGCTCTCGTCGGCGCTTCCAATCCATGAAACACAAAACACTCAATTGCCGAGAAAACTGCGGGCAGTGCATTAGTGTAGTCATCCCTTGGACGAGTAGGAGTGTGGACAAAAACGACAGCGATAGAAGACGTTGGACCAACCGAACTGAGCCCAAACCGGAACCCATTTCACCGGAAGACTTCCTCCATCTCGATACTCCGCGTACTACGCGATGAATAGCCCGCGAGGAAATGTAAACTCCCATTAAAGAGTATATTCCATTTAGAGCCAATCCATTTCGACAATTCTTCAGGAGTGAAATATATTTACTCACAGAAGGTACTCACGAAAATGAAGAACGGCATTGCATCCTGGGAACAACTCGGTACTCACCTGAAATGAGAAGGAAATTTTAGCGAGCGTTCAAGGGACAACTATGACAGTACACATAAAATTCATGGAAGGCTAACAAGCACACCCAGTCGGACGACCTTTGGTGGCTAGCAGATAAGAATATATCATTATCATTATTATTATTATTTCGTTTTTTTACTTGTGGGCCATTTGAGGCTCAATCACACAAATTACAATGACAAATTAACGCAATAGTTGAGAAAGAAAAATAATCAAACAAAATAATTACATATAAAAAGAAAGAAATAAAGCACTTATAGGCAAAAACATTGTGTGCGGACGGTTAACAGATGTAACTAAATGAGGTTATGCATTGAATTTCATACAGTAAATCGTTACAGTTCATTAGTCAACCAGAAAAAATATATACATAGAACATTACACAATACAAAGAATAGGAATTTCAATGATACATAAATATTTAAGGACACTGTAAAATCTTGAGCAGTAAGTTTTTCTCAATAGTTATTACGTGAAAGATCACCCTTTTGCAGCAGCTTGTATACGTTGTTTTTAAATTGATTAAGAGTTTTGGCGTGTCCTATTTGAACTGGTAGCGAATTCCAAACTCGAGAGGCGGTTACTTCAAATAATTTATTCAAGTGGGAGGTGCGGTGCTGAGGGAAATGGAGGTCAATGACGTGGTTTCCGGTGGATATGTTGTGCGGCTCTGATTTTCATACAAACCTGTCATATAGGTAAGGTGGATTACCAGTGGTTAGGATGTTGAAAGCCAAAGTTATTAAAGGATAAATACTTAGCTCCTTATATTTGATACATATATAAATGCGGGCGAAACCTGATCCAATAGCAGTAGATTGAAAAACCACGAGATCACTACGGGCAATGATGCAATGCATATGCGGCGAGTATGGAGAGGATTTTCAATAGGAAACATGAAATTAAAATCGCATCAACGTCAAGAGCCAACTGTATGAGACTTATTATTGAATAATACGTATATTTTTCATCCACTGGGTGAAAAGAGTGAAATTTAATGAAATTAATTTTCATCCAATGTCTTTCAATCAAATATATATTGTAAACCTCGTTACGATTAGCTAAGTACAAACACGTTCGCTATAAAAGTAACACGCTTTCCTAAATCGACAAACTCCGATAATTTACATACGCACTCATTCACAATAGTACCTACATAGTTGGCATGTCGTGTTATCATTTCATTAGTGTGATTGTGTTCATAGGAAACAACTGACCGCCAAATGAAACAAGGTCACTACTCACTGCGACATTTCCATCCGGCTCTTTGCTACGATTTTACAGCCGCATTGCATAAAACTGAAAAATTATCATTGTGACACCTCATAGGCGTGTGGCATAAGGTGTTGGGACACCAGTCACTAAAGGGGAGGAAATAGGGGAATGGAGATGACGGAGGTGGATTGTTTTTCTGACGGTGAGTGTTCTATGGGTGTTAAAATCTGTTCAAGCACGAATTGTGCGAGAAAGAAAGAACCCCAAAACGCACCAGTTTTGCAGTAAATTTCTCTTCTTCTGCCTTTCCCAACAGCCCTGGAGAAACAGCGCGAGGTCAAAATAACATCCTTAATCTTACCCAAAGTAACACATCACCTGGAATCTTCTTAAGGAAAGCAAGCCGAGTGAGCATTCTCTGAGTCCCCAGTGGCCTCCAACTGAAGTCCTTCCATCAGTGGTGTAAGTGCACCCTGCAGCGGCAAAGCGACGTGGAGAAGCAAGCATGCACGCTAAAATATTTTACATGTACCTACATACTCTCCTGCGAGCCTCCGAATGGGCGTGTGGCAGGGGGTTTTTGAACATCAGCTGTGTAAAGATGTAAGATTTTGGAGGTGAAATGGTGACATGCATTACATGGGTGTGCATTCAGTGGAGCTCAGTTTTCATTGTGGTCGCTTTAATGTGCGCGGAAAGAACGAGTTCTTCCACCTTTCTGCTCGGCACTGTATCTCTCTTATTTTATCGCTTCTGTCGTCCATCCACAGTTTTATGTATAAAGAAGAACGACGAGACGATTTTTTCAACTATACTGAAACTCAAATTCTTCTCAACTCGGAGAGAAAAGGGACATTAAGCTCTAAGTCGTATGAGACGCAGAGCTAAATCTCCATTTAGGACTCTCCTTTCAAAACCACTATTACAGCGGCGCTGGCGGTCCTCTACAAAGTATACTGTCAGAAAGTTGCCGTAGGTGAGTTCATCCGGGTCTATAACGCATGATAATACTCGCTGCATCACTATATTCCCATTTAGCTGGCGCGCAAGGCCGGACTATGCTGCACGATCGAAAAGTCCAGCTAATTTTCGGCGTCGCAGATGGTCGCAGATATTTTCAAAGGATTAACACTCGTCAAGCTTCAGTAAATCTAGTGATACGAGCTACTCACAGTTTATCAGGGCTAATCATTTTTCTAACCAAAAGCAAAAACATGACGGAAAATAGAGCGCCGCCATTCTGCCTTTGAAACAGAGCAGTTATACACGTAAATCACTGAAATTACCAAGGATCAACGATTAAGGCCTGGTCTGTGACTAAAAGAGGAGTTCAACAACCTCCTCTCGGGAACTAAATTCGTGCGTTTTTTTGCAAATTTGTATTAAATTTTAGCCTTTCATACTCTGTTGAGGTCAGTTTATTCGGGGTTTTCCCGCGTTGATTCATGTTAACGGACAACAGTTTCGCTAACGTTACAGCTAGCGTCGTCAGGTCCTGAATGAGCTGCAGAGATTCATGTTCCTTTATATACAAAACGCCTGAGCTAGTCCGAACTATAGAGTGAGCTGTGACGTTAGCGAAACTGATGTCCGTTAACATGAATCAACGCGGGAAAAACCCGAATAAACTGACCTCAAAAAATCACCGCGGAAGCCTCTGTACCAATTTCATGTTCTGTTATTTCGCAAGAGTTATGTTTAATAAAATCACATGCAACAAAAATAGGAGAGTCACCATGCAAAATCTCTACTTCTATAATGAAGATACCCATATTTCGTATTTTGGCAAGATTTTTTCGATAACAGTCCACTGCGAGTCCGAATGGAATAGAGAACGCATACATACATACCTCGCAATGATAGATGGCAGTAGAGGAACCAGTTGTTTAATTGGCACAGCGAGAGTGGACTCAGTTTTAGACAGTGAGCGAGAGGGATGAGGCGTCAAGTGGAGGTTCGGACGGGAGACGACGGGGTCAAGGGTCGTTCTGAGGGGCGGTGGGGAGGGAGGGCAAAGGGGTGGGGTCACCCCTCCCTTGTCGTGTGACCCTTGACCCCAGGACAAGGGGCACCTTTCACCACTGCTCCTCTTGGAGGGCGCGGTCCCAACTTTAGTACCCCATTCACAGAAATAATGAAATGCCAGGTATTCCATGGTTTCTCGCTCAATTTCCGGGCGATTCATGACTAGAGATGGGCACCGCGTAGTTTTACTCCGGCGTTGCGGGGAGCAAAACGGGCCGCGGCGGCGCCAGCGTGCGCGCCGTCGTATTCCACGGCGGCGGCGCCGAAGGCGTAAACTGACAAACAGTCGTATCTATGCGTCAATGAAAAGTTATGAAGTTCATAATTATGCTTTAAACATCTAAATGAGCATAAAGTAGTTAATAAATATTAATATTTGTGTTTACACGGTCAAATAAGAACTATTGCAGTAGTTTTTAATCCAAACTATACTAACAATATCAATGTGAACAAAAAAGGTCTTTGGCGCGCAGCATACATGACTAAATTCATACTATGGCTACCACCAACCACTAGCTCAGGAAACCTACGAACATCGTCATTCTGATGAAGAATATCTTGTTTTCCAACTCAGAGATGAATCTTGCAGTGTTTTCAGCTGTTTGAATAAGTCCAGCAACAATGAATAGGCGTAGACTACGCTTGCTGATGCCCGCCACGCACAGATAGGCCTGTTCCATGACTCGATGAATCAAAATTGTCTTGCATGTCGACTTTAGATGTCGATGGTGGGTATCAAATGCCATAGTACGATGGTCAATCGATTTTCGATGGTCAATTGATTGACACTATCCGATCGATTGCCGATGGTCAATATAGAACCAATGATCGATCAACGACGGTCAATCAACTTTCGATGGCCAATCGATTGTCGATGATCTATTGATTTCCAATGGTCAATTGATGATCGATTGTCAAAGGTCAGTCGATGGGCAGTGATCTAGTGAACGCACCATAAGCTTGTCGAGTCGATGGTCACTGACCGGTAAATGGAAAATTGGCGCGTATCTGCCGTCAACCGCGACCTGGCGCACGGACGACGCTTCGTACAGGTCAATGACAATTGACAATCATCAAAGATTAACGTCGACCATCAATAATCGACGACCATCGACAGCGACGATCATCGATTATTGCCCATCGAACAGGCCTACGCCCGAATATTTCCAACCCGTCGTTACCATCCACGGAAAATGAAGGCGCTTATCCCTCCAATGCCGCAGAAAATCGTTGTCGGCGACGTCCTCTGGAACTAGATAGGTAGGTATCAGTAGGAGTTTCGGGTCTCCCCGCGGACTAAAAACCTCCCCGCTCGGCCGAAAGCTCTCGCTTATCGCCAAGCATTGGGGGGTTGTGGGAAAGTGGTAAGGAAAAGGAAGGGAAGTTAAGCGAACCACAACCCCTGCGAGGCCGACACCATGAGGCGGATTGAGGTCAAAAGGACCTCAATTGGGCCTCCGCCTCCCTGCAGTGCTCGTATCTGTTAGGTTACCCCAACAACGTGAGACGAGTAGCCGTCAGTCTCGCTTTGGCGAAGACTTTCCACACATCTAATGAAAGCCGGAAGAGCCCGTTGCCCAAAAATTTTGGATTAGGTATCTCCCGACTAACTTTTACGGGTAGACTCCGTGCGGTCAGCCGGAGTAAATCCTCGAATCAGGGACCCATGGAGGGTCAATTCGGACCAATTCTGGTGGAAGCGTGGGTACATCCTTCAACTCAATACTCCTCGTCTACCCTTAAGGTACCTACCTCTCCACAGCTTCTTAGTTCGCTCGACTATCAAGTGCTTCTTGATGAGCTCATGAAGATGTTGCACAGTTTCGGCGCCAGAGGCAGAAGGTGATTCGGTTTCAGCAGCCGCAACCTTAACGTTAGCTAGGGTCTGACGATCTCCTCCTTTACGTCGCAGAGTCGATCGCGGAGATAAGTCTCTCAGGGGCGTACCGCCTGCTAAATGTAGTAGTTCACGTTGGACAGGTTTCTGATGCTCCTGTGTAATGTATTTATGTGTATGTGCTATTTAGGACAAAATATCTTCCTGCGCTCTCAAACAGCAACAAAACTATCCACATAGAAATGTCATGAGTTCTATCATCTCTTAAGCAGCTCATCCTTCTAGAGGAGAACCATTTTTCCTGGCTTTCCCTTTACAATAAATAAAGCAAATGCTAGAGCCTCTTATGTTATCGTGATTAAATTCACTGTGAAGTAATAACTCGCTAATTCCACTTCGGCGATTTTGCAGAGTAATGTACACTTGAAGTACTAATGAGTAATTGTGTGATTAAACTGATGTGGCTTTG
The DNA here is from genome assembly GCA_963169105.1 of Ceriagrion tenellum. Lineage (NCBI taxonomy): Eukaryota > Metazoa > Arthropoda > Insecta > Odonata > Coenagrionidae > Ceriagrion > Ceriagrion tenellum. The sequence continues at coordinate 146,316,930 of OY720637.1, forward strand.
GTACAAAATAACCCGAGTACTTCTCAATTGTTTTTTTTATATGTTTGATCTAAATATGGCAGTAAACAAGTATATACGTTAAATAATCCTTAAAAAAAATGAAACGTCCAATTTCTCAAACAAATACTATGTCGCAAAACGTGATACGTGGCAGCTGACTTAACAGATACCAGCGTAATTGCGAGAGGGAAAGTGTGACATTGGACAGTCGAAGTCGACTTCCTTCTCCGAAAGTAAACTTTTTGGAAATCGACTCTCAATTTTCAAAGTCCACTAAAAGTCAACTTATTTCATAAACTTTCGAATTTTGTACGACTGCCAATTCGATTTTTCGAATAGTAAGTTGACCATTTTTCGCAAATAGAATTTGTTGTAAAACATATTTATGAGCCTGAAAACACATTATTTTCTGAAGGCATCAACATGGCTAGGAGGAAGGAAAGTGGCACCATTTTAACCCCTTTAGAAGGGCTATTTCTCAGGAAGGCATTCATTTATCGCAGTTTAAGAATAATTTTAAAGAAGGCTGGTTAATATGATTAGCTTTGTAGTTCACCAGACTTGGTGCCTTCATTAGAAAGCGACGAAAAAATCAAAATATTTCTAATGTCCCTTCTTTTTAAGTTCCTTGTCGTATGTATGCACCATTTTCAAACTTTCATCAGTACATGGTGGCAAAAAGTTGAGTAGTTGAAACCTCAGCACTCCTCGCCGGTCTCGATCAAACTACTTGAATCTATCTATAAACCTTTATCTCCCCTTCGATGGACAAAACAGTTGCTCATAGCTTCGTCAAGCCATTTTGGCACTATGCATATGGGAACCAACTCGATGCATAGGTTGGTTATATCGTAAATGAAAGACTAGCTAATGTGCTGATCATGGGAATCGTCCGGATGATTTTATTTTCTTTGTATACAGAGCCAGAGATTTGGAGTACAGGAGAATACGAGTAGAGCGATGAGTGGACGAAGGCATTGCGCCAGGGCTTTCCAATCTTAACAGCTATGACACGTACAAGGGTGAGTAAAATGAAAACCGAAAAACTGCTATAGAAAATCTATAACCTCTCTTATTACGATCAGATCCGGTACGCGTGCGCGTAGACCCTCCCGCCATCAATTGACATTGGTACCGCGACCCCACGTGACCTAGCAGCGCGATATGGAAGTTTCCAATATGGCGGCCCCTCTGTTGGAGTGCACCAAAGAAGAGCAGCGCGGAGTGATCCGTTTCCTACACAGTGAAGGCACGAAACCATTAGAAATCCATCGACGCTTATTGGCACAGTACAGGGCTGCATGTTTGTCGCAGATTCAGGTGTACGAATGGTGTAAGAAATTCTGCAGCGGCACAACAAGTTTGGCGGACGCGCCGAGGCGCATCGTGTTGTGACAGCTGAGGCGATTGCAGCGGCGGAGGAGATGATTCTGTAGGATAGACGGGTCACCATCGATGACATTGCATCGCAATTACAGGTCAGTCATGGTTCTGCCCAGCATATTGTCCATGATGAGTTGAAGTACCGGAAAGTGGCCGCAAGATGGTTACCTCGTCGGCTGACTCCCGAAATGAAGGAGAGGCGAGTCGATGCCTGATTCAACGGACACATACGGCTCGTGCGACCTTGGCGAATATCAAGAACTTGCGTCCGGAGTGCCTCCCCCATCCTCCTTACTCCCCCAACCTCGTGCCCTCCGACTTCCACACCTTTGGCCCACTAAAGGACTCCTTAGGTGGCAACAAGTTAGCGACCGACACTGAGGTGAAACAGGCAGTGCATGAGTGGCTACATGCACAGCCAAAAGATTTTTTTTCCCGAGGTATCCATACTCTCCCGACTCGGTGGCGGAAATGTATCGAAAAGCTGGGGGACTACATTGAAAAATAGTGTACTTGTTCCAACTCTGTCTGTAATAAAGGAGCTGTAAAAAAATATTTCCGGTTTACATTTGACTCACCCTCATATGTTGGCTTTTCACTATTTTTATGTTCAGCGCGAGAATTTATACCAGTGGAAAGTGCAGACTTGTGTTTGTGTAGACTTTAACGGAACAATTCCAGTTCCTAGGCGCGCCAGGCAACTTGGGTGGTATTCGCTCTTTCGGTGTCGTGTCTCGGAAACTATTCCGCAGAAATTGAAAATATTCGATATGGAACATATTAAATATATAATGAAACGTTTGTAATTACAGAAAATGAATAAAAATGGTACGGCCATTCCTGACCTTTAAGGACCTCACGGTTAAGGACCCGAGGGGTCCTTAACCGTGAGGAATGACCGGAAAACAGGAAAATATCGCCTAATTTAATAACTTTAGGTGCGATGCGGCACGTATTCTCCTTCTCCAATGGCAATATATTTTTTATATGATGTTCCCTAACCCAATGGCACCAATCAGGGTACGTTTCGAAAGAAATTCGGGTTTCCGAAAAATAAGGTCCACTCCAGTATGTCACGCCACGGCGCCGCCGCCGGAGTTCTTGTCGGCGGCGGCGTGGCGGCGCGCCGCAAGTTTTGACTCGGCGGCGGCGGCGTGGCCAAATTTGCCGGCGGCGCGGCGCCTATCTCTATTCATGACGTGAACGAAGGAAAAACTTTATAAATTTCACAAAAATTATCATAATAATTCTGGTTTCAACGAATTAATGACATCATCCGATACTGTCAGCATCTCTCAGCGAGAGTAGCGACAAATGGATGTAGAAAGAATACTGCCAGATAACATCGAATCTTCGATAACCCAGTCGTTTTACAATGAATCTCGTGAAATCTAACATGGAACAATTTTACAACTTTCCTAATTCAAACTGACCGAAGCAAAATATCTCGCCAAACTGAAGCTAAATTGACTAACTTCACCTATAAGGAATCCCACACTTGCCAATCACACCTCCTCACTTCTTTTTATTTTTTGATATGGATGTAATTATTTTGCCTCAAAGTAATCGTCATGAAATTTAAGTAGGGCCTCGTGACTCACCCACAATTCTGGAGGCCATGCGTAAATGTTCGGAGGTTATTCAGAAGTTATTCAGAAAATTTACGATCAAATGGGTGTAAGGTTGACGGGGGGATTTTTATGTCGGCCGCACATTACATCGGCACAGCAAACAGAAGCGACAGAAGAGGACTAAGCTCACCAGTAAGGTGGAAAAAAGTGTTCTTTCCACATCAAAATTAAGGTAGTTTGAGCGAAAAATGATTTTCCTTAGTAAATCAATGAATTTGGTCTCATTTTAAAGGAAAATACCTCATCTATCAAATTACAGCAAAAATTCAACCCCTTACCACATTGCTTTCGGAGATATTTGCCTAAATATACCAGCCCTTTTACATGGGAAATGGTACGTGTATTCACTCCAGAGAGACATTATTTACGAAATGAGGTATTTCTAACACTTATAAGTCGTAAAAAACTAACAGCGTGTAGTTTGTATGCTTTAATTCGGCTACTCCACATTAAAGTAGAAATAAGGAAATATTTTGCGAAAACGTTTATATCGAGCACACTGTTATAATTGTTATATGACGGTGAAAGCTGGACATTAAGAAATACGGAAAAGTCGCGGTTGTAAGCTATGGAAATGTGGATATGGAGGAGGATGACAAAAAGAAGATGGACTGACAGAAAGAGCAATGAAGGGGTGCTGAGGGAAATAAAAGAAGAAAGAAGACTGAAAAAAGAGATGGAGCAAAGGAAGGTTAAATTCATTGATCATGTTCTTCGACATAATAATTTTGTAGAAAAAGTAATGGAAGGAGAGGTGTTCGGCAAGAGAAGCAGAGGAAGGCCAAGAAAGAAGTTCCTAGATGATGTGCGAAGTACGTCGGGATTAAAAACATATGCTGATTTGAAGAGAGCTGCAGTACACAGGTACACATGGCTTAGCCTATACATAGAAGATGGTGATGATGACACAGTAGGGGATCTACTCTCAGGTTTCAGGGAAATGGAGCGAGTATGAGGCGGTGACTAACTGAGACAATTTTATTTAATAATTTTTATCCCTCGGTGCGCTGTGGAACGTTTTTGTCACAAATTAAGTATTCAAATTCATCTGGGTAGTTGACGTCAAATGACTGTATTCACTCGTGCATGCACACTCCCGTGAACACCCTCTTCACGCCCCGATTTTCAAGCAGCCTCCACGTGCGGAAAATTATTATGTCGACATTTATTTTCCTAAATCTTCGTATTCTCAAAAATTCAATGCCTATCACTGCATTCCTGATGTTACGATGTGCTTTAATTTGACTGATTTCTTGATCGTTCCTTTCTTCAATTGAGGAGGACGTGGTTCCACGGACAAAAGAAGGTGGATGGAGCGATTTTTGTTTGCTACAGATTTGCGAGGAAATTTGAATACGAGTACTTTTTTGTAATGTATGTGTGTGTGTGTGTGGATGGAAGTGAAAATGCGAATGTCACCGATTTTGGTTTTCGGCGATTTCATTCCATTTTCATTCTTTGTTTTTTGACACCTAACACATTTTCTTAACGATGCAATTAAATACGTACATATTTTCTTCTTAACGTTCAATCATACGTCTAATATTATTACAATTAGTGGCTAACAAAAATCAAGGTATCATACCGAGTGATGAACACACCTTTCTTAACCAACGGCCTTCGCTTAAATTTTTAAATTACGCACTGTAAATCCAAGTCATAGCATTTCTTTATTTGAGGATAAAATTTTAAGAGAGAATGCTTCCTTCATCCATGATATGACATGTTTGGTTATTTCAACCGTATAAACAGATACATGAACGGAAATGTGGTCAAAGAATTTTCCCGACTTTCTTGGAAATTGATTAAACAGTGCACCCAATGACTCCCGACTTCCACTTCAACCGCCTTATTCCAAGTCCCTGAAGGCTGTGACAATATGAATTGACATATTAAACAAGAAAAATTAACAATTTCATAAAATTCAACTCCTTTAAGACGATGTAATTGTCAGCCATTGAAACTTGGGGGGAAACATAAGAAACCTGACACGTTGGGTATCCAGTGATGGATTTTTCGTTTTGACGTTTATCGCGGTATGTTGAATATAATTTCGCAATATCCAGAGAAACACAGAATCTATCTTTTGGCAATCATACGAAAGTATTTCAGCAAGTTGCTGGTACCTCAGTATCATGGAAGAAGATGGGATATATTCCGTTTTGACCAAATTAGATCAAATTCCTCGAAGTTCACGTGGATTTCGATGACAGAGACGTCACGTTCTTCAAGGTGGTGGTAGCGAGTTTTGTTCAGGCAAAGATTTTTCAAAGAAGCTTATGGCAAACAATTTGTAAATATGCGATTGAATGTTTACAGATTGTCTTCTGAATGCGGTATAAAACATTTAGGTCATCATCATCATTGTGATTATATCCTCGGGCAGGTTTCAACGGTACAGTCCTCCACAGCATTCTGTCCTGGGCCTCTCCCTCTTCATCTCTTCATAGCTCCTTCCTTTTCTGATGTCTGTCAGCATTCCATGCCTCCTCCTTCCTTTTCCTCTCTTCCCTTCTATTTTCCCTTCTCTAATCAATTTCTCTGAACACTATTCCTCCTTAAAATATTCTCCTAATCCAATTCGTCTTCCTCTTTTTAATTTCCCTCTAGATACTCCTTTCTTCTCCAATCTTCCTCAGCACTTCATCATTCCCGACTCCATCTTTCCACCCAATTCTCTCCATTCGTCGCCACATCTCAAAGCTTTCCAAGTACTTTTCTTCTCTCTTCTTCAGGGTCCATGTTTCGCATCCATGCAGTGCAAAACTCCATATGAAGCATTTTGCGAATTCTTTGACCACATTTCCGTTCATGAATGTGTTTAAACGGTTGAAATAACCAAACATGTCATATCATAGATGAAGGAAGCATTCTCTCTTAAAATTCTTAAGAAATCGCCGAAAACCAAAATCGGTGACATTCGCATTTTCACTTCCATCCACACACACACACATACATTACAAAAAAGTACTCGTATTCAAATTTCCTCGCAAATCTGTAGCAAACAAAAATCGCTCCATCCACCTTCATTTGTCCGTGGAACCACGTTTGATCGTCCCCCCCTCTCCTCAATTGAAGAAGAAACGGCGGCATATTATTAATAATAATAATAAGTTTTATTACTTCCCATGTAACATTCACACAAAAAAAACGAAGATCATACATACATGTTTACATTTTTTGGGAAGCTTTAGGTAGCCTCTAAGAAAAAACTGAGGTGAGGCGACCTTCATAGCAATGCATAGCTGCGCATTTTCTTAAAAACAGTAACAATTGATAATTTGATAAAACATATAATTGATGCAATACAACAGTTTTAGATGAGCTAAACAGGATGAATACAATAATTACAAGAAATTTCCAACAATAATATTAAATAAATAATCTACATGTTGGGTCTAATCTACATGTGCTGAGTTAAGTAGCCGTTCCACTGCCACATGATAAAAAATTTTGTTTTAACATTGACCTTTATATTCTCTGGTATCAAGTTGTACACTTTAGGTCCCATTTACAAGAAGCATCTTTTAAAGAGTGTTTTGTTAGGTTTATTTAAAGGTATACATAGAATTTATTTCTAAGATTATGTCGCATTCTTTCCAAAAGTTTATTACCACTTCTCAAATAAAATACCCTAAGGACTTTATAAATGAATAAATGTCTTAACAATTTTAATGAAACAATCAAGGGGAACGAGTGACAGTATCGAGATTTACATGCAACGATTGTAATTATTCTTTTTTGCAGTACTATAATTGGCTTAAGTATATTTTGATAACCCTCCCCTCCCCCACTCCTCCCAGCAAACGAATCCATACTTCAATTTAGACTGAACCCGAGCAAGTTATTCTTTCCTTCTTCCGATTCTCTCATCTCTTTCTCACGTTCGGGAGCGCCGTGCTCGGGCATCGATCGCGGGCCGTCCAAGTGGGGGAAGGAGGAGTCCCCTACTCTGGCATTCAAATCGCTCCCAAAGGAAACATGGGGCCACCGCCCCTCCCTGCTGCCCCCTCCCCCACCGTCACCCGGCCTCGCCCCCCTCCTCCCCGCCCCAGCCCCGAACAGAGCGACGACCAGAGTGCGACACGACGCTAGGTGAGAGTCATCTCATTCCGCAGTGCGATATTGAGCCGGCTGGCAGCGCTCTATTACATCCCATCATCCTGGACGTTCGATTCGATGTACAGCCGATAGCTCTATCGATACGGGTCTTCGCAACCACAGGGGTAACCTTAAGCGAGAAAAATGAAGCCACCAACCTTTCGCATTGGCCATGTTCTGACTATGAAAACATTGCCTTCTTCCCTTTAACTCCGTGTATTTTAGCGGTGCTGGGTATTATGTATATGTAGATGTTGTTCCCAGAAAGTTAAATCATGTGACTTGTTCCATAACCTGTTTATATAGACATTCTTCCGGGAAAGACTTCATTGGAAATATTTTCGTCGACCAATAGGCGACTTTCCTCTCCGGCTTTTACTCCTAGGTGTATAATGCGCGGGTAATCAAGCGGCATATTGTGATTATTTAATGGGCATTAGTGACGCTGCGTCCTCGCAGGTGTTGACTCGCAATGAAGGGACTCTGTGTAATGGAGTTATATCGCGAGATCAAGGCCCATGATGCATGGGACGTGGACTCCACTGTGCACACCTAAGCCTCCAATTAAACGTCTTAACTCGTTCCTAATCAACAATCAGTCCATTCAGTTTCGGCGCATGCGCAGTCGTCGTTAAAGGACGCATTCAGAAGACACATTATCGACGCGTATTCACGGGAGTTGAAATGAACTGATTGCTTCAAGTAATGCTATAGACTTTGAACCACGACTAACAGTCTTTTGGTCTTAATCGTTAATTTTCGACTTTTTATTGGATTATGGGTTTACTTAGAGTATCTTATAGAAATAGAGTTTCGTTACATGTTTCCAAAGTCTGTCCCTAGACTCATTACACGTATGGAATACGATTCCGCCCTTTAATTTTTTTCAAAGTGACACAAATGATATTAATTTTTTTCCCGTACTATTCCTCTCGAACTGATGGTAGCGACAGATAAAGCCAGAATTTCAGCGGACTCAACTGGCAAAAAAATCCTTTTTCCACGCACCATAACCACATAAATACCACGGCATTTTTTCACCGCTCCTAAATTATGGCAACTATAATTGTGAGGGGTAGTCATATTGAGAGGTAGAAATTTTTTATCATGCAATGATTTTCCTTTAATCTCAATTATCTTTTTTGTGTAGCTCCAAACGTGTGATCTGATATGATGTCATTTCAGGACTGGACAACACAAAAACCGTGCGCATGGATCCGACAGTTAAAATTATATAACGTAAGTTACACGATGACTACCCCTCACAATTATAGTTGCCATAATATAAGAGCGGTGAAAAAATGCCTTGGAGTTTTATAAAAAGGAATATTCTAAGCGTGAAATGCAATGAATAAATAAGGATAGAGAAAATTAAAATACAAAAGACTCACCTTGAACAAGAAAAGACTGTTGAGTAAACCAGAAACATCGCCGACCAACGCACGGAATAAACAGCGGAACTAATTCAATGATGCATATGATATATGTGCAGTGACGAGCCAATTCACTGGAGAGACAAAGATTTTAGCAGATCACCAGAGGGACAACACTCCTTCACCGAATCAAAGATAGAACTGCAAGCTAAAATGCGTCTTTGAAGGGGAATTGAAAGACCCCTTTGGAAATACCCGTTAAATACCGTCAAAGTCTGCGCGGTGTCATAAAACGCCCCACACGTTCCTCCTCGGCGAGGTTGAAGAGGGCAAGGATTAGAAAAAGAATCCTGGCTGCTGCCTTTCCTGGTAAATGTGTAACGTATCCTTCGCGTGAAAACTTTAATTCTACCCAAAAGATGTTCCTAATATGCGGCATGATTCCGTAAAGTATCCAAACCAAAGCATGTTTAACAGAGTCACGCGTTTAGTCATGAATTCGAACTATCCAATATCCTCGTAATATATCGAGATCCAATATTCTCGTAATAAATAGAGACTGTGTACCATGCTATAAAATGACAATTTTCACAAATTAGTTCCAAACAACCTGAAATATATCCAACGGAGTCACCGAGTCTCTAGGCCCCGCGTCGCGAAGCCTGTGAAGCGCGATCGAAATATTGCGTTCATTTTCGCAGCCGCAAACTTTTTTCCCAGATTTTTTCTTTGTATTCGTAAAATATCTTTAGTAAATACTTTGACTTTTTGATTTGAGTTTTCGCGGTGGCAATTTTCTTAAACTAAAGATATTGTCTACTTCATGTCAAATTTTGCCCGGAAAAAGGGTCCGCCATTTTGCGACGTAATACCACACTGTGTGTGTTCGTGTGCGCAGTGGAAGCGTGCGCTGGGCCCAAAACCTGTGAAGATATGGTGCGATTTCGGAGCGAGTAATGAAAGACACGTCTCAATGCTTTTGATACAAGTCTGTATTCTTCAAGAAATACACCAACAATGACCTCTCAAGGTAACCTTCCCCTTCCCCTGGGTAACACGAAACCTTCGCTGCTGCCACCCTCGGTAATTGAGCCGGCGCATTTTTTCCCGGAAAACAATATCTAGTTACAAAGTCAGACAATGCTAGTCGAGAGAAGTGGCTCTCCCCGCCTCCTTCTCCCCTTCCTCCGCTAGCAATGGGCGGAGCCTCGGCGCGACTGCTGCGCTAACTACAGACAACTCCGAGAACTACATCAGACGCCAAGGGCTGCGATCAGAGGCATCTGTTGAGGAAAGGCTGCGAAAAGCTTTCTATCCTGCCTGCTCTTAAGGTAAACAACCCGTTACTATACATAAGATTATGGTTTTTGAGCAACATTCCAACAAATATTAACAAAAATCTTCGAAACTAATGGATAATATAGATAAAGTACCATATCACCGGAATATAATGTTTTTTACTCCACGAAAATCATTCCAAAACTCCACCAGCAGCTTGACTTCAACTATATTTGTAGAAAAAGGAGATAGGGCGTGTTTTTGGAAACTTGACCATGTTTGGGCCTCTCTATCTAAAAATTGGATGATACCTTTCAAAAATGACTTATTGTTCCATGATTAGCAATCAATTTCCAGCTTGTATACCAAGTTTCAAGTGTTTACCTCAAAAGAAGCAATTTTGGACTTTTGTCCGGCTTTTTCCGATTTCAGACAACTGCGGCGTCAAGTGCATTCCTTTTTATCTTCACTGCAATCATGGCCATTGGGAATACTCATGAAGTCACCTCGCATTATAATTAAATTTCCGTATTGCGATATTCACGAAGTGCTAAGAAGTTAATTGTGCGTTTGTGTAATTAAATTTGGAGAGGAATTAAATATATCTGTAAATCGGACGATATTAAAAAAGTGTATAATTACGTCCCGCGTGTAGTACTACATTTTTCATCCACTGCATTATGACTAATTGTAAGTGAAACCCATGAATATTCATGGTAAAACCAGTACGACATGTTTATTTACAACCTATCGACTGTATTTACATTTGAACTTCCGTCTTCCATCACTAGGCGGCACCACTTTCCAAAAAGTTGTTTGTTTACCGAATTCTAGACAACAGTTTTTTGTCACGAGATAACAATCCATAATATATATTCATGGTAACGTGGTAGCGCTCAATCCAGTTGTTTATGTACATGGATGCATGGATACATCTAAATGGCGTCACAAGGCGTATTTGCTCTGCAGGTATCTTCTGTATTGTAGCTATTTTCAATTCACTGTCACGTCATTACTATGCACTTCCACAGAAACATATTTTTTATAACCCTCATTACAGCGGAAAAAAGATATTAATGTTTCTTCAAGAAAAAAACATTTATTAAAAAAACCTGTTTTTGACGACGTAACTTAGAGGAAATTTCTCGCGACGACAATAAATAATACTCAGCACTTTTCATCGCGTTATTTTTATTAGCAATTTTGAAATTCGATCAAAGATTGTACTTCGAGAGTAAAACAGCGTATACATGGTGATATGGAGAGAAAATCACAAATTTTCATCCTAGCTACATCATATTCCACTGCGGAGATGGAGATACCCACGTACAACCCAAGTGTAGCGTGTCAAGTACGTGGCTCTTGTATGAATATAACATGACGGATTTAGTCAATATACATATCTAGGTTTTGACGCGAAGCGCTTCATATGTAAATGGCTGATATGAAACGCCTTACTAAAAAGTGGTACGAAACAGTTTTTCAGGGGATCGGGTTGGTGTGGTGGCGGCTAGAGTACTCGCCTAACAGACGGGTTTCCAGGGTTCAAATCCCCTTCAGAGGAGGATGTTTTTCAGAGGAATCCCGATCCCTACTTGAGTGTCTTGTGGAGGGCACTTCAAATGGAGTACTCCGTTTGTCGGATGAGACGTTAAGCCGTGGTCCCCTTGACGCCTTTCGTTAAGAGCAGGCTAATGCCGACGCCGGGTTTCTATCCACCCTTCCTCCCTCACCTGTTCCCCTATGGCGCAAATGACCTCATCCGTCAGTCGCCTCCCCAAATATCCAATCCAATCCAAAAGTTGTGCATTCTTAGCATTCCCACATCATTCGGTAACTTTTGGGATAACTGACGGCGCATTCGCAAAAGGGAAATGTGTAAATAAGGTTTCAAAAAGGAAAAATAGTTTACTTTACGAGTTTATTTTTTTTGGTTGCGCCATTTCACAAAAGAAGAAGGATGCTAAGTACTGAATCAGCGTCGCCGCCCGTGACTATTTTGTTTGATTCTGGGGCCTTTCGCATGCGTTTCTAATACCAATTCTGTAATGCGGAAGACAACTTAGCGAACAAGTATTTATAACGTTTATATATTGAGTACAAAAGCGCGCCTTATATGTATCGATCAGAGCACATATGCGGACCAATTTATCCAACCTAAACCGAATGTTTCACCCAAACTTTTTTTTCACTGTATCGAAATCATTCAAGTCTCAATATCTAGAAACGACGCGATCCCTATCGACAGCATCAGCCGTCACTCTGGACGGGATAGCAGACTTCCGCCGAAAGATTTAGCGAGTCCGTGTCACCCACTGCGCGCCATTCAGCTCGAACGCAGAATAAAAAAGAAAACATTTTCACGACGTGACCCCACTCCACAATGGCTGCGGCTGCGGCGGGCGACACCATCGCCACTGGCGCGAAACGACTCTAGCTGTCGACGCCAACTTGCTGAGTCTATTGGCCACTCCCACGTTTGATACGAGTATTCTACCAGCTCTGAATGGTCGGTTTTTGGACGGTTCTTTTCCAAGCGTCCCAAATTTTGGGACATCACCTCCATTTCCCTCCTACCAAAGATCCACAATTATATCCCTCATGTCGTCTTCCTCATCTTATTTCGTCCAGAATTCCAGATGTCCTCCTTCCTTCCACTTCCTCACTTCCCCAATGTTCTCCCCTCCATTAATTACCCCATTAAACATTCCCTTTCTATTCAATACGTCCTCCCGTCCATCTACTCTGATTCCTCCGAACCTCCGCCACTAGTCTCTCCTCTCCTTGGCAACCACATCCAACACCTCCTCGTCCGTCCTCCTCCCTCCACCCACCGCACCGCACCGCACCCTCTCTCTCTCTCCATCCCATATCCACACCCACATCTCGAGGGCGAGGCCAAAGATCAATCAGCTTGTATTTGAGTGGCCCCTGGAGTAAGAGTAAGTAAGCAATTGAAAGTTCAAAGTGTGCGTACTAATTCCTAGCTTACATCATGCACTGTCTTGGGGAGCATGTTAAACTGCCGCTCCTCATCAAACATGGGAGCGGAGCGGAAATTTTTGGTCATTGAGAGCGCATTTTCGTAATTTTTCAAGATGAAAAAAATTCTCGGATCACATCCCTCGTGAAGGAATCTCTTTATGCGCTGAGACTCAATATACAAGCAGAGATAAATATCATATGTGAATTATGTTTGATGATGAAACATATTGTGTCCCGTTTGCATTCAGGATTCGGACAAAATCGCATTGATATTTGTTGTTTTCGTATGCGACTCTGCGTGACCCGTAGCAATACTTGTTAGCAATAGATCTAATAATAAGAAATACATTGATTTGCATTCAGAGGAAACTCTCGAATCAAATCATTAGGGAATATATTTCATGTACTTACCACGAAGCGATGTGTTTTAGTTGCATTGGATAGCCAGAAAATTTAATCGGTATGATTTAATATTTTTTCATTTATATTTGCAGACGTCACTAGTGGGAACAAGTGTGCAAAGATTCGTGAAAGTCAAAACATATCTGAAAATAAACCAAAATCCTCCAAACCACCCTTTGAAGAGGATTAATATTACTATTCCTTTGACTTTTCAAAAGAATATGAAACGCGTAAAGGGGTTCATTGCTCTAAAAACAGTCGCTTCAAGGGGGTTGCGCTAGGATTGCGCGGGGTGAGCAGGCGAGACAGAATATGCACAGAACGAGCGGAGAGGAGTCTCCGGATGTTCATCGATGAATGAAACGGGATAAAACCATTCATCCGAAGAGCGGAATACTGACGGCATCAACTAAATTTGATGGAGGGATGTTTACAGGGCGAGGCGAATGTTGTTTCGGCCATTCACCGTCTGACTTGGCCCGCAGCGCCGAATATTTACAATGTGGGTGATACCCGATGGGTAATGAGTTAAAAAAGGAAAATGCTAAGTAAGTTAACGAACAAGTGAACAGCTACTGCGTGTTGCCCATCATTCAGTCGACCAACAATTCTTTATCGCCATTTTTTGAATGATTTAGCTTTAAGTTACAGCGGTTATTTACCGATGTTTTTTCCGCGCAATTAAACGCACATAATTGAAGTATATGCCTTTCACAAGAAAAAACATTTGTTGAAATTTGCAATTGATATCACATTATAAAGAAAGAAAATTATTTCCCACGCATGCAAATGGCAAAAAAAGCGATTAAGGTTTACATCCCTTCCTCATACACTTTCATATTCCACATCTTTCGTATCATCGCAGCGCCTTCACTTAGTCTCTAGAATAAGGCTTATTTCATGCTGACTAGTTTCTCGTATAATATGGTATATCTGAGAAATTAAAATGTAATTTTAAAAATAAGAGGCCATAATATCTGGCAATGAATATTTTGAGTACATAGTTCGGTAATAACTGTAGCTAGTTGGTTGGTTTACTCCTCTGATGCCATTGTCATTATCTGATACCTTCTTTTCATTGGTCGTTCAATCCTACTATTGGTTGACTGCAGCCCTCCACCTTTCCCTATCTAATGCTAGTTCTCATACCTCCTAGTATCGCTTCCTATGTAGATTTTTCTTAATTTGGTCCATGAACTTATTCCTGGTTCTTCCTCTGGAGACTTTTCCCTCTATTTTGCCTCCAATGATGTTCTTAACAAACCCATTGGGTCTCGGGGTGTGTCCAATCCATCCTGTTCTTCTTTTCTCTGTAGTGTTCCACATGATCCTTTCCCCTTCCACTCTTCTATTAACTTCGACATTTCTTATTTTGTCCGTCCATTTTATCTTCAGCATCCTCCTCCAGCACCAGTTTTTGAAGGCTTCTATTCCTTTTTGGTCAGCTTTTCCAATGGTCCATGCTTCCGACCCATAGAGTGCCACGCTCCACAATTATGTTTCCACATACTCTTTCCTGGTTTGTAGTGCTATCTTCTTTGAGCGCATCAGTTGTCTTTTTCCCATGAACGCCTTCTTAGCTTGGGCTATTCTCCGCTTGGTGTCCGTTGTGCTTCTTCCGTCCCACGTGATGGTACTTCCGAGATAGGTGAAGGAATCCACTTGCTCTAACTTCTCGCCCCTTCAGGGTGACTTCTAAATTCAGCTTCACTCTTCCGCATACTTTGATTTTAGTCTTCATTTTATTTTCATGTTGTATTCTTGGAGAACTTAGTAAATTCCGAGTAAAATCAGAAGAAGTACACTGAGTACATACGCGCATGTGCTCGCGCGTGTACTTCTTGCATCTCAATGACTTTTCGTCGTCGTAGAAAGAATTAATACAAACAGTCTCACATCGGTAGCATGCTTAATGTCTTATCTTGAGTGACACATTTAAGATAGGTGGATTAATGCCATTTGGAAGTATACAAATCCACTCACGATGGAGGGATGCATCATTACCCATTACTTTGATGGTATTACTCCGTTTTATATACATCATCATGTCAGCAACACATCCGTTAGCATCTCTCAAGTCGATGGGTAAGTACAGTCGTTTTAAATAAAACTACAAATAATTATGCGTATGCTCAATATAAGTCATACAATTGAAGAATCATATATGCTCGGTTTCATTCATAACCAATCAAGAGATACATAGTTGACGGAAATTAAGCCTAGTAATCGATATTACACCACAAATGCTAAGGATATCGATCCAGCGGAAGAATAAATCTCGGCTTAAGAAGATAGGAATATTTCGAAAACGCTTTTCACAGCTACGCACAGATCAATTGCATTTCAAGACAATTTTCCCGTGAAGTTTACATTAGTTAATACGAATGACTTAATGAGTACGTTGCAATCATAGCAAAAATGCGAATTCACAACCTTGAAACCCTAATGTTATCAAAACAATCGATTATTATTCCATTATTATTAATAAATATATCATTAATTTAAAAGTTTTCCTGTCTGTCTCTCAGCAAATGTCATTTCCATTAGGAAGTGCATGTAATGCATTGAGTTCATTTTATTCCCTTGAAGTCTCCTTTTCTCCAGATAATATTGAAATTGGAAATACCGGCAGTAGAATAGAGTAGAAAACAATTTTATTGTCCTGGGACAAAGTCCCTTAGGACATTGAATTAGTTTACATGCCTTCATGAGGAGTGGAATACAAAGACAAAATACAAAGCCTTACAAAAAAAGGAAAACAAACAAACAACTTTCAAGTCAGCAGAGAGATATACAATGAGCGAGGTAAACGAAAATGAAAAAACAGTCTCAATATCAATAATCGAAATAGTATGTTAAAACAAAAATGTCTAATCTGTAATACCTATTAATAAGAAAAAATGAAAAGCAAACAAACGAATATTTTATAAGACAGAAAAACAGCAAATGATTATAGTGAACAAGTAACATGTAACAATATCATCTCATATCATTTTGTCTTCTCATATAGAGGCGAGAGAACATTTGGGAGACAAAAAGTCAGCCATACTCCTTTTAAATTGTGAGACATTCCTAGAAAATTTAATACTATCAGGCAACGAGTTCCATAATTTACAGGATGAGATGTGGAAAGTATTTTCATATTTTGTTGTGCGGTATTTGGGGATGTAAAATGTTTTTGTTACACGGGTCGATCTCTTGTTAGTTTGGGCATTAAAAATCAATTTTTCATATAAATAAGAAGGGGTTTTCGAGTTCAGTACTTTGAATTAATTTAAGGCCTTTTGAATTGTTCTTCTCTGATTCAATTTTAACCAACCCAGCTTTGCGTAATAGGGAGATACATGCTCGTTGAAACGAATATTAAAAATGAATCGCATACATGAATTTTGCAGTCTTTGTAATTTAACGCTTAATTCATTAGTCATATCGGAGTATATAATTGAACAATTATCAAGAGTAGGAAATATTAAACTCTCGACCAGCCTCTGGCGCAGTCTTGTTGGAATTAAGTGCCTGAAATACTTCATCCTGTGGAGAGTTTTGTGAACTTTATTTGAGATGGCAGTAACTTGATCGCACCAGGCTAAGGTACTGCTCAGGCAAACTCCAAGGCTTTTGACTGAGTTCGAGTAGTCAATTTGAATATTTAGAACACTAACTTTGGGTAGGTCTTTTGAAAGGAGCATGCGTACATTAGGAGCACTTCCAAATATTATTGATTTTGTCTTGTTGGGATTTAGTTTTAATCGACTTTTGAACAGCCAATCGCAAATAAATTTAATATCCTCGTTAACCAATGCGATGGCGTGGTTAATTTCAGAAGGGTGGGACTCTGTATATATTTGCAGGTAGTCAGCGTAAAAATGATATTTGCAATGGGATATTTCACTAGCTAGTTCCTTGATGAAAATACTAAACAGAAGGGGCCCAAGTATTGAACCCTGTGGAGCTCCACATGAGACGGGTTTGAATATTAATACATTGCAGTCTTTGTCTTTAACAGCTTGCTGACGATTTGACAGGTAGGAACGATACCAGCAAAGGGCAGAGTAAGAGAAATTGAGTCCACTCATACGTTCCAGTAGTATGTCATGATCTACTGAATCAAAGGCCTTGCTTAGATCAAATTACACCAAAACAGTTACTTTTTTTCGTCTATTGATCGACGTATATCATCGGTTACCTTTAAGAGAGCCGTTTGTGTGAAAAGTGTTTTCTAAACCCTGATTGATACTCATCGAAAAAATTTTGCCGCATAAGATGTTCCACTGTAGCGGTATGAACTAAGCGCTCGAGGGGTTTAGAGAGAGCGCATAGTAGCGCTATTGGTCTGAAGTTGGACTTGTCTGATACTTAAAATACTTCTGATTCGAATTCAGTTAAATTAAAACCCTTTAAATCACGGAAACACATTTCACTGGGCTTATAAGCACATAACTTAAATCTATATTTTACATAAATTAGGTCATGTTCCGACAAGAATGTGGCAGGGTGCTGCTCATACTCTTCTACCTTTGACAAATCGTCAACGATGAAAAGGTCTAGGAGAGTATTGCTGTTCATGAGGTTGTGGGTTGACTGATAGGGAACAAGGAATAGATTACAGCTGAATAACATGTCACTGAGATACGTACTATCATAAGTTTTCCTCAGCATGTCAATGTTTAGGTCACCACACAATATCACATTTTTGTACCTTGGAAGAAGATTATGAAGTGACGGCTCAAAACATTCAGACATGAAACCGGTTTTTGGGGGCTCAAAACAATATTTTACCCTCCTTTCCAATTATTTCTAAAAACATGTATTCAGGTCTGAAAGGAGTACCATCAGACTTTAATAACAATTTAAATGACAAGCTTTCAAGAAGATACACACATACACCACCGCCTACTCTTCCTGGTCTATCGTTATGCAACAATTTATAATTGTTCAATTCAACAGCGTCCGAGGAGATATTTTCATTAAGCCAACTTTCGGAGACAGCAATAACGTGATAATCACGTTTATGAAAGTAGTCACGGAATTCGTCAATATGCCTGAATAACGACTGTGCAGTAACGTGTCACCGTTTTAACATTTCGAGGGTGTCAGACATTTAGTTAAAGTTACTGAGGTCTTCAAGACAGGTAATAACACTTCGTTCCCCCCCGTCATGTTTCCTCACATAAATTCTGCCTCCTCGTATCCAAAGGTACTTGAACTTATCTGCTCTTTTGAGTTCTCTGGCTTTGGCGTATAGTTTCCGGTTCCACTGAGTGAGTGCCTCATTGATGAAAATGGGCTGACTGGGTAGGTTGTCAATTCCAATATCACGAGTGCTTAGGTCACGTTTCACTCTCCGTTTGCTCAAGAACTCACTAGCAGTGCTCTGCCTCAAAAATCGCAGAACAATAATGGGGGGCCGATTCGAGTCACTTTGTGTTCCCACACGGTAAACAAAGTCAACATCAGCGGCTTCCTCTTTGACTCCTAGGGACAAGCCTATCTGATGGATTATGGCACTCAGGAGCTCTCCTTTACAATATGGAACTCCCTGAATCTAGACCACATTTTTCATTGCTTCTTGCTCCATTTGATTAACGTGTTTTTCTAGTTCGAACACGCGTTTTTGCGACTGACACAAGTCGCCGATCGTATTTTCGAGCTTTTCACTAAGATTTGTGATTGACCTCACTGAGGGACTTATTTAGATCACTGATCAACTCTTGACACCAGAGTAATGACTTTTTGACCTCACCTTGTTCGCAGTACTTCGGGACGAGCGCCAACGAGAAGACAATACAAGAGAGATGGTTGTTCTTTCATGCGAATCGTTCCCTTGACGACGGACAGTATTGTTGAAGCTAAGGCTCACATGAGCGTTTCGAGAAAATAAAGGACCTTCACTATTGATGAAGATAGTGAGGACGCTTGCTAAGGTGGTCCACGCTTAAAGCTGTGACGTGCTCAGCCATTTTTGTTCCCCCACATCTACATTATACAGGCTTATGGGCTAATGAAATAATATTATAATTATACAACATTTACATTAAAAATTCACTTAACGTGAATCAAATGAACTCAGACCGTATATATTCTGAGGGGACTTTGCGGACAGACTGTTTGAGGAACTTTTCTTTTTGTATTAATAACCAGAGTAATCCATCGCCAAGCAGGACGGAGTTTGGCCTAATGCATAGAAAGATACTTTTCACTTCGTAATCGATGTATTTTATAATGGTAAAAATTTGTAAGTTTCGTAATCTGTGGTTCTTTGACATTTCATAAGGAAACATATAAAATGTTTTAATATTTGAATCTCCTGTTCGTACGCATTTCTAATGATCGAGCTCAACTCTCGACATCGCACGTTTGCCGAGAAGCAGATGAAACCAATTTCCTATGATTCGGTGGAGTGGAGTCAATCATAATTTTTGAGTCGTAGCGTTAAACCCAGAGTCGTACGTAATTCTATACAGCACACTATAAAACAAACGAAATTCCGCCTTCTGACCGCTTTTTTGAAAATATTTCATCCAATTTCACTTCTATGCCTTCATCGATGGAGCGTCCTTTTTTCAATAATGCTTCCTTGATGATGATGATAGAAGTCAGTGAACCTCACCAATTGATTCGTCAATGGGCCCTTTTGTTTTCCTTGGTGGTCCATTTAATCGATACTCGGATTCAGCAATGCTGTCGGTCGTCAAGGCAACGGTTCACCAAAAATGCGTGATTCTGAGCAATTTTAAGATTGTTTTCATTCCAAAAATTCACAAATTCGAGAGGAAATAAAAATTCAAACCAAATAATCGGAATTTATTTGATATTTTCTTTCGTTTGGAGATAGTTACCCTAGGTCCGTCTTGACTTGGTTCGCCCAGTGTTTCTAATTTACTTATGTAAGTAGAAAAGATACCGCAAGCGTTCAAAATGGACTCATTACGTGTATTTCGTAAAGGGAATTTGAAAACAGACAGAGATACGTAGTTTATATTAAAATAACTAACGGAATTTCAATTTAATATTAAAAAAGACACATCATTTCCTCACTGACTTATTTCATTATGCGAAAAGTAAGTGATCCTTGGGCAATAGTTTTTCAGTATGGAAAGTTTCCCACTGTAAAAATCGTTTTATAATGAATGGATCTCTTGATTGGACATATTTCCATCAATCAAAGATCCTGCGACTCGGACGTGTGTCGTAAGCGTGATGGCCAGAATTTTCAGATATCCAGTTTAAAGGAGTCATTCATAGTTTCAAGAATTCAGTGTTGAATCCCGAGTAATCTGCGATCCCATATCGTCATCACCACTACAAGGTGTTCTGCCGAATAATAAGTTTCATAGTCTGAGTAGTCTTGGCAAGGCAGTACTCTTCTGGGTCCCCGAACACATGGACATATCCGGAAATGAGATAGCGGATCAACTCGCCAAAGGAGGCTGAAACCACACCCCGACGGGGCCTGAGCCTTATATCCCAATCGCACCCTCGACAGGGATAACAGAGATCAAGAGGTGGGGCCTTGCCCGACACTCTGAGATCTGGCGGCATACACAGGGGCTCAGGCAAGCCAAGCTCCTGATTGAAGGACCCAAACCTGGACTGACAAGAAGACTTCTACTGTTAAACAGAAGTCAATGACGCAGGATAGTGGGATTCCTTACTGGACGCCATCAGGTTATGAGGCTCCTCCATCTTTTGAAGCCTTGTAGACTCCGCCAGATGGTGCAGGCGATGCGAAGAAGAGAACAAAACAACATCTCACATTCTCTGCGATTGTCCTTCTCTGATGAGGACTAGAATCAGGCACCTGGGGTCTCCTTTTATGGAACCAGTCGAAGTCAGGGGCATCCCCATAGAGGACATGCTGGCCTTCAGCAAGGCCATTGGACTCTTTGGGTGATAACAGTAATGGTGATTAGCGCAAAGGACCAATAGGTCTAGGTGCCCAAAATCCTACTCCTCGGAACTCCACCCAACTTCAATGTAATCTAATCTAAGTTTCATAGACTGTCGTTTTCGCTATTCGTATCTGTTCCTCGCCCGTTTCTTTGTCTCTTCGTATCCATTCCCTCCTCTCTCTCTCAACCTCGGATTTTCAGTTTCAGCCATCTCCTCTTCTCCTGTTCTGCCGATAACTCAGCATCTTTAGTGATAATTCCCTTCCTCCTTAACACGTGCCCATTTTCCAGTTTTATTTTATTCTCCGAACAGTGTTCAGGACTATAGTTTTGGAATTTTTAATTTTCCGATACAGCATTCCCTATACCAACTGAATACCACCGTCTAACTGCTTTTTCGATAAAACTTTCATCCAGTTTCCATTTTGCGTCTTCATCTAAAACATTCTATACTCAGAAATGATTCCTTTAAATTTACTTAAAATTTACCATTTATTCGTTAAGGGCATTGAGAGTCTATCTTACTAATATATAAAAATCTAGTGGTGCCTGTCTGTCTATCTGTCTGTCTGTTACTCAATCACTCATAAACCACTGAATCGATTGAAACAAAATTTGGCAGGAAAATACTTCATATATCTGGTTCACGCACAGGCTATAGTATGAGGGCCTTGGGGCCCTAGAAGGCCCTCAAGTGGGCCCTTTCATTGCCAAAAATTGGCCCTAAAAGATAATTCTTGCCTGTATTAGAAACACGTAAAATATACCTATACTGAAGTAACAACAATAATGGGGTCGTAAGTCACACTGGGGCCCCAGAGGGCCTAAGGTTCCAAAAGAATGCTTTCTTAAAAGCCTCATAAGTATTGAACGAGAGAACCGATTTTGGTGAAATTTTCACACACCGGATCAGTAAAGCTTTTTAAGGAATTTGGGACTATAAGGAAGGCCCCTGGGCCCCAATGGCAGCGTATTAAACCGTCTGGTGTATTATGAGTTTGAAAAACTCAAGTCTAAACATTTTGGTTCAAGTGCAGAGGTTTCTCTTTTTGCATATTTTATTAGTTCTACTAATGATAGAAGGCTGTAGTTTTCGGAACATGGATAAAAGATGGCAGTTTCTTATTGTTTCATTCAATTTTCTAATATGAATAAAATTTCCCTAGACATCGCATTTTTAATGTCAAAACAATGAATTTTCCTTCTGTCAACAATAGGATATTTCCTTGGTAACCGTGGAATTAGCATTAGCTTGAGAAGGGAAATGGGACCTTTACAATGACGGCTGGGTTTTATATCTAGAGATTGGTATTACCAGGAATATACATATATTATGGATTCGGATGTTTGGCATTGTTGCCTAGGCTATGGGTTGCCTAAAATTCCAACTTTTAGTTTACCCAGTCCTTGGCACCACTTTGATTAGAGTCATTTCTGTTGTTATTGTAAATAGACTTAGTTTATTGTTGCTAACGTGAGTCTGTGGTGAATATTCAATAACAATCGAGGTGATATGAATTACTTGATGCTTTGAATAATATCTTGCTATTTTTGTGATCAAAATGTTACTTTGTAAATGCTAGAGAGGAAATATCTATTACAGAAAATGTTTAAGAGGTTTATGAAACGTCAATCGTGTGCCGACGACGATGTTTGCCAGACTCTGATTGTAATTAGAATGCAATAAGCCCGGTTGGCCTAAATAAAGAATTCAGAATGCCTTGTTTAAACAGAACTTGCTTCGTATCAGGCTTCAAAACAGGGTATGCGTCTACGAGGATCTAAAATAGGAGACTTGGATTGAAAAATAAGAATCTGTTCAAGGCGGCGGTAAGTGCATTCCTTTTTGTGTACACTGCAATGATGGCCATTTGTAATACTCATGAAGTCACCTCGCATTATTATTAAATTTCCGTATAGCGAATTCACGAGGTGCAAAGAAGTTAATTGTGCATTTGTGTAATTAAATTTGTAGACCGGACGATATTTATAATGTGTATAATTACGTCCTGCGTGTATTGCTACATTTTTTATCCACTGCATTATGGTTAATTGTAAGTAAAAAGCAATGTATATTAATGGAAAAACCCGTAAGACGTGTTTATTTACAAACCATCGACTGTATTTACATTTGAACTTCCGTCTTTCATCACTAGGCGGCACCACTTTCCATAAAGTTGTTTGTGTACGGAATTCTAGACAACAGTTTTGGCAACAAGATCCCCATCCATAATATATATTCAAGGGTATTACAGTGGAAATCTAGGCCGTATACTGAAATTTTGCTGATTACGATATTTTCATGGATATTTTTGCCTAAAATTGACAAAATTCATTTCAAGTGGACTAATTTAAGTTAGACCCATGTAAAACAGGAGAATGCCACGATGTTATATTAATGCGGAAAGCCTCTGGAATGCAAATGGCCTGTAGTTTAATTTCTATATGTTACTGCAAAAGAATGTTGAAACTCGGTAAACATAATGTAATGCGGTTTTCATCTGCTGAATTAAAAAAATAAAACTAAAATTATTGCTGATTTGCCGAGAAAAAAATACACCTCATGAGTGACTCGAACCTGCAACTGTATATGCCCTGTCTTTCTTTCATCCCCCGTTGAATTTCAACGGGTACCTTTGCTAGTGTTGCTATAAAATCGTTAGTAATCTCTCGCCCACCCTCACCGTGCGTTTCCATGGCGCGAGGAACTCCCAGATGTAATTGTAGCTATTTTACGAATGAAGTTTATTCGCTGCTTCCATGCTCCTTAGAATTAATGGTCGGAAATTCGTTTAAATGTTAGCGAACTAATCCGAACGAAGTCAAGTTCATGGTCGGAAGTATTTCCCATCAGCATAGTGGTCTATTTCAGCATATCAGCATAGTGGTCTATTTCAAGCAGTTTTAGTATTTTTTCACAGAGGTTTTTAACTAATAGGTAAATAAAAACAAGATATAGTCTGGCAAATATTTTTCAATAATCGTGTGTCTACCTTATTCAACAATTACTATAATCGCATAGGGGAGCTTTTTCTATTTTCGCTTTATTAATAGAACAGCGAAGTAGGATTACGGGGCCATTGAGTTGCGAATACCGTTGCTTCCCGCCGTAAATTCGTTTAAATGTTAGCGATCTAATCCGAACGAAGTCAAGTTCATGGTCGGAAGTATTTCCCACATCACTTTGCGCGGAGTACGTACCTGAAAATCCTCATGGTCGCGAGAGACGGACCAGGATAGCCGACATATTTCAAGCTTCGACAGCCAATCTATACGAACCGCTAGCGTGGCGTGTCGCGGTAGCTTATAAAGTGACGGTAATTGTGCACATGCATTTGTATAAGTCTGTGGGCAAGCTCGGCCGCTCCATTCGTGGCCACGTGGATAACTAATTATTTATGTCGGCACTACAATGCTGCTAAGCGATGCGTCCGAGTGCCGGGGTTGAATGGAGGTCACTAGTCGTCCCAGGCGAAGAAGGGTCGTCTATGAAAGAAACGCTCAAGGACGGGTTAGCGTTTCCTTGCCCGTGCTGCCGATATTTACCTTCCAGCCGAAATCCACGGTAATGCTCCGCTGCTTATATGACTCGTGCGAATAACGCGCATTATTCATACTCGTTCTGCGCCGAGTTTCCGTGAAGTGTGGGTTATATAGACCTGAGGGAATGGAAAATTCATCTTGGATAAGTGTGCACTGAATCTTCAACCCGCAAACTTCAAGTGACTTCAATTTCATTTGTTATCTGTATTGCGTACAACCCATCTCGTCGATGGAAGCTCAGAATATAGCCATGATTATCACGAAATAATAAGTAAATGGCACGAATATTCCCTATAATTTCTTAACTGCACATTTGGTCTTCTTTAAACACTTGACTAGATATATTTTTTTATTTATTAACCCAGCACAGTTATGAAAGTTTTTTTTGGAATCAATCAATTATCAATCCTAAATATTCTCAACCATACTGAGGACGTTGGGATGAAATTATTTAGTGGGTATCAATCCCAAATCCCGGCAAAGTTTTTTGTATCTTCAGATCCATAAACATAGGATATCTTCGGCGACATTGGGAAAAAATTCACCAAAGGTATAATAATTTCATAATATGGCTTACTGCCTTATTCAAGCTCAGAATATTCATCGCAACCCAACTACAGAGACCTCTTTCTCTCTCTGTCTCTCTTTAAATACGTTATGAAAGTTGAATCACAGAGCATTTCCCTGATTCTTATAAGATTGAGAGTGAGGGACGAGAAATTTTCAAAAAATTAATGACAAGGTATATAATTTAGTTCTTTAAACCGCATAGATATGAAATAAACCCAACAAAATACAATAAGAAACACAATAGGAATAATTATCACCCCTTATTTCATCTCCAAATTCATTTACTGCATGGGAAATGAACGTAAGTCACAGTATGCATAGATCTTTTTTCTTCCCTAATTCAAACCTCTTGATTGATCAAACCTTTTGATTGACATCACTCAAATGATTTGGTTAACATTTGCTATGAGCTAAACAACACAGTATTAAAAGCTGCTAAGCGAGTATTCTTTGTAAAGATAGTGAACACATGAGAGGAGGTCACATACTTTGTTAACATTCTTATTATCCAATTGTTTCGCACAATTTGACAACACTCACAGCTTCATTCAGTGTATCATTGTAATACCTAGATAGAGTACTCCTTGCCTGTTACCACCAGCAGCAATCAGTTAAGAAACTCATCAACGCTCTCTAAAAGGTTATTGTATAACATTGGTTCAGCTTAATGCTAGTGGCAATATTATCCAGAGTAAGATCGAATTCTGTGGGTTTGAAATGTATGCAGACCAAAACAATCTAAGAAGATTCTTCATTATATTATGATATTTGAGTTTGAACCACTACAAATGCGAATCATGTTAATAAGTATTTAAGTGGGTGTAAGGTATTTCTTCTAGCATAGGTACAGATACTGATGAGACTTTGGATGTTACTGCTGAAACCGCCTCAGACAAAACTAATTATTTAGCAATGAATTAATAATTAATTCGTTTTCTCAGACAATTACCTACCAGCCCATATATAATGGCTCAAGTATTTTATGAGAGGGAATATAGCATTGAAGCGCACAAAAGTATAATTATTATCAATAGCATATTTTATTAAATATGCCATGATTACAAAGGTGGGCTACTGTATCGTTAATCAGGTATTTTATTATACTAAACAAGGCTGAAACCATTTTATTTACCTTGACAGACACGAGTGCTTGTGTGAATCAACAAATAAGAAGCGCACGGTGGATCGTAAGAACTACAACAATTGGAATCGATGACAGCAAACTAAGACTATGTGGTCAGACACACAATAAAAATTGCAAATCAGATCAAACTCATTCAATTTGATGCAAAAACTTCATTGATTTAAACTGATGTTTAAAATATTGTGCGTGAAATTTCCTGCGCAATCCTCTCTGTCTCTTTTAAGTGCTTCATGAGAAGAAAACAACAGCAGAAGTAAAACCGACGCCAATTCACACAAAAAGCAATCGCCTGAGGATCAATTTTATGCCTGTACCTATTATTAAAAAGATGAGAAATTAACATCATCAAATGTAACTTTATGCCTTGGTCTCCCGTATTTCTGCTAACCTCACGAGTTAAGCTTCACAACTCCGATGTTAATAATAAACAATTTCTGTTTTTACCAACTTACAAATCGAGGATGGTGGAATCAATTATTAATTTTGTACGCAGTAAAATTTGACGATCCTCACTGGTTTATAAGCACTGTAACTTATGGGAAATACGAGGGTAGCCTTTTAAGTGTCGGGAATAGAACGTTCCTTATCACCTAGCAACTATAAATGGTGTTTATAAACAACTTTTTGAGTTGGTTAATGCCCATGCAAAGTTTCATTAAGATCGGCCTGATAGTTTTAAAACGGTGGCGTGTCAAAGTTCCCAAGTCGCTGTACGAGATGGAATTAAGTCATGAACAGTACCGCATGATAATTTTCTATAACTTTCGAACGAAGCCTCACCCAGCAAGAATGCGTCGCAGAACTTTTTGTTGTTTTTGGCGAAGAAGCAGCATCAAAGACAACCGTTTATCGCTGGTATGCAGAGTTTCAGCGAGGACGCTCTAGCCTCAGTGACGAACCGCGTAAAGGGCGAGCAAAAACCGCCGTCACTCAAGAAAACGTGGATGCTGTACGTAACATGATTCTGGAAGATCGTCATGTTACATATCGTGAGATTTAGGCATTATTGGACATCTCAGGGACCTCAGTTCAAAATATCTTACACGAAGAGTTAGGTGTTAAAAAATTGGTTTCCCGCTGGATACCGCACCTCCTCACAGAAGAACAGAAAGCAGCTCGAGTCAAATGGTGTCGAAATACTCTGCAACGATTCAACTCAGGAACATCAAAGCACGTTCACAACATCGTAAGTGGTGATGAATCATGGATCTACAGCTACAAGCCTGAATCAAAACGCCAATCTTAAGTATGGGTCTTCCAAAGTGAACTCAAACCGACAAAAGTTGTTCGCTCTCGCAGCGTTGCCAAGAAAATGGTCGCATCGTTCGTAGCCAAATCAGGGCATGTAGCAACGATTGCTCTTGAAAATCAAAGAACAGTTAATGCTCAATGGTATACGACCATTTGCTTGCCAGAAGTGATCGCCGAGCTTCGGAAAGATATCCCAAATCGACGCATTACGCTCCATCACGACAATGCAAGCTCACACACCGCTCGAGTCACAAAGTCGTTTTTGGAACAGCAAAACGTCGAAGTTCTTCAGAATCAAGAATATGCTACGAGGAAAGCGCTTCCAGACGTCTGAAGAAGCGGTCAATGCCTACAAAAGAGCCATTTTGACTACCCCTACTTCGGAATGGAATAAATGCTGTAACGACTGGTTCCATCGAATGCAGAAGTTCATTGACTATCGCGGAGAGTACTTTGAAAAACAATAAAAAAAATTGCGTTATTGTACCTCTTATAGTTTTCTTCATTCCCGACACTTAAAAGGCTACCCTCGTCCACGATTTAAACAAACTTTTGCCCGAGTTAAACGATCGCTTTCTTCATCCATCGCGCTTAAAAAAACGCTACACACACAGTACACAAGCACACCAGCAAAATATGTTACATCAGAACCACTGTAGCTTTAAGGAAATTGTGACATCAACAGTTAGTGAACACGAAAGTACGTTCATTATCGGGAATTCAATAAAAAACAAGAGTTTCAGAGCAAAATATTCTTCAAGACGTTTTTCTGGTGACAAACGAAAGGCATGCTATAACTAACTTAAACTGAACTTCTCACAAATAAACAAACATTTGCAAAACTCATAAGTAAATTTTCTTCACAGTCTTCGCATGAAAGAAAAGGATTATCCAAAGGAATTATTTTCGGGGAACATAAAAACGCTGCAGTCACGCAGAATTTCACTAATATCTCCCGCGATAAACTTCTATGGATTCCCTCCACTTTTGGTACGGACACCGTGCCATTATTGAGCATTCTGTACCTATTTCTTCCTACATGCTTCCTCGCCACTTTTTCTTCATTAAATTAACTTCAAAAACTTAAAACTGCTCATCATCTTACATATAATCATCAACATAATGCAGAGTAACAAACCTCTCACGGCTTTTTGGTCGGGGACACAGCCCGTGAGACGTAACCAAAGTCACAGAGAAACAGCAGACGCATTCACAAAATAGGGTGAGAATATTTCTCCTTATTAGAGAAATATTCTCACCCTATTTAGTCCGTATAGGATAACTATTCTCACCCGTTTCGTCGCGTGAAACGAATAGTATACAGTCCGGGATAAGCAGGAGAGTTTGGTCGGTTAGCGACCTAGTTACGAGAAATAGAATGAACACCCAGGTGTGCCAACATAAATTTTGATTCCTTTGTATGGCCACGAATGGCGGGACCGAGCTTGCCCACAGGCATAAACAAATGCCTGTACACATTGCCCACGAAATCACAAAATATTGGTACTGAGCACACACGCACGGAGACTTTAGCCGAAGGAGAGCTGCGTCGTGAGGAATGTGCTTGTGATGTTTGATGGAAGGAACCGTGCATATTGTTATTTGTTGCTAAGGAGGCAAATATGTAATTGTTTTTAGTTGTATTCACTTCCATGGGTGGAGTTGGATCTGTTTCCTTATTTATAATTGTTATTTGAGTAGAAACACGTCTCGAGAAGACGAGAGTCATTCCTGAAATAATAACAGAGGGATTGTTGTGTCGCTATATTAACTTTTAAAAGATAAAATCTCAGAGAAACTTTCGCGTTATCTTCCCCGTTGATGGAACTCAAACTGGTGTCCCCCTGGATGTAAACTCCGTTACTTTTACCGCCTTACCAGCCAGATCCATCAAGTTTCTGAGCCACGGCGTCGATCTCGTGTTGGAGCTAATACTCATGGGCAACTCCTGCCGTTGGTGTAGATTAAAATTCGCTTTCTATAAGGATGAACTTCTTGTAACACTTACTTTTCCAAGAGTTATCGAACAATTCATCGTCTCATAGAGGCATTAATGAGAGAAATTATACGAAGTCCTGAGGTAAGGTCGTTTCAGAAATGTCCCGTTCTGTAGCACGTGCATGTTCTTAGCTATAAAAAAATAAAATTCCGCTCACTGCAATAGTTTTTATAAACTCGCTAAAATATTGCCCTATGGTTCTGAAGTAGAGATGGGCGCCGCGCCGGTTACGACGCGCCGCCGGACATGCAAGGCACACCGCCGAGGAAAAAACTACGGCGCGCCGCCGCCGGTCATTTTAACGGCGGCGGCGCGGCGTGACTTTTTTAATAGCAAGTCCTACAGTCGACAAAGTACTGATTAAATTGCACAAGAAGATGCGTTTTGGATTGATTTCCGCTGTCACGCTAGGTCGTCTTGTCAACCTTTCCTCTCCCTATAAATTACATTTTGCTCGATTTTTTGGGATTAGAGCGGTTTTATGTCTACTGACGTGCGTTCGATCCTCAGGATAACATGTTTCGGTCAGGTTGTTTTAAACTGAGGGTAAGTTAAAAAGAATAAACAAACAAAATTTGTTTTCCACCTAAATATGTGAAATTAGGACGGTATCATGCGTTTATTTTTTGCCCAAATAAAATATCATCCTTCACATGTATTTAAACCTTAATAAGTCGAGAGGGCTACTGGCATGTCAGTGGTTGCGCGCGGTCTAATAAACTGTATTGACGAAAATTTGAAAAATAATTATTTTTAAAAACATTTTAAGTGCCATTTTACATTAAATCTGCATAAATTATCATTATAATACATTATTACTTTTTGTTCCTTAGTTTTTATATAAAAAACCTAGGATGTATATATTTGCTTGGCGGTGAAGTTGCGGTAGAATTATATTGAACTTTACGCAACATTTTATAGTTGAAAATTACAAGTAGAAAGCGCAAGTTTTTCACAATGTGAAACGCATTAAACCGGCGTCCCACGGTAATTTTTTTCTTAAATTTATTCATGAATTCCATATTCATGACTTGAGTTTCGTGAACTGTTGGACCCAATGACACAAAAGCAAGAAAACTTCATGAATTGGGCATTGATCGGCTGACGGCCGAGAAGAGAATTTTTTGTGCTCTCATCAATAGTGTATGTACAAAAAGAACACACAGAGAAGATATTTTTGCGGTACCTACAAGCTAGGGTTTAAGAATAGCACACGCCTATTGCTGCAATTACCCGAGAATTACTTTATAGCCATACGTAAAAACTAAAGGAATTGCAAGTGCTCACGATGTGCTTGCTCACGATGGAACACGTCAGAATCCCTATGTGGCAGTTCCCCAGCCCAGAGTCGCCGAAACCATCATCCCCGTAGACAAAGTTCGAAACTACAGATAAAAATAACGATCTGATAAGACTATCCATCACTGTGAAAGAAAATATTACAATTACTGAGTTTTTTTAACAAATGTTGTGACTTCGCCGAAAATTCGTTCACCAAAAAGTTCTCCGATGGAGAATCTAAACCACGATCCTTCACACGCAAGGCGAGCGCGCTCCTCACCACCAGACTACCGCTCTTTAAGTCAGATCCCAACTCATGGTGTGGCCTACTGACACTTTCCTCAGATTCAAGTTATTTTTACGCGTATTATTCTTTATATTATTCCTAATGGTCTTAGTAATACGCGAAAACCAGTATAATTTACTTGTATCCGGTCGAGCTTCATATTTTTGGAGGTAGTTCGTACAGATATCGTAAATTATAAAGCAATCAGGTGTAATCCTCTCACTCTGAAATTCTCTAAGTGAAGCGACGAATGTACTGAGCGAACAATTGAGGTTTTCTAAATATCAAGTACGGTACCAATTAATTATATTAATACATAAATCGTCAATCTATGTCAAAGTAACCTCAAATATGGTTATTTAGAAAATTCGAAGGGAGGGATTTCCTTCTCGCCGAGAAAAAATATTTTATCGTTAATGTTGACTATAATAAATCTCGCATAGCCTAGAAATCCCTTTTTTATTTCAAGCATAACGGCCAGAGTATGTCGAAAAGCGCAGTTCCAAACATCATCACAGGCGCAGTTCCAAAAATCAAACAATTACATATTTATTAAATATTTTTATAATATTCGAGGTGCGAGATACTGCGAGAACGTGATGGTGGTGGTCGAAGCACATGCACGCAGAAAAGTCAATCAATGACCAAGTTTCATGAAGAATTTACAGAGTTTCGTACTTACGTAAATTTACCGAATATTGTCGTGCTCATACACAGTGTAACTCTGAGAATATTAATGTATTCATGAATAAATTTACGAAAAAATTTACCGCAGGACACCGGCTTTAGAAGTAATTTATCATCCTCCCAACATTGTTGTTCTTTCTCATCGTCCTTTTCACTATCTCCAGCTTCAGCGAAACCAAGAAAAGTTGTGACGGAGTGCTCTCTGCAAATACATTTAGAAAATATTTGACCGAGTGTTCTGCTTTCCCCATTCTTTCTAATTAGCAAAGCACAAATCTTTCTGGGCCCATTTCCCCTCTGATTCTTCCCGGTGCAATACACTGAGTCATGCTGTTACCCTTTGCCAGTCACTCTCTTAGGCAGATTCGTCACGTATCATGTTTGCTGTCGGCAAAACACTAATAGAGACAGTATCGCGTCAACCAATAGGAAAATTGGCAATGTACAAAAATAATTAAAATGCATTCCGATTTTGCGGGAAAGATGAATGCATTTTTACGAGACGGTTCCATAAGTTACGAGATAAATTAACATTTTGACATTCGTACATTGAGTTACCACGTAGAACATATATAAAATCCTTCAAAGTATATATGGTTGTAAATGAGAGGGACAATGTATACAATAAGTAGCATAGCTGAAAACTTACTGGCTTCCACCACCAGTTAAATCCTCCGGAAAATTAGTAAATTAATCATTTACGTTATCTCAATATTTGTGAGAGATAAAAATAATAAATACGAACATTTATGATCTCAAACACTAACTGCAAAAGACTTCAAAATTGGTTCCTCTCATTCACGAAATGAGACTGATTGGATAGGAGCCGTTTAACTATGACAGACACTATAGGAATTGACGACTCGAGTTCTGCACAGAAGCTCTGAGAGCACTGTCTTGTGTAAACATCCCTCTCTCGTGTGTGCTTCATACGGGGAAGCATCGGCATGACTTTGAGTGCGCCTGTGGAAGATGTCAAAGAACACATTTCAAAGTATATGGTCGAAACCTTGTACGGCTCACATAAAACAAGCTTCGCATGGCGTTACTTTGGGAAGCAGTCCATGGAAAGGGACGAAGGTGCTAGACGCCACATATATTATATTAACTGAGGTTCTTGAAAGACCGCCGCGCCGTCGTCAATTCCCATGGCTGGCGACTGCGGCGCGCAAGTTCCTGTGCATCCCAAGCCCATGGATAGTCAGATGCCTGTGCTTGAAAAAAAATTTCTACAATCGGGCTAAGTACACTAACAAGTTAACCCACGGTAATTTTTATTTTCAATTGGAAATCATAATTTGAAAAAAATTTCTTTCCTCTACAATCAGGCTTCAGTCTTCCTAGGATTACTATTTGGCCACTAAATGCAAAGTTATCCTTTACATTTCCTTTAGTTCCCATGGAAACTTGGTATTTGTCCTTTATCATCAATTTTCAGAGCCTTATTTTGTCGATTTTACGAATTTCAACTATTGGTTGGATTATATTTATAGTCGTCGATAATTATGGTAATCAATGGAAAAAGGTCGGTTTATGGACGTTCATATTTTTTCCTAAAATCAACCCAAATATTTTCATTGTAATTTCAAAAGATATGATATTCCATCGCATCTTACTGTCGTCGCTAGTAGTATATGTAGTCTATATTGTCGGTACAAAGGAAATAACTTCAATTTAACAACTAATACTGCTGGTGACAGTTAGATTTTCAAATTCGAATTAAGGTCATTAGTACCATTTTTATTATTCCACTTGTGTTTCATCGGTATTTTTATGATCAAATTCGCTTACCATGGAAATACTGTTCCTCGTAGTTTTGTTTGCAACCAGCAAGGTAATGTCCTCATTCGTACATTTTTCTTGCCCAAAACATTGAAATGTTCAATCTTTATGAATTTCTGATGCATTGTTTATGTAAACCTGCTCGTTAGCAAGAAAGGGAGTTTGTTATAATGCATCGTGTAATTGTTTATCAGAACAGCTGTCTGCTGCAAGCCCAAAAATGGTCGCTGTCTGCGAGTTGTCGGAGCCTTTACTATCCATGGCCTTGTGTGCATCCCCGCCACCAGCACACCTATTGAACGGAGTTTCAATGTATGTGGGCTCGCCCCAAGCCAAGCCAAGAGAAGTAGACTTGAGCCGCAGCGCCTATATAAAATAGTTTTTATTCATGAAAACTATGACTTGTGTAAAGAGTTTGTGCATAGAGTGCAATGACACAATTATTTTTCTGTATGTATAGCCTGTAGCGTGCCTTTGTGACTGTGTGAAAAGTAAAATACTATCATATTTTGATCTGCTAAATTAACCCAATGACGACGCAGTACTTAAGATTGCCCCTTACATTTTTGACGGTTGTAATATGAGATTTTCCAGTTCTTCACTTTTTTCCTCGAAGTATACGAACAGGCGTTAACACGCCGCGCCAACTACGCCACGCCGCCGCCGCCGGCCTAATTTCCCCCCCACGCCGCCGCCGACCAAAATCAAGACGGCGCCCATCTCTATTCTGAAGGTGTTTTGTGCGTCCGGCGAGACACAAGTAGGTTACGATGCGTCTTAGTTGACCTCCCAGTTGACGAATTAAAACACGCATCCAGATTTTAAACCTGCTCGCTGCCGATTGGGGGAAGGTAATCACATGACCGAAGAATCCTAGGTAGTGGCTTTTGTTTAAATCGTACGGTAGTTAAGAAAGTGTTTACTTTTCATTTCATTCTGAGTCAACTAATTATATTATCTGGGATGGACTATAAAACCTCAAATATACGTCATTTTAAGGAGAAGTTCTTTCATAACTGTATTATCTGTGCCGAGGGAGGCTAGGAGGACTCCGCTAACTGCGTGATGTGAACACTCGAGCCGAAGGCGAAGATGGTTGAGGCCGACACAAACGCCCGACCTCCTTTGTTCTCTCCCGTGTTTACGGAGACGATTTCTCGCCACGTCTCAACGGTTTGCTCTTGAAGACATTTCCCTTTTCTTTCTTTATTTATGAATTCTGTCAATACCTCACGTATACTTGGAGCAAAATATGGTCATTTTTTGACCGACACGGGTTTTATTATTTCAAAAAATATTTTTTAACTGTACAATAAATTATGACCACGAATATATGACTTTAAAATATTACTATGCCAACTAAATATTTTGATGGCCACTGATTTATCAGATGGCAAATATTCTGAAATATTTCGAGCTTCGAAACCAAAATCTCGGAACTCTCCATTCTTCATCGCCTTTTCTAATAATCTAACAATAAACTTTTTAAAAAATGTAGTTCAGTTAATAAACAATTTTAATTTATTTCTATTTATTTATTTAAATACGGCAATACTTTCACTGGTATCAATTAAGTCGTTTCTAGGATAAGCAAACACGATGTATATTGAATTATACCGGGAGAAAACGCACCTCTTTGTTGTCTCTATTAAAAGGCAGAAAGGTGAACTTTTCATATATGGTGTGACAAAGAAAGCAAATATTTGCGTCCATCGATATTAATATTTGAACTTTGTGCTAATTGAAAAAATATTAGGTCTTTAAATTAAGTCGGAATACTCTGGACCTATAAATATCAACCGAAAGAATCTCACTCGAACCACTTAAGGCAGCTTGGGCGAATAATAATTTTACTTATAAATCAATGAATTTGATCTCATTTTAAAGAAAAACAATTCACCGATCCAATGACGCTAAAAATTCTACTCCTTATCACATTAATTTTGGAGATATTTGCCATAAAATACGAGCCCTTTTACATGGGAAATGGGACGTGAATGCACTTCAGAGAGACATTATTTTCAAAATGAGGTATTTCTAACACTTACATGTCGTAAAAAAATCAAGAGTTTGTATGTTTTCTAAACTATTTGTGAAAATAAATCGGTTTATCCCCGTAGTACATTCTTCGGGATCACAATAAACCTTCCGCTTTGATGGAGTTTCAAACGTACCGCGTGAAAAAAATGAGTCAAGTAAAGGATTTATTCAAATATTTTCATTCGATTACTTACAATTTCTGTCATATAAAACTATATTATTGCACCATTAATAATGCAATATTTAATTGATATGTCCTACAGCTGGTGAAATCACAACGTAGAATTCGAATATGGTCTCTATTATGATTAGGGAACTATCTCGCTCGAACCACTACAAGCGCGTCGTGACGCCTTTGACGTCGTGGTTGTGGCCTCTTTGCCGCCGCCACTGCCCTCTGCCGTGGGGCGCGCGCATTATAAGAACTCATCCACCCGGTTGACGGTTCTCCCTCTTCGCCAATGAACTCAGAGGA
Organism: Ceriagrion tenellum; assembly: GCA_963169105.1. Lineage (NCBI taxonomy): Eukaryota > Metazoa > Arthropoda > Insecta > Odonata > Coenagrionidae > Ceriagrion > Ceriagrion tenellum. The sequence goes on from OY720637.1 coordinate 146,353,033, forward strand.
CCGCGAAAATTCCGCGCCTCTAATGAGCGCTTTCGTTCGAGGAAAAAAATCGAACGGAAATGCGAATGGGATCGCGGCGTCCGAATGAACAACTCTGACTTGGAGACCGCTCTTGTGACTGCGAGTTTTTTTCCCCTTTTCCAGCTAATTGTGCGACGCGCAAAAATTAATGCTTTAAGCTAAAGAATGAATTTTTCGCTAATATTGCTGAATTTCCTCGAAAAACGGAGAATTTCCGTCATTTTACGTGATAATTTTTACCCGTCAGTAATATTTATCATTGTTTTAAAGGCAATTTATCCCAAAAAGAAGGAATCTTTAAAGCAGTATTTCTTCTTTAGAACTTTTTACACGATATTTATTTTTTTTTATTTATTTTATTTATCTTCACTACCCCGAATACAGCACAATGGGCCAATTTATATCGGGTGAATAACATTAACAACGGACGAGACACAAACACCCTTGTCCTGGGCAGGAAATATTTTACCCAGGCGGGACTCGAACCCGCGACCCTCGCACTGGCAGGCGAGGACTTTACCCCGCCGCCACCGGGGCCGATATTAAACTATCGATGTGTCTGATTGTTTGGTGTTTATTTTTTCTCGGAGGTTTGCTTTGAGCATTTTTTTATCAGTTTCATTTTCAAAGGGCTATTCTTCAGAAATGGTTAAAATGATTTTGAAAACGATACTTGCTGACAATTCGTATTAATTAACAAGACTCAACGCGCGTTGAACAAGCAATTCATGTTATATAATTCATGTCGTACTGGATGTTGAAGCAATTTTATTTACACCTCTTTTCCACCTGTAATCATCATTGGTATATATATCCGAGTGTATTACTTTCAAATAAAAATATTAGGTTGAAAAGGTGCGATTTCGCTGTTCATGCATTGGATTGGATTCCTTTTTTTCCCCCTTTTTGATCGGCCAGCGTGTGTTTGAAGTGACTTTCGGCCTTTTTTACGGCTAGACCACCTCCTTAGTGCCGTCCCCTTCGCTGCAGCCAAGCAGTTGAGTTTGTCTGCCACTTTATGCAATTAGGTCAAGCGCCCCCTCCACCCCATTCCTCAACCCCCAGCTATTCTCTCTCCTTCCACCCCCCTTCCGCTGTGGCTCAGGTATAAAGAGACCCTCCCGCAGCTGAGCTCCACCGCTGCGCTGCCTTTTCACGGTGTCTCGGGAGGGTGGCTGGTGGTTGGGATAAGTGCCTCGTCGGAAGGGGAGGAGGGAGAGGAAGGGGGACAGGAGAGGAGTCTTGCTGTTGAACGAGAGGTAGAGAAAGAAAACCAGGAGATTCTCGAGAAGAGGAAGGTTTCAGAGATTTCGCTGCGCCGCCGGTGCTCCACCTCGCGACGAAGGCGCGCACTACTCAGTGTCACCCCATGTGTATGTAAAGTCAAACCTCCCTTAACGGACACCTCCAAATAGCGGACACCTCCCATTAACGGACAGTTTTTAGGTCCTGGCAGCAGAAAATTGAACCTTATGGAACTAACACCTCCAAATAGCGGACACTCTTAATAACGGACGCGGACAGCAGAAAATGCATATTTTTGCCCCAATTACCTCCAATAACGGACACATCACGTGCTATCCTGTTAAAATTTCTCTTCCTCCAAACAAGAAAATGCCTTTTCTTGAAAGCCTATTGCTTACAAAGAACTTATCCAGGAAAAAAAACATCGAACAATTTGGGAGAAACACCTTGTTGGTCCACTGGTTGGTGCTCCTTCCTTTTTTATTGCCACGCATTCCTTACCGTGGGTGTTGTGGAATTATCAGTGTGGGGTTCTGCTGACTACCGAGGGAAGACGGTTGTGTGGGAAGAGATAGATTGAAAGGGAAGGAAGATACTCGGGAGCAGCAAAGCAAGATGAAGTCCTTAGGGTGATGTAGATAAGGAAGTTAGAGAAATGGAGGAGGCTAATTGGGGACCTCTCTACTTCTATTCCCAAGCTTTATGTGCCTACCAAGCGATTGCTTCAGTCCGGCAGGGATACGGAATTTGCGCAGAATTGACTTTGAATCATCTGTTTTGGTGACTGAGGCCCAACCTGGCACCTGGATACAAAAGACCTGCAAGCGGGCGCGAAAGACGGGCGGCTCTCGCCTGGGTGCGTGGGATAGTAAGGGAGAGAGACAGACCCGAATGCACATAACTGTAGAAGTACGCCGGACACGGGGGTCAAACGATAGAAAACAATGCAGATATTCTGCGCTATCCGGATATTGAAGGAAGGAAGGGGGATCATGAGCACTGGCACAGGCACTTACAAAGTAGGCGACTTTTGTACAAAGTAGCGAGAAGGTTGGAGTGTTAAAGGGAAGAGGAGGGGTATGTATGACTTTTAGCCCGCTAGGTTAGTCAGATTTCCGACACCATAGCCTCAGTGTCTCCTTTAAATTTCGCGAGGTGATAGGTGAACACCCAAGAATATGAAACTGCTTGGGCATCATCCTTCAAAAAGTATTTGCATTTCATGGCACCGAACAATGTCTGAAAAAAGGAAAAGGCTGTGTTTTCGTGAGAAAGTTGACATTATGCATGCGTCAGACGAAGAGATGTTAAGTGTTCGTGCATTTGCCAAGAAATTTGGCATCGGAAAGACGCAAGTAAGTGACATTCTCCAAAGCAAGGGGAGACTGTTGAAAGAATGGGCTGAGAACAACAGTGAAAACATCAAGAGACAGTTTCCAAAAACTGACGAGCTGGCAATTGATAGCCTCACTTACGAGTGGTTTTGTAGAGCACGTTCATTTAATATTCCAATATCTGGTCCATTAATCCAAGAGAAGGCAATCGAAATTTCGAAAGAAATGGGTGCCTCTGACATTAAGGGATCGAATGGCTGGCTTTAAAAATTTAGATTACGCCACAACATATCATTCAAAAGTGGGTGAGGAGAAGCAGCTTCCGTGAGAGAGAAAACTGTGCAAGAGCGGAGGTCCAAACTAAAGGATTTGTGTAAAAATGACAGTGAAAGAAACTTTCAACTGAGATGAGACCGGAGTTTTCTTTCGTGCATTACCGGGGAAAACCATGTGTTTGAAGAAAGAAAAGTGTTCAGGTGGAAAAGTTTCCAAAGAAAGTCACATTATAATTATGTGCAAATTTGATCAGCGAATTTGAAATGCCGCTGGTGATTGGAAAATCCTTCAGACCACGATGCTTTGAGAACATAAATGTAAAAAATCTTGGTTTTCACTGGTATGTGAACAAGAAGGCATGGATGACTCGTGACACCATGACTGACTGGATTACAGAGTTGGACCGGAAAATGGGCAGGGAGAAAAGAAAGGTTATTTTGTTTCTCGATAATGCTTCATCCCATTCGGACTTAAAGTTAGAAAATGTCAAATTACTTTTTTCCCTCTTAATATGACATCTTTTTGTCATCCTTTGGATCAAGGGACGATACAAAACTTCAAAATACTATGCAGAAAAAGGGTACTGAGGCATATTTAATCGAAAATTGAAGGAAAAAGTGAAGCAAATGAAATATCAGAAAGTATCACTTTTCTAGAAGCCATTCTATGGACTATTTCATCAGTGAATGAAGTTCATGGAGCAACTGTCCGTAATTGCTTCACTAAGGCAGGATTCATTTACGATGATGAAGACAGTAATTCTATGATAGAGAGCGGAAACTCTGACCAGGAAGAACTGGTAATGCTAATGAAAAATTTTGTGGGTGAAGTAGAAGAGGAATATGCTACAGTAGATGAGTGCTTATGCACAGAAGACCAATTCCTCAGTACAAACGAACTTATTTCTGAGGCATAAATGGGTTCTCGCGAAGGTTTATGCTAAAAGAGTATTGTTTCAGTATTTAGTTTTGTTTCCATATTTGTTTTAAATTTGCTTATGACAATAAAGATTTAAAAAATCATTACAAGGACAACAATTAACAATATTCTCACTACGAATGTTTATGCTAAAAGAGCATTGTTTCAATATATAGAAAATAAATAAATTGTTGAAAGGTATCAAAATTCGTACATTTTTTATTAAACGATGCAGTTACTACAGCACATACAAACTGCGTCGTAATTGTCCGGACAGCAGCCCCCTCTAAATAGCGGACGCCTCTGAACAGCGGACATTTTTTCCGGTCCCATACATGTCCGTTAGATGGAGGTTTGACTGTACTTCCATTCTGTTTTCCCATAGCGTCGAATCGTCGTGATCACCCCATGGGGCTGCGCCGTAACAAATGACTGCCATTGCAATTTGGCGCGTTAGAAGATTGCGTCTCGTGTCTTGTGACATCAGGAATAGTTTTGGGAAACAACACCTTAGGGTAGTCCGAGCGAGATAGGTCGCTAGTCATAATAGAGAACATTATCGAATTTTACATTTTAATTTCACCAGCTGTAGGACACATGAATTAAATACTGCATTATAAATGGCGCAGTAATATAGTATTATATGACTCGAATTGTAAGTGATTAAATGAATATCTAAATAAGTCGTTAACTTGACTCATTTTTTCGCGCGGTGCGTTTGAAACTCCTTCAAAACGGAAGGTTTTTTGTGATACCCAAGAACCTACTGCGGTGAAAATGTGATTAACTTTCATAAATAGTTGACAAAACATACATACTACACGCTGTTAGTTTTTTTACGACATCCAAGTGTTAGAAATTCCTCATTTTGTAAATAATGTCTCTCTGGAGTGCATGCACGTACCTTTCCCATGTAAAAGGGCTCGTATTTTTTGGCAGATAACTCTGAAAGTAATGTGGTAAGGGATTGAATTTTTTGTGTCATTATAAAGAGAAGATATGTTTCTTTAAAATGAGACCAAATTCATTGATTTCTATGTAAAATGATATTTGGCTCCAACTACCTTAATTGGCGTCAGCTGTTATCATTGTGGAACGATACTCCAGAAAGAGTCGCCTCGACGGGGAATCGAACCCGGGTCCCTCAATATCGTGTCGAGTAGTGGAGCCCGTCAAGCTACCGAGACGTCTCCTCCCCCTAGTGATCTTTATGCGGGCGTAAAAGGAACATGATGATCAAGACTGCCACACTTCTTTCAAGTTATCGGAGCATGGCACTGAAGGCTTGAGGCCACAGTTGGCGATGTTAAAGTCGGACACAACGAGATGCACTTCACTCTTTTTAACAAACTTGAGGAAAGCGTGATAAGGACTATGTTTTATCGTGAAATGCGCGAAGACGCGGACTTTGACGCTCTGTCATTGGACCTTAACAACGTTCAATCGTGGTGCCAGGAGTGGGAGGTTAGAACTAAATATTAGTAAATGCACCACAGTTCACTTCCTGCGATAGTCATCACAAAAATGCCATACCTATACTGTGGGTGGAGTAAACATAAAATCTTCAGATACAGTAGAATATCTTGGAATTACCTTGACTTCTGACATATCGTGGGGATTACACATAGAGAACATATGTGGCGCAGCATTAAAGAAACTAGGCTTTGATGCATATATAGGAAGGTCCTCGAATGTGAAAGTAAAAGAGAGATGCTACTTCACTGTGGTTAGGCCAGACCTAGAATATGCTGCGGGCATTTGGGACCCGAGTCGTATAGATTTAACCAAAAAATAAAATAAAATACAAAGGAAAGCAGCGCGCTTCATTAAAAACTGCTACGAGCGTTCATGTAGTGTCTCACAACTTTTAAAGGGATTAAGATGGGAGCCCCTAGAGACTCGGAGGCTACACGCTGGGCTTAGGTGGCTTGATAAATTCAGAACTGATATTACACACAAACTACACACTGTTGATTTTCTGACAAGATCTAAGTGTAGGAAATGCCTCATTATGAATATAAGGTCTCTCTGGAGTGCATACACGTGTCATTTCCTATGTAAAAGGGCTGATATGTTCTAGCAGACATCTTGGAAAGTAATGTGGTAAGGGGCTAAATTTTTGGTGTCAATGGAAGGGTGAGATATATTTCTTTAAAATGAGACCAAATTCATTGATTTCTAAGTAAATTGATATTTCGCTCAAACTACATTAAAATAAATTTCAGGGAGCCTTTCCATACGCTGGATGAGGCAGCCGTTTTATTGGAGTACAACATTCAAATCTGAGATGGATATTTTTTAGATGTATCACAGAAAATAGAAATAAAGATATCGTAGATAGAAGGCGGTAAGTGCATTCATTTTTATGTACACTGCAATGATGGCCATTTGTAATACTCATGAAGTCACCTCGCATTATTATTAAATTTCCGTATAGCGATATTCACTAAGTGCTAAGAAGTTAATTGTACATTAGTGTAATTAAATTTGGAGAGGAATTAAATATATCTGTGGACCGGACGATATTTAAAAAAGTGTATAATTACGTCCCGCGTGTAGTGCATACTACATTTTTTATCCACTGCGTTATGATTAATTGTAAGTAAAACCCATGTATGTTCATGGTAAAATCAGTACGACGTGTTTATTTACAAACTATCGACTGTATTTACATTTGAACTTCCGTATTTCATCACTAGGCGACACCGTTTTCCAAAAAGTTGTTTGTTTACGGAATTGTAGACAACAGTTTTTGGCGACGAGATAACAATAATATGTATTCATGATTGGGTACCTGACGCAACCGTTTGTACATGGTACGTAAAATCGTCGGAAAAACTTTAAGATTGTCAGCAGTTTTTTAATAAGTTAAATGTCATATTCCATATTCATCAAGTTCTCAGGTATTCTTACGTCTATCATTATAATCCTTAACATGCTGTTCGGGCATTCATAAGAAATAGGCTTCAGTTTTAACGTTAGGGTGTATAATGTATGAGCGATCTATGTTAGAATGTTACAGATATTGTTTTTTGAGTTATGAAACTATCAGTCAAACTTCTGTGCGATTATACGCTTTCGACCGATTTATTCCTCTCCGAGAAAATTGGGTAACGTTCCTCTAAAACTCCTCTGTTCCCCGAAATTCCCTAAGATTAAATTATCAGCAATCCCGGAGCCGGTTGAAGCTCAGGAATTAACCAATTACTAATCAAAATCAATACTCAATGCTTCCCTTGCTCATGTAATTGAATAGCTTTTCGTGAATTTTTCCTTTGTTCTCAATAGGAGCACTTTTATGATCCAATATTAAATTTTATTTGGCAGCAATTTAATAGAAGAATCAAAATGGCGGTCACTTTAACTTGAAAAGCGAGTTATAATCGATTAATCGATCAACTTCGATAATTTTTAAATATGAACGGAATCGGATATAATGATCGGCCGTGCGTGAAGTCAGCTCAGGTAAAACCAATTTTATTTTTAAGTTTAAATTTTTAAAAAATGTTTAGATTCCTTTCATTGTTTTCTTAATTTTCGTACCTATGTGAAAGGCAGTTAAATACTAAAAAAATGAAATCACGACTGTAACCAACGTTCGGCATTTTTTCTTTTTTTTTTATTAGCTTTTCCGGCGGGCAAAGTACTAAGAAGTTCACCATAAACGATATTATTCCATTAACTTAAAATTTATTGGTTCTTTGTGACTGGAGCCAGGTACGCAACTGCATATATCTATGTCTGAATGTTAAGTGTAACGATGACGGCATCTACGTATTTATGGCCTGACACTGGAACAAACGAAGCAGGAGTGAAGTAATGCACGCAGGAAGGAAGCAATGAAATAATTAGTGAATGCAGGACAGCGGCTCGTAACCGATGTTTAAATCGAACTAAAATGGCTGCTGCAGCCAGTTTAGTTCTATTCAAACATTCGAAATTGCTGTTATTTAAAAATGAATGGTTGGTCGAATTCAGCGGTGTCGCCGGATTGCTCTAATGGTGCTGTTGAAGAAGGCCGGTCGAGCATCATATGGCGCGGGAGAAGGTTTAGGGGAGTCAAGGGAACAACCACATCACTGCCACGTGGAAGGCAATGAGTAACTAATAACTGTTATCCACTTCAGGAAATAAAAACCTCGTATTCTTAGAGGACTCGATGACATCCCTCTCTATAAAATATTCCGGGATGGATGTATTCTTGCTCTCGGATCAAATAGCTCTTCATTCTATACAACATATACCAAGTTCCTTGAAGTACATCCCCCTGGAATAGTACATACCGGTGAGAGAGCAATATCACAGCCACGGAATAGGATATAGGAGGGCGATCGCCATAGTGAAATTTTGGGACGGGGGATCAGCAAGGAACAGATTTGAATTGAAAGAACAGACAGGAACAGAACAAGGCATTTGGCCGTGCTGTAGCTATAGTAATTATATCACCACTTTCTATGTACCAGACCAGCGGAAACGAAATTTTTACTCGTTAGAATCAGCATAAACCCTTGAAAAGTCCGAAAATGTCTACAAATGTAAATGCAGGAAGACGTAGCTATCGCAGGAATACATTTCCAAAACAAATGTGCCACGCCCACCCGAACGACACTGGCTCATAAGGTACATAATAGACACCAACGAAGCTAACATATCTCGGGTAAAAAATTAACATGGTGTAGTTTGTATGTTTCCTCGACTAAATTTGAAAATTAATCATATTGTCACCGCAATAGGTTTTTCGGTATAAAAAAACCTTCCGTTTTGAAGGAGTTTCAAACGCACCGCACGAAAAAATTAGTCAAGTTAAAGACTTATTTAGATATTTACATTTGATTACTTACTATTTCCGTCATATAAAACAATGTTACTGCGCCATCAATAATGTAATATTTAATTTATGTGTCCTACAGCTGGTGAAATTAAAACGTATAATTCGAATATGGTCTCTATTATGACTAGCGAACTATCTCGCTCGGACTACCTTAACTGAATAACACCTTACTACCAAACATACCAAAAATATATTTTAAATTTAAGACAGTATTAAAAATACAGCCTTGTTTTGTGGGACCTAAAAAGTGCTCGCCGCATTTTCTTCACTGATTCAGTGGTTCCATTAATTAGAGCCCTGCAAAGTTGACTATGAAATAATAGCCATTTACGATAATACGAACATTTCCCCCATATACTTCTCTTCTACGAGTACGCAACTTCTCATGCCTAATTGTCTCGGATTATCAGTGCGCAATTGCAGAAAAGTCAGTACGACAATTTGTCAACACTAATGTAATATCACAGCTCGACGCAATAACAACAAATTCTGAAACTTTTCAGATATTTGAAGTTTTGAGCTTATTTGTGAAATGCAAATTCAAGATCCCGTCAGAAATACATAGATGCAGCCTATATACTTTTTAGTGCACAATTACCCAGAGGTACTGATTTATTCCCGCTAATTTATACTAAAAAAACATAAAGGAAGTCGCATTAGCTATCGATAGTGGCAAATTCGTAAGCTAGACAACTGGGCTCATCGAGGCCTCGCCCTTCGTTTTATTTCATGCCAAATTAATACTTCAGTGGTGAATAACAACTGGAGCTTAAAGATAAGTACACGTTGCATACATACCCATTTTGCATTTGAGATTTACATGATATACTATTTATTCATTCTCTTTTTATTTTTGGGTCTCATTTAAAGCCTGAATCACACGATACTTAACCTTGTACAAGTCCGAGGATGCTAGCGAGTACTGGATTTCTAGTACGAAACCTAGCATGCTTGGAATCTTCCTAAGAGCTATCACACGATATTTGAACATGCACAAGGTCTCTTTAGTAGATCGTTGATCTGGTACAGTCGCGGAAGGAGTCATACGCCGCATTGCAAAGAGCAAAGGTGATTGGTCGGCGGCTACTAGATCATACTAGGAGCAAGTATCAAACTAGTACCGCACCAATTACGGAAGCGAGGATACCAGCTAGTATGCAAGCGATCATGCAGGATTTCCAGTATGCTTGGTCTGTATCACACGATACTTGACCTTCAACAAGTCCTAGTATGCTAGTTAGCATCCTCAGACTTGTACAAGGTCAAGTATCGTGTGATCCAGGCTTTAGCAATTTTTTCAAGAACTCATGATCTCTACATATATAATCTGCACTCTTGGTGAATAGATATTAGCTATTGATGGCAAGGCTGTCTTGGGTCATTCGAGTATGAATTGGAGCATTTATTGGTGAGGTCTGTCTCACGCCACAAAGGGATCAGAAGATCAAAGGAGAAGGAACACTCGAATCGTGGCACAAATCACACTCACCCTGGCTTTGGGCGTCTGCTTGAGTCCGATGGCCGGCTGACTCCGATTGCTCTGCGGAAGAGAAAAGAAATGTTTTCAGTTCGGTGTGCAAAACACGAGGGATTCTAAGGAGGGAATTCGAGAGGGAAAACTTGAGGGCAGCGGCAACTCTCAACCTTTGTTTGGCTTCCGTGTGGGACACAAGGGGCGCCAAAATCAGGAGAGCCCCAAAGCAAATGAAGCCATTGTGAAGAGAAAAGGGAATGGAAGAACTGAGGATTAAGAGGGGAGAGGCTTGAAGAAATGGGGAAAATGGGGAAAGCAATTACATGGAGCTAGGAGAATGGGCGGTTCGGAAACTTGGTCACTGCGGGCGGAGGGCGCGCGTACAACGAAGAGTCATTAAGAGATGCTTTATAGGAGAAGAGAGGGTGAGGAGGGAGAAGGACGAACGAACGAAGAATAGAATACTAAAAAGTTTATTTTCATAGGAACACTTGCTCCTATGGAGCAAGATTTTTCATCTAAAATTAAATTAACATATGAAAAAAATATAAACAATAGTGAAACAAAATACATTAACATAAATGAAGGCCTCAGTTTTACAAAAATATGGTACAATGCATTGGAGAGGGAAAATATTAAAATAGAAAGACCAGAGCAACTGAACAAATATTACAACTTACAACTTAAATAAAATAAAAGTTTTAGATTTTTATAAACCTCTGGGCATTTAACGATTTTCAACTATTTCTAATTTTAGTTTCCATGTGCACACATGCAAATCAACAGTTTCAACAATGTGTGCATAAACAAGATGTACAAATTAACAGTCACAACAATCTAAAAACAATTACAAATATCAACACAAACACTTACAATTGACAAAATATACAAATTGACAGTTTATTCAAACATAATAGTCCACTTACGATTTGTTTCAGTTAATTGAAAGCGGTACTTGTGCCTTCATGTAATAGTTACATATTCTACGCCTGAAGAGTTGGACGCGAAGGAATGGGGATTGGAGGGAAAAAGAGTCGGAGAAGGCAGAAAACAAGACCTTCAATTTTCAGTGTTTTCTCATTCATTTTGGAAACACTCTTGAAGAAAAACGTCAGCTTAGACCGACGCATTTTGGTATGAAGATTCTGGAAGACAATTTAACTCCCTCAATGCCAGCCTCGCGCGTGCAAAAAATACCAGGCATTTTTAAAAATGAAAACGTACTTCTATATGAAACTTCTTTGTGAAACCTTGCTAGGTCGCTCAATTCAGTTTACACACATAATTATTTGATCACGAGACACTCCATATAAATAGGGTAGTCTCTCAATCGGATCACAGTGTGATTATCCATGCGCGTCCCAAATAACCGGAATCAACTGTAAATCCATAAGAGACAGGATAAACAAACGGATTGAAATTACAAATTAACGTGCACCTGATTTACCATCATCATCATCAAGTAGCAACTGCAGTTTCCCGGGTGTAGTCTATCATCCTCTTCCATATGCTCCTATCTTGGTGTGTCTATTGATGTTGAACTTCCTCCCAAGAGCTCCCTCTCAGTTGGATGTCTTGTTCCAATCGGTCGATCCACTTCCTTCTTGGTCTGCCCACTCTTCTCTTCCCTGGCATTTTCTTTTCCAACCATGCCTTAGCTGTTCTGGTCTGTTCCACCCTAATCACATGACCATACCATCCCAGCCTGGATCTCCTGACTTTTTCAATTAATGATATTTTGCATCCAACCTGTTTTCTAATGTCTTTATTTTTCTGCCTGTCAAGACTTGTCTTTTGTACCATCGTCCTTAGGAATTTCATTTCGTTGGCTCGTATTCTGACGATGCCTCTACTTGATAATGCACATGTTACTAAGCTATATGATATTGATCGGAACGAAGTAACACATGGTCATTTTGGCAGCTCTTGGTGCTTTTTTGTCCCAAAGACTCCTTACTTGGTGGTAAAAACTTAATGTTTTATTCAATCTGTTAGTAATTTCCCAAGAATCTTATCCATCCTGTGAAATTAAACTACCTAGGTGAGGAAACTGTTACCAATATTTCATTTTCGAGTTTTAAAGTTATACTGTTTAAAGCTGTACTGTGCCAATAGTCAGCACCTTTGTCTTACTTTGACTGACTTTCAGGTGGAAGTTTTTGAAATTTTACCACCATCTGTTCAAACTTTCCTGGAATTTAGTTTCATTGCATCCCCAAAGTACTACATCATCTGCAAATGCCAGAGCATTGAAATCTGTACTCTTCTCACTTTTTATTTGCTTCAAACTTCATTCATTACAACCAAAAACAAAAGTGGAGAGAGTGCACTTCTTTGCTGTACTCCTCTCTTTGTCTCGAACCACTCAGAACTCTCCCCCTCTATTTTTACACTGCTTCCGCACCCAATGTACAACGTTTTTATTGTATTCATTAAGCTTTATGGTACTTTCCGTTTTTTTCTGACATTCCCATATCTTTCCTCTTGGGACACTATCATAAGCCTTCTCCAGATCAAAGAACACTAATTAAAATGGCTTATTTTTCTCCCAGTGTTTTTCAATCATTCTTCTGAGGGTAGAAATTAGGTCCACGGTTGACCTGTTTTCTCGAAAACCGTACTGTTCTTCTTCTAACAGATATCCTACTATCTTCCTAAGTCTCCGTACGATCACTTTCTCCATTAATTACCAACTGATTTTCCACCTGGTGTTTAAAAGAGGATTTATTATTATATACGATGGTATCTGCTAAAGGCTAAGAACAATCAAAAGGTAACGTATTAACGCAATGCACAAGGTAACACCTCCCAGTGCGGTAGGCGAGGGATGGTCAGGGAGAGACGAGTGTCGAAGCAAAGCAGTCAGAGGCAATGAGGGACTGGGAGGGAGGATTCCCAGTCAAGCGAAGTCGCGAAGGGTTGCACACGTCTCACTGCCACACACGAGTCTTCAAGGTCTCTCTCTCGCCTCGATTTCCGCCCCCGTGTGTGTGTGTGTGTGCGCGACTCTCTCGTATAATCTTTCGCTACTCTCCTCACACCCCAATCGCATTCCGAACTCCTTCCGCCTTTCCCCATTCGCTGCGTCCCCCCATCCCGTCATTTCTTAAAGCGTTATGTTAGTGACAGCCGAGGGGTGTCCTGGCTGACCGTTTCAGGCCTCATTTTCACTCCACCCGTATTTACGTATCACTCAACTACGGGCTAACTATTAAAGATGACGACTACGGGGTTTCTTTATTTGGTTCAGAAGATATCATTCCAAAATACTATGCAAAAGAAAACCTTATATCCCTCTGGGTTAGAGAGGAAACATACCTGAACTTTGGCTAACAAGCACTCACTTTCCCCCCCCCCCTCGCCCCGTTTTGCTCACCCCCTCCACCGCCTCAGAGCCAGGGGAAGGAGTACCGCTGGCCGGAAACAAATTGGTAACGGCACGGTTCGCCCCCATAGTGTCCGTAAATAGTTAGATTTTTAGCGAGCATGGGTCCACCGTATGTAAGATTGCGACCTCGAAAACAATTAATGATGGATGTACTTTACACAACGTATAGAAGAAAGATGCAGCCAGAGGTTGACCGTCTCCGATTTTCAAATTTCTGGCTGAGAAGTGAGTTTTTGTTAGCCAAAGTACAGGTAAGTTTCCCCACTAACCCAGAGGGATCAAAATTTTTCTTTTGCTTCGTCTTTTGAAATGATATCTTTTAAACCAAATAAAGAAACCCCGAAGTCGTTACCCTTAATAGTTATCCCGTAGTTGAGTGATACATAAACGCGGGTAGAGTGAGAAGGAGAGCGGAAACGGTCGGCCAGGGACTCCCCTCGGCCGTCACTACCATAACGCCCTAATGCGTTCCGAGCGATTTCTGTTAAAGCGCATATTTGCGAAACCGTTGCATACATCCGTGTACTTCGAAATAATATGCATAGATAAACGGGAAATAATTGCAAGTCATCTATTTGGTCCCTTGGTCTGTCGGTGTGCTATTAAACACGCTCGGCTTAAGGAATGGGAAGGTATGAAAAAGAACAGCGTATATTCAGTTCGAGACTTTACTCGTTCGAGATTCATAGCAGTGGTAAAATATAGGAAAATTGAAGTACGGCTTGCTCATCGATTATGCAATTCAGAGCCATTCTAACACGTAGCCTTTCAGAAAATGACCCATGTTCATAAACAATTCAATTTTATATTAACATATTATCCCATAAATGCAAAATAATTCGTTCCATATTTTTACAACGGTGGCCAACAAACATCATGACATCATGCCAAGTAAAATCTCGTATTTAACAGTGAGGTCTGCTTATATTTGCCGCAAACTCAAGTGAATACAAGGCTTCAATTAAGGAGAACATTTCAAAATACAATGCTTCCTTCATTTCATTTTACTGCATGGTTGGCTATTTATACCGTACACACAGGTTTCCTAAGTCGAAGTGTGGTCCAATATTTTGTTACAACTCACTTGAAAAGTTATCACAATGAGTAATTAATTAATCACGATCACCGCTCCAACCGCCCAGCATGGAATGACAGGGAGAATTCCCATTCAAGCGATGTCGCGAGGAACACAAGCTGTGTTGTCGTAAAATGGCTCGCGCGCCACTCGAGCCATCAAGGTCTCAGCCTCAATATCCACCCTTGTATCAACCTTCTCCCTCTCTCTCTCACATCTCATCCCACCCCCCTCGGCACCACTGAACCCATAACATCCCGTTTTGTCTTCAGGTCGTCCAAGCGAGATAGTTCCATAGTCATAATAGAGACCATATTCGAATTATACGCTTTAATTTCACCAGCTGTAGGACACATTAATTACATATTGCATTATTAATGGTGCACTTTTATAGTTTTATATGGTAGAAATTGTAAGTAATTAAATGAAAATATCTGAATCAGTCTTTAACTTGACTCATTTTTTTCGCGCGGTGCGTTTGAAACTCCTTCAAAATGGAAGGTTTTTGTGATACCCAAGAACCTACTGCGGTGACAATATGATTCATTTTCAAAAATAGTTGAGAAAACATACAAACTACACACTGTTAGTTTTTTTTCATCGAAGTGTTAGAAATACCTCATTTTGTAAATAATGTCTCTCTGGAGAGCATGCACGTACCATTTCCCATGTAAAAGGGCTGGTAGTATTTGGCAAATAACTCCGAAAGTAATGTAGTTAGGGGTTGAATTTTTGGTATCATTAGAAGGGTGAGATATTTTTATCTAAAATGATACCAACTTCATTGATTTCTGGGTAAAATGATACTTCGCTCAAACTGCCTTAATGTGTTTGGAGCGGTCAATCGTGAGCCATTGAGTTCACATTAAAGTACATCTGTTAATTTGGTAGGGCTCCCTATTCGTGTAGGAATAGAAATGGTGGGTGGGAATATAAATGTTAGTCACTCGGCATGATGCCGTGATATTTATTATTCACCATTCTAATAGTATGATACAGTAAGGTTCATTTATGATCTAAAAAAAGATGATCATATACCTCCTTATTTTACTAGATTAGAATGGCTTTAAGTCATAACAAGGAGGGAATACATGCTTGCCTCTTTTTTATATAAACTCTTCAAATGTAAACAGCCTGAATATATTTTGCAATTTGTCCAGCCTAAGGAGAAAAACCGAAATGTAGCAACCCGAATGTCACCAGACTTTTTAACTGTCCCTCTTCATCGAGCCACAGCATTCAATAAATCTTTTTCTGTTGTAGGGGCAAGGATATGGAGGACAGTACCTACTCCTGAATTAATCAAAAATCCGAATTCGCTGATGGCTTTCAAAAACAGATTGTTTAACAAAATGCTATTGTAGGAAAAAAATTATTTCGATTCACCTATACGCTTGTTTTTTTGCTTTCATTGTTGCCATAATTATTTCATTTATTGCTTGTACCCACTTTTTCTGTGTATATCTCTCTGTACTAGAGCTCAAAAATAAATGTATACTTTTTGTATGTTCTTAGTGGACCAAGTGGTCCAAGAACAATAAATATTTCTTTATCTTTATGATACGTATTATTTTGCATCGAAAATATGTGCACATAGAATGGAATGGCTAGGATATACTTGTCAAGTACAACGAGTATACGAATTCAAATAGCATTAAATTGCCAAGTAACCAAATTGGAAACATGCATTTTTTTAACTTCATCTGAACCTCTTATTATTAATAAGTGCCCGAACTTAAAGTTTCGCACGAATATGTAAAAAAATCAAAATCGCTCCGACCACCAGAGCTGCGTCCCCGCCCCGCGTGGTATGAAAGAGATGAAATGAACTGCGAAATGCCGGCGAGGTAAATAGTATCACGGTTTCCATGGCCGCGCGAATTAAGTGCGGTCCATCGGAATTCCCGCCAGGGGGGGCGACCGAAACGGACGAATGCCATGTTGCTCCCGAAAATAGTTCCTCCCTCCCCACCCCCGTCCTTTCTCTGCCGCACAGCCCTGCACACACAGCCCCGCCAGGAGGAACTAAATTACTCGAATTCCTCGACCCCGCCCCCTCCTGGACCGTATCCTTCCACCGACGACGAGACAGGGGAGCTAGTCCCTTATCCCTTCCGTTCCTCACTCCTTGAGAATGTCGGCGGCGGAGTGATACGCAATGATTAGGCCGGGCGAGCACGCACTGAAGAGAGCGTAAGTGGGAAGAGGGTAAGGGCAATTGAATATTCGGTACTCATCGGACGGACAAATCACCCACGGAGCAAAGCAAGCAAGGTTGCCTGAGACACTTGGCTCACCCTAAGTTCTCAATCGGGATGGAAGATACATTCTGGTATGTTGGAAGATATATTCTACGGTATATTCTGTTAGGGTGGAGCTTACCACAACTCTATACGATCCACCGCCTTTATACAAAAAAGAATAGTTAGAGTGATCTTAAAAAAGACTCGCTTTGACCGTTCCTTTCCTCTATTTTGTTGTCTTGGGTTGCTCCCTTTAAGACATTTATTGTTTATAAAGTTTTACGTTGTTTTTACCTAAGAAGTGGTAATACTGGTTTACTATTGTACAATCATTCTCCCTACATAGGGCACGTATTTCCTTGCCTAAGCCAAACATGACATTAATCAAACGATGTTTCTTGTATAAAGGACCAAAAGTGTATAATTTATTACCTGTTTATTTTTTTAATTCAAAAATTGTAAGCACAACAATGAAGAACACACGATCTTGGTTATTCACTAAAGAAGGTCTAGAGGACGAGCACGCTCACGAGTGACGCCAAATGGAACGATGTGCGCTCTGGCGTTGTTTTGTTACCTGCCGAATGGGAAAACATTTGCTGTGGGAGAAACAACAGTCGCGGCCTAATGTTTTACGTGAAGTTGTTGTATTTGTTTGCAATACTTATTTAAAAAACCAAAGCTTTTTATCTCAGAGTTTATAACTCCATAACATGTACGAGGGTTATTCCGAAAGTAAGGTCTGATTTCTTATAAAAAATAAACAATCACAGATTTTAAAAAAACATTACTTAATTCCTTACATATTTCTCTGTTTTTCTGCATGGTTTCCTATTTTGTTTAAGCATTTGTCATAACGTTCTACAACCTTTCGTATGCCGAAGTCATAGAAGTCTGCCGCTAGTGAGGATAACCAGTCTTCAGAAGCGCTTGAGAAACTCCTTTAGGCCCTTTAGCTAGGGGAACAAGTGAAAACCGCTCGGCGCCAAGTCTGGACTGTACGGTAGTTGGTTAATCTGCTCCCATCCAAAAGATCTGATCATATTTTGGGTTGGAATGGCAGAATAGTGTCTGGCATTGTCATGCAGACACAAAACTCCAGACGTCAGAAGGCCACGTCACTTATTCTGTATTGCACTTCGAAGTTTAATCAGGGTAGCGCAGTAAGCGGCTGCTTTTATTGTTATTCCTAGCTGCATAAACTCGACAAACAAGACTCCACGTGTATCCCAAAACAAGGTTGCCATAATCCTGCGCGTTAAGATTGTCTGCTTGGCTTTGACTTTGACTGGTGATGTCGGGTGACGCCATTCCATTGACTGACGCTTTAACTCTGGGGTCACGTGAGAAACCCACGTCCCGTCCCCTGTGAGTATATGGTCCGAGCGAATTGTTGGCGTTTTTGCAAAAATATCCGCTGCACTACATGCCGGCAGGGTGGCTAATGTTTCGCCATCGTCTTATTCGCTGTCTGCCGTGCGATCGAATGTGTTTCGTTGAACGCGTTCCTCCGATCTGCGCGGCGAAGTCAATTTCCTGAATGGATGGCTACCGGGACATGCACGAGTTCCATACGATTACTAATGACCAGTGGATACAGTTTTTAAATAGGAGACGTGGATTGAAAAATAAGAATCTGTTCAAGGCGGCGGTAAGTGCATTCCTTTTTATGTACACTGCAATGATGGCCATTGGGAATACTCATGAAGGCACCTCGCATTATTATTACATTTACGTATAGCGATATTCACGAAGTGCTAAGAAGTTAATTGTACAGTGGCGGAAAAAATTAACGCAAAATTTTTCGCGCGCCAGAATGCGGCATTTTTGGGAACTTCTAGGAGCTGTACACACTCCAAAGACTGGCAACACTGAGGAAAACATCGTCTACCGCAAATATTTGAAATCCGTAATGGAGCTCACATTTGTCGGACCCTAGAACTTAGTCATCAATCGCCTTATTTTTGAGCTTTCGTCTCATATCATTCGCACATTCAGTCACGGTGTATCGCTGTGTTTGCTTCAGCATGGTTATTACGTCGAATAATATCATTTATACTGAAATACTGATTATAAAAAATATTCACTATCCCACCCAATTCCCAAGGGATATATATTGTAGTCGACTTTCCGAGGACCTTTTTGAATGACGCGTACTGCGTCTGTTTCACCGAAATGATATAAATCGAGATTTATCAGCACCAAATGTCGATACAAAAAAGATTTAATTGAAATAAGTATAGTCTATGTGATGTAATTTGTCACGATTTTCCATTTGTAGATTGACTAAGTTCCTTTAACGGATATTTATTAAATTCAAAACGGATATTTATTAATGAATCGTTCTTGACCCAATATAAATATCGTCTTTAGTTCGTCAGAATGGGATTAAACTATGAAAACATACGTAAAATATAATTTCACGAAATAAAAATAAATGTGCTCGCATCGATACTGAATAATATAGGCATATTTTCCCGATATTTCTTTCATCTTATCACAGGAAGCTTGGTGACGAGCTGTCCAATGTTACGCTTTGTCTTGTAATGCAGAATATACGAATAAACATTCAGAAAAGTTTGCCCAAATTAGGTGTAGTGATGGATAACATATGTATGATTGCATAATATCTTATATGCTTAGCTATAAATTCACCGCACATATGAAATTAACAAAAAGCCTTTTAAAAGACTTCGGTTTGGAGTAGAGTATCATTAATGAAATACATTAATAGGTAACGTTAATGTTGTAGCTATCAGATGTATTTGGCTAGCTAAAGAGTGGTCCGTGTTCGATTTTTAATGAATGCAAATGAGCTTTTATATAAATTTTCTCATATTGCTAATATGAATGAATGTAATGTGTAGCAGCAATGACTGGCTGATAGTATGTAATTTTTTAAATACAAAAGAGATAAAATTTGCCGAATAAAAGTAATTTTACTTGACCAGAAATTGAATGAAAAACTCAAAAATGTCTCGACCAGGGGTGGGATCACGGTTTTTTTCTTCTTATGGTCATAATTGTCATCCAAATGGCAAGCCGCATTGGTAGGGCAATGCACAAGGTCCTGGGAGCGCACTCCACTGCTATGTAGTACTCAATCTTTCTTGATGACGATCACGTTTTCGAAATCATGAGCGTACTCCAACAATGTTAATATGAAGAACCATAATTGCGATTCAGGTTTGCAACCCAGTAACAACTACTGAGCTTTCTTATGTCAAGGCGAATTTATGATGATGTTTCGTATCCTTTCGGTGAATTTATTTGCGTCCGTATGCGTTACTGTGAACTAAGTTACCTTTAAAATGAGTGGTGGTATTGTCTACGAACGTTAAAAATAACTAAAGGATAGGAAAAAGCATACTACTCTCCCGGGAATACAAACAGAAAGAAGTAGTTCTCAGATTTCACCTCATCAGCCCAGAGCATTTCAAATCAAATGCCATTAGTTCCCATTATGCATGGGTTTGGAGGCCAGCCACCTTTAGTCTGAGTTAAAGCAACGAGCAATTTTGGAGGACTCTTGAGGATCCCTAGAGGTTTCCCCGTGTCGATACAAAGCTCCACCAATACTAATCCATTCAATATCGGAATGTATGAAGGGCGCATTATATTGATTTGGGAAATAGTATGCCTTTAATGAGAGCTTACTTTCCCCTTGTATTGCGGGAAATACCTTTTCTGCCATAGATAATGTTTCGGACGCCAGGCGTTTAACTTACAGGAAAGAAGTGGTATTTGACTTCTCTTACGCCATTAAAAGTATTCGACGGGGACTTCCAATTTTTTCGAAGCGCGACGAGCCTTTTCTTTCTGGTGCAGCAAGTATTTGAAACCTGTGCGTTATTCACAACAACAAACCACCCCGACCATCACCACCCGGAACTTGGCCAAGGTTTACTGATGACTACTTCATTGAGACGAGCGTCGATAGACGAACAAGCAGAGCGGACAGCGCAAGCCGATATATTTTTCAAAGTTTTAGCGGCCTCTCCCAAAATTCTTGGAGGAAAAAAAGATCTTATTAGCATTTAAGTATGCCTCATTTTTCTCCCAGGCGGAGGAATCGGATAGTAGGTTTGTAAAAGGCAAAAACATCTGTCGAAAAATTACCCGAAGAGGTGTTGCGCCGTCAACTTTCACCCACTGAACTTTTATTTGGTGTTTAAAAGTAAAACTCCATGACACAGAGACTTGGTTAGGAAATCGAGAATGGTGGGGGATGGATCGATTATAAGGCTAATAAACATCCACATTCTTTACATAAATATCAGCATATTTCTCAATGATCAATTGCTGCGATCATGTGCGCACATTACTCAAATTGAGAGAATTACGCATACATTTTAACCTTTTCCACTCGTTCTAAATAGAGCAGTATAGTGTCCCTTTTCAACATCCGTTAAAATAAATTACCACTAAAAGATGAAATTTATGATCCTGTAAAAACTCTGTTAATATCTTCATGTGGGGGCACTCACAACTTTTACTTCCATTGAAGCAATAATATTACGACACATTAGAAGAGGAATAGATTCTTTAGGAACGTAGCAATCGTATAATCTTTGATGGTGCACATTCCTAATTTGCACTCCATTGACTACTCTGCGGATTTATGAGGAGTATACAAATGACCATCGGGAAAATATCTAATCACTGCTTATTTGCCACATGAAAAAGATGATTTTTAGTATTTTATCACTTTCATTGGGGAAGATACTCGATGCATTTTTGTCGTAGTATTACTTACGCATGGGTAAAAAAATGCTCCTCATAAAATTTAACTCCGTCATTTTAGCAAATATTTTTCAATGCGAATATGTCAAAAGGTATTTAAGTGATTCATTAATCTACGTTATCCTTTAAGTATTATTCTCCATCTTATAAGTTGAACTGTTGAACTACACGCTTAATGCATTGCTCTTAGCAAACCTATAAAACAATGCTGGAAAAGCTACAAATACCGTTTTAAAGATATTTTGAAGAAAATTCCACCCTTCTTTGGTCTCTCACTCACATAAGTAATCGGTATTTACAAGTTCGGCAGATAGAACCAAACTCTAATTCCTAATAAAAATAATTGCCCTCTTTACTAAATCATTCCAAAGTAATTTAAAGGTGAATGTAGCACCAGGTAAGTTCACTAAATCGAGTAACTGACACAATCAGAGATCCGGTCTATTCCCTCCTTCATGAATAGCTTTTCATTGAGTGGTGAATTGCCGAATGAGTGGATATGAGCATCACACGACAGACAGGACGTAGAAATCAAGTGGGATCGAGTACCCGAGAATGAGAAGTAAACATCTCATTCGACGACCAAGGAGACCGCTGTGATTCTTTTGCAAAGTCCGAATATATGTAAAACTTACACACTCATGGTTGAGGTCAATGTCCATTCCCTGGGCCTTCCGCGGATTCCTGCGAAGTTTTGGTTGCAATAAAGTCACATCGCGTAGATTAATTATAAAGATACTAAAAGAGGCCACGCCAGGATTTGAACCCCAGGCATTCTTGGCCGCAGACGAACGCTCTCCCTCTAGGCTACTTCATCGATCAAGAGGAATCCGCGTCCAGTGGTTCTTACTACAAAACGAAAAAAGGGAATTCTAATGTTTCCTTTAAAAACTGGACCAAATAGAATGTTCTGGATATTTGAAAGTAGTTTTCATACATAAAATAATATTACGTTAGGAGGAATTTAGAAATTTAAGTGTTTGAGACGACCTGTATGAACAAGGGCGGAAACTTACGTAGGGTTTTAAGTTATTGGGAATACTTTTAAAGAAAAATTTTCCCCACATGGAAACCATTCTATTCAACCAGATTTCCCATTCTTTAACTTGAAATTCACAGGATATTACGCCAAAATGTTATTTGTAATGCATCATATTTATCGGAAGTAGTTTGAGGCCTATTAAAACGATGTTCATCCACAGCTCTTCCCTGCACGCGGAAATACGTTTTATAGTAAGTGAATTTGATCTGGAGAATAAAAAATTTTTATGTTCCAACAAATCATGCTTTCATCGTATTGCTTCTTAAGTTTCAATCAAGAAAATCTTTTTACACGGTCCAAAGCTCTAAAAAAATATGGTAATAATCTCTACATAATCAACTACGAATTTGGAACCTCGACTGAGTGCGGGTTGAAGCAAGGTCATCACGTTTATAGCTCCTAGACGATCTCGCGAACGTAAACTTTATTAGTATGACTATTTACATGACGCGTAAAATCGATATCTAATCATAGAGAGTTTGAATCTTCCCGGTTTCCATATCTTGTCTCATTGTTGTCAAGTTGTCGAAGGAAAAGCGATTTCAATTAGTTCCCGTGTACGCCGCATTCAGACGCCAAAGAGTTTTGCGTTAATTTTTTCCGCCACTGTACATTTGAGTAATTAAATTTGGAGAGGAATTAAATATATCTGTAGACCGGACGATATTAAAAAAGTGTATAATTACGTCCCGCGTGTAGTGCATACTACATTATTTATCCACTGCATTATGATTAATTGTAAGTAAAACCCATGTATATTCATGGTAAAACCAGTACGACGTGTTTATTTACAAACTATCGACTGTATTTACATTTGATATTCCGTCTTTCATCACTCGGCGGCACAACTTTCCAAAAATCGTTTGTTTACGGAATTCTAGACAACAGTTTTTGACGACGAGATAACAATCCATAGTAAATATTCATGGTCATAAGGCTGAGATAAATAGGACATTTCATTAAGTTTACCACTCATTTCGGAACAATCGTGCTCTGTAGGAACTGAAATTAGCCTGTGAGAGAAAGACATTCGAGCGTGTTATTCGACTGGTCTGTTCCCGACAGCGGAGGGCCGGTCGCCCGCAGACGAAGGACTCTTCGAAGGGTAGAGGGAAGGGCGGCGCTCGATCGGTCCAATGGACTCTAGTCTCTGGTGGTTGCTTGCTGCCGACACACTTTGCCTCATTGTCTCAAGGCGTTTGAACGAAATATCACGGCGAATAAAAGGCAAAGAGTTCACGGTCAGTCCAAGATAGTAGCACAGAGCCTTTAGTTAATAATCTACATCTACATACTACCCCGCGAGCCGCCGCATGGGCGTAAGGCAAGGGGTGTTAGGTCACCAGCCGTGTAAAGGTGTAAGTTTTTGGAGATGAAATGGAGACATGTATTATAGGAGTGTTATTAGTGGAGCTCAATTTTTATTGTGGTCGCTTTTTGTTCGCGGAAAGAAAGAGTTTTTGTACCTATCTGTTCTTATTTCATCGCACCTGTCAGACCTAGAGATGAAGTGAGGAGTCATGATCATATTCTCTATGTCGCTCTGAATAATATCAGTTCTGAATTTTTCAAGCAACCTAAGCCTAGGGTGTAGCCTCCGAATCTCTAGGGGCTCCCACCTTAATCCCTCTAACAGTTGTGTAACACTATATGTACGCGCGTAGCAGTATTTGACGAAGCCCGCTGCTTTTATTTGTTTTTTATTAATTTTTTGGTTAAATCTATTTGACCAGGGTCCCAAATGCTCGCAGCGTATTCGAGGTGTGGCCTAACTAGAGCGAATAATGCAGCCAATCAGTATACATTGCCCTTGCCGTATTACGGGAAGGGAATCAATTGACCGAACGATTCTTTGTTTGAACCGAACGATCGACAGAAAATCGTCCACTTTTCATTTCTTTCCGAGCCAAATCGGCGTATTTCAACACTGCCAATATCTTGGACGGACTCTGCCCTCACTACAGGGAGACCGGTCTCATCTTAATAAAAGATTAAAGATTTTCCCGGTGTAATATGTTTAAATATCTTTCTCGGGCTTTGCACAGGGAGGGGTGGTAGAATAGGTTGGTGTTGGAACAGTTAATAATTTTGGGCTAGGGGATAATAGACAGGCCGAAGTGATGTATGGAAGGGAGGGTGCTGGGTTCAAGCGTGCAATGGGATGAAAGTGGACGGGCTCTATGGAAAGACAATGAATAGAGAGGTAGGACTAATGCCAATAGGACGAATGAAATCCTTTACTTGCATGCAGAGTGGGAAAATTAGTATTGGTATTCTCTCTTCCATTAAAATCCCTATTTTCTGGAAGCTTACCTCGGGATTTGAATGGCTAAAAAGTTAAATTTGGAGAAGCTCCTTTTATTTCGGAATATGACTATCCTCTATTGATTTCTATGGCGATATCTTTTTTTCTGTATCAGTATGGGATAGAGACGAGTTATTGCATTGGAGCCCTCAAGACCCACGTTGTTGTGAAAAACGATGGTTGTAGGAAAACCCACGCAGGTCCGCAATGCTCGCTGCTTTCCCTATGAGATCTCCATCATCATAATTATCTAATACAGCCTCCAGCCGCCGGCCGGGTCTGCTTTGCTCACAGGCCACTCCGATATTTCCGGTCCTCCCGCCATTTTTCTCCGTGCTCCAATCCTCCTCCCGTTTCTCAATTCTCTCTTCCACTCCTTTCCGTTATCATTCCATCCGCATTCCATCCGATTAATGTCTCACTTTACTCCACCCCACCACTATCTTCGTCTCTGTCTTCCACGCGGTCTTCGTCCATTCTTCTGGTTTTCCAAGTCCTGCTTCTTTCAATGGTATATTCCTTCTCACTTTACATCTCGTGATCAGCCCATCTGACTCTCCTCGTTCTTTCTCATGTTTCTGTGACATTATCGGAAATTTTTACTTTGTCTTCCAATTGCTATTGGATACTCATTTGTTACCAATTTGGCCATCAGTTCTGACTGCAGACGCAGTAGTTCGACAGTCCACAGTTGGGTGGGACGGCAACATTTCCTTTACTGGTGTGGAAAGAATGCCGTGAAATTTAGCCTGTGAAAAAAATATCTTATCAGCATATTTGGCCCAAAGTTTTTAATTTTTACAAAGAAACCAAAATTTTCAATACTTTTTCAAGAAATTCTCTTCGTTGTGGAAAGTGCGTAAACCGACAGAAACACTGTAGATACGGTGTGGACGAATTTAAAACTAAAAGGCATCAAAATAACATGCATATTTAGTCTGCGCAGAAAGGCTATAAATACGATATTATTTTCCAAAAATATCTCTTTTTCACGATTAAAAAATAAGTTTATATAAGTTGTATTACATCTGGGAAAAAATAAAAAAAAACTCTAAATATGTTGTAGAGTAAATAAAACCTTAGAAAGACCAATAAAAATGCATCTTTAGCCTGCGCGAACGACTGAACAGTTTCATTATTGTATGAAATAAGGCTCCACAAATACCCTTCTCATTCGTATGTGACGCATGCTGTTAAAAGATTTCAGTCTTTTTTCGGCTCACTACATCTCTTTTCTGTTACATTTCACTACTTGTATTTTGCTACACGATATCAGCTTTTTTGCTATGACTGCATCAGTTGCAACTATTCGCTCGTAGATTAGAACTGCCTGGGACTGAATGAGAATGGGTTTGTCGATTCCCACCCGCCCCCTCACAACCAACTCTCAACCGAATGAACACGGTTCAATTATCCCTTGAATGGCTTTCTCGTTTCATATTTTGGTCGAATATCTCTGTCCAACAATCGGGATCGAATTTGCCTTTCGACTGTCTGTGTTTATTTGTGCGTGTTGGCAATTTAACAGGTACACCTTCTGACACAATGTCAGACACACCATTCAATAAAATCCTGTAGAGGTCTTCTTTTGAAACGCGCGCATCATTCCAGGGTGCACGTTGAACTCGAGATCGCGACGCATCTCATGGCGATGGTTGTTCAGCGAATGCCGTAAAGGGCTTGTATTATGAGAATCATAGATGAACGCTGTGGAGGACCACTTCAAGGAGTCGTGTGTCAGCCAGTAAAAACATTTTGAGACGTACACGTTTTTAATTGAATAAAGGAGGGTTTTTTTGCGTCCTACCGTAGCATTCATCAATGTCCGGATGGTGTCCCCATCTATGGAGAGGATAGGGCACTCATTTTCTCACACAATTGAATCGAGTCGATTTTCTGATCATCTCTTTGTTACCCAGCGAGAGGTAAATGCCGCACAAAACCGTTATTTGTCGTTGTAAGGAGTCTGTACACAGGCCAAAGGAGAAGGCCGCCTTTGGGTATTTTAATTCGATCTTCAGACTTAGGCACGGGGCGCGCTGGGTCGGATTCCTTTCTTACTCTCTCTTTCATACGGGTCTTCTCTCGACGAGAGATATTTGGAATTTGCTCGCCGGAGGGTTTGGGGGAGGTACACCCGGAAGGTAGGTAGGTAGGGGGTGAAAGGGAGAGGGAAACTTTATGGAATGGAAGGGATTGTTTCAGGGGGTCGCTTGGATGGACGACACGGGGGCAAATTCCCCCCCACCGCCCAATCTGGTCCACATTAAGCTCAAAGCGAGAGCTGTGCGATATTGAGATACATAGCACATCGCTTAGAGGGAGTTTGAGTGAGAGTTCATCCTGAGATAACAGGGGCCATGCTCGAATTTTATCCTAATTTTTAATCTGATGATATAGCAATGGAGTAAAGTTAGCAATAATAAATTCACAAAAAAATGTTCTTTTGGCCGATTTTCTCATTGGGTGACTAAAGACACATATTGCGGCGGAGACTTGACCTATTTTCTTCACACGGAGTGCCCTGGAAACGCCCTGTCAACCGAATTTACGATTGGAAAAAAATGTTAACGGTAATTTCCTGGGTCATGCCTTTTTCCTTTTTTAAATATATGTGTGATGTCGGCTGTTTTCCAGTATAGGGGTATCTGGCCTTCTGATCTTGCCAAATTTTATACCTAGGAATGGTGTATTCTGCAGCGCTAAATCTTTAAATACGCGTTCAGGCGTTCCTACTAAACCTGGGGCCTCGTTACTTAAAATCGAACGTAGTTATTTAGTTATTCCATCGCGTTGAATGATAAAGTCGAATCCTGACCCAAAATGCACTTTGCCTTTGTTCCTTTCTTCCATATCGCACCTAATCCCATCGACACACCTCAATCGCCTCTTATCTCTTTAAATCATCTCACATCGCAGTCCTCGATTCTGCACAGTACAACGCCACACTTAATAACCAGCCAGTGACCCTTAGTCTTGATATTCTCACACTAAGCCCCATCATTCGTTCAATCCCATTCGTGCGACTATTTTGTCCCTCTCGATCCTCAAAATCATCGAGACTCACCGTGACACTCAAACCCTGAACACCAACCGTCACTTTGCCTCGAATCCGAAAACAATCTCCATGTCGACACGGGCTTCGAATCTGCAGTATTCCGATTGCCAGGCCACCACTCAATCAAGTCGTATGCAGGATAAGTATATAAATTTCGTCTCGCGCCGTGGTTTCTCCTAATGAAAGGCATCAGATGGAATAAGGGGTCTATTTGCCATTTCTAGAAGAACATAGAGGAACGTAGTTTTGAAAAAATAATAAGGATCTGGAGTTTATACAAGGGGGAGCTCAACATTTACTTACCGAATGAATGTAGCTAAAATGTCATTCATGTTAAATTCATGTTCAGGTGAAAACTTGCCTTTCGCAAAATAAGAACTATAAATTCATTCTAACCCACGCTATTTTATCGCAAGTTGTTCTTATTTGTATCACAAGGAGTTAAATACTAACATGTGTGAAATGTGGCTAATGAATGAATTGATTACTAATGCAATGGTCAATTTCGCGAAAAATGGAGGCTAAGGAGTGAATTATCCAAACGAACCAAATGGTAATTATATGTGAGCAGCTGTTGGTCTTATTTTGTTGCTAATTAGTATATTACTGCCACAATTTGCATTAGAATTCATTCACTTGACGTAAATGGCACGGAAATCGGTTCGTAAAGATGTAAAACGTGCATATTAAACTATATTTGCGAAAAATCTGCATATTTTGAATACTTTAACGCAGCGACACAGAGGAACCTCGTCACTACTAACGACAAACAAGAATAAGGAATAATGGATTCGTTCGCTGCGTTCCTTCACACGTCCATTCGTCACACGCAGAGCTGGGCGACAAAAAAAACCGCTACTCGTCTTGCCAGTCAGGAACACGGTTCCCTTGCGGTAAGCGGATAAGTTTTTAGATTATTTCTTGGAAAAAAGGTGCTTACATCGAGTTACTGAGCAAGAAGTTTCCTGGGCCTGACTACAATATTGCATCCATAACTAATGATATCGACAAGCGAGACTTAGGTATTCTGGGATCTAATGTACTTACGCGCCAATCAGAGACCGTAATTCGTAATTTTGTCCCATCTTCGATGGATTACCAACCATTCGTAATCTCTCGCACACTTATATAGTGCACTTAAGGGAAGAAATAAGCCATGACAGGTTGACTGAGATTCAAACCCAAATCTCACCGTGGCCAATCACGTGGGTCAGATGCCTCATTTCAGAGGGTTCAATATGAATCGCTTGTAGGTATACATGGAAAACGCAGGTGTTGACAATTGGTAGATCTAGGCTGGGATCCCGATCTAATGTTTTATACCTGGGCAATGTCATCACTCTAGCATATCATACCATAACATAAGATACAAAAACTCATTCTTTTCACGCAGAAATACGGCATCATTATAAAGACTGAGCTCCACTCAAATACACCCATAATAAAATTCACATTTTCACCTCTTAAAGCCTAATCTATAACACTTTTACACGGCTGGGGTCCTAACACACCCTACCCATACGACGGCTCGCAGGGTAGAGCGTAATTGTACGAGGCGCATCCAGAAAGTAAGCTTCCCTATTTTTTTTAAAAGAAAACATAGTTACATGAAAAAATTTATTGGCAACAGGTACAGCAATGTTTCAGCTATTTTTCGACATAGCCACCGCCAGAATTGAGACACTTGTCGTATCGTGGGATCAACTTTTGCATTCCTGTGTCGTACAAGTCTGCCGCCTGTGAATGGACCCAGCGTGTGACAGTCGTCTTCAGCTCTTCGACGTTGTCAAAACGCTGACCGGAGGACAGGAATTTCTTGAGGCGCAAGAAAAGACGAAAATCGTTGGGAGCAAGATCAGGACTGCATGGTGGATGATGAAACAGCCCCCAGCCGATTTCCCGAAGAACAGTTGCTGTGCGTCGAGCCGTATGTGGACGAGCATGTCGTATGTGTATGCCGTATGTGGACGAGCACCACACAACGGCCAATTCAGACGTCACGGATGCTACGCTTATACTTTGTAAAATGTATATTTTTTTACAAATATTTTTTCACATCATCTTATCGTCAGAAATAGACTTAAAGGGATTCTTTTTGTAAGAATGGCAAGTTTGGTGGCCATATTTCAATTTCTAAAAGTACCATCAAATGTTATGACGTGTATCAATAATTATGATGTGCTACACTACACAATTCTGGACATGCTATTGAGGGTAAAGAGCAATAAACAAAAATACTGTACCATAAAAAAAAGATACCATCAAAAAAGTTAAAACTATTTCTGCTAGGAGTCAAGAAATAGAATTGATATAATATACAATTATTCCGAAAATTCTGACGTGGTTATGAAACGGATATTGCAAAATTTTCATCCGATACAAAAAGCACTAATCATCGTTTATATTATTACCCCATTAACCAATGTAAAAATTTTTACAAAGTAATCCATTGCTTTAATGTACATAACATTCGTGCTCTTCATACAAAAATTACACTTATTTTTTTCTGTTTCCTGGTTTCTCATCATTAAATCTGCCTGCCGACCTATTTAACCTGTCTTAAAGTAGGTAAGTCATTAAAGCCATATTTTAGTCATGCAAGGTCATTTTTTTTCAATTTATGAAATGAAAGATCCATCATTTAATTATTTCTAAACGAGATCAAAACGATCTTTCAATATTTACTTTTTTATTAAAATTCCTTTTTTTCTACAGATTGACTTAAATTCGCTGGCACTGCATTCCAGCGCTGGAGCAAAAGCACACGATGCGAGCGTTAAGCGATACGGACGTATTCGACAGACTCGTATAAGCGTCGAATCTTTTCAATATTTTCATTTTGTTTACCGAGCAAAAATGGTTGTATGTGTAAAGTATTTCAATCCATAGATCCTTAAAAAAGACCAACCCCAACGTTTGTGAACTGGTGAGGTTTTACTTCACATCGAACCGCCAAACTATTTCACAAAAATCTATCATAGGTAATTTAAATGTTTATTTAAAACCGCACTCAACACTGATAGAGGAAGGCTTTTTGCAGAGGATGATACATACATACCAATCCTACCGTTCCCTTCCGGGGTAGGCACAGTCACAGAGTTTCACTCAAAAATACATATTTATTTGTACATCTAACTCTGCTTCAATAATTTCCTCCATGCTGACCTATCCTTGCAAACCTCTTTTGCCTCATTTACCCCCATACACTGCTTCATACACGCCCTCCTATTTTTAAGACTCCTAATATTTCTCCTCCTAAGAATTTCCTCAACCACACCTTTCTCGGCCTACCTCTCCCTCTCGCACCATTCATTTCACTCTTATATATCTGTTTCGTTACTCGACTCTCATCCATTCTCTCAACATGGCCAAACCAACGAAGCACACTCCTTTCATATATGTCCATTACTGGAGCATCGAACCCACACGCATTTATTACCCATTCATTTCTGACCCTATTACATTCTACTTTTGCCGCAAACACTCCTCAGATAACTCATACCCACGGCGTTTAG
Source organism: Ceriagrion tenellum (assembly GCA_963169105.1). Lineage (NCBI taxonomy): Eukaryota > Metazoa > Arthropoda > Insecta > Odonata > Coenagrionidae > Ceriagrion > Ceriagrion tenellum. Next base: position 146,384,501 of record OY720637.1, read on the forward strand.
TCTACTCTTATGTCTATCCTGACATACCCATGTTTCACTACCACACAACAAAGTGGAGAGAAGCACACTTTTGTACACGGCGAAATTTCGCGTCCTTAGACAGAGTATGAAGAGGATCATAATACAAATAATTCACACTTTCAGGGCGGCATACATTTTCAGGAGTAATTAACACTAGTGGCATGTATCAAGACGAGCTGAATTATAGAGAATTTATAGAGCTGAACTAACCAACAGCTAAAGGCATAAAGGGCAGAAAACCATATTGATGAAGAAATGGAGGAATAGTGGAGAGAAACCCGGCATCGGCATATGAATGCTCTCACGGTTCTTCAGTATCACTCGCACTCCTCCATTGCATACAGGTCTCCGCAACAAAAACAAGTCCGCCGTCAATGCACTTATATTGGTGTATTCTAGTTGTAGCATTGCATAGGTTGCTCAACGTTTTTGTTGGTTTGGAAGTGCACTTGTATTCGAAATGGCGACTTGCACTGCAAATTTGGAGACTTCCTTGGGTGAGCTGTGGCTTCAAATACCCATTAACCACATTAATGACGGCCATGAGGAGGAAATGGTCGCCTGGACCCATATCGAAAGAGTTACGATTATATATCGAATTGAACGACCCTGGAGTGCTCTAAATGAAAGGGGATCCTGCCAAGCCGAGGGTATCACGAATTGACGGATTAGTGGAATACTACTCTTAAACTGCAACACACATTGCACCCAAGTATGAATTGGTGATATACTGTTAAACCTCCGCATTTTAAGGGATTCGAACTAGGATTCTTCAGGGTTGCTATCTAGCACAATAGTGACCAAAATAACTAATTCCCTGGTGAAGTTGGCGTGTTGACGTGTGAAAGCACTTTTGGACTCGGAAGCCGTGTCTCAAAAATGGGACCATTATAAGATAATTGCGAAGCAATGAAAAAACACCAATCCAGTAAAACATTAATGCAGTTATCCAGAGCAATATAATAAAAGCATGTGATACGAACTGATATAGAATTACCAAAATAGATCCTGCACGCTTAAGGCACGAAGTACATTTCTCGTAGACAGACCTATGACTGTCTGAGAGCTACGTTGTTCTTTCGCCACGAGGGAGTGCTTAGGGTCGAATAAAAAATGCGTTCCTTTAGCGTCCACACATTAGTCAAACGGAAAGAAAAAGCCGCCATAGGCAACCTATATATCCCTACCCGTTTCTTGGTGCGGTTTGGCACCACTATTAAAATGTGCAAACGAAATTCATGAGATATTTCGACCACAAAGTGGGCATTTCTATGATTTTTGAAGGCGCGGGGTAAATGAAGTGTGTTAACAGTAAAAGCAGGGAGGATAGGGTAAAACGTAAGTGGCTCATGAAAAATGTGGACTAGATGATTCAGTAATAGCCAGGTACGCGTTAGAGGAGCGTGCTTCGCCCATATGTCCTAAGTGACGGGAAAAATGGGAATGAAACACAGTTAAGACATGTGAGGGGTTTGAGTGAGGACAGTTCCAGCAATGAACGTGGACTGGGAGGATGAGAATAGAGAGAAGGAATATCTGGAGTCCTTGAGAACAAGAGGAGTCTGAAGGTATTAATGAATGTGTCATACGTGAAAGGGGTACACGAGATTGGGGCATTATGGAGGAAATTATTAATTTAACGCCAGTTTTCTAAGCATTCGGCACATCGAAAACTAAGCACAATTGGTTGAGTTTATCCTGAAAGAGAACTGCGCCATAGAGTAAGTACATGTAGAGTGGCAAAGAGATAGGGAGATTCGGATATGAGTTTTTAAATAATACTTTGGCCGATAGATGGAACAGGTGTATCGAAGTTGCACGACAAGCCATAACTAATGAGCTTTGGCACACGGCCACTTCATTTAGTGTCGCTTAACTCACATGATGTTCTTACGATGATTTCGGTGCCTGGATATTTATTAATCGACGCACAGCAACGGAAACAAATCTTATTGAGTCGCAGAGACCAAATAAAACATGTATTAATGAGCCTTCAATGAGCATCGTCTATAATGAATCGAATTCACGTCAATATGATAAGACACGCGATTACCAAACACGGAGTCAACTGTTTACCGATGTATCATAGGAACGACAAAACAATTGATACTCGATTAAAAGCACGCCACAGTCATGGTAAATCCACCTCTGTATGCTGATGCAAAAATCACCGAGTACCACTAGTGGTCTTCTCCGTAAGCCAAATTTCTTCCTTCCCTAAGGTGGTGCCACCTGATAAATTCTTCCCAAAGCTCTCCAAAATGTATTTCCAGTGTTTAGCATTGCTTTGCTACTCTATATATACTTATTCTACGGTACTACCAAATGTTATTTCTAATTCACATCTCCTAATTCAAAAATTAGTTTCGTCCACCACCATCAGGTCTTTTCCAAGGCAGCTCCACCAAGGACAGCAAACTCATAGTTGTCTTCAATATGCGCTTTATTTCTTCATTCAACGCACGATATTTTCCCACACGTCTCGAATACGTGAGTGCGGGGAAAAGTTTGGATTAAGTGCGATCTGCTCTTTCCTCCTCGTGACCTGGAAATATTTCCGCGAGAGTATGAAGAGAGAGAGAAAGAGAGAGAGAGAGAGATCGGGCATTCAGAGGAAGAGAGTGAGTGAGAGAAAAACATTCGTCCTCGGGAGGTCCCTTCTTCCGTCCGATAGGAACATCCAACGCACAGACACACACACAAACCAACTTTCACTTTCGACTGTCGCGAGAGGACTTCACCCGGTCTCCATGGCGACGGCCGACCCGTCGCAACCCCTCCCGTTTGAAACGGGGAGGGGGAAGGGTTAATGGAGAAGGGGGTTGGTGGTTGGGGGTGGAGGACGGCGCATTCGAGAGGAGGGGGCAAAAGATGCGCCACTTCCACATTCAAAACCGAACACCTTTTTCACACGCTATCTCTAAAAAATCTCCTCACGCATCGCCCTCGGCCGGAAAATCGTTCGACGCGCATCCTTCGACATTCATTTCGACCAATCGGAGAGAGAGAGAGAGAGAACCAAGACATCTGAAAACCTCAAATCCAAAAATAAAATCAACCCTTAAGGTAGTTTGACAGAAATATCATTTTACTTAAAAATCAATGAATTTGAAAGAAAGAAAGAAAAACATTTATTGTTCAGGAAAAAAATCCGTAAGAACAAAAAATAATAATAGTGGATGGAGTTTTCAGGCGAAATAATTATTACAAAAACATTGATAACATCTATCACAGTACAAAAACCTTTGTGTTCAATACTTAAACAATAACAAAAATGTACAATAACAAAGAAACCATAATAACATGAAAACAAATTTGACAAAAAAAGAAAGTAAATTATGTTATACCCGGGAAAGTAAGTAATCATGGTATTTCATTTTAATTGTTTTAACAGATGTGCAGTTTTTAATTTGGTCTCTTTTTAACGAGAAATATCTCACTCTTCTAATGACTCCAACGATTTAACCCCTTGCCACATTACTTTTGGAGATATTTGCCAAAAATATACCAGCCCTTTTACATGGGAAATGGTACGTGTATTCACTCCAGAGAAACATTATTTACAAAATGAGGAATTTCTAACACCTGGATGTCATAAAAAAACTAACAGCGTGAATTTGATATGTTTTCTCAGCTATATTTGAAAATTAATCATATTGTCACCGCAGTAGGTTCTGGGGTATCACAAAAAACCTTCCGTTTTGAAGGACTTTCAAACGCACCGCGCGAAAAAATGAGACGAGCTAAAGACTTACATAGATATTTTCATTTAATTACTTAAGATTTCTGTCATATAAAACTATATTATTGCTCCATTAATGATGCAATATTTAATTGATAAGCCCTACAGCTGGTGAAATTAAAAAGTATAGTTCGAATATGGTCTCCATTATGATTAGGGAACTATCTCGCTCGGACTACCTTGGTAGCGAGTTGAGCGAGATTTCTCCCTTGTCATAATAGAGAACGTTGACGAATACTAGACGGGGGAAAAGTAAAGCTGTTTTTTTTTAATTTTGGTGGCGAATCAAATCATCATAAAAAAGTTCGCTTACGAATCGAATTCGAATCTAAATAACATGCAAAAGCTTTAGCCCAGTTAAAGTAATAAAGGTTTTCACAATATTTTAGGGCCTTACATTAGCTTATACATCTAAATGGTGGCACAAATAATAGCACAGAATAACATGTGGACGTTTAAATTTTCGTTTCGCGTGAGGAAAACATCGTCTAAACGGACGGCGAACCATTTTTGGAATGAGCGCTATGTTTGAATGCATGCAACCATTCGATGACGAATCTATCAGATTCGAATATTTCGAACCATGCGGTTTCGAAGCATCCCGATTCGCAGGCGAATCGAATCGAATCAATCCTCAATCGAGTCGATTTGAATCGATTTCGAAGCACTCGCATAGCTCTAGGGAAGAGCCTTCAAATCGGTAGGCTTTTTTGCGATCCTAACAAATCTCCGCGGTGAGTTATTGATTTAATTATTTTTAAATGTAGTTAATGAAGGGATAAAGTTCCCACAGTTAAATTTTTGACGACATCTAGTTTAAGTAATTTTTGATTTTTTTAAGTAAATTCTCTCTAGAGAAGATACCCGTACAGTTTCCCATGCAACATTTCCGATATTCCGATTGTCAATATCTCGGACAGTTGAGCGGTAAGCGGCAGATATCTTGGCAATGAGGCAATTCTTTCTAATAGAGCGATGTAAGACTGATATAAGGCATGTTGATAACATATTTATGATGATACCCAATTCATCAACTTTTAAGCGTTCTATCTCGCTCATAAAAACTCAATAAGGCAACAAAATAGGCCTCGAAATCCACGAAAAGAGATAGGGACTAGCCGTCATTAAAAATCACAAGATGAACAATGGTTACATGATTTCGGCATGGCATTGAAATTAGCCTGCAAGTCGGTTCAAATATTCGCGTCAATAGGCTCAAGGGTCAACATCCAAAAACATAGGAAAAGGACACATTAAAATTGGGCTCGATAAGAAAATGAAGGGGTAATCTTTGTTTTTTTTTGTTTTCCCTGTATATATGTATGTAGATATATAAAACCAATATTAATCATTTTGGTTTTTTTTGGATGAGAAGGGTTATTTTTTTCAAACTCATCGTTACGCTCTTTCTAGTGAGAGCATCGGCAGAATTCTGAAGAATTCAGTTATGTTTGCATTTTCTGTCTGCTGAACGACTGACCATAGTCGATAAGGATTTCCATTTATTTAGATTGATTTTTATTTCTTTTATCTAATGAAGAGAAGACTAAGTATATGATTATGTCCAAACAGGAGGTTAGGAGAGTGGCAGGGAATCTGACAGTATGGGAGAAGAAGTTTGAAGGAGTTTCCTGCTTCAGATATCTAGGGGTAATGGCATATAATGATAATGAGATAAGCAGAGAAACAAAGGAAAAAATACAGGCGGGAAATCGAGCGTATTTTGCAAACAAACAATTGTTCAAGGACCAACTCATTACAAGAAATACAAAGATGAAAATATATAAGACGTTGGTCCGACCAGTGGTCACCTACGGTTCAGAGACATGGACCATGAAGAGATCAGATGAAATTGCCCTAAGAGTATTTGAGTGACAAATATTAAGGAAGATATATGGACCTGTAACGGAAAATGATGAATGGAGAATACGGTATAATGCAGAGCTGGATCAATTAATTGAAGGCCAAGACATTGTTAGATATGTGAAAGCTCGGAAAATAGAGTGGCTGGGTCATATGGAGAGAGGATGGCGGAAGAAAGGATGCCCAAAAAGAATAATGAGGGAAAAGTTCGACCACACCAGAAGGAAAGGCAGACCAAGAATCCGATGGATAGATGACGTCACTACAAACCTGCAGATAATGAGCAGCAAGGGATGGAGGAGTAGGGTAAAAGGTAAGGGAGACTGGAGGCTAATTGTGGAGGCGGAGGGTGCCAAGGCCCACCCAAGGGCTGTAGCGCTATGAAGATAGAGAGAGAGAGAAGAGGATGAGAAAGTCTCCGATCGAAACGTCAGGCACCGTGGAAGGCCAGGCTGTGAGAGAAGCCCGAGAGCCGTTCACATGCGAGAGGATAGATCGATTGCTTTCAGTTTCAACTGTGGCGACTTTGTTTAGGAGACGGTAGGAGGCGTCTTCAGGTCGAATATTACAGACGTATTAGTACAGGTCAGGCTGAAGAGTACAAGGATATAGGGATGACATTATCCGGATGGAAACGAAGCTACTAAAGTGGTGATGGTGATGATATCACATCATGCCTTGAGCCTGCGAACGCCCGTGATTGGTTGCAACCCGCAACGCGTTCGTAAGCTGCGGGAAGCATTTCAGACACATTTAGGCGCCGTACCCTTTTCGACTATGCTCTTTATTAGTCATCCATTAATAATGGATAAAATTAAACTTTTCGGCTTGAAAGCCAACTTCCTCGCCTGTCGACTGCCCGGAACATAAAGAGACCCACCCGTCTCGTCCCTGACCTCACTTCTTCTCACGGAACGTCATGTGGCGGACAATCAGCGCCGCCTTTTCCTTTGCACCGCACAACTGACGAGTGACTTCGTTTAGCCTCGCGCGCGCGCTTTTAAATCACCAAAAGGGGGCGGTGGGTGGGTATTGGGGATGCGCACTCGCATTGGTCGCCTTCTTGCAAAGAAAACTATACCTTACCCTTACCTCCTTGGCCATTAAAACCTCAGCAGGTTTGTGGCCTCGTCAACAGTGTGCATCCATTCTTCCCTGTTCTCCGCTTCCTGTGGTGTCCTCCCCCCATTCTCGCTAGGTCCCTCCTAAGCTGGTCTTGCCATCTCAAACAAACTTGGTCTCCCAAGTGGACGTCGTCCATGCGGCTGCCCCTCACACACCACTGCTTTTATAAGCAACTCTTGGCTCCTCCACACGTGCCCTGCCCACCTTAGTCTTTTGCTTTTTATTAGAGCCACTACATCTGGAAACTTATACAGCATTCTTAGTTCTCTATTTTTCCTAATCCTCCACACTCCATTGTCATTTATTGGGTCGCATATTTTCCTAAGCACTCTATTTTTGAACACTATCAGCTTCTTTTCAATGTCTTTACTGAAGGCCCATGTCTCAGATGCATACAGTAAAACAGCAAACTATGCTGACCATTAAACCAAACAGTACAAAAAAGAAAGCACTCGTTGAAAAAAATATAACGATAAGGGAAATAAAACGCGAGAGAGTTCCGAAATAAGAAATAATAAAAAATAAACGACCGAATCCACGGAACATAAAATGCAGAAGTAGAGCGCTGCCGTGACAATTCCTATGAAACATTTGAGAAGTTTCACTTCCGTTGTATACCCCAGAGCAGGCAGACTTTCCCTCATTTCCACGTTATTTTTATTTAAGTTAGTCCGAACGAGATAGTTCCCTAGTCATAATAGAGACCATATTCGAATTATATGTTTTAATGTCACCAGCTATAGGACATATCAATTAAATATTTCATTATTAATGGTGCAATTATATAGTTTTCTATAACAGAAATTGTTAGTAAATAAATGAAAATATCTAAATTAGTCTTTAACTTGACTCATTTTTTTCGCGCGGTGCGTTTGAAACTCCTTCAAAACGGGAGGCTTTTTTGTCATACCCAAGAACCTACTGCGGTGACAATGTTTAATTTTCAAAATAGTTGAGAAAGCATACAAACTACACACATTTAGCTTTTTTACGACATCCAAGTGTTATAAATACCTCATTTTGTAAATAATGCCTCTCTGGAGTGCATACACGTACCATTTACCACGTATAAGGGCCGATATATTTTGGTAAATATCTCCAAAAGTAATGTGGTAAGGGGTTGAATTTTGTGGTGTCATTGGATAGGTGAGATGTTTTTCTTTAAAATGAGATCAAATTTATTGATTTCTAAGTAACATGATATTTCGCTCAAACTACCATAACCTTTCCAGCACTGAGTGTCAATGTGATTCTAGCGGAAAAAATGCAGTTTTTCCCGTCATCCACCTCATAGTTTCCGTTAATTTCCACGTATCGTTCCATGGTGCATGTCTTTCCTTTGCTTCTAGGACGCCTGCCACGTGGCAACGAAATGTTTCCCATCACAACGCATCATTTTCCAGCCTCGCACGTAGTTCCTCAGAATTGACCTTGAACTCCTTCGATATTCCACTCTTATCGAGTTGAAAAGAATCTGAGTTCCATATCTCACAACAGAGTCGTGATTCAAGGTGCTCTAAACTAAGATGCCGTCAAAGCTATGGCTTTCTCAGAAATGTCCTCAAATCCCCTTTTGCCCCTAAATTCAGGGAAAAAAATGTCCCCGAACTCCCCGATCCGAGAAATAGTTTTGTTTTTCTATTGTGCTCCAGGACTTTTGAATCACGATCAAGGATGGAGATCTGTATTCAGCCAAACTTTAGCCCTCTCAGAGTCACGAAGTAAGCCAACCAAGATGGGGTAGCGACATTATCATAAACCCCTTGATTAAATTTTATATTCTTAAGATCTTTCGTTTCAAACAAAATTTTACTCACTTCACCACCTAGGTATAATGGTTCCCTCGTCTTTTTACTTTTAATCAGGATATTACCTATATAGATGCGAGAAAAAATTGTTTGCCTTTAGCCTTAAGGCAACTAAGTGCCTTTGTTTAACTACCGATTACTGAAGCCAGTTACAGAATGATCTGTGGCCCATCTAATCTTATTCAACGCAGCAGTAAAATGATTGATAAGGGAACTGTAATGATTCATTATCATCACGATTCATTACGTAAATATTCACATTAATGATAAGGGAACTGTAATCATTCGAACTACAGCTGGAAAATTAAAACTGCTGCCCTCCCAGAGCGATATACCCAGTAAAATAAAAGCTTTTAGTGTATACACATGCGATACCTTTATTGAAAATCGATGCAAATACAACCAATGGTGAACGCAAATACCATCGTTCTTTTCTCATCTGAGCGCACATCGGCTCCGCACCCGATCTGTTTCGACTTGCACGACCCCAGCACTGCAGGGCGTGCATACGAATACGAAAGGCACGCCGTCGTGGTGTTGCGATGATGCGCGCTTTTAGGTATTTAGAGCGAGATATTTCCCTTGTCATATAAGAATAGAATAGAATTTATTTCAAGAACCTAGTCCTTCGGACTCTAGGTTCAACATGATTACATTTTAAGATATAAACACACTCTCTCTCCCGGTTACTTTTTTATGAATAACAGAGAAAAAAATACAAAAATTTGAGAACATTAATCCTGTGGGTGAAATTCTCTCGGGATTCACACCGGGTTAAATATTTGGCTGCTGCCAACGTTTCGACGGATATCACTTCCATTGTCATCAGGGTAGTGATGCCAGGGCCGCCTGCGTTCTCCCGTATATAGGGTCTTGGACAACTTTCCGTCAGAATGGATATTCGGAGAGAGAGATTTCCTTGGCCTTCAAAAAAGCATCCTGAGAAATCCCGCATTTTTAGTTCTCTCGTTCCGGAAGCGACTACACAAGAAAAACCCATAGCCAGAGCTTCTGTTCCAATTATTGCTACTGTCGCGGGGAAAATATCAAGGATTTTGAATAAACATAACATCCAGGTTATTCATAAACCACCAAAAAAATTAAGAGCTCATCTCTGCCTAGTGAAAGGCGATTTGGGACTCAAGACACTGGGAGTATACCAAATTCCATGCCAACGTGGGAAAATATACATTGGTGAAACAGGCCGCACAATTGAAACACGCTTGAAAGAACACAGGAGATGCATTACGTTGTATCATCCTCATAAATCCGCCGTGGCGGAGCATAGCCTCAAGGAGGACCATCTCATCTCCTTTAGTGATGCAAAAGTCATATGCAGGGCCAATGGTTATTGGGAAAGGCTATTTAAGGAAGCCATAGAAATACAACTTCAGCCCAATAACTTCAATCGGGACTCGGGGTACTCGATAAATCAAGGGTGGAAACCGTTAATTTCAAAAATAATAACGGAAAGAAGTGACAACAATGGTAAGTCAGATGTAACCGTCCAAGATCCTATATAAGGGAGAACGCAGGCGGCCCCAGGCATCATTATGATGATGACGATGGAAGTGATTATCCATCGAAACGTCGGCAGCAGCCAATTATTTAACCCGGTGTGAATCCCGAGAGAATTTCACACATAACATTCGCCCGGAAAGTACAAAATCAATTATTAACACTTGCGGATAATCTAGCGAATAAAAGAGGAACAGAATGGCAAAAAAGAAAAAAAAATAGTTTCACTCTCTCAGGTGCTACATTACAGAGAAATAGAAATAATAGTAATATCGTGCAACATATGTAACGTATATATATATATATATATATATATATATATAACCAGTAGTCATATAAGCCGATACACTTTGCAACTGGCTCGAGGTGGACGGTTGGCCGGGATACCATGAATAACAACCCTCGTCACCTACCTCCATCGCACCAAACTCCACCTCAGTAAGCATTACTTTACTGATGGATTATTTAATTTAAAAAATTTGAAGGTATTTTATCGTACACTTTATAATATTCTTTTCAACAATTATTATTATTTAAAATGCACAAGTATAATTTTTCTCTGAATCTACCGTTAGGGGCGAGCCTAATTTCCAAAGGTAATGTGTTTCCTAATACGGGTGGCCTGTACCAGAAATCAGTTACAAAAAGATTTAGTTCGGCGTTGTGATAAGTGCAGATTGTTAAGTGGGGCGCGGGTAACTCTTTGTTTGATTTCTCCTCAAAATTAAAATCGTGTATAAAATTATTTGGGTGTTTTCGTGATTATTATTTTACGAGTAAGATTTACAATACAGTATGCTCTCCTTGTCTTAACTTTGAGCAGTTTTGCTTTCTCATAATGCACGCCGATATGGTTCATATTTAGGTATATCGTAGATAAACCTCACACACGCATTCATGGTTCTCCGCAGCCTATGGTTTAGTTTCTCGCTTAAGTCATTATATACTGCACAGCAGTAATCAAAGTATGGATGTATAAGCGTAGTGACCAATTTCAGACGAATTCTCATGGGCAGGCTGTTTCGATGTTTTTTAAGTTGGGCCAGAGTTTTGAATGTTTTGTTACAAATATCCATCACGTGTTCATTCCAAGAAAGAGTTTCATCAATTTTTACACCCAAATCCAATACCGATTTAGAGTACTCTATCTTCAAATGTTGAACGATTATTTTGTGGCTATTCCACATACATCTTTAATGAGTTTGTTACTCCCGATAATGAATGCTTTAGTTTTAGTAGGGCTTATAAAGATATTACTATTGTTAGCCCAAGTGCAAATGCTATTGATATCTTCGTTCACCTTCCTGATTGTCTCATGCAGTAAGGAAGAGGGGCAAGAGATATAAATTTGCATATCATCAGCATAAAGGTGGTAGTCACAATGCCTAAGGCACTTTGGTATTTCTCTTAGAAAAATAGAGAACAGTAGAGGTGACTGTACTGAGCCCTGAGGTAATCCGGTGGATATTGGTCTCCAGGAGGCGATTGAACCGTCATCTTCTTTAACAGCTTGCATGCGGCCCGTCAGGTATGAGTGAAACCAATTCAAGGAGCTTGCTGAGAAATTCAAATCTACAAGTTTCTGAAGCAAAATTTCTTGGTTGATAGAATCGAAAGATTTTTTTAAATCCTATAAGATTAATATTTTTCTCCATTCAATCTAATGTCTGCAGTTATTTTTAGGAGTGCTGTTTGAGTACCATGATTTGTTTTAAATCCTGATTGTTGTGGATCAATGAGATTATTCTTTGAAAGACATTCTGAAATTTGTGAGGCAACAATTCTTTCTAGTCCTTTAGAAAGCGCACTGAGTATGGAAATCGGTCTGAAGTCCGATACTTTTTTGGGATTGGAATTGGCCGAATAAATGCTTTTTTTCCAACGAGAAGGAAAGCATGAGTTCAATAAACTGCACTCATAAATGTGTTGGATAACAGGTTGGATTTCATTCAAACACAGATGAATAAACTTAATTGGAATCTCGTCAAGACCGATTGAATTAGATTTCGTACGAAGAATTTCCTTTCTTACAGTGGTAGGAAGTGGCAAAGTGAAATAAAAATTCTTACCATCAAACGGTATTAAAGTATTAGTGGCCTGGTGAGATTGATGTGTATAAGGAAACAGTAAAAAGAAATCGTTGAGATCTTCCAACGGAGAAATACTAGCAGGTATTATTCTTCGACTTATGATTCGGTATTTACGCTAGTCCGATCAAAGACTTCGGAAAAACTTTCATTGCCAAGTTTTTCCTCAAAGAACTTATTTTTATGGGATTTAATTAGGCACACTAGTTCATTTCTAAGAATTTTAATTCGATCATCAGAGCATGGATTTTTTGTTCTGATAAATTTCTCTCTCTCGCGATCTCTTTCTTTCATCAGGAGTCGTACTTCAGGTGTCAGTCAAGAAGCAGGTTCATGTTTGTTTTGAAAGAATCTCAATGGTACATATTTATCCAACAATTTGGAAAGGATCCCATAGAATAATTCTATCTTGTTATCGATACCTTCAACTTCAAAAATATCTTTCCAGTTGTGCGTCTCAAGTTCTCTGGTGAGATATTCCGAGTTTATGTTATCGCAGTTACGGCCGCCTCAGACTTTTTCTTGTTTTTCCGGAACTTAGAGAGTACAGAAGATATAAATCAACTCATGGAAGGGTAGAAAAGTAACAGGATATTGACCGTGTTTAACAATCTCATCCGCCTGATTCGTTACAATTAGGTCCAGCCAAGAGCTACTTTTGGCTAAATGATGTGTTGATATAAAGAGAACAAGGTGGAGGCTAAGAGAGAAGAAAATACTAGATAAATACCGTCTATTCAGATTATTGGTTTCAAAATTGGCATTAAAGTCACCCGTAACAATTATATTTTCGTACAAGGGCACCATTCCAAACAGAGCTTCCTCTAACTCAGAAAAGAAACTCGTTATTGGTGGACGGAAAACAAAGACGGTAGAGAAGACGGAATAAAAATAAATGTTGGAAACACAAGAGTGTTGAGAGTAAGTAAAAATGAAGCAATCGTCAATATATCCGTAGAAGGAAAAATTGCTGAGCAAGTGAAATCATTTCAGTACTTGGGAAGTTTAGTGACTGAGAATGTGAGCTGTACCCAGGAAGTAAGACAGAGGAATGCTATGGGTAAAAAAGCATTTGAGAAGGTGAAAGAACTTCTGACAGCATTTAGCATTCCAATAGAACTGAGAAAGAGATTTGCTACATGTTTTGTATGGAGTGTGGTGACTCACGGCGTCGAAACATGGACAGTTAAAAAGAAAGATGAAAAATACTTATAAAGTTTCGAAATGTGGTTGTGGATAAAAATGCTTGAGGTGAAGTGGTCGAATAGAATGAGAAATGAGGAAGTAATTCTAATGACAAGAGGAGAAGAAAGAAAACTGCTGAGGGAAATAAAAAAGAGGAAGACAGCTTTGATGGGACACATAATACGCCAAATGCATGTTACATGCAAATGAAACAAGACGCTGAGGACCGACTGCGATGGTGGGCATCCAGTTGAAACCTGTCAGAAGACAGATTCCACTAAAAGAGGAAACAACCATCAGTAGGATCATCATCTTCTCTACAATGATTTCCAAGATGAGATATTGGATGGCGCAGCATTGTCGTCTCAGTGAAGCCCCGAGCTGCCACATTTGGAAATCGCTTCGAATGAATGACTACCCCATCCACTTTGTCCCATCCATCCCATCGGAACAGAGAGTAACCTTGAATGGGACACTTCTGTGGAGGAAATAGTCGGTTTAAACCACGTCTCGGAGATTGCAATGATTTGGAATGAGTGCTCCGGAAAATAACTCTCGAATTCGTCAAAGTGGGCTCTCTAACGACACGGCAAACTTGCAACTCATTCATTTCGCAAAAAAATGATGAAATCTCTCCAATAGGTAGGCTTAGTGCGAAAACATTTTATACTGATAGTTACAATACTCTCAGTTTTGTCACAGGAACGAAGAGACCGTATAATCTTAACTGTCAACATCAAATATATCACTTTCACAATGCAAAACTTTTACCCTCTGTAAACTTTGTACCCCGCATCCCGAATAATGTTAATCCTTGTGACATATATACATAATTGGTTAAATATACATAGACAATCGAAAAACATTGTCTTTAATGATTTTCCACAAAGATCAAGCGATATCATATTCACAAAATAAGACTTCCACGCTCTGTACATACAGTAAACTGAATGCCGATGAATGTCCATCCTCATGATATATGAGCAATTACCGTGAAAACGTACATATCTACGAATAAAACATAATAAATTTGATATTATTCCAGCAAGAGAAGTGAAACTAGTTGAAGAGAGGCCACAGGATAGCAATTGCTTTAAAAACTTGTGCAGATCCTCCATAGATGCAATCAACAAAACCCGCTCCTTGTCCTCTCTACGCCACAGAATATTTTCTGCTCTCACCCAAACGTACTCAGTTTTCCTTTCCTTTCGCAAAGCGCGCGCTTAGGTGTAGAGCCTTTTGTAAAAGTGAGTCGAAGCCTCGTTCACATAAACAGTACTAACCTTTTTCTCTGACCAACCTAAATCACTCGATGTAAGATCTCTCTTCGCTCTCTTACGTTGAATTAACGCGTCCCTGGCTGACTGCCGCACAAATCTGACTATTAGACTTGGAGATTGCGATGACTCATCGGTGGCTGATCGAGGGCGTAATCTATAGCAATAGTCGACGTACTCGACAGAGGACAGAGAGCGACAGAGACTCCAAGGGCCGCTCCAACGTCCCTCACCAAACTGCAGGGGTCCTCTCCCGGTTTGATGGGGATGCCTCGGATTTCGAGAGAGTTTCTAAAAAAACTTCTGTTCTAGCTCATTGCGAGAGACCTCAAGGTCACTTGCTTTGCGTTTAAGGATCCCATTCTCTTCCACAATGTTAACAACAAAGGATGACTTTAACTTATTTAGCTCAGTTACAGTCTCACTCGATTATGCACAATGTTCAGACAAAATATCACTATTACTTTGAAGTGCTGATTTCAGCTCCCTCTGCTCCTCCCTAAGAGATTGCAATCCCTGTAACATCTGGAACATGCTCTTCAGTCCCTGGTTGTCTACTTGTGGGTCCTTATACTGTGGGCTTGCCGGACAATTATCCACCAGAATAGACCGTTTTTTATGTTCACAATCCTTACAAGTCCATTGCGTTTTATTTTCACTAAATAATCTAATTCTGCAGATAATAACTGAACACAGGGCCCGTGAAACAAATTGGCGCAGCAGACGCAAAGAATTGAGGATTTCCCCCGATTCACCGACAGCTGACAAACGGAGCAGTTGACCATGACAGCAGCCAAGTCTGAGTAACAAATCTCTCCGTTCGTGGGCTGAGCGAGAAGTGATAAAGAAAGAGAGAAGGTCATTATGGAGACCTTATCCGAATATTAATTTTTAATGTCAGCGGCAGTAGGAAGCATGAACCAAATATTATAGCATTAATGGCGCAATAATGTTCTCTTATATGACTGAAATCCTCTGAAGTTAAATACTCTTCCGCAACGAAAGGTTTTTTTGTGAGTGCAGAAAAATCCTGCGGATACTATGAGATAAATTTTTCATCAGTAGTCGAGAAACCATATAAGCTAGACAAATATAAGTTACTTAAGAGATATAGGCGTTGTAAATTTCATGTTTTTATCAATATTTCCCTCAGAAGCAATTCAGTACCATTTCCCACGTAAATTGGCCGTCATTTTACGGCAAATATGTCGGTAAGAAATGCAGTAATGAGCTGCTATTTCGATATTTTTGGAAGATAAACATATTTTTCTTTAAAATGAGACCAAATTCATTGATTTAAAGGTGATGTGTTAACCCGGCCATACCGTCTTAAGGTAGTCCGAGCGAGATAGTTCCCTAGTCATAACAGAGACCACATTCTAATTATACGTTTTAGTTACACCGGCTGTAAGACACATCAATTAAATATTGAATTATTAATGATGAAATAGTATAGTTTTATAAGACAGAAATTGTAAGTAATTAAATGAAATACCTAAATAAGTCTTTAACTTGACTCATTTTTTTCGCGCGGTGCGTTTGAAACTCCTTAAAAACGGAAGGTTTTTTGTGATACCCAAGAACCTACTGCAGTGACAATATGATTAATTTTCAAAAATAGTTGAGAAAACATACAAACTACACGCTGTTAGTCTTTTTACGGTATCTAAGTGTTATAATTACCTCATTTTGTAAATAATGTCTCTCTGGAGTGCATACACGTACCGTCTTCCATGTAAAAGAGCTGGTATTTTTTGGCAAATATCTCCGAAAGTAATATGGTAAGGAGTAGAATTTTCGGTGTCATTAGAAGGGTGAGATACTTTTCTTTAAATGAGACCAAATTCATTGATTTCTAAGTAAAATGATATTTCGCTCGGACTGCCTTAAGAAGAGGGGTTAAGAGGAAAGAACGGAGAATCATTATCATAAGCGGTCCGCCCTTTTTACCTTTCCGGGTGCGGGCGGTGAAGTCACGGCGCGGGAGCCTTTGGCGGAATCCGCGGGGGGCACCTTCCTCTTGGCGCCGGCCGAAGAGCACCCGGACACCACGGCTTCGACACCCGCCGAAGCACCCGCTCCCGCAGATGACGAAGACGAGGAGCAGGCGCCGCCGTCGGGAGGAGGTCCGCACGTGAGGAACGGGGGCGGTGCGGGGTCCTCGGGGCCCGGGGCGGGGCCCTCGGCGCCCTCCGGAGCGGCGGGGGGCAGGCTCAATTCGCGGAGCATGCCGGAGAGCGCGGGCTCCGGGGCCCCAAGGGCCAACTCGAGGGCTCCGGAGAACTTCCCGGCGGCGACGCGAGCGGGCGTCGAGGGTCGCGGCCGGCCCTGCTGCTGCGGCAGCCCCCCCTGGTGGGGGACATCTTCGGGGGGCCTCCTCCTCGCCCCCGCGCCCCCGTCCGCCTCCTGCCCCGGTGGCGGGGCGAGCGGGGGCCTCGGTGGCAAACGCGGTGGCGGAGGAGGGAGGCCTCCGGAGTCCGCGGCCACCGCCCCGGAGGACTTCCGGGGCGGTGGCGGGGGCGGTGGCCCCCGAGGCTCCGATCGGAGAGGCAGGGCGCCCACTGCGAGGGCCCTGGAGGCCGCGGGCCGGGGCAGGAAGGACAGAGCGGCCCCCGTCTTCGGGAGGGCCCCTTCGCTATAACAGGGGAGGTCCCCTTTAGACTTCGCTCGAAACCGCTTCGATTACACTCGATCGCTCTTCTTCTTCTGCGTTCTCACTTGTGCGACTTTCAGGGAAAACCGCTCTCACCTTCACTCCTTAAGGTGTCCAAGAAGACAAGTTTAACGACCCCGACCTTGCCCAAGAAAGACGCTCCAACGCTCTCACACCTGTATTATTCAAATCCTTAATGAGCAAAGTCCTCCATTCCCATTAATCGTTAAGGGATGGAAACGTATTCCCTGGCGGTTTTTGTTGGCGTCGCCTACTATACGGTCAGGTTTAATACATTACAGCAAAGTAGAGCGCATGCGAATCCAAACGAGGCGCAATGTTTACACTCTTCCCTGGCCACTCCGCCGATGTCGTCGTTAAGGGAGCGGGGGAGTCTGTTTACAAACAAAGCCCGCCACGCCCCCTACCACACCAAGCGCTGAGCAAACAACCACTCAAATTTCCGCGACGCACACAAAATACTTGTTATCAATTGAAGTCTAGACACGTTTTTTTGCTCAGTTAAACCACTGGATCACCAAATTTTGGCACAAATTATGGAGATATCTTGTAATTAGCCGTGATTATGAGGCAGTTTTTTTCCTTTGGTCAGTGCAGCGGCTCGCATCCGGGGGGTGCGAGGAGATTTGAAAAGGACCGTCGCTATTCCTCGCAATGGGGGGTCGACACACTGTGTGGAGAGCGAAAGGGTTGCCCCTGGCAACGTGCCCGGAAGCCACGTGACTCGCGTATCCTTTGTTTCGCGGCGGCCGGGAATCAGGGGTAATGAGGGGTGTGCGTGAAGGGGCCTGTCTCGCCGTCGGACGTCGTTGGAAGTTGGACGCCCCTTTTCCATTTGTCGCCGCCGATGGCGGGATGGAGAGGGATGATTGACGTGTACAAGAGAGGAAGAGTCCGCGCGATTCAAACTCTCCACAGAAGAACCAAAAGGTCTTCACGCGGTCTCATCCTTCAGCATCGCCTTTAGGCTCGAGCCGTCGCTCGGAGCAGAGGGGGGGGGGGGGGGCACTCGCGAAGGGCAAAGGTCAAGAGGGAAAGGAAAGAGGGGCGGGCAGAAGCAAGGAGCAAGGTCACGGCTGAGAAGTCCCTTTTGAAGATCGAAAGAGGTTCGCAGGAGGTGACGTCACATTATGCCGCCGACTGGAGACTAGAGAAGGTGATCAATTTGACGATGAAGAAGAGAGGACTTTCGGGAGCACAAACGACGATTCGTAGCACAACACAACACAACACAACAGACGGACGACACAACAAACACAAACGATGGAATCACTCCGGAGTAATGGGGAGGGAGGGGAGGGTGTCGGAGGATCGCCGAGTCACGTGACCACCAAATCGATTGTCTCTTGTCTCCCTACTCTCGGGCGCTCAGACACACAAACACGAGAGTTCGCAGCAGGAAGACGGCATGTGTCGGTGGCGCTGCTACGGCCCGCCACCCCTGAGGGCGGGAACCAAGAGAGCAAGGGCCGCTGGGGACGCCGGCCCTTGAAGACCGGTGGACCCCGAGGGGGATTTTTGGCGGGAGACGTTCGCGGGTTCAATAAATAGATCGGACTGGCGTAATGAGCACGAGTGGCGGGCAATAGTGGAGAGTAAGAGAGAGACAGACACTGTGTTTACATCTCTCTTGGAGACACGGGGCCGCTTCAACAGGAGCGTGGATCACAACAGTGGAGACCGAATAAACAAGGGCCGGCTGTATCGCACGCACACACTCACGCTGCTCAACGAATCACGGAGCGGGGGCATCCATTCCCGATGCGTATCCCTTGGTGACCCTGCGTCGTCCACACATATGAGAGAGAGACTCTCGCGCCGAGGATCGAACCCGGATCTCTGGTCAGTGGTGCCGGGGGAAGGGGGTGGGCCTCTCTCGTGGGACGTGATGGCAGGCAGGGGTGGCCGATTCGTGGGAGATGCCTAATCGTTCCGCTGCGAGTCGTTGCAATCGCTTCGTTGTCTCTCCGAGGCGACGCCGAAGTGACTGGCGCTCGCCGTCGCGGTTTCCGGCGCCCGCCGACAGCCGGCGCGCGAGGCGCCCGATCGAAGATGAGTGCGCGAGAGCCGCCCCTGCCGCCCCTTCGCTCCCTCTCTCGCCCGCCCGCCCCCCCTGAATCTCTGTGCGTGCGTTCGAAGTTCGAGGCGGTGCGCATCGCGACGCTCCTCTTACGCTTCCTCCCCTCCTCCGTCCGCCGGTGAAGGGGCGGTGCAGGGCAACAGGGGGGTGGGGGGGGGGTGAGGGGGGGTAGGTGTAAAGCAGGGGCATAAAGCAGGGTGATACAAGCGGCGGCGAAGGAGGAAGCCCAGAGTATTACAGGGCACATGTCCTCCACCCCTCGCCCTTACACTACAATGAATAGCTAACCACTTAACCACTTTCACCGTAATAGAGCGATCGACAATGAGTTTTGTTTACATAGTTGACCCGGGGCAGGGGCGGCGATACAAGCGGCGAAGGAGGATGCCCAGAGTACTACAGGGCACATATCCTCCACCCCTCACCCTTACACTACAATGAATAGCTAACACCTTAATAGAGCGAACGACAATGAGTTTTGTTTACATTGTTGACCCTTGGAATGTGGCCGTGGTGACCCCGGCGCTCTGAGCGCACTCGACCCCAAGTCATCTGAGACGAAGGACAACATTGCAAATTTCGAGTTCAAAACGGTTATTCCTCTCGAGAACTACTGCGTCAGAAAGCTGGCGCTGAATTTGCATATAATGTTGATCTTGGGAGGTTTTTATGAATAATAGTTAAGAGAAAAGTAAAATTAGAAACTCGTATTATATCAAATAGAGGCAGGTGTTTGTTGGATCATGAGCGGCTGGAACGTACTCTATCCGCATATGCAGAAGGAAGAGAAATGGCCAAAAGGTTAATGGAGCTCTTTAGTAGTCTAAGAAGGGTAATTAATTCTGACTTTCATGACCTAAAAATGTTACCGGAATGAACGATGGAGCAATAGCAAGTATCTTTTGTCTGAAACAGATTTTTGGGCTTAAATCCGTTTGCTGGGGCCGCACAAAATTTCACCTGCACTCGAGGCCCCGCGGAAGGGTCGACCCTCATTTAGCTGGACCCTAACTCCAAATCCGAGCCTCGGCGTCGATCCCTCACCGCGGGTGGGTAATAGCGCCTACTGCCCAGCCGAACTATAGTTTATAACTTTTATAAGTTAACAACGAATCCGAATATTATGTTCTTTTTGGTATTGCACTAGTCACGCTGGCGAAAATGGTTTATTT
Organism: Ceriagrion tenellum; assembly: GCA_963169105.1. Lineage (NCBI taxonomy): Eukaryota > Metazoa > Arthropoda > Insecta > Odonata > Coenagrionidae > Ceriagrion > Ceriagrion tenellum. The sequence goes on from OY720637.1 coordinate 146,405,053, forward strand.
AACTGCTGTTGTACGATACATATTAACCATTCTACGTGCTCTGAAAAACCAAGCCGTATAAACGTACGTAACCACGTAACTTAGGGAGTATTCCTGCAGTTCTTCGGAAAACGGCATTCAGCGACATATAAAAGACATTCAACGTGTCAGTCGCGCGTAGAGCGACATATGTAAGACGTTGTCCGTGTTTTTGCGCGTACATCAAGAACATGCGGCTGTGACTTCTAAAACTTCTATGTTTGCCATGTGAGTTTTGCAATAAATACTAACAGTTGTGCGTTCATATATTATTTAATAGTTAACTTCTTGGTTTTTTATGGAAATTGAGCCACAGATAAGAGACGTTTAACGTCTCTATTGCGTGTAAATCAAGAACAAACGGCTAAGACCTAAATAAGTACCTTCCATTTTTTCCATCAAAGCTGTGCAAAAATATTAACAATTTTCGCAAGTAGAACATTTAATATATATCTTCCTTGTGTGTTGTCGGCATTGAGCGACATTCATGAACATAAAACGTGTTTTTCCGCATACAGCAAGCCATACAGCCTTGCTGTTTCCCAAAGTATCCTCTTTCCAATCACAAAATTTTGCTTTAAGCCGTGAATAGCTGTAGAGGTAGGCATATTGCAAAAACAAGAGTAATTGCAGACAACGGAATTAATGGTAAACACCAATGCAATACCTAGGTTTTAATATGGTTATATTTACACAATATTGCTAGCCACTCCTAGGGTGCATGGCAGACGGTGTTGAATTATACTCCATTCTACATCGACTTATTACCCTGCAAGCCATCACAAGGGTGTTTGGCAGGGTGTAAATTAACACCAACATGAACTACAGTGAAGAAACTTACTTTCACTGACAATCACCAATCTATCGATATGCTAAAAAATGCTGAATAAACTATCTACTAAAATAATCTATAATGAAACTATGGTAACGTGACATAAGAGTCACGCAGGGAACATGCAAAACAGTGATAGTACTACTCGGCAAATTTAGATATATGCATTAAGGTGCATATGGATTAATCAGCTACACTACCTGTCAACTAACCTACTTCAAAGTCTCAAAGCAGCCATTATGGTCTATTATTGACCATGGGAAATATGACATTTTAAACCTTTCTGTTCTACTATCTATTTCCCTTGATTTATTCTCATGATCTGATCTACCGTATTACGTTGGAGTTCGTAAGATATTGAAAACTACTTCTGAAAATATATCTGTTTTGAATTTACTTAAACGTATGAGTCGAGTTTTCAATGGACGATCTGAAAGCGATTCCCATCCTAGTTGCTGTAAGAGGTCAGCAACACTAACGAGACTGTCATAACGGCCTTTCACGTATCATACTGATCTTCTCTGCACGCGTTCTAACTCTGTTTTTAAGCCTATCTCAAGTGAATCCCAAACACTGGCAGCGTATTCTAAGTGGGGACTAACAAGGGAGAAGTAACTGATTTCTCGAACTTTATCGTCGCACTTTCCAAGTACTCTTTAGACAAATTACAATTTACGATTGGCCTGACTAGTAATTTCCCGAATATGTTTGCTCCACGAGAGATCACTAGTTAGTTTAACTCCGAGGTATTTTACAAATTCTACAGTCTCTAATTGGGTGTTTTGTACGTTACCGAAAATTTTGCCCACGAAATTCTAGTCTTCGGTTAAGATAACGTTCCAGTAGACGCGATTTTTCTTAGCTTTAAAAAAGCATTTGATAAAGTGTCCCACAGAAAATTATTAATTAAACTAAAATCTTGCGACTTAGACGACGATGTAATTTCCCCGATTAGAGAATTACCAACCGATCGTGTACAGAGAGTAGTATTAGACTGTGCTATGTCCAATGGCGTTAAAGTTACTTTGGGTGTCCCATAATGGAATATCATAGGTCCACTTCTATTCCTTCTGTGTATTAACGATCCAGATAAGGTGGTAGACAATAAATTACGACTATTTGCTGATGATGCTGTAGTTTACATGGAAATCCGCAGCGATAATGGTAAGGAAGCGTTAACGAAGAACCTCAAGGCAATTTAACGACACAGCGAGCATGTGACGCGTGGAAGCTGGAATTAAATTTGAAAAATATGCTGTAATAAACTTCTGGTAAAGAAAAAAACCCTCAAAATACCTATTAAATGCAGCATACCGTATTCGAGACTGTAGAATCTGGAAAAAACCTCGGAGTTAAACTAACTACAACTGTAGTGATCTCTCGTGGAGCAAACATATTCGGGAAATAACTGGTCAAGCTAATCGTAAATTGGGATTTGTTAAAAGAGTGCTTGGAAAGTGCGACGATAAAGTTCGAGAAATCAGCTGATTCTCCCTTGATTAACCCACCTTGGAATACGCTGCCATTGTTTGGGATCCTCATAAGGTTGGCTTACAAACATAGTTAGAACGCGTGCAGAGAAAATCAGCAAGACACGTGAAAGGCCTTTATCATTATCTTTATCATAATATGATAGTCTCGTTAGTGTTACTGACCTAGCGGCCTTAAGAAGAGCACCAATGGAATTCAAGAGTAAAATATTAGGTGAATTTTTTGGAAGATAACCCTAAGGCATTTTGGTCTTACGTGAGGGAGGTTCAAGGGAATAAATCTACGGTAGCGTCACTGAGAAACGGTCTAGGAGAAAGAGTTAGCGATAGATTAGAGAAAGAAAATATCCTTAACACATTTTTTCGAAGTTTCTACACTTCATGCCCTCAGAATAACGCCGCTACATTGCCTTGCTTATACAAAAATCCAATGCAGTCTATAAATATTTCTTGTTGCGGCATAGAAAGTCACCTAAAATCCATTAACTCCTAGAAATCATCTGATCTCGATGAAATTCCAATCAGAGTTTCTAAAGAATTAGCGTCAGAAATAGCACCGTACTTGAAAATAATATACGAAAAGTCTCTAGCAGAACATCGTGTCCCTTGCGATTGGAAAATCGCGAACGTTACTCCTATCTTTAAGAGCGGCGATAAGGAAGATCCAAATAACTATAGACCTATCCTCCTCACGTCCATCTAATGCAAAATGTTAGAACATATAATTTGCAGCACAATTATGAGGTATTTAGAGAGTGAGAACTTGTGAATTGAAAACCAGCATGGATTCCGAAACGGCACGTCCTGTGAAACTCAGCTAGCCCTTTTTCTTCACGATGTTCTTTCCTCTGGAGAAAGTCTCACCCAGGTAGACGCGATATTTTTCCATTTCAAAAAAACTTTCGATTAAGTTCCGCATTCAAAATTAATTGTTAAGCTAAGAGCCTATGAAATACATCACGATATAATATGCTGGATTGAAGGTTTCTTAAGTAACCGCGAACAGAGGGTAGTTCTAGATGGCCTTAGTTCAGATACAGTTAAAGTCACATTCAGTGTACCCCAGGGAAGTGTCATTGGTTCCTTATAATTCATTTTGGATATTAATGATGTCACCATTATCGTTACGAGTAAAATTCGTCTTTTTGCGGACGACGCATTATTGTACAGGGATATTAACACAGAGACGGATAGAATTGCGTTGAAGAAAGACCTAGAAGCTATAAGCGGATTGTGCGACACTTGGCATTTAGAATTACATTTTAATAAGTGCGTTGTTATGAATTTTTGGAGGGAGAGTAGCTTAACCAACGAGACGTACACAATTAATCAAGCCGAACTAATATATGTAAAGTCAGTAAAGTACTTAGGAGTGACCCTTACTCAGGACTTGTCGTGGGGGAAGCATATACGAGAAATTTGTGGACAAGCAAGTCGTAACTAGGATTTGTTAGAAGAATACTAGGAAAGTGTGACGAGAAGATAAAGGAGCGATGTTATTTTTCTCTCGTGAGACCCCACTTGGAGTACGCAATTAGTATATGGGACCCTTACGAAGTAGGACTAGTTTCAGATATAGATCGAATAGAGTTGAGGGCAGCTATATTTGTCAAATATTGTTATGACAAACATAGTAGTGTTACTAAATTGCTGAGGGAATCAGGGTGGGAACCTCTATCCGATGGAAGGGAAAAATATAGGATAATTCTTTTACGACAGTTTGTTGTAGACTATTTTTGCAGGGTGCTAAACATATTTTGCTAGAGCCAAACTATTATGATAGAAACGATCACAGGAATAAGATTAATGAAATAGACTGCAGAAGCGATAGAGTTAAAATGTCATTATTTCCACGTACAGTGGTGGAAGAAATTAATGCAAAATTTTTCGAGCGCCAGAATGCGGCATTCTTGGAAAATTCTAGAAGCAGCACACTCTTCGAAAGACTGGCAAAACTGAGGAAGACTTCGTCTACCACAAATATTTTAATTCCGCAATAGAACTAACATTTGCCTGAGCCTAGAACTTACTTATCAATCGCCTCTTTTTTCGAGCTTTCTTCTCATATTATTTGCGCACTCAGTCGCGGTGTATCGCTGTGTTTATTTCAGGTTGTTTCTTACGACGAATAATATTATTGTTACAGAAGGACTGATTTTAAAAAATATTCACTATCCCACCAAACTCAGAATATATGCTGAAGTATTCATCTACTACCACCAAGAGATATTTAATGTGGTCGACTTTCCGAGGATTTTTTAGAATGACGCGTACTGTGTCTCGGTCACCGAAATGCAATAAATCGAGACTTATTCGCACCAAATGTTGATACAAAAAGATTTAATTAAAATAAGTGTAATCTACGTGATGCAATTTACCACGATTTTCCTTTTGTATATTGGTGAAGTTCCGATCTCAAAACGGATATTTATAAATGAATCATTCATAAATCCGTCCTTAGTTCGTCATAATGAAATTAATGTATGAAAATAAGTAAATATATAATTTCATGAATTCAAAACAAATGTGCTCGCATCGATACTGAATAATCTAGGCATATTTTACCGACATTTATTTCATCTTATCACAGGAAGCTTGGTGCCGTGCTTTCAATGTGAAGCTTTATAATAGCTTTATCTATTTATGTAAATGTACAACATACGAATAAAAATTCAGAAACATTGAACCCAAATTAGGTGTTTTTATGGATAAACATCTCCTTTACATCTGAATGCATAATATGAATTAGCTATAAATTCGCCCCACATATGAAATGAACAAAAAAGCCTTTTAAAAGACGTCAGTTTCGAGTAAGATGTCATTAATGAAATAAATTAATAATTAATGGTTAATTTTGCAGCTGTCATAAGTATTTGGCCAGCAAAATAGTGGTCCGAGTTCGATTTTTTAATGAATTTAAATGAGTTTTTATATCAATTTTCTCATATTGGCGATATGAATGAATGTATTACGTAGTAGCAATGACTGGCTGTAGGTATGAATTTTTTTTTCATTCGAAAGAGATGAAATTTCCACATAAAAATCATTTTTATGACAAAAAATTGAATTAAAAACTCAAAAATGTCTCGACCAGGGGTGGGATCACGGTTCTTTCCTTCTCGTGGTCGTTATAGTCATCCAAAAGGCAAGCTAAATTGATAGGGAAATACTCAAAGTCCTGGGAGCGCACTACACTGCTATGTAGCACCTGATCTTTCTTGATGACGATCACGTTTTCGAAATCATGAGCGCAATTGAACAATAGTATTATGAAGAACCATGACTGCGATTCAGGTTTGCTACCCAGTTTAAACTACCGAGATTTCTTATTTCAAGGCTAATTTCAGATGGAGTTTAGTATTATTTCGGTGAATTTATTTGCGTCCGTATGAGTTACAATAAAAACTAAGTTACTTTTACAATGCGTGGTGAAATTGTCTGCGAACGTTTAATAGAACTATAAGGGTAGGAAAAAAAGCATACTCTTCTCGCTGGAATACGAACAGAAAGCAGTAGTTCTCAGATTTCACCTCATCAGCCCAGACCATTCCAATCAAACGCCATTAGTTCCCATCGTGCATGGGTTTTGTGGCCGGCTGACTTGAGCCAGAGTTAAAGTAACGAGTAATCTTGGAGGACACCTGAGGATCCCAAAAGGTTTCCCCATGCCGAATCAAAGCTCCACTAATAATAATCCATTCAAAATCGGAGTGTATGAAGGCCGCATTATATTGAATTGGGACATAGTATGCCTTTAGTGAGACCTTACTTTCCCCTTATGTTGCGGGCGATACCTTCTCTGCCAAAGATAATGTTTCGGACGCCAGTCGTTTAACCCACAGGAAAGAAGAGGCATTTGACTTCTTTCACCCCCACGAAAGTACTCGACGGGTGCCTCCGAATTTTTCGAAGCGCGGCGAGCCTTTTCTTTCCGGTGCAGCCAATATTTGAAACCTGTGCGTCATTCACAACAACAAACCTTACGAAATATTTGAAGAGGAATCTATTCTTTAGGGACGTAGCAATCGTATAACATTTGATGGTGCACATTCCTAATTTATACTCCATTGACTACTCAGCGGATTCATGAGTTGAATACAATGAGCATATGGAAAATATCTAATTACTGCCAAGTCGCTACATGGAAGAGATGGTTTTTACTATTTTATCACTTTCTCAGGGGAAGGTACGAGATGCAATGTTGTCGGAGTATAATTACGCGTGAGTGTAAGAAAGTTCCTCATAAAATTTAACTGAATAATTTTAGCCCAAAGTTTTTCACTGCGAATACGTCAAAAGGTTTAAATGATTCAATAATTCACCTTATCGTCGAAGTATTATCTTCCATCCTCTAAGTTGAACTGTTGAACTACACGGCTAATATATTCTTCATAGTAAACCTAGAAGCAATGCTGGGAAAACTTCAAAAACCGTTTTAATGACATTTTCAAGAAAATTCCACACTTATTTGGTTTCTCACTCAGATAAGTAATCGGTATTTGCAAATTCGGCACCAACCTTTGGTGGAACCAAACTCTAATTCCTAATAAAAATAATTGTCCTGTTTCCAAAGTGATTTCAAATTAATTTACAAGTGAAAGTAGCATGAGGTAAGATCACTATATATAAGATAAACTGCGTTTAATGAGAAAGTGTACAGCAGGGACTCACATATGTCTTTATATCCCCTCCAGGTAATAAACTGTAGGTGTTCCAATCCATAGAGAGAACATTGAAATCTCCACTTATTATTAAATTGCTTTCGGGATTCCTGGATGTGATGCTATTTATCTGCATTTCTAGTTCCAACTTTGAATGGAGGTCAGTAAAGGGTGGCCTGTAGTACGAGCACACAAAGATTGTTTTGTATTTAGGGCATTAAATTAAAAACTATACAGACACAAGGCTGGTCTCTGGAGCAAATTCCGCTTGGCTGACGATTGTATTTTTTACATCCACAAGTACTCCGCCGCAGGATCGGTTAATTCTATCTTTTCTATAAATGGTGAAAGATTTTGGGAAGACTTTATTACCTGAAATACCGTTCGTCAGCCTACTTTACATTGACTAACACGTACGTTAACCTCTGTCTGTCTCTCAATAATGGTAGTAAACGGAGTATTTAATGTTTTACCATTACTTCCTCATAAAATTATCAATATTTATTTCACAACTCCTATGTAAAACATGTAAGCTATCTTTTAAATGTTATGGCCGTTTGTTTTTTATGTACGCGTGAAAACACATGTACTTATTACCCTGCAAACCACCATCAGGGTGTTTGGCAGGAGGTGACTTATCACCTATAAGAACTGCAGTTAAGAAAATTACTTCCTCCAACAAGTAACACATTACCAGTGTACTACAAATGCTACAGATACTACTAAAATAATCCATTTTGTTAATATGAGAACGTGACATAAAAGTCATGCAGGGAACATGCAAATCATGGTTTTATCACTACTCGGCAGATTAAGAAACATGAATTGTGTGTAAAGCATGGATGTTGGCCTTTGAGGTCATACTCATTTGCTCTTGACGTACGCACTGAAGACACTGAAACTGTTACCTCCAGTTAAATGCTTTAAGTACTCGCTTGATATACGTGAAAAAACTCGTACTATGTTTATGTCTATCGCTCAATGCCGATAACAAACAAGGGAGACACAGAAGTGTTCTACGAAGCACGAAGGTGGATAATGTTTCTTGCACAGCTTCGATGGAAAACGTAGAAGGTAGATATACAAGACATATCCGTTTCTCATTGATGGACGCGAAACAGACACATGAAGCGTCTCATTCATATGTCTCAATTCACATAAAAAACCAAGAAGTGAACTATTATATGTTATATGTACGCACATTTGTCAGTATTTATTGCACAATTCCTATGGCAAATATGGAAGGTACCTGTTTAGAAGTCGCAGTCACTTGTTCTTGATGTACGCGCGAAAAAAACGGTCAATGTCCAACATATGTCTCTGCATGCCGAAAGAAAACAAGGAAGTGTTAATATGTTTTGGACTACCACATTGAAAGACGTGGAAGTTAACTTTTAGAAGTTACAGGCGTTTGTTATTGATGAACGCGCAATAGATACGTGAAATATCTTATACCTGTCGCTGAATTCCGATAGCAAACAAGGAAGAAATCTATAAAATGTTACATAGATATAAAATTGATAGTTTCTTGAAAAAATCCGATCTTGTAAAACTGGTAAATGTTATAGCCTTTTGTTATTTCCCTAAAAACATGGAAGATATTTTAGAAGTCATAGCAGTTTGCCGTTGATGTGCAAATAGGCGTGTAATTAATTTAATAACTCCTAAAATGGTTAATATTTATCGTACAACAGCGGTTAAAAAACCATTTCCGTCAGCGTGACTATTGCAATACAAATAATAAATTAATGTTTGGATTAATTGTTAAAATTCAAAAGTTATAAACTATACTGCGGCTGGTCAGTAGGCGCCATTACCCACCAGCGGTGAGGGGTCAACGCCGAGGCTCGGATTTGGATTTGGGGTCCGACTAAATGAGGGTCGACCATTCCACTGGGCCTTGAGAGGAGGTAAAATTTTGTGCGGCCCCAGCAAACGGATTTAAGCCGATTTTTGACATGATACTGAAAGGTAAGTTGTCGATTCTTGATAACAGAGAGGAGCTATTATAATACTTTAAAGCAGCAATAGGGCAGTCAAGAAAGGAAAGCTTACGAGTGATACACTTAAAATAAGTAAATAAATAAAAAATAAGATGGAAATAAGAAGGGAAATGCAGGTAGTGGGAGGGATTGTGCAGGTGCTGTCCTGTTCAACGTTGGAAGGCGCAAGTCGATGGAATTACTCCGATATTCTGCTCGTCCCTCGAAACAATCTGTTGCAATGCTAAAGTAAACAGTATCGTACAAAAGGTAGCACGAGCGAGAAATCGTTTCGCCCAGGATTCAATGGACTTGGTCTCATTTCAAAGGGAAATATCTCACCTCTTCAGAGATGCCGAAATATGTAGCACTTACTGCAATACTTTTCAAGATACTGGACAACAAATACCGTCCATTTCACGCGGAAAATTGTACCAACATGCACTCTCGAGAGAGACTTCTTTCTTCCAGACAGAGAGAAGTCCAAGCACTTCGGCTCAGGAAAAAATATACTCAATTCGCCGGACCTCTTCCCGGTTGTCACAGGAAACGGATGGAAATAACAAATGGCAGATGTGCGCTGACAATTGTTTTCTCCTGCCTGATATTCTCTGTTTCCGTCATAGCTCGACTCATCGACCTAATATTCGGCATAGGCAACGATTGGCGAAATCAAAGCAAAAACCCTTTCGGAACTAAGAAATGTATTCCTCATTACATCAAGTATTTGGTGAACAGAATTAGACAAATAAGATGTAATGGGAAAGAGTGCTCGAAAAGGCATACGGGGAGAATAAATACGGCTTTGATTTTTTTGTCTTACAATGACCGGCTCTAAAGAGGACAAGGTGAGCAGTAGGTTGGTCCAAAAATAGGCAATGTTTTCAAATTTCTCACGCCGCCCCCCAATTCGGTGACAAAAGACTAGAAAACTCTTTTTGCAAAATATTATATCAATACGACCATTAGAAGCCGAGCCCCACGCATTTTAAGTTTTGGCATTACCGCCCTTAAAATCCCATAGGGTAGGTGACACAGATGAGAAAATTTTGTTTCCTCTTCCTCGTAGGCACGCGTTATGGGTTGAGAATCGGCGGTATATTTACTTAGATAGTTCATTATGTTTAAAATAAAAACTTTGTCCATTATGGATGCATACTTTTTTTGGCATTTACAAGGTCGAGTTCCTCCTTTTCACACTCGTTTTGTATAAACTTATGTTCACTTCTGCTGTTTTGGCGAAACCTAAGCCCCATTGCTAAAAGAAATGTCTTGTTATTACCCCTACCCTGGTATGGAGTGAATGATATAAGTGCAATAGTTTTATTCCATGAAAAATACCTTCTTTGACTAGCAGCAGTCATAGCTGAACAACGCGCACAGCCATAAGTGATTCCGCAATGAGCGTGGAAGAGCCTCCGGTCGCATTTTCTCTGCGTGTTCCGATTCCACCTATTTTGGTTTTCATTCCGAACAGATTTTGGCGAATACACTTCCATTGAAGCGGCAAGTGCTGAAAAATGGAACCGAAAAAAAGCGACCCGAAGTTTATACTTGCCTATTTTTGAACCACCCCAGAGAGCAGCTATTAATATATGCATTACAGAAGGCTTTATTGAATTATATGACAAATTTGGGCCCCCAGGACAGTACATCAGTTCTATAATTTACAAACTTAAGTATCGTATTTCTTAACCCATAACACATACTCACAGACCACTTTGGTATTTTAACAGACCTTCTTTCCCTCCCTGCATCACTTGCATATTAGGCAAAAATTCAGTACTTCAAATTGAATCGTATTGAAAGACTACATCACCAAAAATTATGTTTTCTCCAGCTGATTTTCGAGTAAGCTTGTTTTTCCCGATCTGTCAGAACGCATGTCTGCGATTGCGAGAGTACTTTCAATCCCATTACATAAAAATAAAAACTCTAAAAATGTAACATGTGAAAACTTCCGCTCATATATAGCTTATCGAATGTTCACATTTCTTTCAAAATTCCGATATAAAATGAATATTTTCAGTTATCATAGTATTTCTTTCCAATTCATATCCACGTAAGTCCACGTTCGGTAATACGCACAACATATTTTGAAAAAACTGTTGCGTCGCTAATTCACATCGTATTTCACTTGAATTTGGCAACAAGGCAAAACTGAACTTAGTTTATCCCTGCATCACTTGTATATTAGACAAAAATCAGGGATATAAAAATCCAGGGATATAAAAACTCCCGGAGTGTGTGCTTCGCGAGGAGAAACATTAGGGGAAGTCCTACGATGAGCATAAAAAGCCATCACCCTCTTTATCAAACCAGATTTATGCTGGTGGAGGACGGGATAAGCAAGGAAAATTCTGGAGAAGCAGAGAGTGAAGCGGACGAGTGACGGCCGTGTCCTTCGCCGGTGCGGGAGAAGATTGTTTCCCGGTGCCGCGATTATGGGGATCCAAGCCGCGACTCCATTGACAGCTTCAACAATTCCGGCATCAACAGCAATCAGTAAGAACGTCGCTGTTTGCGACCCGTCCACCGTTCTGGTTATCCAGACAAACTCTCACTTCCCCAGTCGCGAAATCAGAATCTCTTTTCCCTTTGCCCCAGTGCATCTTGCCCTCACCAAACTTTCGATAAAGTGTTAAAAAGTATCAGACAGTGACCTATTCTAGTGATCAAGAAACCTTATTTAAGGGCACATGTGAAAGTTAGCCCTAAGTCATTTTTTTTGTAACATGTATCATTTTTGGAAGGGGGAAAAGTCTCATTGCATTCACCTTTTTTTTGTTTTATGTATGTATTTCACGCTGTCCATCTTCATCTGAATCCTCAAGTGTTGGAGGTTTCATTATCGTATATTCATCCTCATCAGGGTATTTTTTTTTGTTAATTTGGTACGTCATCAGGTATTGTGAAATATATTTTGGTGGATTCAAATAGACCAATTTACTCGATCATTGCCTCACTCGGGACGGCTGGTGTTCCCCTCTTCCTACCACGTATATGACGAAAGTGTTCCGTCACAATATATATATATATATATATATATATATATATATATAAATACGTTGATGGATTGGAGTCAGCCATGCGGCGATGAACACACGATGTGGATAGGATGGAGGAGATAGACACACAAAAAAAGAGACGATCACACTTACATAGCTAGCTTTCGGAACTAGTCCGTCTTCAAGACGTATCACGGAACAAATGTCGTGTGCGCTGGTGAGGATAGGGGTAGGAGGGGCGGTAGGTTAGGGGAGGGGGTAGGGGAAGGGGTTTTTTCCAGCGGTTGACGAACGGTTCTTGAAAAGGGGAAATTTTTACCAGCTCGTGTCTTGGCCAGAGAGAGCGGAAGGGGTCGAAGTGAGGGTGGGGGGGGGAAGGGGGAGAGAAGCGGGTAAATGGAGAAGAACGGGAAGCGTTCCATTAATGTATTTTATTTAATCCGGGCGCGGCGTACGATTTCAGCAACCAGATTATGGCTTGCTCCTTCTGGCGCACTTCAATTAACGGGGCGTCCGGGGGAAGGGAGAGCAATATTGCCACCTCAAAGCACTTGTCAAAGGACAAGCCATGTTTCCGCACATGAGTAGGGACGGGGAAAGTGGAATATGGGTTATTACAGGTGCACCGATGGTTATTCATTCTAATATTAAGGGGTGTAATACATTCGCCCACATAAAAACCGGGACATAGTTTACATTGTAACACATAAACTAAGTTGTGGGAGTCGCAAGAGCCGGAGGCTTTGATGTCGAACAGCGTCTCTGTGTTGGGACTCTGAAACGAGGATAGGGGGCGAAACATGTTGCACGTTTTGCACCGTGGTTTGTTGCATCTCTGTGTGGTGGGACGGGGAGTGTCATTCGATGTACCCTCTAGCGAAGAATTGGAGCGAAGAAGATTGGCTAAGTTAGGTGGACGTCTGAAGCATACTGTGGGGCATTTGGGTAGGAGATTGGCTGTCGATCTGTTAGTATCTAAAATTGGGAATAAGTCTTTGAGGATGGTCTTGAGTTTTTGGACGCCAGGAAAGTATGTGATGTGAAGATTTAGGGCATCCAGGGGGGTGTCTTTTTTACGTGGGGTGAAATTAGCAGAGGAGGGTAAAATACGTTTTTTTAGAAGTGGCTCAGGATAATTTCTATTGGATAAAGAGAATTTTATCAATATTTTAATATAATATATTAATAATTATAATAATTTTATAATAATATTTTATCAATTCTTTATCCAATAGAAATTATCCTGAGCCACTTCTAAAAAAACGTATTTTACCCTCCTCTGCTAATTTCACCCCACGTAAAAAAGACACCCCCCTGGATGCCCTAAATCTTCACATCACATACTTTCCTGGCGTCCAAAAACTCAAGACCATCCTCAAAGACTTATTCCCAATTTTAGATACTAACAGATCGACAGCCAATCTCCTACCCAAATGCCCCACAGTATGCTTCAGACGTCCACCTAACTTAGCCAATCTTCTTCGCTCCAATTCTTCGCTAGAGGGTACATCGAATGACACTCCCCGTCCCACCACACAGAGATGCAACAAACCACGGTGCAAAACGTGCAACATGTTTCGCCCCCTATCCTCGTTTCAGAGTCCCAACACAGAGACGCTGTTCGACATCAAAGCCTCCGGCTCTTGCGACTCCCACAACTTAGTTTATGTGTTACAATGTAAACTATGTCCCGGTTTTTATGTGGGCGAATGTATTACACCCCTTAATATTAGAATGAATAACCATCGGTGCACCTGTAATAACCCATATTCCACTTTCCCCGTCCCTACTCATGTGCGGAAACATGGCTTGTCCTTTGACAAGTGCTTTGAGGTGGCAATATTGCTCTCCCTTCCCCCGGACGCCCCGTTAATTGAAGTGCGCCAGAAGGAGCAAGCCATAATCTGGTTGCTGAAATCGTACGCCGCGCCCGGATTAAATAAAATACATTAATGGAACGCTTCCCGTTCTTCTCCATTTACCCGCTTCTCTCCCCCTTCCCCCCCCCCACCCTCACTTCGACCCCTTCCGCTCTCTCTGGCCAAGACACGAGCTGGTAAAAATTTCCACTTTTCAAGAACCGTTCGTCAACCGCTGGAAAAAACCCCTTCCCCTACCCCCTCCCCTAACCTACCGCCCCTCCTACCCCTATCCTCACCAGCGCACACGACATTTGTTCCGTGATACGTCTTGAAGACGGACTAGTTCCGAAAGCTAGCTATGTAAGTGTGATCGTCTCTTTTTTTGTGTGTCTATCTCCTCCATCCTATCCACATCGTGTATATATATATATATATATATATATATATATATATATATATATATATATATATATATATATATATATATATTGTGACATACCGCTGTATATCGTTTTTTAGTTTATGTTCCCCGTTACGTTTTTGGGCGCGAGTTCATGGAGAGTCGGCTCACGACATGTGTTTGAAATGACCGCTGTTGTATTTTGGATGTGCAAGTGTTTGTGTTGTGCGTGTAGAAAAGGTGGCGTTGGTGTGGGCATTAGACCCGATAAATACCGCGCACGAGAGGTGTGCGGGAGCATTTTCTTCAAGCATTTCTTTGGGGGCATTTCTTGAGCAATATTTCGCGGGCATGTTCCGTGATGATTCCCGCGTGGGGACCTGTGAGTATGGAGAATTGCCATGAAGGCATATTGATGGTGAGAAGGTGAGACTGATCCTGGAGTCGGAGCGCTACGAGACGTGGAGAAGGAGGGCGCGATCCAGAAGGAGCCGTTCCGAAAAATACGTCGTGGAAGTCTTGCGGAGGCGTACGTCGGCACCATTCGGAGGAGACGAGTACCCCTGCCGGGTGTCGACCTACAGTACGACCCACCCGTTGGAAGCGACGTCGGGCCGTTCCAGATTCGCTGCTGATCCAAGTTTAAGTATTCACGGGCTCGTGCCCACTCCCATCAGCATCTCAATAGACATTGAGTGTTGTCATCAGTCACCTCTCCCGCCCACTAGTGTCGTCCAATTTGTCTCCATCAAAATGGTTAAGGGATTATTCGTTTCATAGTGATTACGAAAATCGTCACCTGGTGTCGAGCAGGACGACGTGCGTCAACTTCTCCGTACAAAAAGTCACTGGTCAAATCCCTCCGCAATCGAATCCACTGCCCTTAGAAAGTTTGCTCATTTATCATTTGTTGCCACTACCCTTAGCAGGGAAAGTTTGCTCATTTGTCATTTGTAAGACGTGGAGCGTGTAAATATTGTATTTAAAAAGTATTTGATCATTTTCCTTTTTTTTTTGGAAGGTTGTCCTTCCCTGCTGTATGTGCTATCTCATTGATGTTCACGATTCTTAAATCCATTCATCCGTCACTAGTCTATAAGATGGTAATTTTTCATAGATATTTGTGTGTGTGTAAACGAAGATTTTCTACTATTCGTGAATAAATGACCATGTCGTTCAATTGGATTCTTGAGTCGTCTCTTTCCGACGCGTGACCCTCTTGATTTAATTTCAGATTCTCTTGTGAAACCATCGCCGCGAGCGCGAACTTCGGAAAGGCCCCCACCTAGAGATACTTCTCTTTTGTCTACCGACTGGTAGCTCGGCCGCGGTTTTGCGTGGCACCCCGGTCACTCCGTCCATCGTGGTGCGTCACTTCTCACTCGCATCTCTTTTGTTGTGGCATTTCGCCAGGATAGACGCGGGGAGGGAAGTGGGGGGTAAGAGCCCGGCCGTAAGATCTTGACGGCGCATTTTGAAGCCACGCGACCACTCACTCGGCTTCGCCGCGTACCGTCACAATATATATATATATATATATACTTGCGTGTGTGTGTATATATATATATATATATATATATATACATATATATATATATATATATATATATATATATATATATATATATATATATATATATATATATATATATATATATATATATATATATATATATTTTTTTTTTTTTTTTTTTTGTGTGTCTATCTCCTCCATCCTATCCACATCGTGTGTTCATCGCCGCATGGCTGACTCCAATCCATCAATGTATTTATATATATATATATATTATATATATATATATATATATATATATATATATATATATATATAAATACATTGATGGATTGGAGTCAGCCATGCGGCGATGAACACACGATGTGGATAGGATGGAGGAGATAGACACACAAAAAAAAAGAGACGATCACACTTACATAGCTAGCTTTCGGAACTAGTCCGTCTTCAAGGCGTATCACGGAACAAAATTTGTTCCGTGATACGCCTTGAAGACGGACTAGTTCCGAAAGCTAGCTATGTAAGTGTGATCGTCTCTTTTTTTTTGTGTGTCTATCTCCTCCATCCTATCCACATCGTGTGTATATATATATATATATATATATATATATATATATATATATATATATATATATATGCACACACATCTTTCTTTCATTTCATCATCTTTCATTCACACATCTCTTCACACAAATCTGGTTTGTTAACAATATATATATATATATATATATATATATATATATACACACACACATCTTTTTCGTGACATAGTCGTTTAGAGAATGCATCACCGTGGGTATAATTTGTTCACCAAAATAGTTTTACGTGAATGATTACGGTAAAGTGGCGGAAGTTTTCTTAACTTCGCTATCTTTTGTGTTTTCTATGATCATGTTATTATGACTCTTATTTTATGAATGCTTTTTTCACTACTCTTATTGAATCATGAGGTTTTTGTATTTTAAAAGAGTTATCAGCCATTGTACGCGGATTGATAAGTAGTTTAGAACATTTTATTTTTATAATAGTTACTTTCATAGAACCGTCACGGTAAAGTTTATACGAGTATAAAGCAAGAAAATACATGGTTTGCTAAGGCAAAGGATAAGGAAAACTATAATTAGAATTCAAAAAAGGGAATACATGAGGATAACTGCCAAACTGCTGGCCAGCCTAAAGGGGGTGACGTCACAATCCTGCGCACACGCCTGTAGTTAAGGTGATGATTCATCCCGGTTTACGGTATTCACTTTCATGATCGTTCTGCCAATAGGGTACAAGCCAGAATACACTACACAAAATGTATAATCGCTTTTATAAATCAATTACCTTTCCGGATCCGCGCGTATTTGAGCACCTCAGAACTCCAATGGCGTGGGTGCGGTATTCCTGGTCCAACTGATCGTGCTGCGCCTGGATCCTCCTGAAAGATATCAGATAGAAGAGAAACCGTGAAAATCAAAATTTTCAAAATGGCAGTAAAATGAAATCACTGGATAAACATCCCTTTTCTCGATTAATCACAGTGGTCCCGAAGAAAAATGAATACGTCACCGGTTATTCCACCCACCCACACCCAAAATCGCATTCGAATAGTGAATTAGCACTTGATAGACTCACTTGACTCGTGAAGGAGAAGATCGAGAATTTTAACAGCCATCGGGCATGAGATGCCTCGATTATCGACAACGTTTACGAAGTACAAGAATTTAAGACTTTGACGGTGTTCTGCAGGTGACGCAGGCGGTTGGTGCGGCGGTCCGGGGCACGAAGTGCTCAAGTCTGCAGACTGTGGCCCATGTCGGCGTCAACGACGCCATGGACCGTGGATCCGAGGAGATCCTGCGTTCCTTCAGGGAACTGGACTCCGAAGTGAAGCGGGTAAGTCGCGACGAAGGGGTAGACATGACGCTTGCAATTTGTACTCTTGTCCCGAGGATCGATCGTGGACCCCTGGTTTGGAGCCGAGTGGAGGGCATAAGACAGAGGCTGCGTCGCTTCTGCACGGACATTGGAGCCTCCTTAGTCGACCTTCGGCCGGCAATCCGATCATGTCGGACCCCTCTGAACCGTTCTGGTGTTTATTACACGGCCGAGGCAGCTAGCTGTGTAGCGAGTAGCATACTCGATCACTGTAGACCTTTTTTAGGATAGAGGGTAGGGCAGAGAGTAGGTCAGTTAGTGAGTCGAATCGGGTACCATCGCGAAAAAAATTTAATATGAAATAATCCAAGAAAGTGTTAAGTCTAACGAGAACAGTAGGAGGCCAGTTTCAAAAAATAGCAGTAATGTAACTTGGAATATACCTAAGAAAGCGAGTTGTAATGAGAATACACTTTCCGGGAATACGCTCACTGATAAATCCTTTTCTGTCGTTGTAGTAAACTGCCGTAGCTTAAGAAATAAAGTAGCTGACTTCTACCATCTAATTGAAACTACTGCCGCAGACTTAATTATAGGGACGGAAAATTGGTTGTGTAACGAAATCGCAGATAATGAAGTATTCCCGAAAAATTTCACAGTTTATAGAAAAGATAGAGTGGAAAGGACCGGGAGAGGAGTTTTTATTGCAGTGAAGGATTGTTATATTAGTAGGAGAGAGTCATTTTCCGACGACCAGGTAGAAAGCGTATGGTGCTCCATTCAAAATCCTAAAGCAAAAACAATCTATGTGTGCGCATATTACAGACCACCAGATACCCATATAAGCTCAATATTAGGACTCGACAGTCAACTCAGTACGTTAACCACTCAAAAAAACGACTGTCATATTATAATCGGTGGGGATTTCAATCTTCCGTCCATAGACTGGGACACGTACAGTTTTATCACTGGGAGGAAAGACAAAGACCTTTGTGAGTCACTCCTGTATACATTCACATCTCACTCACTGCATCAATTAGACACTGCTCCAACTAGAGGGAAAAATACACTTGATCTTTTAGCGACAAATATTCCACACATGGTTGTAAACATAGGTACGGATAAGGGAATAAGCGACCACAAGATAGTTAAAGCTAATTTTTCCGTGAGCATGATTAAGAAACATAATCCACTAAGAAAAATCTACTTGTTTAATAAGGCTGACTACGAAGGTATGAAACGAGAGTTGCAAAAGTCATTTACTAATTTTCAAAAAATAAGTATCAACAGTAATACTGAGGTTTTGTGGAATACTTTCCTCAACGTTACACGATCAGTAGTTCGCAAATACATACCAAGTAAATGGAAAAGAGCCAATGCAGAGCCTAGGTGGTATAACGCGGAGGTTAGGAAAACATTAAAGCACCAGAGAACATGTCATGCGAGGTTAAATAGGGCAAAAATTAACAAATCCTCCAAAGAACTGTACACAGTCACCGAAAATTACAAAATATCTAA
Source organism: Ceriagrion tenellum (assembly GCA_963169105.1). NCBI lineage: Eukaryota > Metazoa > Arthropoda > Insecta > Odonata > Coenagrionidae > Ceriagrion > Ceriagrion tenellum. Next base: position 146,424,200 of record OY720637.1, read on the forward strand.
ACTCTTAGCAAAAAAAGCGTGCCGAAGGGCGTTAGCTGATTTTAAAAGTAAATTACTGGGAGAAAAATTGAACGATAATCCCAAGGCATTTTGGTCGTATGTTAGGGACACTCAAGGAAATAAATCAACAGTACTCATGCTTAAGAATATCAATGGGGAAAAGCTAACGAACAGTCTGCAAAAAGCCAATTCGTTTAACTCGTTCTTCAAAAGCATTTTCAATACTTGTACACCACATCTTTTCGATCCGCAGCCAGTTCGTTCCCAACCATGTATACCTGAAATTATTATAAATTGTCGCGGCATAGAACATCAGCTAAAAAATATCAACCCCAACAAATCCCCCGGTCCAGATCAAATACCTGCTCGCGTATATAAAACATTGGCATCAGACATAGCGCCTTACTTAGAATTAATATTTATCAAATCTTTAGTAGATCACGTAGTGCCTAAGGACTAGAGAGTAGCAAATGTCACTCCTATATTCAAAAGCGGCGACAGGGAAGACCCTAGTAACTATAGGCCTATTTCTCTCACATCCATTTCCTGTAAGGTATTTGAACACATATTCGTAAGATCCATTATGAGTCATTTAGATAGGGAGGAATTATTAATAAATAACCTACACGGATTTCGAAAGGGTAGATCTTGCGAAACCCAATTGGCCCTCTTCGTTCATGACATCTTGCTCTCGGGTGAAAATAATGTTCAAGTTGACGCGATATTCCTCGATTTTAAGAAAGCTTTCGATAAGGTACCTCACGTTAAGTTGCTCTCAAAACTAGAAGCATATGGAATAGATAAAAACATTATTAGTTGGATTAATCAATTCTTACATGGGCGGGAACAAAGGGTTGTCATAGACGGTATCATGTTAAACACAGTTAGCGTTGCATCGGGTGTTCCTCAGGGAAGTGTAATTGGTCCACTTTTATTTCTCTTGTACATAAATGATATTAGCAACGTCGTTAAAAGTAAGCTTAGACTCTTCGCAGACGACGCGGTTGTGTATAGGGATATTACCAATTCCGAAGATAGCGACTCGTTAACAATCGACCTACTTGCTATTCATGCTTGGTGCGAAAAGTGGCAGATGGAACTAAACATAAAAAAGTGCGTAGCAGTCAGCTTTTGGAAAAAGAAAAATAGGCCAGAAAGGGCTTACAGAATTAATAATACGGAAATTATTCACGCCGAGTCTGTCAAGTACTTAGGGGTCACAATTACTCACGACATATCTTGGGGAAAACATATTCGGGAAATATGCGGTCAAGCATATAGGAAGCTAGGCTTTATCGAGAGAGTACTCAGAAAATGTGATGAGAAAGTGAAAGAACGTTGTTATTTTTCAATCGTTGGGCCTCATCTGGAATATGCTGTTAGATTATGGGATCCATACGAAGCGGGGTTGATATCAGAGTTAGATCGCGTACAGCGAAGAGGAGCTAGGTTTGTGAAACGATGCTACGATAAGTTGGCTAGTGTGTCTGGACATGTTAGAAGAATTAGGATGGGAATCGATATCACAGCGTAGATTAAATTATAGGCTTAATCTCCTAAATAAATTTCAGGAAAATCATTTCTCTGACGACGTAAAAACATACTGTTAACCCCCTCGTACTACGGCAGATTAGATCGCGCCAATAAAATTAGAGAGCTGGATTATAGAACAGATAGGTATAAAATGTCATTTTTTCCGCGTACCATTCGGGACCATAACAGCTGTGATCTTCGTCATGAATAGTGCGAATAGTGACATTAGCTAGACCGTAGATCTTTCTCTTTATATTCTCTACGTTCTTATTCATGCATGATGTATATATTGATGTTCTTATTTATGCATGATATTTTGAATGTGTAGTAGTAGTCCTTGTACCCCTTGCGCGTTGGAACGATTGTTGATAGAATGTTTCTTGGTTAGTAGATTACAATTGGCGCGTTGCATGTGTAGTACGCAGGTTTCAATGTAGTTTCGGTGTTCTACCGTATCATTCATGCATGCCTGGTGTGGAAGCACCCCCTGCCAAACACCCTTTGGGTGGCTTGCAGGGTATGACGTAGATGTTGAAATAGATGTAGACTCATCGGAATAGGAATTCTCTAGAAAAACACTGGTCCGTTCATCAATTCATGGCCACATATACTTACAGGTTTTGTTTAAAAATCTTTCAGATCATTTCCATTGATTCCAAATCCATTGGGTAATAAACGTACACTTCAAGCCTCCTTTTGACTATGATTTATCTGAGGTAGTATTAGTGTCTTCATTAAAATTTTTAACTCACTATTAGCGCCTATAAGACATCAAAAATGAATACTGAACTTCTAATGTCTCTCATGTTCAATGCGTTTCACAATCAGCAACGTAGTACCAGCATTACATTTCGCATGATTTCTGCACGAATATTGTAGATTTGATCGTTTGAATATCATCACGATATATTAATCCTAGGGATGAGTCGATTTCACTTTTTTTCGATTCCGATTTCGATTCTTTTCAATCGATTCCCGATTCTCGATTCCAATTCCATCGATTCTTATTCCTAATAAAAGGTGGGTAATTGATATACCAGTAGTGTACGATTAATATTTAAATTCAAGTATTAACTGAAATAAAATAACAAAGACAACTTAGTCTCTCAATAAGTATCCTCTAAGTATAATAAGTAAGTAAGTACTCCTCAGCTTATTGAGGCATGGATAAAAAGTACAAATTGATAGCCTACACCCATAATTACTGAGACAAATATGATGTGATAAATGAAATTTGATTTGAATATTTATCTATCTGGAATCGATGGAATCGGAATCGACTTGAGGCGATCGATTCTCGATACCGATTCTAATCCTGAGATTCGGTGGAATCGAGAATCGTCATTTGGATTCGACTAATCCTTACCAATTAATACCAATACTTTCAGTAGCATCGGTAGCATTGGACCTACAGAGTGGAGTGATTTATGGTGCAAAGAGTCTCATTTGACAAGCTCGTCCAAAGCTCTTGCCGATGTATTATTAGTTATCTTAGTTTCGTTAACTTTATTATAACTCGTTGTACTGCACGTGGGTGATGTCTCAGCCCACACCACAAACCCTTAGGTAGCTTGCAGGGCAATAAGTAGATACATTTAGCCACTCGAGGGAGACAAAAGCTAATCTATAATACGATACAACAGTGATAGTCTCTATGAACTTCAGAAAACAAATTAAGGTGGTCCGAGCGTGATAGTACCCTAGTCATAATAGACACCATATTCGAATTATACGCTTTAATTTCACCAGCTGTGAGAGACACATAAATGAAATATTGCATTATTAATGGTGCAATAATATACTTTTATATGACAGAAATTGTCAGTATTTAAATGAAAATACCTAAATGAGTCTTTAACTTGACTCATTTTTTTCGCGCGGTGCGTTTGAAACTCCTTCAAAAGGGAAGGTTTTTTGTGATACCCAAGAACCTACTGTGGTGACAATATGATTCATTTTCAAAAGTAGTTGAGAAAACATACAAACTACACACTCTTGATTTTTTTTACGACATCTAAGTGTTTTAAATACACAAATGTGTGAAATTCCCTCGATTTCCGGCCGAGTGCTTTAGCCAGTTAAGCTAACAAAGCGTCCTATTCCCCAGTGGATTTTTTTAAGAATCGAGGGATCCGGGTTCGAATCCCGGTCAAGGTAGATGATTTTTTTCTCTGTGGAATTTCGCACATTTTTCCATTGCGGGTGACTCCGTAAAATTGAAACTCCTATCTAGTCCCGGATAGCTTAAAATCTGTTAGAAATACCTCATTTTGTAAATAAGTTCATACACATACCATTTCCCATGTAAAAGGGCTGGTATTTTTTGGCAAATAACTCCGAAAGTAATGTGGTAAGGGGTAGAATTTTTGGTGTCATTGGATAGGTGAGAGGTTTTTCTTTGAAATTAGACAAATTAATTGGTTTTTAAGTAAAATGATTTTTCGCTCAAACTATCTTAAATCAAGCAGTAGACAACATAACAGCAACCATAGGTCGAGCACCGGCCGCTTTGAAGTATTAAGGGCTAACAAAGCGTCCTCTTTTCCCACTGCGACTTTCGGCGGTGGCTGAAAAGGAAAATGTTCTGTGACGAGATACCGATCGAATGGCGTCACGAAGTACCCGCATGCGAGCGCATTATCGCCAAAATCCACGGGGTTTAAAACCCATCGAAAAACACGAATGTTCACTTCAAACAGATTCAAATCGTGAAACTTTAAAGAAGCAGAGGACTTTTACTGAGTATTATATCACACGTCCACAGCATAGTGGGTGACCCTCATTAATGAGTCTCCTGCTCAGATTCTCCAGTTACGATTTCTTTCCGCCCCTATCAATTAATTAACGCTACACTTCGCATGGTTAATTTTTAAAAATATTGCAGCAAGCCAGCTGACGATGATTCTGTTTTCCCTTCCACCTCAAAATATCGAGCCTTTCCGTAACACTGTCCTCTTTACTGCATCGCAGAATCATGGAACAATCTTGTATTGCTTCTGGAATGCGTTGGCTTATTCATTTGAAAATAAGTGAAGGTGTAATAGGAAAAGTTAAAAGCTACCGGTACCTAGGAACGATGGTGACAGATGACAGGAGAAGTATTGCAGAAATAAAAGCAAGGATAGCAATGGCAAAAGAGGCCTTCAGTCAGAAGAAAAACTTGCTATGCAATAAAAGCCTGGATCTGGAGCTGAGAAAGAGACTAGCTAAATGTTATTCATAGAGCGTTTTCATGTATGGATGTGATAATAAAAACTGAGCTCCTCCAAATACACTCCCATATAGTACATGTCACCATTTCACCTCCAACACTTTTACATCTTTACACGGCTGGTGACTTACCACCCCCAGCCACACGCCCAAGCGGCGGCTCGCGGGGCAGTATGTAGATGTAGAAATCTTACGTCAATACTGGGATTCAATGGCCACTTCCAAAGCCTTTCACTAACCATTTCCTCCCCCACTACAAAAAAAACACATGACTGTTAATGTGTGCTCCGAGAGAAAAAGTTACCTACACTTCAATTTGAAAATGTCGACATATACCAAAACTCAGGAGAACTATCTGACACCTTAATAAGAACACAACTGAGACTTGAAATAGAAGCGGGATTGTTAATATATGAATAGATATTCCTCACTCTAAATGTTAATACGGAAAATAAGTAATTTATAAAATGTTAACCTAAAAAAGAAAATACAAAAAGCTATCAAACCTTTTACGAATACTAAAACGAGTCGCTATCTACTTTTTAAAAATATTAAAAATAACTAAGTAAATAGCATGTATATCTGATAAAAACTCATCATATATTACTCAGCAGCCCCGGCCAATTTACATTTTCGACAAAGGAAATAATTGATGTAAAAGCACACTTCCTGTAGTCATAATCAGTTTTACCTATTGTAGCATTTTTTTAGCATACCCCCGCCCCCCCATTTCTTTCCTCTTTGGGCAATTTATCCTCTCCGGACTGTTTATCCTCCGGACTTAGCCGAAGGACTTGCCCGAGGCGCGCCCAGGCGCGCCCCCCCACTGAAGCGCTAACGACATCTGTCGCACCAACGACGATCGCGAACTCCAGCCATCTCCACGACTCAGCATCTCCTGCCAGCAAGTCCTGTCCGCCACCTCCTGACCGCTACGTCCCCTCACCAGATCCTCTCTCGTTTATATAGCAGTTGAAGACGGAAGACTACGAGGATGTGCTAAGGCAGAAGTGCTGGTCACAAAGACAAAAAACCAGAAATCCGCGATCGGAGATGAAAAGCAGTTCCTAATCTCCAATTGCAATCCTATACCACATGTGTCCCCATTCCACAAAATTACCTCCCCTCCAAGGCTGCCAATCACCTGTTCCCCCTTACTCCCCCTCGCAACTTTCACTTTTGACCTTGCCGAGAACTTCCCCTCCGAGGTAACAAATCGCCTCTTTTCCTCTGCTCACCCTTTCCACTCTCCCACCGTCTGAACTTCCCCTCCTACGACGAAAACCGCTAATCGGTCTCTTTTGATACAGACCGTGGTCTTGAGAGGTTCTACTCTTACTGTCCCGTATAGGTGGTGATTGAATTTGAAACTTAGACGTCAGAACACAGGTTGGTTGGAACACAGGACCCTTACTTTGTTTGTACGTGTTACGTTGCTGAAATATATTATCTTTTATTTGGTGGTAAATTATATATACCTGATCGTTCCCGATTCCTCCAGTTTCTCTCACTCGTATTTTGGGAAGAATTTGTTTTTAGGGCATTCTCGGAGAGAGACATCTTCGACTCTCCCCTCGATTGCTTCACTATCTGTCTTTTTTATAAATAGAACAACCCTTTTGAGGGATGATAAAATTAAGGGCTGAATGATAAATGACAGCAGGTAGAAGTAGATTGACATCAATGCAAGAGGTTACCTCTGTTTTGTCACAGAAAGTCAGGTCCAATCTCATGCATGGAGTTAGAGGATTTGTTAATTTGACATAACTCAAGATAATTGTCTGTTTCAAGTAATAATTTGCTGTGGGATGATTTTAGCTGACTTATTATATGACTAGGCAAGTACAGTTAACATTAGGATTATTATAATCACCAAGTAATATAACATCTCTGTATTGATATACAGTTTTGATACCTTCAATTGTATTGCAATTATTTTCACATGCAGAACAATTGGTATTTGGAGGGAGATACATCAATTGGTATTTGGAGGGAGATACATGGCACCAAGGAAGTAGCATGCATAAGTGATAAAAAGGACTAATAAATGAACACTAGGCCACTTATACAAACTGAGGAACTACTACACTCTACGACAATCCTTTTTTTAAGTATTCTACCGGTGAAAAGAAGGTTTGTTGAAAGTCAGAGAAACTCCAAGTTTTCTACACTTTCTGCGTCCTGTCAGCCTAGTTCATTAAAATACCAAATTTAGCTTACCACTGAGAAGTCAGTAGTAAACTATAAAAAACACAATTCAGAATTTAATGGTTAACAACTAAGAATTCCCCGAAACTAAAAAATTTACAGTAGTTACTACTGAAAATGCTTAATAGTAACGGTGATATTTGATGCTTGAAATGCCTACCAATCTACCTTGAACAATATTTTCTAGGATTTTTAATAGCAAATATTACACGACCGAAATAACTTCTCGTTTTAAACGTATTTTTCCCCAAGCAAAAGACAAAACATATGCATTTAGTTAAAAAAAATACGAATTTATCACCCAGCAAACCTACACTAGCAGTATCACTATGCCAAAAATGCCGAAGGGGCCAATAGTATTATAAATATCATCATAAACACGGACCATCGAGAATATTTCTACTATCCGCGATCAAATGTATCATGGATATCATGTTTATATTTTCTTCAGATCCCTTTCACAATTCCTTTGTTTTTCATTTCTTCCTAGCTCAGTAGATGGCGTTCCTTGCGACGGGTGTCCCAAGGTCGTTCGAATTCTCGATTCTTTGCCTCTTCGAGTCATATCGATGGTGCAACATATGGATTAAATCGACTCTGAGGGTGCCCCAACTCGAGCTCACTTCGCCCAAGGCAGCCAAATATTTGGGCATCTAATCGCATGCACCCTAATGCCTAACGAGTTGGGATAATAATAGGGAGTCATAATAGAGACCATATTCGAATTATACGTTTCGATTTCACCAGCTGTAGGACACATGGATTAAATATTGCATTATTATTAGTGCAATAATATAGTTTTATGTGTCAGAAATTGTATGTAATTAAATGAAAATATCTAAACAAGTCTTTAACTTGACTCATTTTTTTGGCGCGGTGTGTTTGAAACTTCTTGAAAACGGAAGGTTTATTTTCTGATCCCGAAGAATTGCCTGCGGTGGCAATATGATTAATTAAAAAAAAATAGTCGGGAAAACATACAAACTACACGCTGTTAGTTTTTTGACGACATCTAAGTGTTATAAATACCTCATTTTGTAAATAATGTCTCTCTGGAGTGCATACACGTACCGTTTCCCATGTAAAAGGGCTGGTATTTTTTTGGCAAATATCTCCGAATGTAATGTGGTAAGGGATTGAATTTTTGGTGTCACTAGAAATGTGAGATATTTTTCTTTAAAATGAGAACAAATTCATTGATTTCTAAGTAAAATGACATTTCGCTAAAACTACCTGAAGTGTTACTATGCACTAAATAATTTTCTTATCAACTGACTAAACGTTCTGCTATACGCTTGTTAGTAGGGCTGAGCTCTGGTAAAACTCACTCAAATAAAAGTTCAAGAAATTTGTGCCATCCATTAGTAACGGAAGCTTGCTTAAATTGATCGCGAGGAATAAAAACGGAGAACTCGCACATTTTGACAAAATAAAATAATGCCGGAATACAAAACAGTTCGGGTTGTAATTAAAAGGGCAGTTAGCAACTCAAACATTGATAGTGGAATCGCAAAATAGCAAGTAGAAGAGCGTTAAGAGTCATCATCATCTTTCATCGCTGTATTGTGTCTGCAACTTCTTTGCTAAAATAGTTAACAATAGATTACCACAGTGACGTAATATGTCCACCAAGGCTATTCTATCCTATCTCCCCATTCCTGATCTCCACACTCATAGACTCACAGCAGACTTAAAATGTATTTATAATATTCTAAATTCCACCATCAGCTGTCCTGAATTGCTCTCATTTATCAATTACAAAGTTCCATCCCGCCCCAACCCCTTCTCACCCTTTACTCCATCCACATGTGCGCTTCCCATTCCCAGACTAAGGATCAAATAAACGTTCTCTTCTTTTCTTCCGCCTCTCCATTGAATTCCCTCCCTTCTCACACATCGATCCTTTTGCACTTTCGTCTCAATCCTTTAGAAGACTTTCTCTTTCGTATCTTTCACCTACTTAAGTAGTTATTCCCCTATTTTTCCTTTTTTTTATATTTCCCAAATTTCTGCATGTAGCCTGTTGTTAAATTTGCTTGGACATGTCCTTACGTGTATTGTTACATGGCCACTATAAAATGGCACCATAGCTGTATGTGGTTTTCTTTCTTTAAATAAATAAATAAACAAATGCTTTTCGGTTGGATTTCGAACGATAGGTATGCACGGAAAGATTATGTGGCTCCTAATTATGTAGGGTACGATAGTGTTGAGACAGGTTTGTGCTGGAGACAACATTCCGACGACAATTTCGTCGTAAACAAAGTCCTGGACATTAATCTTTCAAAAGTCAATCACGGTGCTACGGCGAAGAAATGCATCGGTCGCAAATTTATTTTCAAAAATCACGGCCATTACCCAGCCTTTGGATTTTAGGAGTGATATCTGTGATCTCACTGCGATATTGGGCTGGTCTTTGAAGCTCTCTTTTCATGAAGAAATATAATTCACTGCAAATTTGGAAAGATATTGTCGCCTAGAGAGCGCCTCGCGTATGGACCTCAAGTGAACTCCGCAATCATAGATGGAGTCACCACCAACATCACTAAACCATTGAGCAGCGGCATATATGGCTGCGATTCAAGGACAAAGTATCCATATCAAACTGGGGATAAGAACCCTATCCCTGAATCGCTCATTTCACGAGATAAACATTGTTGCGCTGTATTCGCCGGCGACCCAGAATGAAATTTTCTTACCTTTTGCAGCTAACTTTTTCCTGATTATCTAATTCGGTATTTTTCCCGAGCATATTAATTCCACATCTCATTCCTTATATTTACGGCAAATGTTCCTTTAATTGGCAATTCATATCATTCGTAATAATAATGCCCAAAAATATCTTCCCCTTTGCAGCATTGCAGTAGGAAGGATTAGAACCTCGATGCAAGTATGTTATATAACAATTCACTTAAAATCAATAACCATCGTCGATTCTAATTTGGAAACATTATTTGCAATAAGCACAAACTTAGTAATAATTTATCTTTCATAAATGACGTCAAAAACTATGATATTACTACCTCTATAGCTATAACACCTCTATATGCTAAAACTATCTCAATTTCTTCTTATCTATTGAGCAGTCTATCGTGGTCGAGTACTTTATGGAACATGTTATCCATAAAGAAAAGATTGGAAAAGAAAGAACCGATTGGATTCCAGCGTGATTATGATGCAAAATATTTTTTCTTTATAATGAAGACACTCTTGCAATGATAAGAGATTGAAACATAACTAACGCATGTTATTCATTAAAAAAAAGACCAATAGTTCTCAACAGATAACTAGGAAATATGTTCGTCAGACGGAATATCAATTTCCGTGTTCCATACGTATCTGAAAGGAGACGAAACTCAAATACGATGTTCACGAGAGACGTTCACAAATTTTGTTCAAATAGAGATATTTCCGCGGAGAAATGCCTCGACTATCGCCGCGCCGCTTGGTGGAATCAATAAGTTGATATATTACTCACGAGATGGCGCCCAGGAGCTCCTGCTTCTGCTGTTCCTTGGCCTTGATGGAACCGCCCTCGGCGAGCGAAGTCTGAAGCTCGCGCTGCAACACGGACAGCTTTCGACGCTCCGCCTCCAACAGCAGACTGGTCACCTAGGCAACGACAAGACGTAATTACGAGCGTGAACTATGACTGAAAATATGACTGAGTCAACAATCATTCAACACCACAAACCATTACCCGCGCAACTGTGGGGGGAACATAGGAAGCCTTGGAACTCGAAATTAAATGAACCAGAATTTATTTAGGGGAAAACGGGTCTTTGGAAGGTCCTCGGATGACGAAATGACAGAGAGGTCTTCCTTCTCGCTAGTCAGGACGCATGCAGTTGGTCTCCCCGAGAGATACGGAGTCTGTAAGCTATGCTCAAATTGTATGTGAAATTCAGAGCAGGAGTGTTTAAGACATACCTACCTACACCGTGGGTGGAGTAAACATAAAATCTTCAGGTACAGTAAAATATCTTGGGATTACCTTAACTTCAGATATCTCGTGGGGGACACACATACAAAACATAGGTATGCGGAACAGCATTAAAGAAACTAGGTTTTTTAAAGCGTATAATCGGAAGGTCCTCAGATGAAAAAGTCAAGGAGAGATGCTAATTCGCTCTGGTTAGGCCACACCTCGAATACGCCGCGAGAATTTGGGACCCTGGATAAAAAGATTTAACCAAAAAAATTAACAAAATACAAAGAAAAGCAGCGCGTATCGTTAAAAACCGCAACGAGCGAACATATAGTGTCTCACAACTTTTAGAGGGATTAAGGTGGGAGCCCCTAGAGACTCGGAGACTGCACGCTAGGCTTAGTTTGCTTGATAGATTCAGAACTGTTGTGTTTCACAGCAACACAAGGAATATTATCATTACGCCTCACTACATTTCTAGGTATGACAGATGCGATAAAATAAAGGGAGATACTCTGCCGAACAGATAGGTACAAAATTTCGTTCTTACCGCGCACAATAAACGACCACAATAAAAACTGAGCTCCTAAAATACACTACCATAGTACAGGTCACCACTTCACCTCCAACACTTTTACATCTTTACACGGCTGGCGACCTACACCCCCCTGCCACACGCCCAAGCGGCGGCTCGCGGGGTAGTATGTAGACGTAGAATGAGTGTAGAGACGACCAAGTGGAGACGGTTTTAAGGTACCTTGAGCGCAATATCATTTTACTTAGAAATCAATGAATTTGGTCTCAATTTAAAGAAAAATATCTCACCCTTCCAATGACACCAAAAATTCAACTCCTTACCACATTACTTTCGCAGATATTTGCCATAAAATATCAGCCCTTTTTACATGGGAAATGGTACGTGTATGCACTCCAGAGAGACATTATTTACAAAATGAGGAATTTCTAACACTTAGGTATCGTAAAAAAAACTAACAGCGTGTAGTTTGTATGTTTTCTCAATTATATTTGAAAATAAATCATATTGTCACCGCAGTAGGTTCTGGGGGATAACAAAAAAAACCTTCCGTTTTGAAGGAGTTTCAAACGCACCGCGCGAAAAAATGAGTCAAGTTAGAGACCTATTTAGATATTTTCATTTAATTACTTACAATTTCTGTATTATAAAACTATATTATTGCACCACTAATTATGCAATATTTAATTGATGTGTCCCACAGCTGGTGAAATTAAAACGTTTAATTCGAATATGGTCTCCATTTTGACTAGGGAACTATCTCGCTCGGACTGCCTTAATCCGCGGAATAAGCGATGGTGGCGATCGGAAGCCGCGGGCTTTGTGAAAAACTTCCACGAGCGAACAGAAATTGTGGACGAAAAGAGAAGTATCAGAAGTGAAGTGGTGGAATTTCAACCGAATGGAGAGCAGGAAAGAAAATAGGAAATTGTTATATCTGCTCTACTTAAGAAAGTGTGAAAAACCACTGACTTGGCCGCTGAACCGCTGGAGACAGCCGAGCTTCTTTGAGGACAACGAGACGTGCGGCGATCCGATCAAACTACCTTTTCAAGCTGGATTCACGCCCGAGAAACACGCAGGGTTCACTACAATACCTTGATTCGACAATTTTCCTGGTCAATTATCCGTGGGCCTCGCTAAATTTGAAGTTTTTCACCAGCAAGTATTCAATCCAAGTGAACAAAACACCGATGAGTTTGCCCGATTCGCATTTTATTTTTTATTTCGCATTTATATACATACATACATACCAATCACGCCGTTCCGTTCCGGGGTAGGCAGAGTCACTAAGTTTCACTCATAAATACGTATTTGTACTCCTAACTCTGCCTCAATAATCTCCTCCATACTGACCTATCCTTGCAAACCTCTTTTGCTTCATTTACCCCCATACACTGCTTCATACTCGCCCTCCTGTTTTTAAGACTCCTAATATTCCTCCTCCTAAGAATTTCCACAACCACATTCAACCATAACTTTCTCGGTCTACCCCTACCTCTCGCACCATTCATTCTACACTCATATATCTCTTTCAAAATTCGACTCTCATCCATTCCCTCAACATGGCCAAACCAACGAAGCACACTCCTTCCATATATGTCCATTACTGGAGCATCGAACCCACACTCATTTATTACCCACTCATTCCTGACCCTATCCATCCTAAGTTTGCCGAAAACACTCCTCAGATAACTCATTCCCACGGCGTTTAGTCTACTCTTATGTCTATCTTGACATACCCATGTTTCACTACCATAAACAAAGTGGGGAGAAGTACACTTTTGTACACGGCGATTTTCGCTTCCTTAGACAGGCAGTCATTCCTTGATATGAATCGCATTTAATTTATATTATACACTCTGTGAATCAATATTTGCATGGCATTTTGTTTTAATTCACCTTTTAAGAAAATCAGATTCAAATACCCTGTAAACCCTTGACTATAATCATTCTCACACCAGAGTCATTCACGAAAAGTACGAGGATGGAAACAATCTGAACTTCGGCTATCCCTATCTACCCAGCCACGTTTGAGGTAACGCCTTGGTAGCACCAACATTTCGCTTACACAGTGAATGTTACGGACATTTGAAACAACGGATGTAGTCCTGCAATTGCAATTTTTGACTTTTGTAATACATTTGAAAAATGAACTTTGGCCACACAATAAAATATGATATTTTAAACACCTTTTTCAGAAATGGATTTTGGTACGTTAATTTTAAAAGTATTATGATTTCATTTAACTAGTTCAATTACCTACAACTTTTTTATAATGCATTCTGCATGCATTACAAATGAATTTAAATGAAAATGACGATCACTTAAAAAACATTAAAATGCACGCACGATATCGCTATTCTTCCATTTACTTCACAGGTTTGAAAAACTGATCTCGACGTCATAAAAGTTTCCAATATGAGTGCCTTACTTCACTAATGCCATTGCATTAACCAGTTTAATGCGCTTAAAATGTGTCCTCAAAATTCACTGGAAATGTATCCTGGGAATTCGTTTAAAATGCATTGAAATAGATTCATAACAATGCATCTTGAATGCATTCATTTCATCGGTTCGTAATCTTGGCCGGCTGAACCACTCAATCAATATCGCGGGACCCGATGTTCCAGTCATGTATATCCACTCGCCAAGGAGATGTTCGGGGCTGTGCTTCCAGTCACACCACCATAAACGAGGGACACATCGGTCGTCGTGACGGACCGTATGGAATTAATGAGGACAGGACAGTAAATGGCAAATTTAGTCCAGGGGATTTTAGGGCGATTAAGAAGGCAACAGTAGTATCTTTGTATTCCATACGACAGTTTCGTGTGGGGATCGGGTTGGTGTAGTGGCTAGAGTACTCGCCTTCCACACGGGCAGCCAGGGTTCAAATCCCTGCAGAGAAGGATGTTTTTCAGAGGGAACCCGATCCCTACTTGAGTGTCTTGTGGAGGGCACTTCAAGTACACTAAGAGGGTACTCCGTCTGTCGTATGAGACGTTAAACCGTGGTTCCCATGGCGCCTTTCGTTAAGAGCAAGCTAATGCCGACGCCGGGTTTCTATCCACCATTCCTCCCTTACCTATCCACTATGGCGCAACTGACCTTATCAGTCGGTCGCCTCCCCAAATATCCAATCCAATCCAGTTTAGTCGTTACTTACAATAATAGTTGGACTCCATCAATACTAAGAGGCGATGTCTTGCATATGATTTTGGGATGGTTATGAAATTTTCCCTGTGGCACTGAAACCCTGTTTCCTTACGGTAACAATCCCTCGATCCATCGGGCACGAATTATCAAGAAAAAAGAGAACAAGAAAGCGACAAAGAGTCACGAATGGTGGATGCTTCGAAGACTTCACAAGGCACTCATTTTTAAATCACTGCTTTCAATCAAGAAGGAATCGCCTTCAGTTACTTATTAGGATATTCCTTCTCGTCTGCAAACATAACTAGACCTCTATTTGTGCTGCGGGCCTTTTTCTTCGCAACAGCGTTCTTTCGAAAGAAATCGAACTCATCAAAAGGGTATTGACAAATACTATCCTTCAAAGAAACACGGTGAAGCCAATATTTAGAAAGCCACAAAAATACACAAACAAGTTAACAGGAAATAATAAGTTTGCTCATCCTAAGACATTCATTCGTAATTTTCTCGTATTATGGAAACCTTCAATGCATATTCCTTCAATCTAGGGGACGCAACATGATTTGAAATGTTTATGGGAAAAACAAGAAGTACGAACAAACTTTAAGCTAAAAATTCGGCGCGTCACAATTCAATGACACTCGTAAATTGTCAGCATTGAGTCATCGAGGACAGCGCATCAACCGACTAAAAAAAAACAATACAGATTTCGGAGTAAACGGACAACTTGGTACACAGTCACGCGCTCGATGCAACTATATTCACCGAAGTGATGACGTTTGCCATGAAAACATTCTTACGACTTAAACCTGGACTCGATCTCAACGTCTTTGTGCTGGCTCAGTTAGCACGCACACCACCTGTAGCAGTGTATACTGGAGACGAGAACTGTTGCATAGGGCTCCCGAGAAATTGAAATTCCACTAAATGTAAGATGGATGGGTGATATCGTAGTAGACAATAACACCTCACCAGCAACTGGAAGTCACGGGTTCGAATTCCGGTCAAGACAATTGATTTATGAAGTCAGTTTTCTTGGATTAGGTACCAGTGGGAGGTACCATTCCTTACAACAACGATAAGGGTAAGAGATTTCCTCCCCCTCTTTCTCCGTCATGTGCTCTCTGACATGAAGTTCCTTCATTGCATCTGGAGGGGCTCTCTCCACACCAATATCCTTCTTCCTGTCTTTCCACTTCATGTTCCGCCCCGTACCACACGCAATGGCTGTCTTATTAACGTCCCCAAATTTCGGTCTTTCAATATCCCAGCGTTCCCTATTCCACCGCATTCCAAGAACTTTCAACACCCTGGCTTCGCATTCACCCTCCCTTGACCTCTTCTCGTCACCCTACGCTTTCAAATCCTTCCTAATACTAAACAGGTCTGCAATTTAGTCACATCTCCCCAGTCAACATATCGCTAAGTTCCCGTCCACGTTCTCATGTCCTTCTGTGTCTATTCTATTTTCTGTCATTATGTCTGTTACTAGTTTATATTTTGTTAATGCTCATAATTTATTTGTTTGGTAGCCATCCAAAATGTTAAAAACCTTTGTGCCGTTTTTGGGACTTTTACAGATAAATAAATAAATATCCAACTGATTCATTTGGGGTGCAGTCATGACAGAAGTAAATACATTAGGATGTAAGGAATCTTATAATGGCGAGAAGGCATCTATCTGATTTAAGCCATCGCTCACCGGTCTTCCAACAGTAGTTGAGATAAAAAATAAGGAAATGGTCAGTTTAGATACTGTTTCTCTACGTGAAGGCAAGAGAACCCGTAACATATTCGTTCAGCCGATGGACACGCATGTAATTATTATAGAGCCCTTAGTTCTGGTGTTAGCCACCAAACAGAGACCTCTATCCATTAAACCAGCTATCATCTTGCAAAAGAGGCTTGTCAGGATAATGCTCAATAAGAATCGTCATGTGCCATCCTTTCCGCTATTTCAACATTTGAAATTCCTCCCACTTAGGCATTTGTACGTGTACAAAGTACTTAGACTGTTTTTTCCGAGGTGTGGTGCTAAAATTCCCGTCTCAAATAGGACAGGTTTATGGAATTTTCGCAGTAAATTGACACCTTTGCCGAGGCCTAAATTGTCTCTGTACAGGCAAAGTTTTTTATACATTGGGCCAATAATGTATAACATATTACATTCTGAGTACAAATGTGTACCTAATCGCTTCTCTTTTAAGAGCTAAAAACTGGCTATTTACCCATGAAAAAATCGAAGATATATTTTGCTAAATAAAACTATTAATTTTTGTAAGCATAATATATAATATTTCTCAAAGGTGTTTTTTGTCGCTACACCATAACTCCCATAATTCTTCGTCAAAAATAATGATTCAAATATCGTTTAAAGCTTATGTTCCCCGCTATTGATGAAAAATAGACAAATGGCTTAAAATTAAAGGTTTTGTTAAAAAATTTATGTTAAAAATTGATACAGAGCCATCTGTTGACAATATAATCAACTAATATGTTGGCTATGGTTACGTGCTTAAAAGACTGTAGGAGGCGCCATCTATTAACAGATCCTTTAGTTAGATTGTTTACATTCTACATGCAATCAGTGTGACCGTTTACGTTATGTATCTTTAACACAAACATAAATAACATGTAATTGTCCAAGGGAAGAAACAGGTAGAAGAACAGAAAGAAAGATGGAAGAAACAGAAAGAAGCTGCATACTGTGCGAAATATTCGACAGGTAGAAGAACAGGAAGAAAGAAGGAAGAAACAGGAAGAAGCTGCATACTGTGCAAAATATTCGCACGGGTCAGCTAGAACTTGTTAAAAGGAATTATTTTGAAATGTTGGTATATATATTTTTTTCTTGTTCAATATGTAGCAATGTATGGTCGTGTTTCAAATGGATGGTAACCTAAACACAGGTTCGCCTTATAGGTTACCTAAAGCTCCACTAAATATCTTAATATTGTATTCATTGTACTTTTTCTGTATTTATTCTTTTGGAGCAATAAACACATATTTTCCCAAATGGTCGCCGCGGTGCCAAGGCCGTTCGATTTGATTCATGTTCCGACATCAATTATGACAATCGAAGAAGAAGACGATCGAGATATCGAAGGAGCTGACCGCGGTGGATGGGACTCACCTCCAGTTGCACTCCGAACAAGTCCCTGGAGCGTGACCTGTCAGGGTCCCTGGGGGTTGGCTGCTTCTGCTGGTGCTCAGGAGTGGTGGTTCGGCCGTCCGAAGAGGGGCACGGGGATGCTGGGGATTCGCGGTCCTCACCGGGCCCCTGATCCTGGGGCCCCGACCACGGCGGCGAGTCGGCTGGGCCCATAGCCGCGCCCAAAACGCCACCGGTATGGATAACTCTTCCGAATATATGAGGCCAATCACTCAGTCACTCGCGCTCGACAGCTGGAATGAAAGAAAAGAACACGTAAGACAAATGATCAGATTGGCGTGATTTCGGATTGCTATAGAGCGCGCTCCGCTCAACACACAACAATCAGGATCGTTCGATTCGATTAACGAGGGGTGGTTTTTAAGTAAGTACCGTTTTGAAATAAAAACGAAACAAGTATAATTTTCTTAACAATTATATTTTTACATGAAAACCTGTACCTTAACCTACTTTTCGACATAATTTCCACAAATATCAAGGCACTTATCGCATCCTAGAACCATCTTTTTAATCCCACCCTCATAGAAGTCTGCCGCCTCATTTGACAATCACTGCAACACGGTCATCATCGTCGTCGTGGCGCTGACCACCACACCATGCATCTTCAATTGTAAATACAGGTGGAAGTCACTGGGCGCTAGATCGGGACAGTGCGGAGGGTTATCAAGTCTTTCCCAGCCAAATGATCCGATGAGATCTTGAGTTTGAAAGATTTCAGGTTTTCCCGGTGAATGCTATGGAGGTAGATTTCTCGGGTTTCCATCCGGGTCAAAGGAGTTATCTCCGACGACCAGCCTATATACATGGGAAATGGTACGTGCATGCACTCCAGAGAGACATTATTTACAAAATGAGGAATTTCTAACTCTTAGATGTCGTAAGAAAACTAACAGCGTGTATTTTATATGTTTTCTCAGCTATATATGAAAATGTATCATATTGTCACCGCAGTAGGTTCTTGGATATCACAGAAAAACCTTCCGTTTTGAAGGAGTTTCAAACGCACCGCGCGAAAAAAATGAGTCAAGTCCAAGACTTATTTATATATTTTCATTTAATTACTTACAATTTCTGCCAATAATAATTCAATATTTAATTGATGTGTCATGCAGCTGATGAAATTAAAACCTATAATTCGAATATGGTCTCTATTACGACAAGAATATATCTCGCTCGGACCTCCTTAAGCTCTAGATTGGGAAATTATGGACAATGCAACCTAAACAGACCAGAACATGGGGAAGGTAGTGAACAAACATGTTTCTTCGGGAAAAATTATTGCCATGCATTTAAGCGAGTGTTGGACATGTGATGCCATCATTTGTGATAAATTCAAATAATACCACGATATTTTAATGCCACTTGGATAACAGGCTTTACGGAGATGCAGACGTTGAGAAGGTGCGGTGAACGGAAAGGAAGACTAACGAGGAAGTGCTTAAGATGGTGGGCGAGTAAAGGAAACTTCTGAATGAAATCTGGGATATGCAGGGTGAGTGGCCGCAGGAAGTAAAGAGGGGCGATGTAGTTCAACTGTTGAAGGCTCTACTTTGTGGAATAACATTCTGGTTGGGAGAAAATAAAATATTTGTAATATTCCACTGCGATTTATTCTTCCCCGACCGGTTTCAACGCTAGTGCGTCATTTTCAAGGGTACATTCTCCACGTTTTTGGGAGTGCGCGCCACATATATACCAAATTCTTCAAACTACATTTTTAGAAATATTGAAATTGAAGAAAGAAAGAGTAAAGGTGTCTCTGAAGTGTTCCTTTTAAATGATTCTTCTGTTTTTAAATGTCTTCCGCTCACCTCCGTGTCACACCCACAGTCCCTTCCTTCACCCTGACGTGGATTACTCCAAATACCCTCACTTCTCCTCCCCCATTCCCTCTTTTTTTACTTAACCCTCTTCCTTCCCCTTCTTTTTTTACTTAACACCTACCCCTCCCCCCACCCCCGCCCCCGCCCCCGATTATTTGGTATATATGTGGCGCGCACTCACAAAAACTTGGAGAATGTACCTACACTTGAAAATGACGCACTAGCGTTGAAACCGGTCGGGGAAGAATAAATCACAAGAGGCGATAGTTGGCTCAATCCTGTGATAGAGGGAGGGATGTTGGGCAAGCGGGGAAGGGAAAAAGAGAGAATAGGTGTTATGGACGGGATGAGAAGGATAGATTGTATGCAGAAGTGCAAAAGGAAATGCTACAGGAGGTTAGGGCCCTAAATGTGTAGAACATCGAGTGGAAGTTCTCTATCAACAAACCCTACCTTCAACCGGAGGAATACTCGAATGGCTCTATGAGTGGCTCTATCCCAATAACTCCTCTTTTAGAAGCTGTGCTGATAAGTAGTTAAAAAAGTGGCTTCAATAAGACACTTTTTGAACGACTTATCAAAACACATGCCACGGAAAGAAGCCGTTTTCCACAAAAGCGTTTTCCGCGCGCAATAAGCGACCACAATAAAAATTGAGCTCCACTAAATACACTCCTTTAATATATGTCACCATTTCACCTCCAAAAAACGTACACCTTTACACGGCTGGTGACCTAACATCCCCTGCCACACGCCCAAAAGTAGGCTCGCGGGGTATTATGTAGATGTAGATGTATAAATTCCTGGGCGTGTCACTTACGACACCACGTGTCATAAGTGACTCGCCCGCACCTATCGTAAGGCGTCGTCGACCCTCATCATCACGGGAAATGAGCCACTCGTGCTTCAACAGTTGTTCATAAATAAGAGTCCCATCGATACGAATAACTAGCTCCGCGTGTCATAAACGACGTGAAAACCGTGTCCAAGACGTAGTACGTCCCCGAACAACAGATGTGAAAACAATAACATCTTAGATCCGCGTGACTTTACGCGGAAAAAAGGAAAGATCGCATGAACTCACCAAACTATGAAATCTCTGCGAGCAACACGTGTTCACGAGTCTCCTTTTCGTTTCCCACGATATCGCGATTAAGACGGCAAGAGGGGGAGAAGGAAAATTCATAAATGTGTTTCTCAGTTCGCACGAGCTAAGCATGGCGAAGAAATATGTCCTCCCCACCCCCTCCTCCCGACCTCCCACGGTGTGCTCACTCACTTCCCCCCCCCCCCGTGTAATTTGCGGCACGCGACGTCCAAAGGAGGCGTGAAAAAAAAAAAAATATATATATATATATATATATATATATATATTCTTTTTTTCAAACAGAAAGGTAGAAATAAAGTGGATAGGAACACAAAACCTCCATTTTACCTCCATTTGAGCCTACCATGACCGGGAGATCACCGAATGATAATAAATGTAACTGTTTTTAAGCGTTGGCGATTCCGATTTCCGCGTTAAGTTTCCAAAGAGCTGAAGTGTATGAAGTTCACGGTTTTTTCTGCGAGCCTGGCGATAGTGCTATCGCATCATTAGATATCAAGAAGCTTATCTGGAAGGAGAGTGAGGAATCATCGAATTTCATCAATCGCGAGGTTCGCGTCTCGACGAGAGTCGTTCGTAGGGAACGACGGAATTCATTTGAAACTGGTACATACATACATGCATACCAATCACGCCGTTCCCTAGGGGTAGGTAGAGTCACAAATTGTAACTCATAAATACATATTCGTACACCTAATTCTGCTTCAATAATTTCCTCCATACTGATCTATCCTTGCAAACCTCTTTTGCTTCATTTACCCCCATACACTGCTTCATACACGCCCTCCTGTTTTTAAGGACTACTATTATTCCTCCTCCTAAGGATTTCCTCAACCACAACTTTCTCGGCCTACCTCTATCTCTCGCACCATTCATTCTACTCTCATATATCTGTTTCGTTATTCGACTCTCATTCATTCTCTCAACATGTCCAAACCAACGAAGCGCACTCCTTTCATATATGTCCATTACTGGAGCATCTAACACACATTCATTTATTACCCACTCATTCTTGACCCTATCCATCCTACTTTTGCCGCAAATACTACTCCGATAACTCATACCCACGGCGTTTAGTCTACTCTTATGTTTATCCTGACATACCCACGTTTCACAACCATACAACAAAGTGGGGAGAAGTACACTTTTGTGCACGGCGATTTTCGCTTTCTTAGACAGGCACTCATTCCCTGATATGCTTCATATGCTACCTACCACTTTCCTTCCAGAATTCGCACGTCTCTTTATCTCCTCATCTATCCGTCCATCTTTCATATACATCTTACCTAAGTACACAAAATCATCAACTTCCTCAATTACTTCACCATTCGCCCTCATCACATAGTAATTCTCCTTATTCTCCTTATCAAAAACTACTACTTTAGTCTTGAACATATTTACCCTCAATTCCTTCCATCGGCTCTAATCGATTAGCCTGAGGGATTAAATAAAATAATTCTTTATAATATCAACCTAAACTCCAGACGAAAATTATACTAAAATTAATTATAAATAGATAATGAAAAAGAATTATCAGGGTATTAAAATTATCATTCATCAGTGCAACTACTAAATGCACATTCAAGTAGCTGACTTGAGCGCAGAAGTCCCGCGGTATTAGTTACCCCGATGATTTCTCTTAATCCACATTCTACACTAAATATTGAGTCTACCAACAAATAATTTGTGCGATTTCTTGCACGCAAAAGGCTGAGAGTCCGAAATGACTGCTTTCACCGAATTTTAACTGCAACTGCCGATAAAAAATAAAGAGTAATGCCAGAGCTACATCAAGTTAGCTATAGAGCTAAAATAGCCACATATTTATTTAATTAAAAACTAGTTATATTATCTGTTTTTAATCAATCCCTGAAGCACTCCTTTACGTTGCCCTGGTTAGGGCACACCTCGAATACGCCGCGAGCATTTAGGACCCTGGTCATAAAGGTTTTACCAAAAAAATTAATAAAATACAAAGACAAGCAGCGCGCTTCGTAAAAAACTGCTACGAACAAACATATAGTGTTACACAACTATTAGAGGGATTAAGGTGGGAGCCCCTGGAGACTCGGAGGCTGCACGCTAGGCTTATATTGCTTGATAAATTCAGAACTGATATTTTTCAGAGCGACACAGAGAATATTATCATGACTCCTCACTACATATCTAGGTCTGACAGATGCGATAAAATAAGAGAGATACACTGCCGAACGGATAGGCACAAAAACTCGTTCTTTCCGCGAACAATAAGTGATCACAATAAAATTTGAGCTCCACTAAATAGACTCCTATAATACATGTCACCATTTCATCTCCAAAAAACGTACACCTTTACACGGCTGGTGACCTAACACCCCCTACAACATGCCAAAGCGGCGGCTCGCAGGGTATTACGTAGATGTAGATGTACTCCAAATGACTCTGCTCCTAAGTGACTCCGCGTACGAGTAAAGTGACAATATTTTGTGGTTCCGCCGGCCACATGTACGATCGATTAAGTGCGGCATAAGGGGGGGGGAACAACGCGTCGGTCGTAAAACAAACGCAATTTGAGGATCGCCAAGATTTCTTTCCAGAGTTCTTCAAAACGTGGGAAGTCATCTTATGATTTAATTATCGAGAGATTGAGGAAGGAATATGTCTGAAGAGAACATTGTGCCATGGGTCTCTAAGGAATATTCCAATAAACACTTCTAGCATTTTAAAACATTCCTTGGCTGCCCATCCCCAGCATACGGCTCCACAGATAAATCGTATCTTCTGGAAGACGACACTGAGTCGGCCGTCTCAGATTTCCTCAATTTATATCGAGGTGATAGTAGATTGCACAGATAGTGGAATGGAAGTAATCGATTTCTCACTCACTAATCAGGAGCACTCATACAGATGGTGTGCAGTTTGATCAAAACACATGACTCAGAAGCTCGAGGGAATTTTCCGCAAATCCAATGCAACGAACGAATCATTCCACTGAACTGAGGAAAAGCCCCAATGATGAGTGGCACGGGGCAATTTCGCGATCTCCGTTCTTAAACGCGATACGAAGACGTCTAGTGGATATTTTTACATGGAACCAAATCGTCGCAAGCAAATGGAAATCTGTACGAAGAGCATTCATTCATTGGTCGTTAAATCCTAAGATTGGTTGGCTGTAGCCCTCCACCTTTTCCTATCTGATGCTAGTTCTCTTACCTCCATGAACTTATTCCTGGGTCTTCCTCTGGGGACTTTTCCCTCTATTTTACCTTCAATTATGTTCTTCACAAACCCATTGTGTCTCAACGTGTTTCCAAACCATCTGGTTCTTCTTTTCTCTATCGAATCCCATATGGTCCTTTCCACTTCCACTCTTCTGTACACCTCATCGTTTCTTACTTTGTCCGACCATTTTATCTTCAGTATCCTCCTCCAGCACCAGGCTACAAAGCCTTCTATTCTGTACGATCTTGTCCTTTCTCGGCGAATTATATGAATAAATAATTCAAGCCAAAAAAATTCTTACTCGGCTAGAAGCCCGGGAATTATTTATTCCTTCTAGTCTGTTCTGGTCAGCTTTTCCAATAGTCCATGCTTCCGATCCATAGAGTGATGCGCTCCAAATGAATGTTTTCGCTCACTGTTTCCTGGTTTGTAGGCCTATCTTCCTTGAATTCAGGAGTTGTCTTTTTCCCATGAGCGCCTTCTCATCTTGGGCAATTCTCCGCTTGATGTCCGTTGTCCTTTTTCCGTCCCACGTGATGGTACTTCCGAGATAGGTGAAGGAATCCTCTCGCCTTAATTTCTGTCCTCTCAGGGTGACTTCTGAATTCGGCTTCTCTCTTCCGCATACTTTCATTTTTATTCCTGGAGGACTGATTCCAGTGCGTTCCGTGACCTTTCAAGGTCATCGCGATGTCCAGCTATGACTGCGATATCATCTGCGACTGAGAGCACGTTTATTCCTTCTCTGTTTATATTTATCCCGCCCAGTACTGTGCTTACTCAGTACAGTCCTGTGCTTCTCTTATGGCCTCCTCCAAGTACAGTCACTTCAAAAAGTATCGCGACACACTACGCTTGCGGTTCGTATAGGTCGGTTGTTGAAGCCCGAAGTACGTTGGCTATCCTGGGTCGTCATGGGTGACTATGAGAAACGTCTGGTACATTACGGCATATATTCTAAGTCAAGTGGGACTAAACTCCGACAGTGCTATGGACTTCGTTCGCGTTGGAAGGCTAAACACTGAAATGAATTCACGGCGGAGAGCAAGGGTATTCGCAACTCAGAGGCATCGTAGTCATACTCGGCAGTTCTCTTACGAAGAGGAAAGTGAAAAGAGCGTGGATGAGTCAGTATTTGCCTCAATGATGGATTCTCCTTTGACGGTTGGTTGCATACCAACTCTTAAAAGGGATTTAAGACTCGAGTGTAGTTAAAAAAAACAGTGCTTAATATATTTCACCAAGTAGGCCTGTCCACACTATCGTCCGGCCTGGAAGCCAAAACTGACCGAGGACCAGAGGGCCGCCTGTTTGGATTCTATCACAAAAAATATCACCAATGATTAATCCTTTCGGGACCTCACCATGTTCAGCGATTAAAAGTTTTTCTAGAGGGATTGAGACGGAAAAATTAGCCTGTGGCGTCCAAGAGGAACTCGATAACTAAAATCACTGATAATTTTAATCGCCTTTTTACTTGTGGTTGTTTGACATATGCGTTGTCGCGTTTCTTTTTTTTAACAATTACGCTATTACTTATTTGTGACTTAATAGCGATATGTGTTCAACAGGTGAACTGCTGGTAATTAAAGGAGTAAAAACGGTACTTTATCCATTTCAATACGGAAATTGCATACTTTTTAAATTTAGTTTTACAGTATTCTCCAATCATTGTTGAGAACAGTGATATGATTATTTTCGCTCAAATCTTAGTTATAAGACTTGAAAATGACCTCCGAAAATCTGCCGAGTTTCCCGCGCTAAAAAATACCGCCCCCACTCAAATACCGCTGTGACATCACTATTTTGTACAGGCAGTAGCTGTGGTAGCTGCTGCGCTAAGGGCCGCTTTACACGGGAATGATTGTTCGAATGATCATTGGAATGATCGTGCGAATGATGTTCATTCATCGTGTATTAAAGCTGCTTTACACGGGGACTGATCATGCGAATAATCATTCCAGAATTAATTCTCGAAAGAATTTTAGAAAAAGAACATGTTCTAGTTTTGCTCGAATGATGATTCGCATGGTTTCTCATTCGCCGAAGTTTCCGAAATACACGACTGACTCCAAATCGCGTTGATACGATTAAGTCTCCGCACGAGTCGATGTATGAGCACATTAAAATTGTATCGTTTAAAACGCAAAATTGGCGAAAATTGCCCGTTTTGGTTTCGAAGATTCTTGTGTTTTTTTCAGCCGTTTTACAGCGCCATTTGGTGACACCTGTCAGTAACGACTTCAGATTTCTGTTGTTTGTGGCTTCTCGCTTGCGATTAGGTGTGTTCACGTGCGACTTGGTGTTTAGTTATACATATTTTGACCTCTGCTTTCTTTGGACCTCTTCTCTACCGGCTTGATCTCTGCACCTCTTGGACTACTCTCACGGACTGTTTATATATCGACCTATGATTTCTTTGGACCTCTTATCTATCAACTTGAACTCTGCACCTCTGGAACTCTCTCACGGATCGCGTAGGTGGCTAAAGCTTCTCGATCAGTGTTCTGGAAAATACGGATGAAAAATGTAAAAGTTACAAGTGGTGCATTGTTCCAATGTGTAAAAACGCATCCATATGCACTCCGAACACAATTATGTCCCGAAGGAGCTAAAAAGGAGAGAAACTTGGATGAATGCCGTTCGTTGAGATGGACGTCATGGAAAAATAAGCCACAATACGGTGTGTTACGTTTGCGAGGACCATTTTAATGTAAGTAAAAATTTTCACTGTTTCATTGATTGAATCACTTAAAATATTTTATTTAATCGACACCATCCTAATAAAAACTTCTACTTTATTATTGCTTCTCAATGCGGCTAGGATGGTTGTTGACGTTTTTTGCCCCCGCATTGAATTAATGAATCGTGTTATTTATTAATTCGTACTCCATTATTTCATTCACTAATACAGACGATTACAAAGAATAACAATCATTTATGAAACTTATTATATTTTAGTAGGAAGAGGAAATGGAAAGTGTTACCAAGTATAAAATGATGAGAGGCAACATCTTCATGGAAAGTGATGTGATTCCTCACAAATTCGACTGCCAACCCAGAAAACCAGCTTTTTCTTCAAAACCAAGGGAAGCTGCTATGAAAATTGAAAGAAGACGCTTAATCGAACAAGCTGTGAACTTTTCTACTGGTATAAACAATGTTAAGTGGCATACAATTTCAAGATGGTCAATTAAGAGAAGTTATTATTTTCCTTTGATGTTACAAAAGTTTGTTACTTCCTTTCCAGAAAATGTTGAAAGTACAATACGAGAGGAATTTTCCACAGAAGATTTGGAATCAGATGGCCAAGAAATGTCAGGGATATCACTAGGAACTGCATTTGATAGAAGTGAGAAAGGCAGTCAGGTTAGGCCAGTTAATCATCGGAGCATAGGACTGATGTGCACCACTGGAAAAATAGGGTGCTTGAAGGAAGTTCAGACGCAAACATATTTTCAATGTCAGTAGTGTTTGTGTTTCCCCTATAAAAAGCCAGAGCAAGTTGATGGTGGATGATATATTTAACACCGACTCTTGTGACCGTTACTACCACTGATGATGATGGTGAGAGTTTTAGGAGATCCCGCTTAGAAAGTACACGATTCCTGGTCAGAAAATTTCCTAAAAAGGTATTTGTGAATCGTATCTGAGAATTTACATACTCTCCGGTTACTACAGGAAAGCATTATTTACAAAGGTAAATTACTAACAGCATAAGGTATTGTTCTTCTAATTTTGATGAAAGTGCGCTTAAATGACACTTTTGGAAGATTAGGAAATGATTTTGGGATTTCCGATTCACATATGGCATTGACCAAATAATAACGATAATGAAATAATTCATTGTCTTTTACAGCCTAATAAAATCCAAACAAGCACAGGTGTTCCATGTTCCACAATATGCATTACTCACCTGTCCATTTTAGCGCAACGCCATTCAGCGCCGACGAAATCTTCATTTTCGCCGAAAAATCTCGCTATCATCAGCGAATCAGTAGCAGGAAGATTCGCAGAATCAGCCTTTACGAAGCCGCTATCCATCATAAAATTTTTGTAAACTAAAATAAATTCAGTTTGCAATATTTTCGCCGGATGGAAGTATCTCAACGCGTAGTTGTGAGAGAGGCGCGAGAGCTTCTACAGAATCGCGACGTCATTTTGCGGCCAACCAATGAGCGGGCGTTTTCATCTCTGCTAAAATTCAAAATTTCCCTTCAACTTTGATGAAAGATTACGGGAGAATAACATCGATTCGGAGGAAATTAGTTTTGCAGTGCGTTATAAATAAATTATTCTACTCTATTTTGCAATTTACGTGACAATACTAGTCTGATGCAATTTCCCTATTCTCTACCTCAAAATTATTATTACTATATTGTATTTTATATAAATAATCACGAAAATGGTTTCACAACTTATTTGTGTAGGATACTATACACTGAAACAATAATACTGTCCAATGGCTTTAGTCAATATATCTCATAATTGTCCATTAGGCGGTCAACTTAAAATATCAGCCTTTGATGCCCGAAAGGCTCTCTGGTTCGCTGAGCTTAGACGATAGCAATCCCCATTCTCCTTCATGCATAGGTTGGAGGTCGTTTTCCCGCGCATTCGTCTCCTCTTCGATTTACCTCCGTGCGACTTCATTCCTATAAACACTCAATCGTTTACTCCATTCAATATTGCCTTTTCACCACATTTCTCCTCTTACTTCTTTCACCGAATACGTCCTCACGGCCGAGTCAAGGAGGAACTCTGTCCTCTCCTCTGAAGAAGAGCACTCCCATAATGCAGTTCCACTTAACCAGGCGCTTTGTCTGATGGAAAATGGAAAGTGTACCTGCAAATTCTCATTGCTACCAGAGACGGCCCAGGATAGCCAACGTACTTCGAGCATCGGCAGCCGGCATATACGAGCCGCTAGTCTAGCGTGTCGCGATACTTTTTGAAGTGACTGTACATGTTGCACAGTGCTGGTGAGAGGTTGCATCCTTGGTGAGAGGTTGTCTTACTTCATTGTTAATTTTAGCTTCTTCCTGATTGCTGAGCTGACTTCCGTCTCTCAGTCGCATTGTGACGACTTGCTTCTCGTATAGTTGGTAGATAATTCCTCTGTCGTCGCAATCCATTCCGAATTTTTCGAGCATTCTGAACACCTTGTTCCACTCATCATTGTCGAAGACTTTCTCCAGGTCCACGAATGCGACATATAATGGCTTCTTCACTTGTGTTGTTTTCTCTACTATTACTCTCTGGCAGAGTATGGCCTCCCTGGTACCCCTGTTCTTCCTAAATCCAAACTCGTTTTCCGAGAGGCTGTCTTCAAATGAAAAGAGAACTCGCTTTGTACTTGCCACACAATTTTATTCTCTCCGACCACCATGGTTTCGACAAAGTTATGTCATTATCCAAGGTTTTGTGTGGAAAGTACAAAGCGGGTTCTCTTTTCATGTGTCGCTGTTCCACAAAGTTAATCCTGAAACTGTAACTTGGGCTGTCTTCAACATTCCTTTCCATTCCTCGGGCTATTATTCGTGTGAGTACTTTTGATGCATGTGGCACTAGATTCAAGGTTCGGAGCTCCTCACATCTCTGAGTCCTTGTCTTCTTCGGTATCTCAATCATTACGCTCCTATGAAAGTCCACTGAAAGTGCTCCTCTTCGGTAGCTGTTTTTGATTATCTTGTACAGATTATCCTTGGCTTTACTTCCGAGCGCCATGATGATTTCTCCATTGATGTCGTCTTCTCCAGACGCTTTGTTTTTCTTGAGGTCTGCTACTGCTCTATCAAATTCACTCTTGAGTATGAGCGGGCCCCGATCTTCCTCATCAACCTCGCTCTCGTCATTCATCAGGTTTTACTCCAGCGGCGTCGGCCCTCGGCAGAGTTCTTCTATGTATTCCATCTCTTCTAGATGTCTTCATCCTCTAACTATATATTCCCATTCGCATCTCTGATGCCGTTGCTTCTCGTTTTCCTCTCTCCGAAGTGTTTCTTCACCAGCTTGTATACTGTTTCGTTGTTTCCCTTCTCCATGTTTGCGTAGACTTCCTCGCAGCAGCTTTCGATCCTATCCTCCTTAGCATTCTTGCATTCTCTGTTGACTTGGTTCCTTAGCTTCTTGTAGAGGGTCGCCTGCCTCTCCTTCGTTTCTGGGGTTCTTGTGTTTTCTTCTAGCTTCTATTAGTTTCCTAATCTCCGTCGTTATCCATGGCTTCTTCGTGTTGGCCGTCTTACTCAACAGTTGCTCCTCTGTCACTTCTGCGATTTTCCTCCTCAGCTCATCCCATTTTTCTTCGGAAATAGTAAGGAAGAGTAGCAACAAAGGAAATCAGAAAACATCAATGGAAAAGCGTATACTTCGATAAAAAAGTTACTAGACAACAGAGTATAATAAAACTGCTGAGAGGAATACTGTCGGTGCAAAAATCATGTAGACTTAAGTTTGGACTCTGATTAAAAATGAACCGTGATACCTGTATAAATGCGAGTTACAGCAAAATTTAGCTTTTTTTATTTTGCGTTAAAAAGTAGTTTCCGATAATTTTTACATTACACTCTCGATTTTTAATTCCATTGAGAACAAAAAAAGTGCCGGTTTTTCGTCGTTTTCTAAAGGAGCGCTCTCTTTTACATTTGATAGTGAATAAACCTGAAGTTTAATCGTATTGAACCTGTAGTATTGTGTGGGAATAACATACACATTACATATGGCACATTACAAAGAACTGAACGTTTAAAAACACATTTTAATGTGTTTTTAAACGTTCATAAATAAACAATCGCTGAAACAATACGCTCTTTTCATGAATTTTATTTTAGGTAGCAATTACGCGCTTTTTAGTATCCATCCGTTTTCTATCACCTTTTACTCATAAGGGCCTTTTCTCGATGCACTGAATTTCTTCAATACGCCCAAAGAGTTGGTTGTAGGTTGGTATTAAGTTGGGAGCCGCAACAGACCCTTGGGCCACAAACGAGGCTTAGAATACTAAAAATATTCAAATTACGCGTATCACATAGGCTTCAATTTAATCGCCGTTTATTACATATCTTGAGCTGGTAGAAGCGGAAATATCATGAAAATTCACAGCCAATGAGAAGAGCATAGTTCCCGCCTATCCACACCTACATTAGTGACAACGAACCAATGGCGAAAGTATAGCGAATTATTATGACGATTACTGTGACTAAAAAGAAATCGGCAATTGGGAGATCCGGGTTCGAATCTCGGTCAAGTCAAATGATTTTTTCATAGCGAATTTCAACCCTGCTGACTGGTATATTTATTTAGAATTCTAGCCGACAAATATCCAACGCGGAGAAATTGCCTCGAGAAAATTGAAGCTAACATATTTTTAGTTAAACGAATAAAAATATTATACACAACACAAAGGCGAGATCGGAGTCTTATATCTGTACAACGAAAGTTAGCAATAATTTTTCTGCCACAACTGAACCTAAAGTTCGTTTTTCTGCCGTGTCTGAGGGAAGAAAGTGGCGCGTTAGCTCCCTCTTGTACTCACGAAACACTGTGTACAGTTACCCTAGCAACGACTAACTTACATGGCTGACAGTCTTACTGTATTGAAATAGATAAAAAGAAACGTCCAATGAGAACTATTAGTAAAGTGAACAAAATCTAAACACAGTATCACGCGGACTGTAAAGTCCAATTTATTCCCCAGTTACCCAGTAAATCATTTTCAACAATGTCTCTCTGGAGCACTTGCACAGAGTGCATGTGAATCCGGGAAATTAGGTCGCATTTGCAGCAATTTGAGCGAAAAATCATTTTAATTAGAAATCAATGAATTTGGTCTCATCTTAAAGAGAAATATCTCATCCTTCTAATAACATCGAAAATTCAACCCCTTACCACATTACTTTCCGAGATATTTTCCAAAAAATACCAGTCCTTTTACATGGGAAATAGTACGTGTATGCACTCCAGAAAGACAATATTTACGAAATGAGGTATTTCAAACACTTAGCTGTCGTAAAAGAAACTAATGGTGTGTAGTTTGTATGTTTTCTCAACTATTTTTGAAAACTAATCATATTGTCACCGCAGTATATTCTTTGGTATAACCAACAACCTTCGGTTTTGATGGAGTTTCAAACGCACCGCGCGAAAAAAATTAGTCAAGTTAAAGACTTATTTAGATATTTTCATTTAATTACTTACAATTTCTGTCGTATAAAACTATATTATCGCACCATTAATAATGTAATATTTAATTGATGTGTCCTACAGCTGGTGAAATTACAACGTATAATTCGAATATGGTCTCCATTATGACTAGGGAACTATATAGCTCGGACTCGGATAGGTGAAGACAGCTCTGCGCAATGGGTGAGGCGAAGGAAGGAAGGGGGTGGAAGACGGGGTAGTTTGTTGTTTGCGCTGTTGCGTTGGGCACGGAGCGACGCGAGTTGGTCAAGAGGCGTGACAAGGCCGTTTTCAAGGACCGCTGCTCCGCCTCTCGGATAAGAATCTCCGCTGCCATTCGGACTGCTGCTCTTCCTTGGCCAGCACCACCACCAGGCACCACCAGAACCCGGCCATATTTCTCTCTCTGAGGAGGGAGGGGAGGCAGGAAAGCGTCGGAGCGAGAAAGGGCGCGTTCATTAAGAGTCATTTGAGCGTGGGTACGTGGCGGGTACTGTGAAGGCGGGAGCGATAACCGCGAGAGACGCATGATACCTCGCCGACGTGTTCACTGCCACGCATCTCGCTTCGCTCTTGTTTTGTTCACATACTACTCAGCGGGATCGTATTCGAACATCCATCCATTCCAGTATTCCACCGATCAAAGTTAGATTAGGCTGAAAGTCAAAGACACTCCTCTTGCTTTCCTTGGTCCTTGTTCGCTTCAACGTACGATCTGTCCGTCGGCCCCAGTGGCGGCGGGGTAAAATCCTCGCCTGCTAACCCGAGGGTCGCGGGTTCGAATCCCGCCTGGGCAAATATTCACTGCCCAGGACATGGATGTTCGTGTTCACTAAATGAGTTAATTGTAAGAGAGGACTGTGAAGTCCTAAACTCGCTCAATAAATATACGTCATTAATATTATCCTTCTTCATCCCGTCCATAACACCTATTCTCTTTCTTCCCCTTCCCCGCTTACCCAACATCCTTCCCTCTATCACAGAATTGAGCAACCTATCGCCCCTCGTTACTTCCTTCGACCACTCACCATGCCTATCCCGGATGTCATCCAAAATTTCCCTATCCTCACCCACCATCTCAAGCATATCCTCATTACTCTTCCTCTCCTTACTCCTCACCTTCTCCATCCTTCTCCGCACCTACATCACAAACGCCTGCAGCCTATTCTCGCCCTTTCTGAGGGTCAACGTATCGGTCCCATTAGACACCACACTCCAAATCAATCTCTTCACCAGCGTCATATTCGTCATATATTTACCACAGCAAAATAAAGAATTTACGATGAAGAGAAATTTTATTTCCCTTAACATTACCACGAAATAAGTTGAAGTATCCAAACTCAGAGTTCATTTTATAGATCCAGTATTCTCGTGCAGTATTACCGAAGTTCACAGCAGGTACTCGCAGCTTCTGCAAGATTTTAGTTTGTTTTACCAAAAAAAAAGGTATAATCTTAAATATTTAACAAGCTTTTTTCAGAAATATGAACAACTTAGCGACTCATTGTTATTTTATACAGTTATTAACGCTCAGTTTTACTACATATTGTTTTCAATTAGGATACTTGGCTCATAATTTTTCTTTGTACCTTACAATCAAGTTTCATAACATACTTTAAAAATTGCTTAACTTTTGCTAATGATTATTTTTATAGGATATAAATTGAATTAATTAGCGAATTCCGAATTCCTAATAAATACGTGTTAAATGCTTCATCCTCTTGGTGGGTGGTAGAAACCGCTAGCGTGACTGATTATTTTCAGCGGCATATTATGAAATTAGATCGTATTACCCACAGAACCTCCAATGATTCCTATACCTTAAACATAGTTCCTAGTTTCCTGTTCAGTGAAAGTTTATTTCTCCTACTAATCTAGCAAAGCTCCCTTAAAATGAAGACGTTATTTCTCAGTGTAGCTATGACGACAACAACGAGATGCAATTTTACTTTTGCTATCTTACT
This sequence comes from Ceriagrion tenellum, assembly GCA_963169105.1. Lineage (NCBI taxonomy): Eukaryota > Metazoa > Arthropoda > Insecta > Odonata > Coenagrionidae > Ceriagrion > Ceriagrion tenellum. The sequence goes on from OY720637.1 coordinate 146,458,219, forward strand.
TTAAGGCAGATAACATTACGTTTCGCGTCAGCTTCTCGCTGCAGATAACTAAAAATGGTACTCAATCGTATGCCTCTATAATATTAGAACGACATTAGCCATTGCGCAATTTCCGTTTCTTAGTGATTTTACACCGATTGAAGCATTTTTGAAAAATGACCAATAATAAAGGAATTTGCGATAATCTCGAAGAGAAAAACGGCAAAGCATCTTACCGGGTTTTGCATAGAAATGAAATATCGATATTACACGATAACCAAGATACTGCCACTCTGGTCCTAAACTGGAATCAGGAAAATCTCTGAAGTTTCTCCACCTTCCAGTATTCATCAATGGCTTCACCATTTGTCACCGCTAATCAAACACATTTTCAAAAACTTTCACCGCGCGACGCGACCCCCTTCGCGGAAACAGATAACGTCAATTGGGAAAACATATTCGCATCGCAGCCGCACATCGCTTGAAGCGGAAATTCGGTACATTTGGTGTATTTTTCCAATTAGCGGAATGGTTGAAGCAAATATGACATTTCCCGGCGAACAACGGAATGGCTATCATCGCCGCAGACGAAAGACATTCGTTATATGTAAGAGTGCATCAGCCGGGTTCTCGGAGTGAATGACTGTCACGTCTATTAAGCTTTATGCATTGACTTCTCAGCATCTTGAGGACATTACCAGTCCCTTGCCATTGCCTCAGCATGTCATCGGCGAAAGCAATATTTCTCCAGAAGCAAATAGATGTGACGTCTTAATTGCTTAGAAATATTATTATACCAGCCTGCATTCTTAAGAGCATCACGTCTAAATATTTTTACAAACACAGGGCCGACTTCGACTTTCATTTGTGAATATCAACTTCCACATAGTTGAGCCTGATACCATTGAACAAACACAGGGCATAATTAAAATTTCCAAGGATCAGACAGCACTCACTATTCTCAACATATGACGTCGGTCATTGATCTAAACACTGTTTCTAAAATTGAATTGCTCATCTCTGGCGTCATCTTAATCAATCTGCGTTCTTTTGGTCCCAGCAAGGAAGAAGAACTTGATTCGTGAATTGAACAGAGAAATAAGGAAACTCGCGTCCGTCATAAAAACATAGGCATGCGAACAGAAAGTGTGAATAAACTATAGGGACTGACAAAATAAACACTTAGATGAGGTCAAAAGTTGCGCATACGCTGCCGCATAAGAGATCAATATCGCCACAATCTCTCTTAAATTGGGTAATTTACTCCATTACTGCTACATTTAAAAGATTTCAAGAGTCCCCAACCTCACGCCTGAGCCATAACTTGAAGACTCTCCATTCAAATTGAGCATCAGATTTTCCGTAGGGATCCGACATTAATGGGAGATACAGAGAGCTGGCTTCTTACTTTTTCAAGAAAAACAAAGCACTTGGAAAAGACAACATCAACGGAGAAATTCCGGAATTCGCAAGTTAATTCAATTTAAATCCTATGAAAACAATCATTAGCAAAAGTTAAGCAATTTTTAAAGTATGTTATGAAACTTGATTGTAAGGTACAAAGAAAAATTATGAGCCAAGTATCCTAATTGAAAACAATATGTAGTGAAACTGAGCGTTAAAAACTGTATAGAATAACAATGAGTCGCAAAGTTGTTCATATTTCTGAAAAAAGCTTGTTAAATATTTAAGATTACACCTTTATTTGGCAAAAAAAACTAAAATCTTGCAGAAGCTGCGAGTACCTGCTGTGAACTTCGGTAATACTGCACGAGAATACTGGATCTATAAAATGAACTCTGAGTTTGGGTACTTCAACTTAGTGGCTAGCGTCTTTGTCTTCGAATTTAAAGGTTGAGTGTACCCCGATTCAAATCTACGAGTGTGCACATTTTTCCTAGTTTTTTAGCCTAATTATTTCTTTGGCTCATCCAAAATAAAATTAAATCATTTCTTTAGGTATCTGGTATCAGATTTTTCTGAAGACAAACGTTATTTCAGCGACTGTAAGCGTAGGACTCGAGAGATCCCTCGTCTGTGCTACGGGAAAGAACCGAATTGTATGGGTTGTCTTCGCCATTCCCGTTTCCATTTATGTGACGATTTTTCCAAGTAGATTTTGACTGCAGCACTAGAATGCTTCAGTGAAGATACAACTTTTGCAACATTTACTCCATTAATGCGTTTTTCGTCTCCAAAACTGGATGTCAATGACCACTTCGCAATGGAACTGAATATTAATATCGTAAACAACCATTGAGGGAATGCATATATGTGGTTTGAAGCAAATTGATATTTAATCGATACTATACAACAAGTGGGTATATGACTAGTGACTCTAGGCTTTGAAGTGCTCTCCCATAGTCGTTGATTTCCTTAGAAATCGCTTAGAAGTCTTTCTAGCTTTATGTGGCACTGTGAAAGTCCGTTCAAGTTGCTTCAAGTATTCCTGAACAATTGTCATTGAAAGGCCGTCTGTTATGCTCTTGAATGAATTTTAAGCGTTTAAGACGCCTTGTTGTACGTCCTTTGTTCGAAGGATTTTCCAATTATGAGAGGAGGCTATAACAATACTTCTGTCCAAACTTTTGGTCGGTGGTTTTCTCTGTGACAGACCTCTACTTTATTACGAAGACTTTAATAAACTAATATACAAGCTAGTTCCGTGCGATATATTGTGATCTGCTACGCCGAGGAACATAATACCTATTACACCAGGGTTGAAATTCGCTATGAAAAAATCATTTGACTTGACCGGGATTTGAACCCGGATCTCCCAGTTGCTGGTCGGGTGTGTTAGCCAGTTACACCACCAAGCCATCTTCCTTCAAGGCGAATTTCGAGGGCGAAACACACCTGACCGGCAATTGGGAGATCCGGGTTCGAATCCCGGTCAAGTCAAATGATTTTTTCATAGCGATTTTCAACCCTGGTGTATATGCACCCGTGCGAGTGACTTCGTACCACATCATTTGTAAAATGCAATGTTTGAAAAAAATAATACCAATTTATATTTTGAACGCGAGAGCCTCACCCAAAGGCAGAAGTCAAAGTCGGTCAAGTGGAAAGTTTCAGAGGCTTCAATTAATATGAATGGAAATAATTAGAAAAATATAAGTTTTAGGCATTCTATCTTAATATTGGTTAATTTCTTTCATGCCAGTTTCTACTTCTTCACTTGGATTATTAATTTTTGCTAAAGATATTTATCCTCTTCAGAGACAACAATAGCAACCCTAAGATTAAAGCATACAAGGTAATGAGAGTATATACTTCGGGAATAACAACAGTCTATAAACAAGTGAAGGCAACCAAAATGAATGTAAACGAAAGGCTAACACTATCTATGAAATGAATAGCAAGGTCATTAGCGGCTGTAGGAGTGTGGAGACATTCTCCAACAGCGAAATGACTGAAAGTGACGCAGAAGCATAACCAGAACCACTCATATACCTACAGTTAACTTTGTTGGACTTTGGAATGAAACAAATTCGTTGAGAGAGATTGCGTTACGGTCACCCAGGTGCTCATCTGCAGAGAAATAATCCCGAAACACTCTGTCTTAGCATTTAAATCGCACGCTAATCAAGAAATGTGACATACGCAGTCTTCTGAGGACATCACGTCAACTTTTGTGTCCAAATTCTGGATCTCGGGTGAATCGAGGGGGGTATAAGAGTAGAAGTAGGTATAACATGGCGTCCTTTTGCTTATGAATGAACCAGCTTCTTGGGTTGAATGAAATTACGACGGGCCAAATTCTTCGCCCGTGATTGCATTGGTTAGCGGATTGGAGGGGGGGGGCGGGATTCGTTATCGGGAAACGATACATCGTAAATACCCCTATAATCAAATAAGATTATGACGGTTGAAAGATAAAGATCTGTTCCTTGAAAGTTATAATCTTTTATTCCGTGAAGCTGCAAAAAATGTTCTGTCGTGCTGAAAACTCTTCTTTTCGGAGATTTTCAGCGTAAACTAAATTCTGGCGTTTTTTTTGCATATTTCGTTCAACTTTACGCTCTTGCATATTTTTAATGCCCAAGAATTATGTTGAATAAAATCACACGCAGAATTCAACAATAAAAGTAGTCTCCAAGCCAAATGCTGACTCCCAGTCTGAAAAAATCCATTTTAGGAATTATGGCCAGCTTTTCTCGAATCAATCCCACTAATTGTGCCTCTAGCCATCTCACAGGATGAGTGCAGCTGTCGCGTCTTCATCTCTCTCGTCTCATCCCTTGTGGTCCATTCTTGGTGGTCCACATACCTCGGAAGACTGGTTGGGATGGATTGGGTGGGCACCGCGAGTGGTCCAGAGCACGGGAGAACGTGGGCGATCCACGAAGGTCAAGGACGGCTGGCGCCATCATCCTCTCTCTTGTTGGTCTCCTTTTGAAAACCTGTTGCGGCTCGTGAAACTTGGTCAATATGAAAAGGACCGTTAAAGAGTGAGTCTTTCGCTGCTGGATGCGGTAAATATACCTCTCAATAAACGGTCAATCTGCCGCACTGATTTCATATCCGATCATCTCCACCCTCTCTGGTTAGCCAGTCTTTCCTAGAGACCGGCTGATGTATTTGCCATAAGCACCTATCGTTAACCAAATAAATACCTTATTACAGTCCTAATGAACTCATAAATTTTCTCGATGCATTTCATCCAAGTTCATTCCATAATAATATGGGATTGGGGGATAGGTTGTTTTCCATGAGCGTTTTGTATTCGATGCAATGTAATGTTGTTGTTGAAATGCAATGGAGAATGCATTGGTTGCCTAGGTGATTATTTTCTAGTCACTGCGTGGAGTGAATGACGTGGAGAGCGGTCACACGCCCAGGAGCGAAGCGATATACACTAATGGCATGAAATCAACCACGTAAAAAAGTTATTTGACTTGACCGAGATTCGAACCCGCGTCTTTCGATTTCCGGAAGACACGCCTACCGGAATTTGGGAGGTCCGGGTTCGAACTCCGGTTACTTTGAATGATATTTTCAAGGCGGATTTGATGCCATTGCTGTGTATCTTGGCTAGTTGATTTGTAACTTCACGAGGTGACTTCAGTACCTATTGTGGTTGGCAGTTCGCATCAAATGGTGGATCTGTAAGGGAAAGATTGAAAGGGGAATGAGGAGGGAAGGGTGGAGGGTAACATGGTGTATGGCATTAGCAACTTTATACTTAAGGGATGGAGTACTGCAACTGAAGTGCCCTAAACAACGCATGCAATTCTATGAAACATGTGCAAGACAGAGAGTCGCGCAAGAACAAATATTTCGTAGAATCAGACAGTCATAATTCGTCGCACAGTCAGTTCGGCCGCACAGTGGGCACCAATCTGGAAAAGCTGGCCAAAAATCAGAAGCTGCGTTAAGGTGCTCAAAATGTCAATCCAAAGTATAATTTACATACTTTATTCTTTCTTGACATTTATATTATTACATTAGCCGTATCTATTGTATACATGCAAATATTGATATGATACATTGGGAAAAGCCGGAAGGGAAAATATAGGAAAGCTATAAAATTGTTACAGCAACAATACATGTATTCCATATTTACTTCATATGTAATAATTTGTAGTGCAATGACTATTACTTAAGGAAATTAAATGGGAAAACTAAGTCACGGAAATATAATCGCGAACTAGTCAGGATTGGAAAACACAGAGGTTTCCTCCTCGATTTCGTCTCTTTCGAGCGATGACGAAAGTGACCCACCGTCTGAGAAAATACAGAAGTCTTTGAATGAAAAGGTACAATTTTTAATTTCATTTTTTTCGGCGTTGGTGGAAGGCGAAAGGAAGGTATTGAAATGATTGTATTGGATTTCAACATATTTTAATCAGTTAATCATTGAGTGCCGATCGTTATATTTTTCTGGTAACCATTTTCTTATAATTGCGCATGTCCTTATTTCTCGCTCACAGCACCTACTCCACAAAGTTGGCGGACTGTAAGAACAGATTCCTAAGCCATAGCCTTATATTTTAAACAAATATGTGAGTATGATACCCTTGTTCACTGTGGAAAGAATAGCCCCAATCATAGAGTTAAATATATAGCTCCAATGTGATTTTGCAATGGATAGCTAATTCAAGGTATGGTATGGCCGCTGGTTGAGGTCTTCCGAATGACCGAAAACCCCGAAATCAAATCCTCATCGGTCACTAAAAAGTTAAATATTGCTATTAAATCATTCCGCACAATACCATCGTTTGAAATACATAATGACATTTGGCTCGCTGCCTTCCATCATTGTCATATCAACTATTGAAACATTTTGCAACTTCAGTACTCGAGAGGAACCTGTAACTTCTGTAGATTATTTTCCGCAAAATATCTTCTTACAGTATCTCCATCATTGGAAGTTTTAAAGCTCTGCTTTTGAATGTATACAATAAGCTCATAGTATATTTAAATAAATTTTGAATAATACTTTTCTTTCCATCCATCTGGTGCTTCCTTCCGTCACTAAAATTCACCTTAGAGAGAGTGTTCAAGTTCAATAACGGCCCGTTCCACGATCCAATCCGTGCTTGCAGAAAAAGGTAGGTACAACTTTTCCCATGCTTATTTTCCTGTACTGATATGCTTTTGATGATTCTGGAAGCGGTGTGTACAAGTAGTTTAGAAAAATCCACGTCAGACTTTTCAACAATTCTCTCTCGATAAGTTGAATATGTTCCAAACTTAACACTCCCGTAGTTTGGATAGACCTTATGTCAGTATTTTTATGCCGCTTCTCCGTGGAAGTGAACGTTGATTTTTGGTGACATCGCCAGAAACCAATAGTTGAAGGGCCTGAAAAGTGAAAAAAAATCACTTTTTTTTCTCATCAATTTTCCTCAATTTACTTAGCACATCTTTCGCTCTTTTTGAAGTAGCTGTGATCTCTTTTATCAATTTTTCAGTAGCCTCATCACTACTGAATCGATATTTCAATGATGCCGCAAAGGATAGCTCAGCAGCCTTGGTATCAGCCATTAAACTTTCGGTTTTCCTTCGTTTAGATCTTTCGCTGAAACTCCCAAACAGATTTAATGTTTGATCGCGAGATGACTCGTCCGGGGAGGCAAAAAGAACGATCGAAGATTTTTGTACCTGATGAAGTCAGTTTAGACTGTAATCTAATTCCAGGTTTACGACTATCCAAAATAGCTGGCGACTTACCTAAATTGAAGGTGGATGACTTGTGCTCTTCAATTGGGGGTAATACTTCTGACTTTAACAAGTTACTTTGTTTTCTTCGGAAAATGTTATACCGTAGAAAGCTTTGACTCCATTTCCATTTATAGCAATGAAATTTACTCTTCTGAAAAGATATTTTTACAATATTTTGTACTTCCTCGTCTACGATCATTCTGAATTTTCCTATAGTTTTTTTTTCCTTTTCAATAGTGCATGTTTGGTGATCTTCACTCCCTGCCACACACCCTCGTGGTGGCTCGCAGGGTATCACGTAGATGTAGATGTATAAAATACTCGGAAATATATTTCTTCCGCAATGTTAACTCAGACTTTTTTTTATTTTTCACTTTCGTTTCATCATACAGCTCAAAACGAGTCAAGTGCTTACTCTCCATAACGCTCGTCAAAGTTCCATCGATTAAAGCCTTCGCCGATCGGTACGCCGTACACTGAATGTCATCGGTGGTAAGCCCCATTTGCAGTTTGACGCGTGTGCCACACTCCGTCGGGTAAACTTTTAATGAATTTTATGTAAGTTTTTTCTTCATTTTGTTAGCATCTATTATAACCTCAAGCAATACATCAACAAAATAGTAAATTCTTGCCAATGCTTGAAATAAACAATATTTTAATCTTGCCTGATAGCAAAAAGTCATTGGGAATAGGCAAGCAGTCGCTCGGTTAGGGACCTAACACAGCATATGAATAAGTGTGTATGGTGTCAAAATGTAAAGAAAGCATTTTGCTATGCCTTGAATGAAGTAAAAAATACGATTTTATCATTAAAGCTCTCCTATTGAGGGATTGTCTCCCGATGTAGACCGCGCGCTCGGGTAGGAAGTTGGGGCGGTGAAGCGTGCCGCGCGACAAATTAATGGCCAGAAGTCGCCAAAGAGCAGATATCCGTAGGATTTTTCTTTTGATTCTTTATGTACGATCTCGACAATTTCTAACTGCGCAAAAATCTTTGTGTTGATAAGTGTCGATGGAAAACATTTTTTACACTTTATACGTAACTTATGTAAAAAATACAATAAAACTTAAAGGGCCAAGTAAACATGTTAAACGATGGAAATGTAATCATAAAAATAAAATTTCATCCTTGATGAAGATGTATTTAATAGCGAAACATACATTAAAATTCTAATCCTTAACCCGTAGCTTCGGCCCAATTACACATATTTTAGCCACCTAATGCCGTCGCCGCTGACTGCCCATTTCCCCTGACTTTTGACAGATTGCTATCGCTTAACTGAGAGCAGAGTGAAGAGCCAATTAGGGATGAAACTTATACAAAACATAAAGGGAAACAAAAAAATTGTCGAAAAAATCTCAAAAAAAAGTTTAAAAAATTATTTTTGGCCAGCTTTTTCCGATTTGGGCCCACTGTGGGCCGGGAAATCAATTCACCTATCAATATTTTTGGCCTTATTTTGATAAAACATTTCTAACCTTTCCAAAGATAAGACATTATAAGCGGCTCACCCAACGACTTATTCGGGATATTTGCCAAATACACACCTCTGCCAGTTTACATATGAGAAATGGTACCGATTTGCACTCAAGATAGACTTTATTTTTATAAAAATGAGATATTACTAACACCTGTATCTTCTCAGAAATTCAAAACCGGTAGCTCATATGTTTTATAACTCTCTAAAAAAATAAAATGTTTTTTTAAGCAGAAAATTTTACAGAATCACGTCAAAATCTTCCGTTTCGAAGGCTTTTTCCCTGTGCTGCGATGAACAAAAAATAGTCAAATTTAGACATATTTAAGTAATGTATTTAATATAAATATTTAATCAACGATAAGTTCAGTCATGTCATGCAATATTTTTGCGCCATTAATGTTTAAAATATTCCCTTCGTGCGTCTAACATCTACTAAAATTAAATTAATCAAATTCGAACGTGACCTATTTGATGAGTTGATGGGAAAATGTTGCTCAAAGAATGTGAAAGAGGAAAAGTACGAGGCGCATCCAGAAAGTAAGTCTCCCTATTTTTTTAAAAGAAAATATAGTTACATGAGTTACATGAAAAACTTTATTGGCAACAGGTAGAGTAACGTTTCAGCTATTTTTCGACATGGCCACCGCCAGATTTGAGACACTTGTCGTATCGTGGGATCAACTTTTGCATTCCTGTGTCATACAAGCCTGCTGCCTGTTAATGGAACCAGCGTGTGACAGTCGTCTTCAGCTCTTCGTCGTTGTCAAGTCGCTGACCGGAGGACAGGAATTTCTTGAGGCGCAAGAAAAGATGAAAATCGCTGGGAGCAAGATCACGACTGTATGGTGGATGATGAAACACCTTCCAGCCAAACATGCTCGTCCACATACGGCTCGGCGCACAGCAACTGTTCTGCTGGAGTTCGGCTGGGAGCTGTTTCATCATCCAACATACAGTCCTGATCTTGCTCCCAGCGATTTTCATCTTTTCTTGCGCCTCAAGAAATTCCTGTCCTCCGGTCAGCGTTATGACAACGACGAAGATCTGAAGGCGACTGTCACACGCTGGTCCATTAATAGGCGGCAGCCTGTGAATGGAACCTGCGGCTTCTACGACACAGAAATACAAAAGTTGATCCCACGATACGACAAGTGCCTCAATTCTGGCAGTGGTTATTTTGAAAAATAGCTGAAACATTGCTGTACCTGTTGCCAATAAAGTTTTTCATGTAACTATGTCTTCTTTTTTTTATTTAAACATAGGGAAACTTACTTTCTGGATGCGCTTCGTACATACAGAGGACGGCCGTGGCTCGCTTGGGGGGAGAGTGTGTGGAGAGGGGGTTGCAAACGAGGGGAGTTCAGGAAAGAGGGGAGTGTGGGTGGCGCGGAGGTTGTTCGCCTCCTCCCTTCGCGAGATGGCAGCACACGAGGGAAGAGCCGACATGGACTTGAGAGGGTAATCCACTTCATTCACTCGAGGGAGGAAGAGGGCGGCGAGAGTTCAAACAAAGGAATAAAGAGAGCAGAGACGAGGAGGAGAGACCGGATGGGTATTTCTCGGATTCTCCACTCATTCCAAAGGTTACTCAACTTCTTAAGGTAGTCCGAGCGAGATAGTTCCCTAGTCATAATAGAGACCATATTCGAACTATACGTCTTAATTTCACCAGCTGTGAGACACATCTATTAAATATTGCATTATTAATGGTGCAATTATATATTTTTATATGACACGAAAGGTAAGTAATCATATGCAAATATCTAAATAAGTCTTTAACTTGACTCATTTTTTTCGCGAGGTGCGTTTGAAATTCATTCAAAACGGAAGGTTTTTTGTGTTACCTAAGAACCTATTGCGGTGACAATGTAATTATTTTCAAATATAGTTGAGAAAACATACAAACTATACGCTGTTAGTTGTTTTACGATATCTAAGTGTTATAAATACCTCATTTTGTACATAAAGTCTCTCTGGAGTGCATACACGTACTATTTCACATGTAAAAGGGCTGGTATTCTTTGGCAAATATCACCGAAGTAATGTGGTAATGGGTTGAATTTTTGGTGTCATTAGAAGGGTGAGATATTTTTCTACAAATGAGACCAAATTCATTCATTTCTAGGTAAAATGATATTTCGCTCGGACTACCTTAAACGGGTAGAACAAAAAACTTGGAAGATTTTGGGATGAATAGCATTTTTATTGGGGATTTCCAAGGTTTACCTAGAACAATTGGAGTCACGGCTAATTCATGCGTTTGAATAGAGGTGTAATTTATAGAAAAGATTTCTTTCGTAAGATCAAAATTTAAATTATCAGTTGTATCAGAACTGATATTTTCCAGAGCAACATAGAGAATATTATCATGACTCCTCACTACATCTCTAGGTCTGACAGATGCGATAAAATAAGAGAGATACTCTGCCGAACAGATAGGTGCAAGAACTCGTTCTTTCCGCGAATAATATGCGACCACAATAGAAACTGATCTCCTCCAAATACACTTTTAGAGGACATGTCACCAATTCACATCCAAAACTTTTACATCTTTACACGGCTGGTGACCTACCGCCCCCTGCCACACGCCCAAGTGGCGGCTCGCTGGGTAGTATGTAGATGTAGATGTAAACGTTCTGCGGAATACCTTACGATGTTCTCCAGACTATCTTAGGACGTTCTGCAGAATTCCTTAGGACGTTCTGTGGAATTCCCTACGACTCTCCATATAGGTCCTTAGAAAAGGAACTGGGTCAACGGAAACCCCTCATATTTCCGTAGAGTTGCTGAAGTTCTACAGAGCAGCTTGTAAGGAGTTATTTACTCTGCAGAAAATAACTCTACAGAACATATGTTCTGTAACATATGTACAGAAAATATGTTCTGTAGAGTCAGGCTCTCATGTTCCGAACAGATCCTTAGAAAAGGAACTAGTCCTGAAGAAAAAGAGTCAATTTCTATAGAATTCCATACGTTTTACAGAACAGCTTCTAAGGAATTTTTTAGTAGGGCTAAAATCTTATATATATATATTTTTATATATATATGTTCAAAGGTCATTCCGCCATGGCAGGTGGCTTTCCATATTAAACTCTTTACCATTGGAAACCATTCCAAGCGGAGAGCCTGAGACGACGACGAAACCCCGGTGATAGTTGGGTTTAATCGAATCGAAGGGAAAAACTTACCGCTGTTAATAGTTAGTAGTCCAACTAACTGATAGATGTCGCTTAGCCGCTTGTTGATTCGATCGTCCATTGGCGTCTGTTATGGTTGCCGAAGAAGACGAGGTACGTTTTATTGTTGTCGCATCCCTCTCGTACACATCTAGCATTGTTTAGCATGCGAAATAAGTGACAAATCCTAAATTTGGTGACCATTCGACAAAAGTTGGCGATTCGATTAAACCCAACTATTATCCGGAATCCCTACTTCCCTCCTCTCTCGTCCCCTCCCCTATAGGTACTCATGCGAGACTCACTCTTCTCTCTCTCTCTCTCTCTCTCTTCGCGTCTTCCGTTACTCGAACCGGCCAATCCGTCGCCTCTCTTGACACTTTGTGTGCGCGGTGTCCTCCTATGTCCCACGACATCCTCAGGGAAATAACTCCCAACTCCCCCTCCCTCCCTCTCTCAGCCCCCTCCCCTCCCACCCACCCACCCACTCCTCCGATCGGGTTTGTCTCCATTCGAGACAATCCCCATCGCTTAAGGCAGTCCGAGCGAGCGAGATAGTTCCCTAGTCATAATAGAGACCATATTCGAATGAAACGTTTAAATTTCACCAGCCGTAGGACACACCAAGTAAATATTGCATTATTAATGGTGCTATAATATAGTCTTATATGACAGAAATTGTAAGTAATTAAATGAAAATATCTAAATAATTGTTTAACTTGACTCATTTTTTTTTTCGCTCGGTGCGTTTGAAACTCTTAAGGTAGTCCGAGCGAGATAGTTCCCTAGTCATAATAGAGACCATATTCGAACTATACGTCTTAATTTCACCAGCTGTGCGATACATCTATTAAATATTGCATTATTAATGGTGCAATTATATATTTTTATATGACACGAAAGGTAAGTAATCATATGCAAATATCTAAATAAGTCTTTAACTTGACTCATTTTTTTCGCGAGGTGCGTTTGAAATTCATTCAAAACGGAAGGTTTTTTGTGATACCCAAGAACCTACTGCGGTGACAATACGATTCATTTTCAAAAATAGTTTAGAAAACATACAAACTACTCGCTGTTAGTTTGTTTACGACATCTAATGTCTCTCTGGAGTGCATGCACGTACCATTTCCCTTGTAAAAGGCCTGGTATTTTATAGCAAATCTTTCGGAAAGTGATATGGTAAGGGGTTGAATTTTTAGTATTTTTGGAAGGTTGAGATATTTTTCTTTAAAATGAGACCAAATTCATTGATTTCTAGGGAAAATGATATTTCGCTCGAACTACCTTCACCAACGAGTCACGTGGTACGACAACGAACGGTTCGAGATATTGGAGAGTCATATCCAAACGAATGGATAATTTAAGTGACTGATATGTCGTTCATGGTGACTCCAATTGCGATAGGCCGACTCCATCGAAGATATTCCCGAGAGAAAGACTCAATGGGGACGGCTGCGTGAGATTTTGACGGTTGGTTTGAATGCAGCGAACTCTCTAGCACTTCTTTATTGTAAAACTTGGCTCCTAGGTTACAAGATCGGAATTTTGTAGGATAGTTGAAACTCAACAACGAAGCATCCCACCAAGACAAAAAAAAACAAAATAAATTGGGCGCATTCGGTGACATGACGGACTCCTTAAGGTGGCCGGAGCATCAGTCATGAGTCACTGAGCGCATATTTAATTACATTTTCCAATAAGTCGATGAAAAATTCTTGGCCCTCACTTCACTTAAGTAAATCTATTTACACGGTCCAAATAACAAGACACTGAGTAATGATAATGATCCACGAATTATTTAAAAATTTCGCTTTCATAAAAAGATTTTTACGATTAGTATTTACGGCACGGCATTCGAAATGTCAATGCGTGTTTTTTTTGCTCGGTAAGAATTCTTAATACTAGTGGATAATCATTATAATCACATGAAATGTGTTATTTCACGTTTATGGGAAAATCTATACGTATAGAATCGAATAGTTAAAACATGTATGCCAACAACCATGAGGATGCGTTTAAAATCGAATTTAATTGTAAACCAAATCGGTAACGTGCAGTTTTTCATTTTCATTCATTCATATTACTAATAAATGCACGCTTACAGACGTGCACGCAAATCTGCACACATGAAGAAAATGCCCCAACCGCCGAAATTGAACAATGAAAGGGGCAAAAAAAATGGAGAGGCTTTGACGAGGTTGACGATCGACGGAATGGCGGAAGAAACTAAAGCCTGAATCACACGATACTTAATCTTGTACAAGTCCGAGGATGCTAGCGAGTACTGGATTTCTAGTACGAAGCCTAGCATGCCTGAAACCTTCCTAATGCTATTACACGATGCTTGAACTTGCACGAGGTCTGTTTACTAGATCTTTGATCTAGTAAGCCATTGTGTATTGTTGTGAGGTTTGAGTTGTTTATTTGGTCGCGGGAAATTATAATTGTCACGAGGGACTGTGGAGGCGCTGACATAAAAAACTGACGACCGCATTGCAAAGAACAAAGGTGATTGGTCCGCGGCTACTAGGTCCTACCAGGAGCAAGTATCAAACTAGTACCGTGCCAATTACGAAAACAAGGATACCAGCTAGTATGCAAGCGATCGAGCAGGATTTCCAGTATGCTTGGTCTGTACCACACGATACTTGACCCTGCACAAGTCCTAGTATGCTAGCTAACATCCTCGGACTTGTACAAGGTCAAATGTCGTGTGATTCAGGCTTAGGATCCAAAATAAGGAACTATGAATGCGGAGAGTAATCATTGGATCGGATCATCCAAGGATGAAGACGTCGTTTTCTGAAAACCTCAACACGATACCCTCGATGTAAGAGGACGTCAAATTTCATTTGTCTTCCAAGTTATAAATGCGATGTTTGTCGTTCTGTGGGCTAAAGTAACAAGACCAGGACATGCGAGAGAGGGGATTGAATATGCAGATGTTTCCCACGGGTTGGCTTATTATTTATGAAAATTAAACATTATACTTATCATTTAATGTCAATTCATTATATTGAAAAATAAAAATGCATGTAATAAGTATCCATATGAAAATGAGATAGTCAACCGTTGGATTTGGATTGGATAGTTGGTGATGCGACGGACGGCTAAGGTTTTTTGCGCCATAGGAGACTGGTAAGTGGGGAAGGGTGGATGGAAACCCGGCGTCAGCATCATCCTGCTCTTAAAGAAAGGCGCCAAGGGGACCACGGTTTAACATCTCATCCGACAGACGGAATACTGTGCACCAAGTGCCCTCCACAAGACACTCAAGTAGGGATCGGGCTTCCTCTGAAAAACATCCGCCTCTGCAGGGATTTGAACCCTGGCCGCACGTATGGTTAGCCAGTACTCCAACCACCACACCAACCCGATCCCATAGTTAACCTTAAAGACTCTAGCAGAATATTACGTTACTATGTCGCATGCACTATTTTATGACAGATAAAAACTACTCATCATGATTTCTTGACATGTATGTACAAGTTATAGATAACGTCCGTTTGGAGTCCATCTCCGCTAAATACCACGGGATGAACAACTTTTACTTATGATTTTTTTCAAGTTTTGCTCGCCTCCCGAGGAAAATAAATGGACCCGCGGGATTATTGAAACGAAACGATTTGCCTCGCTTCAAACTCCAAGCGATTCCTGGCCATCGTCGAAGCCTAACGCACAATTTCGTGTCATTCGTTCCACGGTGGTCTCCACGCGCCGCGGCGAACAACGGCGAAAGATTCGCGATCCTGATTGGAACGATATTCGGTCACTTGCTGTCCTCTTCAAAGGTTCGCCTCAAGATACATAAGCTTGGATAAAATACTATACAGCCCAACTGAAATTGCAAAGAGAAACTTCTTTCAGGCATGAGGCATACGATTTCTCGCTATATCTGAGTGACAGTTCTGAAAAAATTCTTCGTTTACAACTGTAGTAATGAACCATCATTCACTCTGTAAATACTTACAAATAATATAGGATAGCACGATTAATCTGAAATATTCAGAGTTTTCAAACCAAAATCTCGGAATTCTCCGCTCGTCATCGCCATCAATAGGAAAGACGGACTTTCCATTCAGATATGGCCAAAAATTTGCTGTCGGGGATTGGAACGGTTTAGTGGCTTTCCGTCCCGAGGAACCGCGTTCAAATACTGGCTGTGGTTGGTTATGCCTCATTCAGTTACGCTTCAGCGTACTCCCGATTCCGACTTAGGGCGAACTATTAGAGAGAACTTCTAGATGTAAAAATAGTCTGTCTGTCGGATGGAACGTCAAACAATGGCGCCTTTCGTCAAGAGTATATATCGTGGGGATTACACATACAGAACAGATGCGGCACAGCATTAAAGAAACTAGGATTTGTTGAACGTATAATAGGAAGGTCCTCGGATGAAAAAGTCACAGAGAGATGCTTCTTCGCTCTGGTTAGGCCACACCTCGAATGCGCCACGAGCATTTGGTACCCTAGTCAAATAGATATAATCAAAAAAATTATTTAAATTCAAAGGAAAGCAGCGCGCTTCGTTAAAAACTGCTACGAGCGCTCATAGAGTGTTACATAACTTTTAGAGGGATTAAGGTGGGAGCCCCAAGAGACTCGGAGGCTACACTCTAGGCTTAGGTTGCTTGATAAATTCAGAACTGATATTTTTCAGAGCGACATAGAGAATATTATCGTGACTCCTCACTACATCTCTAGGTCTGACAGATGCGATAAAATAAGAGAGATGCACTGACGAACAGATAGGTATATACAAGAACTCGTTCTTTCCGCGAACAATGAGCGACCACAATAAAAATTGAGCTCCACTAAATACACTCCTATAATACATGTCGCCATTTCATCTCCAAAAAAACGTACACCTTTACACGGCTGGTGACCTACCACCCTCTGCTACACGCCCAAGCGGCGGCTCGCCGGGTATTGTGTAGATGTAGATGTAGAGTGTCTTCAGGGGTGAAGTGATTTTTGCTGAGAAATTGTGTTTTATACAGTGGAGCTGCGATTGCTGGATTTAATCATCTTTTCGTTAAAGGGTCGCAGTTGGTCACGCCGGAGTTCGCTGTGTGTAATTGTTCGGCTTAAGGGTGTTCCCAAGGGAGGGAAACAGGCAGTCATGGTCGCCGGTGAAAGTACCTACTTGTCCTTTTTTGCGATCTCTATCGGTTCACGCATTAAGCGGGGAATATATAGTACTTTTTTGACCATCACCTTCGTCTTTTCAAACTAAATGAAGTGACAGCAGCTCCACGATATAGAGAGGCAACAATCTATAAGCAACAATCAATTCACCCCTGAAGACGTTCGCTGCAACGCGCGTGAAATATTGGGTCTAAAATACTATAGATGACTCGAGTCAAACTCGACAAATTCGGCACAAAAATTATATTTTTTAAAGATATTTAAGGTAGTTTGAGCGAAATATCATTTTACTAAGGAATCAATGAATTTGGTCTCATTTTAAAGAAAAATTTCTCACCCTTGTGAGGCCTAACCCTCACAAGCCAAAATCAACCCCTTACCACATTACTTTCGGAGATATTTGCCAAAAGATAACATCCCTTTTACATGGGAAATGGTACGTGTATGCACTCCAGAGAGACATTATTTACAAAATGAGGAATTTTTAACACTTAGATGTCGTAAAAAAACTTGTTTTCTCAACTATATTTGAAAATTAATCATATTGTGATTACAGTAGATTCTTGGGTATCGCAAAAAATCTTCCGTTTTGAAGAAATTTCAAACGCACAGCGCGAAAAAAATTAGTCGAGTTAAAGACTAATTTAGATATTTTCATTTGATTACTTACAATTTCTGTCTTATAAAACTATATTGTTGCACCATTAATAATGCAATATTTAATTGACGTGTCCCACAGCAGGTGAAATTAAAACCTATAATTCGAATATGGTCTCTATTATGACTAGGGAACTATCTCACTCGGACTACCTTAAAAGCAATGGGTGTAACAATAGAATTTCCATGTTTTTTCTTCTCATATAGCAGAGACCATTTTGTTGTTTTCCGCATCGTATGACTTATTATGAAACTCATTCCTGATGGTAGGGAAAAAATAGGATGAAGCAGCCATACAGAATGGTCATATTAAATTTTAAAAAAGCTATATTTCGCGGAAATTATCTCTGAAACCATGCGATTTAAAAAAATCTCAATGGCTATTTCTGAACTAACTACGTCAATCGAGTCAGAAAGCTGCATTGCTTTATTCCGAGGTTTTTTTTCCTTAAGACTGTCACCTTTTCTTCATTCGAACGCCGTTGGTCAGTGGAGTGAAAGCTTTGAAAGGCGAATAGAGGAGGGAACGTCTGGAGCTAAGTGGAACGGGGGGAGCAAAGGGAACTTTCCATCGGGAAGTTGGCCAATTCTCAAAATGGATGAGAGATGGAGGGAAATCCAGCGTCGGATTTGTCTACTCTTCATCTACATGTACACAATACCCCGCGAACCGCCGCTTGGGAGTGTGGCAGGGGGTGTTAGGTCACCAGCCGTGTAAAGGTGTATTTTCTTTTGGAGGTAAAATGATGACATGTATTATAGGAATACATTTAGTGGAGCTCATTTTTTATTGTGGTCGCTTATTGTTCGCGGAAAACACGAGTTTTTGTACCTATCTGTTTGGCAGTGTATCTCTCTTATTTTATCGCATCTGTCAGACCTAGAGATGTAGTGAGGAGCCATGATAATTTTCTCTATGTCGCTCTGAAAAATATCACTTCTGAATTTATCAAGCAACCTAAGCCTAGTGTGTAGCCTCCAAGTCTCTAGGGGCTCCCACCTTAATCCCTCTAACAGTTGTGAGACACTATATGAGCGCTCGTAGCAGTTTTTAACGAAGCGCGCTGCTTTCATTTGTATTTTGTTAATATTTTTGGTTAAATCTATTTGACCAGGGTACCAAATGCTCGTGGCGCATTCGAGGTGTGGCCTAACCAGAGCGAAGAAGCATCTCTCTTTGACTTTTTCATCCGAGGACTTTTCTGTTAACGTTTTACAAAACCTAGTTTCTTTAATGCTGCGCCACGTATGTTCTGTATGTGTAATCCCCACGATATATCAGAAATTAAAGTGATTCCAAGATAAAACTCGTCGCAACGCGGGTGAAAAGTTCGGCCTATAATGCTCGAGACGCTGTCAAACTCGAAAATTTCGCCACTACCAATCAATGGCTGCAAAATCCTCCACTTTAGAATAAATATCACATCTCAGATAAGAACATAGAGAGGTAAAATTAAATAAGGAAATATGTTCCTCAACTAACGGATGCACCACGGACTACAAACTAACGATATCATGACGAATTTCGAGGATAACGGGACAATCCACGGTATCATATTCATGGAGTCTCTCCTTGAACTGCTTCCGTGGCATATTATGCCCGGAAGTCATCAACAACTTGTTCCTAAAAGAACTTCCACACAAATCCTGAGGAAAGACGAAGGAAACCTCGGGGCCTTATGGTCGGTACTCGAGTCGCAGTCCTGGCAAATAATATTTCTTCTGATTTTAACAATGAAATAAATTGTTATGGCTGTGTCAATATATTGGATATTTGAAGAGAGACTTTTAATGCAGTGTATGGAGAATGAGTACGTCGATCTACCCAGCTGATAGATATCCTCACAACGTTATTATCACCGTATAGTTCGTTGAGATGAAACGATAAAGGAACATTTAAAGATCCCTTTTTTTATTCGGCACGAAACTAGTCGACATCCGCCGACACATTCATATGATGGTTGACTTTAAAATATTTTGAGTGCAGAACACTTAGGTTGACGGTAATCACATATGCGCGTTGATCAGGGTTAAGAACGCGTTGGCCGTGAAAGGATCGGATGCAACGGCAACGAACTCGTAATTTCGGATTACATAGTTAGTTTGACCAAGTCGAGAAGCATCTTTGAAAGCTAAGCATGAAAGTAATGGAAGCGGAGAAGATAGCCAGACAGAGTACTCAAAGAACATAACGGGGTGACAAGATACTACTTGCGTCACCAAGACGGCAGTTCTACTCCGCAGAGCTACACGAGAGCTGCCCGAAAACAAAAATAAATACGTGTACGAGGAGTAGTGTGAATGGGGCCAAACACACACTGAAAAACCTTAGATTACTCTAGAATCTTAGAGCCTTCTGGAACACAGAAGGGCAGTGAACAGATGATAATTCCGGACTTCCGTATTTGCGAAACTGGCCCAAATAGGACTAAGACACTAAACTAATTAAGAAAAAGCCATATTAATTTTCAAATAAAGATATTATTATCTTAGAATAATCAGGAAGGCCATTGTGACCACTAAGGCTCCTGGAAACTTGGAAAGATGAGACGATTACAACGACAGCTGTTCTACACATTTTGATGCGTAATTCCCACGACGCAAAACAAGCGCGCGAACAAAATGCGGCGCCGGACGGAGGGAAACATACGGTTGGAAACCAAAACTTCATCCGAACTACTTCAGACCTTAAGAAGCGAACTGGAACGTTAGTGAAACGTGTCGTCTGCCATGATGAACTCATTCGGAAGAGAACCCGGAAAACCGGTCTCATCAACCCTGCGGACGCCTTACATTCGAGGAAATGGCAGGACTAATAGAGTGGGGGATTAATGTCATTTTACTGGGGCGGATTGCCACTTTCCGTTGACAGGGGAATATTAAAGACCTTATCACATAAAATCATCAAATACAGTAAAATATCTTGGAATTACTTTAACTTCTGATATATCGTGGGGAACACACATACTAAACATATGCGGCACAGCATTAAAGAAACTAGGTTTTGTTAAGCGTATAATAGTAAGGTCCTCGATTGAAAAAGTCAAAGAGAGATGCTTCTTCGCTATGGTTAGGCCACATCTCGAATACGCCACGAGCATTTGGGACCCTGGTGATAAAGATTTAACCAAAAAAAATAATAAAATACAAGGGAAAGCAACACGCTTCGTTAAAAACTGCTACGAACGAACATATAGTGCCTCACAACTTTTAGAGGGATTAATGTGGGAGCCCCTAGATACTCGGAGGCTACAAGCTAGGCATAGGCTGCTTGAGACATTCAGAACTGGTGTGTTTCAGAGCGACACAGAGAATATTATCATGACGCCTCACTGCATTTCTAGGTCTGACAGATGTGATAAAATGAGAGAGATACTCTGCCGAACAGATAGGTACAAAAACTCGTTTTTTTCCGCGCACAATAAGCGACCACAATAAAAATTGAGCCCCCCCAAATACACTCTCATAGTAGATGTCACCATTTCACCTCCAAAACTTTTACATCTTTACACGGCTGGCGACCTACCACCCCCTGCCACACGCCAATGCAGCGGCTCGCGGGGTAGTATGTAGATGTAGATGACCACCATATTTTCTTTATTACCAGATATTACGCCCCTCCTCAAAAGTTTTAAGAACAAGAATCTATCGCGAAATGAAATTCAATCAGATAAAAGGCTCTCTTGACTCCTTTCCATTTTGGGAGTACAAAAGTGTCAAATGTTCAACGCAAGATTTGTTAAGATGAACTGTACCCCAAGATATCCTCTATCTTCCAACATAAGTGTGACTTTGTACGTGCAATGCTTTTATTACTATTGCAGTATTTTAAAACCTCTCAAGCTTATCTATTTCTTTATTTATTCATTTTCTTAATTCATTTATAAATTAAGATATTTATTCATTTTATCTTATTTAAGCATTCATTTCATGTATTTATCTCTGTATTTCCTCAGATCACCTCATTCGCTCTAAATTTCCCGAATACCACTTAAATAGAATCTTATTCACCATTTCAATATTTTATCTTGTAAAATCATACCTCATTGGAAATGTTATATCTCACGCAGGAATTAGTATCACTAGATTACTGCTGATATTCGACCATTTACAGAATAACGGAGGAGGCGAGGGACATCGTACGTACACACTCGGAAACTCAGCTATCATCAGCCACCGATCAAGTCATGAGGATCGTCGGGAAGCTGTGTCTACTTCAACCCTGAGCACAGTGAGAATTCTGGATTACGCTGGGGGAGAAGATCGCAAGCAATGGTCCCAACCCCTTGGGCGCAAACTATCCCAGGCGCAACCAATCCAAAGACATTGATCTAAGAATGTATATGTTCTCGTTTCGGTTGTAAAACTTATTTTATTTAACCGACCAATAATAATTACGCCAAGTCAGCGTACATTGCTAGGCACAATGCGGCCCTGCTGGTGTTATACTTTCATCTGCGTCACCATTTTGGCATCGACGATACTCCTGCTTGCCCCTACTGCCATATGCCCCGGGAGATATTGAATCCGTCGTGGAGAACGATAAATGCACCAACTGGTGGAATTACCCCTTTTCTACCACCAGGCAGTTGGAGGCGACCAAGCCTGATATCGTTCTCCTAGACCAACTCTCACGCTCCATGTTCGTGATAGAGTTTTCGGCCCCGGCTGAAACGAACATGGATGCAAAGGAGGCGGAGAAGCGGAGGAAATATCAAGACCTGCTTTTTGACCTTCGGCAAATGTACCCAGGACACTCTGTTAAACTAGTAGTCCTCATCATAGGTGTGCTCGGTGGAGTTGAGGGCTCGCTGCTGGAGAGCATCAAGTGCATTCCGTCCTGCGTGGCACAGGCGGAGTCACTTGCAGCTCGCGTGCAGAAGGCCGTTATACTTGGGTCTCTCCGTCTACTCCGCACGCACGACCCAACCGCAGCGTAGCCACCAATCCGATGGGCGTCGGACGTGGCTGCGATAACTGCCAAACCCCTCTGGAGTCCTCGGCCATTATGACGGCAATGAAACCCGTTGCTTGCCGAGGACTCGGAGGGAAATGTTACTAAAGTAACAATAGTAATGATAATAATAAAAACACACACACGCACAATCGGCGATGGAGTATATAATAAGTAGTATGTAAGTAAGAAGCGGCATACCTATAAGTAAAATTTTCTAACGACGGATAACATTTCTGATTTCAACTTATTTATATGGGTTTTCCAGTTTAGCTGTTCATCAATTATATTCCTAGATATTTGGTATGTCTAACTCTTTCAATCTGGATACACTCATTACAGAATGCAACATAGTCATTTAAACATTGTGTACACTTATAATAAGGCTTATTTTGTTCAGAGCTCACATACCTTAAAGTAAGCAATACATATTTGGTTTTATTACTCAGCTTCATACAGCTGCCTGAAAACCAATATTTTAGCTTATTTAAATTAGTTTGCATCTGCTGATGTAGTAAATTTACATTAGTAGCAAAGTAACACAAAGCTGTATCCTCAGCGACAGAGGTCAAATTGCCCTCCAAAATACCATTACACAAGTCACTCACATATATGAGGAACAATAGTGGCCCCAAGACTGAGCCCTGTGGAACTCCACAGGTAAGTTTTGTAGCTTGTCATATTTTCTATATTACCAGATATTACGCCCCTCCTCCTTCAGCACACACACTCAATCCGCCGATGGAGTATGTAAGTAAGTAAGAATCGGCATACCTCAACCCTGCTTGTCCGCCTGTCACCCCCTTCATCGGCCGGCGATCAGTCATCAATCGACATTTCCGCAGCGCAATCCGAGGTGGGAGGGGAATGTGATCGCCGTTGCCTTGACAACGGTATAACCGGCGGGAGTAACGGTAAAAGTCAACTGTCCTCAAGCTGGACACAACCCTTCCCCATGACAAGTACGGTTCCGTGAGAAAGAGAATGAAATAGTTCAGGAGTGACGAGGAGAGAGAATCGAAGGGCAGCTCGTATATCTGATACCTATCGATTGTGATGGAAGAATGAGGGAAGCACCCGAGGACGCAGGAGGCTGAAATGTACATATCAAGGATATATCGCTCGAGTCGATATATCCGTGCCTCTATCGATATGGGTCCTCGCAACCAATTCCACCACTCGGCCGCCATTAATGTAACATAAAATCTTCACATATAGTAAAATATCTTGGAATTACCTAAACTTCAGATATATCGTGGGGAACACACATACAAAACATATTTGGCGCAGCATTAAAGAAACTATGTTTTGTAAGCGTATAATAGGAAGGTCCTCGGATGAAAAAGTCACAGAGAGATGCTACTTCGCTCTGGTTAGGCCACACCTCGAATACGCCGCGAGCATTTGGGACCCTGGTCAAATAGATTCAACCAAAAAAATTAATAAAATACAAAGGAAAGCAGCGCGCTTCGTTAAAACCTACTACGAGAGTACATATAGTGTCTCACGACTTTTAGAGGGATTGAGGTGGGAGCCCCTAGAGACTCGGAGGCTACACGCTAGGCTTAGGTTGCTTGATAGATTCAGAACTGATATTTTTCAGAGCGACGTAGAGAATATTATCATGACTCCTCACTACATGTATAGGTCTGACAGATGCGATAAAATAAGAGAAATGCACTGACGAACAGATAGGTATATACAAGAACTCGTTCTTTCCGCGAACAATAAGCGACCACAATAAAATTTGAGCTCCACTAAATACACTCCTACAATACATGTCACCATTTCATCTCCAAAAAAACGTACACCTTTACACGGCTGGTGGCCTAACACCCCCTGCCAAACGCCCATGCGGCGGCTCGCAGGGTATTGTGTAGATGTGTAGATGTAGATGAATGTGCTGGGTATTTACTGCCATCGCACACCCTAGGAAATTAGCGAATATGCGGCGCAAGGCGTCATTTCGAATACAAAAATGCACTTCCAAATCAAAGAAGACGTTGAACAGCCTATGCTATGCTTAAGGAGAATAAACCGAAATAAGCCCAGTAATGGCGGACTAGTTCACGTGTCCCGTAGACCCGTATCGAAGGAAGAATACACAACGACATGGTGTACTTCCGACCCACCGAACCACTGCATTTCATAAGTCGTTTGTCGTGGCCGCCGCCTCACAACTTTGGAATTCTATTCCAATTGATGTGGGGAAATCTCGCTCGTTGGCAATTTTTCAATCTAAATTGTATGAAACCTTATTGAATGAATGTTTTCCAGAATAGTTTAGCCTGATAAATATATAATTCGCATTGCCAATTTTTTAATTTTTTTATTAGACATAAATTGTTTTTTTCCCTCATCGTCTGTTTATGTTTATTATCTTGTATCATATATCGATATATTGATAGTATTTATACCATTTATACCTATATCTGAGTTCAGCTCTATAAAACGTACGGTTATTGTTTTTTTAATGAGAGTAGCTGTTTTTGTCTTTTTCTTTATACATTGTACTTTATTAAGCTCTGTTTATTTTTTTGATTTGAACTAAATAATATGTTAATTTGTTTATTATCTCGCTGCTATATTATTATATTAATTCATTGCATTCTTGCTCCATGGGACCTGTCCCAGAGAAAAATAAATGATTATTCTATTCTACATACGTGCTTAAGATTCTATTTGGGAAGCTTTTGCGAAATCAAAGTTCCGCAATCTCAGATTGTCAACTATTATCACGTTAAAGTCTCACCAGCGTGAAATAATGCATTAAAACTTCGATTACAGCCAAAAAAATTCAAATTTCGAGGATAATTTAAGAATAAAGCGTCCTCCACGCACCAATAACACTCTCCCAAGAACATCTTGGAACATGTACGCGAGCGACGTCCTCCGCCTCATCGTATTATCGCATCAAAACACGAAATGTGCGTACGGAGCATTGCGTGATTTCAGAACCCTCTTCATTCGAATTACAGGCGAATCCGTATTTCATTCGAATTATGTTATCCTATCGAAGTTAAGAATTTTGCGTAAAAAACATGCGTAACAATGTTCTAAAGTACGCGTTTTTGGTAACCTTGGTGACCAACGGTACTGTTGAAACTGAATCTCATACACTATTATGGGGAAATTTAAGGCACGTAAAGAATCAATAGGCAATAATAAGGAGCTCTTATGATTAGAGAAGCATTTTGGAGAGTGGAACGTTTCTTAGATTAAGACATAGAATTCTGTTGGATGAAATATTATTATACGATCAGTTGGATGATGATATTTTGTAGGTTTAGAGGATCCTCGCAAACTTGAAATCGTGAATTACTCCACTTACCTGGATCATGTGAGATTCATGTCCTCAGGTTTTCGACATCCGTCAAAGTCACAGATAATTCGATCTATATGGACCGAACAGGAGTTTTCAATATCAGAAAATAGGTTTTTACTCAAGGGAATTTTAGATTTTCATACTAAAAAATATATCTGTCCGAGTATCATGAATTGCAAATCTAACTAATTTTTCGAATTTTAATATATTATACGGAAATGAAAGCTATCTTTCTTTACATTAAATTTATTGCCGTCATGCTTTAAGGTAGTCCGAGCGAGACAGTTCCCTAGTCATAATATAGACCATATTCGAATGATACGTTTAAATTTCACCAGATGATGGACACATGAATTAAATATTGAATTATTAATGGTGCAATAATATAGTTTTATATAAATGAAAATATCTAAATAAGTCTTTCTCTTGACTCATTTTTTTCGTGCGGTGCGTTTGAAAATCCTTCAAAACGGAAGGTATTTTGTGATACCCAAGAACATACTGTGGTGACAATATGATTAATTTTGAAATATAGTTAAGAAAACATACAAACTACATGCTGTTAGATCTTTTACGACATCAAACTGTTATAAATAAATCAATTTGTAAATAATGTCTCTCTGGAGTGCATACACGTACTATTTCACATGTAAAAGGGCTGTTTGTATTTTTTGGAAAATATCTCCGTAAGTAATGCGGCAAGGGGTTGAATTTTTAGTGTCATCAGATGGGTGAGATATTTTTCTTTAAAATGTGACCAAATTCATTGATTTCTAAGTAAAATGATTTTTCGCTCGAACTACCTTAAGAGGCAGATTACATTAGTAGAAAAAATAATAATCATTTTTGGCAGAAAAATAAATGTTGCATCAAGTATTTCACGAGGCATTGAGTAGTTGAGGTTACCTAAATACCAAAGATCTATTTCCACGCCACGCTCTGATGTAAGTGGGTGTGGCCTCCCCGGTAACCCAAAAAGCTACACCCGCATTCCTTCACACTCCCGTCCCTTAATGACACCGGTTCTGCGCCTTCTCAATTATGTTCCAACACCCTTCGAGAGAAATGACCCCGAAAGAAAGAAAGAAGTGGATTACTGAACTGAAGGACTCCAAGTATTCCATTACGGAGGCGTCATATTCCGGAGCAGAGTCAGAAATTCCCCCGTTCGGCATCACTCCATCGCCTCATAGTACAATCGAAAATCGTGAGTCCCCCTGCACAATCGATTCCCCCTTTTTACGATCCCACGAGATATCCAAATGTCTCCAACTATCAGCTCCACTGATAGTTTCTGTTATAAACTGCATTCTCCGCGCAACCCTCAACAAAACACCCCTTGATGCTCGAGAAGGCCCCTCTGGTTAGTATTATTAATGCGACAAATAAATAGCACAACAAGGTACTGAGACATGCAGGAGTATATCATGCCGGAGATTGCATGCGAAGTTACTATCTACAATTCATGTTAAGATACTGAGCACTACTGAAAAAACCTATTTAACCTAGTCAGTATCCTAGAACTGATCTATCACAACTATTATGGTCCATTATTGTACGTGGAAAAAATCACATCTAAAATCTATCGGTTCTGCAGTCTATTTCCTTAATCTTATTCCTGTGATCGTTTCTATCATAATAGTTTGGCTCTAGCAAAATATGTTTAGCACCCTGCAAAAATAGTCTACAACAAACTGTCGTAAAAGAATTATCCTATATTTTTCCCTTCCATCGGATAGAGGTTCCCACCCTGATTCCCTCAGCAATTTAGTAACACTACTATGTTTGTCATAACAATATTTGACAAATATAGCTGCCCTCAACTCTATTCGATCTATATCTGAAACTAGTCCTACTTCGTAAGGGTCCCATATACTAATTGCGTACTCCAAGTGGGGTCTCACGAGAGAAAAATAACATCGCTCCTTTATCTTCTCGTCACACTTTCCTAGTATTCTTCTAACAAATCCTAGTTACGACTTGCTTGTCCACAAATTTCTCGTATATGCTTCCCCCACGACAAGTCCTGAGTAAGGGTCACTCCTAAGTACTTTACTGACTTTACATATATTAGTTCGGCTTGATTAATTGTGTACGTCTCGTTGGTTAAGCTACTCTCCCTCCAAAAATTCATAACAACGCACTTATTAAAATGTAATTCTAAATGCCAAGTGTCGCACAATCCGCTTATAGCTTCTAGGTCTTTCTTCAACGCAATTCTATCCGTCTCTGTGTTAATATCCCTGTACAATAATGCGTCGTCCGCAAAAAGACGAATTTTACTCGTAACGATAATGGTGACATCATTAATATCCAAAATGAATTATAAGGAACCAATGACACTTCCCTGGGGTACACTGAATGTGACTTTAACTGTATCTGAACTAAGGCCATCTAGAACTCCCCTCTGTTCGCGGTTACTTAAAAAACCTTCAATCCAGCATATTATATCGTGATGCATTCCATAGGCTTTTAGCTTAACAATTAATTTTGAATGCGGAGCTTCATCGAAAGTTTTTTTGAAATGGAAAAATATCGCGTCTACCTGGGTGAGACTTTCTCCAGAGGAAAGAACATCGTGAAGAAAAAGGGCTAGCTGAGTTTCACAGGACGTGCCGTTTCGGAATCCATGCTGGTTTTCAATTCACAAGTTCTCACTCTCTAAATACCTCATAATTGTGCTGCAAATTATATGTTCTAACATTTTGCATTAGGTGGACGTGAGGAGGATAGGTCTATAGTTATTTGGATCTTCCTTATCGCCGCTCTTAAAGATAGGAGTAACGTTCGCGATTTTCCAATCGCAAGGGACACGATGTTCTGCTAGAGACTTTTCGTATATTATTTTCAAGTACGGTGCTATTTCTGACGCTAATTCTTTAGAAACTCTGATTGGAATTTCATCGAGATCAGATGATTTCTAGGAGTTAATGGATTTTAGGTGACTTTCTATGCCGCAACAAGAAATATTTATAGACTGCATTGGATTTTTGTATAAGCAAGGCAATGTAGCGGCGTTATTCTGAGGGCATGAAGTGTATGTAGAAACTTCGAAAAAATAAGTTAAGTATATTTGCTTTCTCTAATCTATCGCAAACTCTTTCTCCTAGACCGTTTCTCAGTGACGTTACTGTAGATTTATTCCCTTGAACCTCCCTCACGTAAGACCAAAATGCCTTAGGGTTATCTTCCAAAAAATTCACCTAATATTTTACTCTTGAATTCCATTAGTGCTCTTCTTAAGGCCGCTTTTGATGTTATTTTAGCTCTCTTACATTTATCATGAATTCTACTTCTGCTTTCGCTCGACTTCCCCTCAATGGATCATTCCATTAAAGCCCGACATCCAAATGACCCGCCCGTCGGGAGAAGACCACAAATAGCAATCCATATTTAGCCTTTGACCTTCTCTTTGTCAATACGTACACCTGTCCTCTCCGATGTACTTACCTGCCTGCATTATGCGGGTTTGACAAGCTATGCGGGCACTTCACGCGATAGCTACACATTGTGTTCGAAAATTAGCGTCGCATTTGCTCTCCGACTCTAATAGACTCATACGACCATAATTTCACTGTATAATGATTTTTTCAACTAATGTAGCGGAAGTATTTCGGTTAAACGTACTGAGGCCATTTCGGTCATCCTGTCATACTGCCCATTGCAGACAAGGACATGAAATACTTGCACGAATAAGAGGATTGCACATCCAAATTCCAGCCGAGCCGAATTTTAGGGAACGCCTTGTTAATGTATCTTTAGAATTGTGAAACTATATTAATCTGTCATCTATTTTGTAACACATAATTATCTCTTGAACTGACACACGCGACAGATTGATAGCAAAACTGATAAATGCGAAAACTCTACTACTTCGTGTTTACTTCATACACTAAGCAGCGGAACGATGAGGCAATCTTAATTAATTAGGTAAATATTCTCTCTTAATTACGTCAGCTCTCGCACATGTGAGCCGATTCGATGAGAGAAACACTCATCGAGCAGCTGTAGAATTGAATTACTGCACTAATGAACCCCGTTACCACCTTTCGACCAGCTTTTCATAGCGTGGCAAGTTGATGCCGGTGAGGGCCAAATTTCAAAATGTTCAAGTACATACCTTAGCCGTCAAAGGAAGCTCAGTTCCTTACCGTTATTGCCTCTGCTAAGTTTTGAAGCAAGCATTCTAGAGACCGTATGGAAGAATTGGCAAACCAAATGTCAGCTGCTACTGTTTTATTAAAATCGCGGGAACGTATTTTAAGAAATACCGGTTCACACAGAATACAGCCATGGCCCATTCCTTATCCTAAAATCTCTACTGTGCGTTGAATCGTTTTACGCGAAATGGTTAACTCGACGCAATGGCTACCAGGAAGTCTTTCATGGTCTGCTGGAAAGAAATCCCTCGTAATTCTTAATAAAACGCCCTAAGCAATTAACTGGTGGATTTTCCGATCTGTTGATTTCTGATGAACAGATTTTCTCATTACGCCATGAAAAATATCCCCATCGAGATTGTCCGCCTCTGATTTATTTGGGATGGAGCCACAAACCTCGCCATTACGATTTCCCTCTAGTTATGCCTATGTCTAGAGGCACCAGGTGCGATCTCGTTGATGCGGCGGCGAGAGTGAAATGGCTTCTCGTGCCGAGGGCTCGGCTTTGAACTCCGGCCTCGACGGAAATTTTTCGACGAAATCTCGTTAGTTGAGTGTCGTGAAAAGGGAACTTTAAGAGCAGTATTCCGTCTCTCGGCTGAGATGTCGAAGTGTCGTTCCCTTGGTGCTTAACGTCGGAAGCTGGCTTATGTCGACACCAGGTTTCATAGGGCATTGCCACACTAGGCGTTCAGCATTCGTCATTATCCCAATCAGAACCTCGCAGGTTCCTCCGGCCGCTAGACTCAGGCCAAAAAGAAGTCAGGTCACAATAATACGTGATAAAACCACATACTAGAAGAGTTTTTACGGAGACGAAAATACTAACATGCGGCGCACACGTTGAGATGCAACTACCGGACAGTATTACTATTAGTGCTGTTAATGTATAAATATTACGAGATATTAAGCCTTGCAGAAAAGAAAAACAAAATCATTGGCGGGCATTTCAAGCGGGGCTAGTTGTTAATTTAAATGAAAATTATTTTTATCACGTTATTAGAACAAAGTCTGGGCGACACTTCTCTGTCCGCTCGCCGTTGCTGTTAGGATTTGCGAAGGATCTTTCGTGAATCCAAATGAAATAGTTTCTTTATTAAAGTGAAATATTTATTATTTCGTAGAATACAGGTCTTTCAATATTGTTCTCACGGCGTGCGTCGATCGCACCTCGTCTGTCGTGCCTCGAGCTTTTGTCGGCAAGAGAATGTTTCACGGAAGCGTTTCGTTTTGAGACAGTTTCGGTAGCGAATCATTTACGATGAAACTTTTGTGTTCTTTGCGTGCCACCTCCAATGAATGAGAGACTTATCTTCTCCTCCTCGCGGAGATTCAATTCGTAATATATTAAAA
Organism: Ceriagrion tenellum; assembly: GCA_963169105.1. Lineage (NCBI taxonomy): Eukaryota > Metazoa > Arthropoda > Insecta > Odonata > Coenagrionidae > Ceriagrion > Ceriagrion tenellum. The sequence continues at coordinate 146,489,622 of OY720637.1, forward strand.
GAGTCCAGAGAAAGGCCACGAAAGTTTTAACGATGTACTCTCCAAATCGGAAGGCTTAAAAGGTTTTCCGAAATTTCAAAAATGTTGGCTTTACTCGGGAAATTAAATGTCACGTGAAACATCAATATAATTTCTCCTTCAGAATCGATCCGATTTTCTTGAAATTTGACGCTGAAAAAGAGAATGAAATGAATGTTCGAGAACGTTTCTTTCGTTATTTTACGATCACTCATTGTTGGGCACCGAGGATCCGTCGAAAATAAAACAAAAATGTCGATTTTACTTGTGAGGAAAAATAAAAACGCTTAAATGCGAGAGTTTCTGTTTATGTGTATGAATTTTATGCGCAGTAAACCATTAAATCCATAATAAACAAAGGAGCGATCACAATAAAAACTGATCTCCACTAAATACACTCCTCTAATACATGTTTTTCACGATTCGATAGGAGAAACACCCATCGATCAGCTGTAGAATTGAATTACTACTCGTCAATGCGGGACACGTGGTTGAAATGATTTTTGCCGATGAAATAGTAGTGTATAAGGAAATTAGAAATGAAGAGGACAGTCAGTCTTTAGCTAAGGATTTAGATGCGATTGATGATTGGTGTCATAGATGGAACTAGAATTAAATTTGAAGAAATACGCGATAATGAACTGTTGGAAAAAGAATGGCTTTCCCCGGAATAATTATTGCATCAAAGAAAAGAAAATATCTAACGTAGAATCCATTAAATACTTAGGCGTTACCATCACTGAAGACATGTCATGGGGGAAACACATCAGGGAAATAACTAGTGTAGCAAACCGTATATTAGGATTCGTAAAAAGGGTTCTAGGTAAATGCGATGAGAGAGTACGAGAAAGAAGCTATTTTACACTTATCAGGCCTCATTTAGAATATGCCGCTAGTATATGGGATCCGTACGAGGAAGGTATGATTAAAGAATTAGAGCGCGTGCAAAGGAGATCCGCTAGGTTTGTTAAAGGCCGTTATGATAAATGTATTAGTGTTACGAGCTTAATAGAAGAACTCGGATGGGAATTACTATCAGAACGCAGGTTAAAATATAGGTTAAACCTTTTAAGTAAATTCGAGACCGTTTTGTTCACAGATGACGTTAGATATATATTGAGAACACCTGCGGATTATGCTAGGTTTGATCATTTTAACAAGATTAGAGAGATAGATTGTCATACCGATAGATTTAAAATGTCATTTTTCCCGCGTACCATAAGAGAGAACAATAGGCAGCGTAGCAAAGGGATAGGTAGGCGAAATATAGTTAGAGTAGTCTGTAGTGCATGAAGCAAGTAATAACAACCATTAATCCCTTTCTTATTATGTAGATACTAACCATGTGGCCCTATTATCTAGCCTGCCTTCATTACATATCCTAGTTGCATGTCAATAGTGCACGTTTGGTGATCTTCACCCCCTGTCACACACCCTCGTGGTGGCTCGCAGGGTATTACGTAGACGTAGGCCTATATTAAGCTCTCAAGTCCATTTTATCTCGAAAAAACTTACACCTTTACGCGGCAGGTGACCTAACACCCCCTGCCACACGCCCATGCGGCGGCTCGCAGGGTATTATGTAGATGAAAGGGCTGTTTTACACGGGGCGCGTAATTGCACAATCTGATTTATATACGGGCGTGCATTCTAAATTGCGTCGTGTAAAGCGGTGAATTGCAAGAACGCATGCACGAATGGATGAACGAAAAATAGCCCCTGCCCTAGTTCGTTTATTATTTCACGGCTGATTAATATAAAGGAGGTGCAAATTGTGTCATTGGTGCCCCTGTGTTAAATGGGCTTGAGAGCTTAATATTGATCCATTTCAACCACGTGTCACGCATTGACGAGTACTAATTCAATTCTACAGCTGCTCGGTGAGGGTTTCTCTCATCGAATCGGCTCACATGTGCGACAGCTGACGTAATTAAGAGAGAATATTTACCTAATTAATTAAGATTGCCTCATCGTTCCGCTGCTTAGTGTATGAAGTAAACACGAAGTAGTAGAGTTTTCGCATTTATCAGTTTTGCTATCAATCTGTCGCGTGTGTCAGTTCAAGAGATAATTATGTGTTACAAAATAGATGACAGATTAATATAGTTTCACAATTCTAAAGATACATTAACAAGGCGTTCCCTAAAATTCGGCTCGGCTGGAATTTGGATGTGCAATCCTCTTATTCGTGCAAGTATTTCATGTCCTTGTCTGCAATGGGCAGTATGACAGGATGACCGAAATGGCCTCAGTACGGATGATGCTATGGCGGTTGATGATTAATGAAATGGTGCCATAAATATACAGTTGTATATGACTGAAATTCTCAGTGATTAAAGAAATATATCGGTATAAGTGTTTTACTTGACTAATTTATTTCACGCCGTACGGATAAAATTCTTTCACAACGGAAGTTTTTTTTAGGGATTCTGAAAGTGCTGAAATTCTGAAATCACTGCGGTAAGTATATGATTCATTTTTAAATATAGAGGAATAACATACAAACTGCTCACTGTTAAATATCCGACGATATCTCGGCGTTAGAAACTCGCGAATTAAAGTCTCTCTGAAGTGTAAACCATAGCCATTTTCCAGGTGACACGGCATCTGCTTCTTAGCGAAAATCTCCTGAAGTAGTTTGGTTATTGGCAAATATTTTGGTGTCTTTGGAAAGGCGAATTATAAGTATTTTAATTGAGGCCATATTCATTGAATTCCATCATATTCTAACATCCTGATTAAAGACATGAATTTTCCGAAATGGCTGAATTCTATCCTTGCTAAGGAATTCATTTTGGACCCACGAGAGCACTTCCTTCCTCTATATGATGTTCGTTTGTGCCCCAGAGAGGGCAGTCCATCCGCGTATAATGTTCAGCCAGCCCCATTAAGCTCAATGCCTGTAAGTCAGAGCCCTCGGGAATGCCATTCAAATAATTTAAAATGATAATATTGGCAGAGGTAATCAAACACCGTTCAGTGTGACGTATTGGAAAATTTTAAAATTTTAATAATATTAAAAATAAAAAAATATTTAAATTGACAAAGGAAAGCAGCGCGCTTCGTTAAAAAGTGCTACGAGCGTACATATAGTGTCTCACAACTTTTAGAGTTTTTTACTCCCGCACAAGTGACGTGAAAATGAACGAATTTGCCAATAATGAAAATAGCGACAGCCACATCATTCGAGCCTCAGACAGAGGACGAGGACGAGTATTTCTCATTCGTCAATTTTCGCCGCGGGTGCAGAACCTTTTGAAGAGTGTGGAACCTTTAAACCTAGAGAAGATGGTTATGCTCTTGAGTCATTATGACGAAATGGTAGAGGAAAGTCAAGCCAGGGCCAGGCCTAACACGGGGAGTCACCCGACTCAGGTAAATTACGCAAGCACCGCTGGTGCGTGAATGGCAAGGCCGAGGACGAGAGCAGATTCCGCGAAAGATGCAAGTGTGGCAAAAGGATGCGAAAATGTAAAGGATAACAATTATTATTGGAAGTCGTCAGTTTACATCCAGATACTACAAGTTTTAATGGATTCCCAAGGTTTCTCTCAAGTATTGCAAGGAATTTCGTTGTTTTAAAATATAAACTGAAAAAAAAACAAATAAAATTTTGTTTTAAATTTATTGTCGGCCCCGGTGGCGGTGGGGTAAAGTCCTCGCCTGCTAACCCGATGGTCGCGGGTTCGAGTCCCACCTGGGTAGAATATTATCTGCCCAGGACATGGGTGTTCGTCTCGTCTGTTGTTCTGTTATTCTTCCGACGTAAATTGGTCCATTGTGCTGTATTCGGGATAGTGAATATAAATAAAAATAAATAAATAAATAAAGGTACCTGCACTGCGAAGCACACGCAGTTAGTTTGGCTCCTGACGACACCTAAGGTTTTATCTTTAACATTTTTTTCGTATATCTTGAAAAATTCTATCACTATCAGAAATTTGCACATCAGCAATATTGCACATGATCAAGGATGTAATTGTAAACATCTCCTAAACGTTCACGAAAATGGCAGCCCAGAGCGTAGAACAGTCGGCTTTTCAACAGAACGCCAGGGTTCTTATAAGGTTGGTGCTTACAAGAGTGACATTTGATGCATCAAGGAGCACATGTAGGAATCTTTATACTCCGGGAGTATTTAAAAATTATTTCCTCCAGAGTTATTGATTTCCCTATAAATTGGCAAAAGCATGCGAATATAAATGCTTTGGGATTATAAACTCTAATTTGTTGAATTTCAGAACTTCGTGGAGTAGCGGTTGTGAAACATCTGAAACAGAAAATATGTACCCGGATATTGAGAAAAGTGTCAAAGGGCGTTCGTTTTCATCTAGACTGTACACATGCATTCAGAATCAGGCCTCGCGGTGATTTACGGGTGAAGGAAGAAGTTTTGATAAAAAGACGCAGAAAAGTCCGTTTTCTTCCAACGGAAGTCTCGGAAGGTCAAATAAGTCAGAATAATCTCGAAAAAAATACATAAAAAGTGCTCTATAAAACGCAAATTTTCTAGATTAGTCGAGAGGACCACAAAGTCCCACTTTCAAAATGCTTTGAAAGACTTTTTCCCGCGCTTTAAACTTTCCTCTCCGTTAATCCTTCAAACCCCTCACAGAAATCGTCCTGGACTACACAGTTGAGTGCCTTAACCTTTGAATTTCTTATTATTACTTACCTGATTATCATATAATTATTGGCTTTCGAGTGTTTGTCCGAATTTCATTGAATGTCATGAAATCGAGAATCATTCCCCGAAAATCATGTCGCTTTCCATGATGGCGTACCGACAACATCGTTTCTGCCTCACCGAAAGGCCTTAGCAAGTCACCACCCTACATCTACATCTACTACGTCATACCCAGCAAGCCACCAAAACGGTGTGTGGCAGGCGGTGCTTCCACACCAGGCATGCATGAATGATTCGGTAGGACACCGAAATTACATTGAAACCCTCGTTCCACACATGCAAAGCGCCCATTAAAAATCTACTAACCAAGAAACATTCTATCTTCAATCGTTCCAACATGCAAGGGATGCAAAGACTACTACTACAGATTCAAAATATCATGCATAAATAAGAACATCAATATTTACATCATTCATAAATAAGAACGTAGAGAATATAAAGAGAAAGATCTACGGTCTAGCTAATGTCACTATTCGCACTATTCATGACGAAGATCACAGCTGTTATGGTCCCGAATGGTACGCGGAAAAAATGACATTTTATACCTATCGGTTCTACAATCTAGCTCTCTAATTTTATTGGCGCGATCTAATCTGCCGTAGTACGAGGGGATTAATAGTATGATTTTCACGTCGTCAGAGAAATGTTTTTCCGGAAATTTATTTAGGAGGTTAAGCCTATAATTTAATCTACGCTGTGATAGCGATTCCCATTCCAATTCTTCTAACAATCCTGACACACTAGTAAACTCTTCGTAGCATCGTTGTACAAACCTAGCTCCTCTTCTCTTCGCTTATTGGCAGGGGTCAATCCATTTCAAATCACCCAATATAAAAAAATTTGTTGCTTGAGATTTTTTTTTCCTGATTTTTTTATCATGAATTCCCTATAGGTAGACAGTCACAAATCACTATTTGAAAAAATTTTATAAGGCATAGTTTTTTTCTGGCAGCCATTTTTAAAATGGCGGTTGGGCAAATTTTAATGAAAAACGTGGTTTCTGAAAAGTTTAATTGCCAAGCTATTTTTAAAGATGTCAGAATAATTTAAAAACCAGTGTGTTCAGCATAAAGTTTACTTTAGGTATACATTTTTAAAATTTTTCTATCATGCAAGAAAGTTAGTCAAACTCTTTCTGTTAAAACTCGGAAATAATTTATCAATCGTTACTTTTTAAGACCATAAATTTTCATGAGGGAAACAAGATTCACGAATAATATTTTATTTCTGTGTTTAATAATTACATAACTACCTGCAATATAGGTTTTAGTCCTGAGAATGCACTCCTTTTTCTAGAGCTTTTCAAAAATGGCCGAATGCCTTATAACGCCAATTTTATCAGGTCAATATCTATAAAGGGACTCACTGAAAACAAGTGAAAATTTTACAGAATGTTCTTCATACACATAGAAATATATCACAAAAATATTATGACTGAGACTCAACTACATTTAGAGTAATAGAGCAGTGAATTTCAGTAAAAACGCTACCCTTCTACACGCTCGTGCAGTGCCAAGTTAGCAGACAAGGCCTTGTTTAAATCATTACATTAACAATTGGTTTTATCTAAAACAATTAGCTTATATTTAAAATTAAAAAATATTATTTATTTTACTAAGGCCTACCTTATATTGGTAACTAATACTGATTTAAAACAAGAAATAATATATATCAACAAAAACAATACTCAACAATAACATGGCAATAAGCTAAAACACTTATGCGAAGAAAAAGTATTTATTATATCTATTATACTTTAAAAAATATATAAATATATATATAATATTTTATATATATAAGTATATATAAAAAAATTAAAAAATATATAAATATATATATATAAATGGTCGGCCCCGGTGGCGGAGGGGTAAAGTCTTCGCCACCTAACCGTAGGGTCGCGGGTTCGAGTCCCGCCTGGGTAGAATATTATTTGCCCAGGACATGGGTGTTTGTGTCTAGTCCGTTGTTACTATTATTCACCCGACGTAAATTGGCCCATTGCGCTGTATTAGGGGTAGGGAAGATAAATAAATAAATAAAATAAAATATAAGAGGAATACGTATGTAACTCAACAAGCTATCTAAATTGACATATCATTTCTCTTGTTGCATCAACCCTGGCGATTTCTGTTTGAGGCGGAATTTCTGAAACAGGCGATCTACTGAGTGCAGAGTGCAGAGCCAGCTTTCGTATGACGTAACTCGTGCGTCCCAATGATGTGATGGGACAAGAGCGCGCCGTTCGCGTGGACACGAGCGACGGGAATGTACGCGTGACTACCGATCGAGATCGGAGGGGGGGTGAATGGTTTGTGGGAGGGAGAGCAAGGAGGGACTAGGTAGGGGGGGGGAAGGGGAATCGAACTGGAGTCACGTGGTGCGGTACGCAACAAACAGCGAGTCAGTCGGACGACGCATAGCGGGACACACACAAAGGGGGGGCGGGTGGGGGATATCGAGGAGGGGGGGGAGGACATTTCGAGAATGAGGGGCAATGGGGGAGGGGAGGGAAGGAGGGGGTGGACCTGGCAACGCCGCTCAAGCCGCGCATGAGTGCCCTCGAACAACAGAAGCACGCGGTGCGTCACGGCGAGACGAGGACGCCGACAGGTGCGCGGGAAGTGAACGAGGGGGGGGGATCGGAGTCCAGACAGACGGACACCTTGCAGTGCACTCTCAAAAGCACCTTCGCCACCGATGTATACTCTCCTTCGTTCAGCTGCTAGGAAACGCATCCATCCACAAATCATAGAAAAATGCATGACATAAACTTGACAGCTCCTCTCCACTAAAGTTATGGTATAGCAAGATCTGTCTTACGAACTCCAACATAATAAGGGAGATCAGATCATTAAAATAAAATAAGGGAAATAGATCATGAATAGTGCAAATAGTGACATTATCTAGATTGTAAATCTTTCTCTTTATATTCTCTACGTTCTTATTTATGCATGATGTAAATATTGATGTTCTTATTCATGCATGATATTTTGAATCTGTAGTAGTAGTCTTTATATCCCTTGCATGTTGGAACGATTGACGATAGAATGTTTCTTGGGGATTAGATTTTTAATTGGCGCGTTGCATGTGTGGTACGCTGGTTTCAATGTAGTTTCGGTGTTCTGCCGTATAATTCATGCATGCCAGGTGTGGAAGCACCCCCTGCCACACACCCTTGGGGTGGCTTGCATGGTATGGCGTAGATGTAGATTGTAGAACAGATTTTCCCACGATCGATAAGAGACCATAATGGCTGCGTAGACACTTAGAAGTAGGTTAGTTGACAGGTAGTGTAGCTGAACAATTCGTATACCCCCTTAATGCATATTTTCATAATCTGCCGAGTAGTGCTATCACCATGTTTTGCATGTTCCGTACATGACTCTTGTTTCACGTTTATGTAGTTACGTTATAAAATAATTTTGTGGTTTCTGTAGCATTTGTAGAATACATATATGTATATGGTGCATGTTGGTGAAAGTAAATGTTTTCACTAGTTCATATTGGTGTAAAGTCACCCCCCGCCAAATACCCCTGTGGTGGCTACCAGGGTACATCTACATCTAAGTCATACCCTGCAAGCAACCCAAAGGGTGTGTGGCAGGGGGTGCTTCCACACCAGGCATGCATGAGTTATACAGAAGAACACCGTAACTACATTGGAACCAGCGTACCACACATGCAACGCGCCAATTAAAAATCTAATAACCAAGACACATTCTATCGCCAATCGTTCCAACTCAAGGGATACAAAGACTACTACTTCAGATTCAAAATATAATGCATAAAATAAGAACATCAATATTTACATCATGCATAAATAATGGGTAATAAGTAGAAGTAGAAGAAGATATTTCACTCCCTAAATGAAATTTAGACTTCAACGTAAGTATTCAAAATTAACGGTGAGCATGGCTGGCAGGACATATTATACACATTTATAAAGAGAATTCGATGACCTTTAAAATGAAATACATCGGTGTTATTCACCTGCTAAATGTGAACCTTTTTTCCATACATACATGCGAATCACGCCGTTCCCTTCCGGGGTAGGCACAGTCACAGAGTTTCACTCAAAAATACATATTTGTACACCTAACTCTGCTTCAATAATTTCCTCCATGCTGGCCTATCCTTGCAAACCTCTTTTGCCTCATTTACCCCCATAAACTGTTTCATACACGCCCTCCTGTTTTTTTCAACTCCTAATATTCCTCCTCCTAAGAATTTCCTCAACCACATTCAACCACAACTTTCTCGGCCTACCTCTACCTCTCGCACCATTCATTTCACTCTTATATATCTGATTCATTATTCGACTCTCATCCATTCTCTCAACATGGCCAAACCAACTAAGCACACTCCTTTCATATGTGTCCATTATTGGAGCATCTAACCCACATTTATTTATTACCCACTCATTCCTGACCCTATTACATTCTACGTTTGCCGCAAATACTCCTCAGATAACTCATACCCACGGCGTTTAGTCTACTCTTATGCCTATCCTGACATACCCATGTTTCACAACCATACAACAAAGTGGGGAGAAGTACACTTTGGAACACGGCGATTTTTAACACAATCAAAACACGGTTCAAATGCTCCACCTCACGAGTTGGCCAGGGTCATAACATTTTGGAGCAACGATGGTGAATCACAAAAAAGGCAAAACGTGCATCACAAGTATTCTGGATATAACTATCATGAAGCCGTCCACATCTTTTAAACATTCGTCTTCCGCTGATTAACTACCTTTAAGCCATTACATAAAAAATCGATTGAAGTCAACAATTCTTGTCCGAGGGAGTTGAAATTTAAACAGAATCTCAGCTACAAAAATTTAGAAAAAATCAGCTAGGGCGGTATTTCCTAAAGCAATGGAGGGAAAGATTACTCTTGATGAGGTCATGCCAGCAGCATCCCATCGTCTCTGAAGCAGGTTCGAAACAGAGCGAAATCCAAACAACATCAGTATTACGTTTTTAAGGCTAAGACTCTCTTTCCAAAGATCCATAACAATCATGCTCAGAGTCGAATTGAGACAAGTGTAAATCCAATACTGTTTTGAAGGAGACAATGGTCATAATGAAGAGATCATACTCGAATTTCATTTTATAATTTTAGCAACTATTAGATTACTAAGGATGACACAATTCACAATTTAGACATTCCTGACTTAGACGAGCCGATGGCAGACATAACAATTCAACGTGATGGAATAGTTAAACAACTGCTTTCGATTAAAAGTCCCCAGGTCCAGAAGGAATACCTGCATGCCTGCTGAAGAAGTTATCGCCACTGATTGCACCATTCTTAGAAATTATATTTGACAAATCATTATCCGGAGGCGAGATGCCCCAAGAATGGAAAATAGCCAACGTCACTCCGATATTCAAAAAAGGATATATGAGTGACCCAGGAAAGTATAGGCCTATATCGTTAAAATCACTTTTATGCAAGATCCTCGAACACGTTGTCGTTGGTAATAATATGACATTCCTGGATAATCGTAACTTCTTACTTAGCAGTCAGCACGGCTTCCGTAAGGGCAGGTCCTGCGAAATACAGCTTGCGCTCTTCCTTCATCTACATCTACGTAATACCCTGCGAGCCACCACGAAGGTGTGTGGCAGGGGGTGAAGATCACCAAACATGCACTATTGACATGCAACTAGGATATTTAATGGAGACATGCTAGATAACAGGATCACATGCAGTTAGATGGTTAGTATCTACAATATAAGAAAGGGATTATTGGTTGTCATTACATGCATCATTCGCTACAGACTACTCTAACTATATTTCACCTACCAATACCTTTGCTACGCTGCCTATTATTCTCTCTTATGGTACGCGGGAAAAATGACATTTTAAATCTATCAGTACGACAACTATCTCTCGAATCTTGTTAATCTGATCAAACCTAGCATAATACGCAGGGGTTCTTAATACATATCTAACATCATCTGTAAACAAATCGGTTTGGAATTTACTTAAAAGGTTTAACCTAAATTTTAACCTGCGTTCCGATAGTAATTCCCATCCTAGTTCTTCTATTAAACTCGTAACACTTATACAATTATCATAACGGCCTTTAAAAAATCGAGCGGATCTCCTTTGCACACGCTCTAATTCTTTTATCATACCTTCCTCGCACGGATCCTATATACTAGCGGCATATTCTAAATGAGGCCTGACAAATGTACATGAAAAGCATCACGCTTCGTTAAAAACTGCTACGAGCGCACATATAGTGCTACACAACTGTTAGAGAAATCAAGGTGAGAGCCCCTAGAGACTCGGAGGCTGCACGCTAGGCTTAAGCTGCTTGAGATTTTTATACTACGTAGATACCAGGTAAGTTGCTTCATAATTTATATTAATGACCTAAGTTCTACATTTAGAAGTAAATTAAGATTATTTGCAGACGATACAGTTATATACCGTGAAATGAGCGAAGACGCGGACTTAGAAAGTTTGAAGCTCTGTCATCGGACCTTAACAACGATCATTCGTGGTGCCAGGAGTGGGGTTAGAATTAAATATCAGCCAATGCACCACAGTTCACTTCCTGCGAAAGTCATCACAAAAATGCCATGCCCATATTGTGGGTGGAGTAAACATAAAATCTTCAGATACAGTAGAATATCTTGGAATTACCTTGACTTCTGATATATCGTGGGGATTACAAATACAAAACATATGTGGCGCAGCATTAAAGAAACTAGGGTTTGTTAAACGTATTATAGGAAGGTCTTCGGATGAAAAAGTCAAAGAGAGATGCTACTTCGCTCTGGCTAGGACACACCTCGAATACGTCGGGAGCATATGGGACCCTATTAAAATAGATTTAACAAAAAAATTATTTAAATTCAAAGGAAAGTAGCGCACTTCGTTAAAAACTGTTACGAGCAAACATATAGGGTCTCACGACTTTTAGAGGGATTGAGGTGGGAGCCCCTAGAGACTAGGAGGCTGCACGCTAGGCTTAGTTTGCTTGATAAATTCAGAACTAATATTTTTCAGAGCGACATAGAGAATATTATCGTGACTCCTCACTACATCTTTAGGTCTTACAGATGCGATAAAATAAGAGAGATAGGTACTCTGTTAAACAGATAGGTAAAAAAACTTGTTCCCTCCGCGAACAATAAGCGACCGCAATAATAATTGAGCTCCACTTAATACACTCCTATAATACATATCTCCATTTCATCTCCAAAAAACTTACACCTTTACACAGCTGGTGACCTAACACCCCCTGCCACACGCCCAAGCGGCGGCTCGCGGGGTATTATGTCGATGTAGATATTTTTCCACGAGTAGTCATGACAACGCGAATGAGACTATATTTGTCTCTCTTCTCCGGTGGAACCGCCTGGCTCGACGTGGTGATGAACACTGGGGACACTGCGATCGACTTGGGGATTGCGGCTCATTGCGGCAAAGTATACATGCGCTTAAATTCCCGTCGTTTTCCACTTCTAATTTCTACTATTTATAGACATAGAAACCAAAACGGCCTCCACACCCAATTGATTGGATGGCTCCGCAGGATCCATGCTAATCCGCCACGAACCACATATAGCCAGGGGGCCGACAAAAGAGCGCTATCTCGTATAGAAATAGTAACTATCAATAGTGGTCATGGTTTCCGACCTGAGAGACAGAGGCGCTGCTGTAGCCTACATCACTTGTGGGGACCTTTATATTTGTACTGGCGGACCCGACAAACGTTGTCCTTCCCAAACGTTGGCTTGCCAGCTATTAGCGGGCTCAGCAAATGTTTTTTCGATACTCGAATTTTCGATAAACTACATACTACGTGACATTTGATATTGAGTTTAACATTTCAATCTTTTCGTTCCGTCAAAACAACGCCAACCCAGCTACGACGTAAGTGCGACGACTGGCGCATGTACTGATGTGTACGTCAAATAACACAGAATTCGACATCAGCGTCACCTATGGTACACAAACATAACTATAAATTATTCTCGGTCAATTATTCGTGAGCTTCTCAGAAGGTTTTAACGGTCAATTATTCATAAACTTATGATTTTTTTCCTTTTAATAATATTGGGGGAGAGGAAGAGGGGGTGTGAAATTTTGGGGTTAAGGTACCCACACTATCTACCACCTCGAGAGGGCGACGGGCTTCTCGATTATGACCACCGATGATCGCGCGACCGGGAACGATGACCTTGTGAAACCGACAGCTCCGCGACTTGTCTTGACAAACCCTCGATGGCTAGGTACAGCTTATCATCCGTCGATATGTTGTTATCCGTCGATATGACATGCTGTTGGGAGATACGGCATGGATGGCCGTATGAGGAGTAGACACCTCGATGATCTTGTCAGCGAGCTCCGACAGCTTGTCTATGGGTAACTCCGCCTGGGCAGTCAGGATTCCTTGAACGTGCGGGGGCAATTGCCTCAGCCACAGTTGCCGGAAGAGGTTATCCGGAAGAGCGGTCCTTCCGGCGAGGGAGCGAAGATGCCGCAAGAATTGGGAAGGCTTGCGATCGCCGAGGTCCTCGTCCGACTGTAACGTCCGACAGTATGGACCATTTTCGCAGACGACGCGGTTATGTATAGGGATATTAACAATTCCGAAGATAGCGACTCGTTAACAATCGACCTACTCGCTATTCATGCTTGGTGCGAAAAGTGGCAGATGGAACTAAGCATAAAAAGTGCGTAGCAGTCAGCTTTTGGATAAAGAAAAATAGGCCAGGTAGGGCTTACAGAATTAATATTATTATTCACGCCGAGTCTGTCAAGTACTTAGGGGTCACAATTACTCACGACATATCTTGGGGAAAACATATTCGGGAAATATGCGGTCAAGCATATAGGAATCTAGGCTTTATCAAGAGAGTACTCGGAAAATGTGATGAGAAAGTGAAAGAACGTTGCTATTTTTCAATCGTTAGGCCTCATCTGGAGTATGCTGTTAGATTATGGGATCCATACGAAACGGGGTTGATATCAGAGTTAGATCGCGTGCAGCGAAGAGGAGCTAGGTTTGTGAAACGATGCTACGATAAGTTGGCTAGTGTGTCTGGACTGTTAGAAGAATTAGGATAGGAATCGCTATCACAGCGTAGATTAAATTATAGGCTTAATCTCCTAAATAAATTTCAGGAAAATCATTTCTCTGATGACGTAAAAAACATACTATTAACCCCCTCGTACTACAGCAGATTAGATCGCGCCAATAAAATTAGAGAGATAGATTGTAGAACCGATAGGTATAAAATGTCATTTTTTCCGCGTACCATTCGGGACCATAACAGCTGTGATCTTCGTCATGAATAGTGCGAATAGTGACATTAGCTAGACCGTAGATCTTTCTCTTTATATTCTCTACGTTCTTATTCATGCATGATGTAAATATTGATATTCTTATTTATGCATGATATTTTGAATATGTAGTAGTAGTCTTTGTATCCCTTGCATGTTGGAACGATTGACGATGGAATGTTTCTTGGTTAGTATATTTTTAATGGGCGCTTTGCATGTGTGGAACGCGGGTTTAAATGTAATTTCGGTGTTCTACCGAATCATTCATGCATGCCTGGTGTGGAAGCACCCCCTGCCACATACCCTTTGGTTGGCTTGCAGGGTGTGACGTAGATGTAGATGTAACTGGCGAACGCGCTGCTCCTCAGAGGCTGACAGACGTTCTATTAGCTTCGATCGTAGAGTCGAATATGGATTCTGAGACGGAGGATTCGTGATTATGTCCTCAACCTCACAGGCCACGCGAGAATCTAAATGTGAGGCAACGTAATGGAACTTCGCTACTTCGCTTGTGATCTCCGACAGCACGAACTGAGATTCCGCCTGTGAAAACCAAAGACTTGGTTTCTAGGGCCAAAATGGTAATAGTTTCACGGCGACGCGACGAACCGCAGGCAGGTTCTGCTCGGTGTCTGTGTGGCTGCGTCTTGAATCAGAATCATTTAGTTGCACATGGAGCTGGGTGTTGTCTTCACGTAAGCGTTGAAGTTCGTCATCGCACGGCAAAACCATTTTCACCAAATGCTTACTATTTATTCTCCTTGCCGGGGTCACCAATGAGGAGATGGGTAAGTGAGGAGATATACGTTTCCAATTTCAAATAACAAGGTAGATAGCATACACGCTTTTAACACATACATTAATTTTATGCCGATTAGTAACGCTTTTCATGTTAAATGGAATATTATAACAGAAACAACAATTGCACTTTTCCAGAATAAATTTAATTGTTTCTGTTATAATATGACGAACTTCGATGATATCTCGCCTGAATCGGTTGAAATTATTGTTAAATAGAGTGTTTTTATTTAATTTGATCAGTTTCCAATCATGTGTAAGGCTGAGGACGGCCATGTTGATTTTGGTTGGGAGTTGTTGGTTGAGCATTATTCGAGAGACTTTGTCACATCGTCACTGATTTGTCGACTATTGAAAAACTTGTTGTATTCTTACTGTCGAGAAACATCAAAGGTTTCGGACGAGGAGATTCCGTTGTTTACTTTTCGAAGAATCTGGTTAGATGATTTCTTATAACTGGCAGTTATGTCATCATTGGTGGTGTTAGGAGAACGTTTAGTACCTCGTGGATGAAATTCGTCTGTGTTGTGACCAACAGCCAATTGAGTTGTATCCAGGCCAGATAAATCGGCAGTATTCTGCGTCCCGACGAATATTCATGATGGTGGAGTCGAGATTAAGTTTGAATATCGCTTGCTCCAAAGCGAAGAAGATACCGTGAATGGAGTACAGCCCAGAGCTTCCTTTGCGGCGACGACGTGACGGAAGGTTTGTAAAGTTGATATGAATTTATTGTTTCTTAAATGTATGTACATGGCTTACGCGGCAGTGTATGTGCAAGTGGATGAGTTCAATAACTCACCTATTTCTTACTTCTATTTCACGCATCAACTTGTCGTTCTACACGAAGAATCTTTGATGTCCAGGGAGATGGTTTGATCGAGGTATCCGCACTACGCCCGGGAGGACTTGTTGCTCGCGTATGTATGGACTTGAAGCAATTTCCTCTGCGTTCGAATAAGTCAATCTTGAAACTGGGATTATCATTGTGATGTTGACAACACAGTTATCGAATAATGACGGTGAGCTCGTCTGTGCTCTCGCCAGCGAAAAAACATTTTGTAAGATACTTTGTGACGAAAATGTCAATAGACACCTGTTGTTTGTTCACGGCCTTCGGCAGTCATTTGCTTTCGAGTTGGTACCTGCTCCAGGAATGCCATACACTCTAATTCAGGCAAGCTGTCCAAACAATATTGTTACGGATGCAAATGCCAGTCAAAATCACTTAGGCTCGATTTTGGTGAGATGGTGGGTCAAATTACGTTTTCATATGGTACCTAATTAATTATGGTCGGAAATCGCCATAAGGTGAAGTGACTGTAAGTGACCTTTCATGTTTGTTATAATTTATGCATTTCTAGTGTACCAGTGAGTAAATATTTTTATGGTAAAAGAATATTGCGTTCGAGTTATTTTTCTTATTTATCCTTCATGTCATCGATATCCTGGTTGTATGGTATGCAAGATCCTGTTACCAGATGGTTCTTCTGTGTGATACTCTTTAAGGTATCAGGTAAGTTTCTCGCGCAGCGACGATCTTTGTTTTAAAACTTAAGATTCGTAATGAGTTTCCAGGGAGAGAAATCTAATTAGAAGCCTTAAGGGGGTGATGCTGGAGCTGCGTTTGAAAATACGTGCCCATAATTGGCCGTTGGCCATCCGACCACAAGGTCCTTATGCCCAGGTCATGACACGCACTTGTCCAATGTAATCCACCATCTTGGGTCTAATTTTTGGCGAAGTTCAAATTCTGCATGCAAATCAATGGGTGACATGGGGACTCATGATCCACATATATTTCCCCACATAATTTTGATAATGCCATTAAAACGTTTGAGCTGACAGACATTACTAAGCGACTTTAGGATTCATTTGGACTTTTGGTCTGACGCTTCCCGTTCGACTCCAGGAAAGTGGTAAACAATGGTTCCGACTCCATAATTCAAACATAGTCATGATCATGGAGTACATTATGGGATCGTGTCATGACCTGGGTATAAGGACCTTGCATGCGAATAGTGACTAGTGGCGCTGGTGCGGCGAAGTTTATGCGTATTGGGCTTACTGTCGCTGTCGCCCGCCTCGTATATAGCTTCAAAGGGTCCCATCATCCAACCTTTTCTGCGAGTGCTTGATCGAATGACATTGGGCGCCTATTGACCGGAGGAAGCCACATAATTCGCTCGCCCGTCGATTGCATTCAAACAAATGCCGACCTCGTCGCGCCTTCGCGCGCCCGCCCGTCAGCCACCCCCTCCCCCTACCTCCCTTCTGACTCAAACACTCCCAAACACGCATGCGCGATTCCTGGCCATTGTCCTGGCCAATCATTCTTGTTTGAGATAGGCCTGGGTCCTTCCTAACATGCATTCATTCATTCATCGAACGAGGATCTATATGTGCACCACTCGCCCGTCCCATCCTGTTGAGTGAGCTCGTTCGCAGCTCCTTCGACGCTCCATTTGATGAGAAAATATAAATATAGTATCCGTTGCAAAATTCCGTCACCAGAGTTTGAAGACTAATATCTCAAAGATGGCTCATTCCATTTTAAAATGAAGTACACAACATCAAAGCTTGTTTATTTTTCTGCGTTTAGTGATGGTATACAAAACCTTTTACCGTTTATATCGATTCCAGTGGGTGCTTAAAAACAGAATTTTAGCGCATTTTTCCGGGTACCGGACGGATGCATCACTTTAACGGCTTCGTAAAAAGAACACAGATCAAGATACCGATATTTCCTTTTCAAATATTGTAGAAAAGATCTTTTTTAACAATCATACGAAGTTTCATATTATTTAGTGCCTTAGTATTTTAGTTATTGGTGATATTGCAAGACTGCGTTATTTTCCGTTCCGCGCATCCCTGAAAACCGCCGTTTGGACCTTCTTCAAGCTATCGAGTTCATCATCATGATTCCACTTATAAAATCTTAAACGAATTCGTTGGTTAATCAATATAGATTGGCATTTATTTTGTTAAAAGAGCGCGCTGAACTGCCAGGAGTATGCCCGGAAGAGATAGGCAGAGGCGCGCTCTGTTGCTCAGTCAGAGGGTAGTCCGTAAGACGCGCGAGGAATCCCCTACTGCAAGCATTTACCGGCGCTCGTGTGATGGCAGTTTTTCGATCCTTCGTCACGTTCAAACCGGCTGAAGACGAATCAAAGCGATTGGACACTTTACCGTCATGACAACACGCGTTGCGTAAGGATATGACGAGAATTCCCGTCATTTCCATCGCAACCGTTCCAGACGGGTGACGTTCATTCTCGTCCGGGAGTATCACTTCAAGAAGAAATACTAAGATTATTTGTGAGTATTACTTTAAAATTTCTATCGTAAAATTTAATTTTTGAGCAAGTGAAGGCGATTTGACGACGCTTCCGCACGTTCGCAGACTGAGCTTTAAAACTCCACCGGAGTATATTTAGCGGAGTATCCACTTATTTACCTTTTCAGTACTCGTTATCGAATTCGATTCCGTCATCGCTTGCGATCGCAACCTTTACACGGTACGGTTTGCAGCATTCTGAGTTTAGTTCGATGGTACGAAGTACTGAAATATGCGTCGTGTAAAACGGCCTTTCTGCTTACTGGACACCAGAAAACAAATGGGGCGGATTAAGTTCGTTGTTTTGTGGAGGAGGGATGGGGATTGCTATTTTACGGGAAGCTAGGCGTAAGGAATACAGTTTAATTTTTTATGCTTGTATTGAGTACTTTATGATTACCATTAGTCCAATTTTAAAAAGGAAAAATGAGTGGAGGGGCCAGTCCCACCCTCCCTTCGCAGCCCTTCGTAATCCGGCCCTGGTAGAGGAACGGTTTGGGTAACGTTTGCGCGAGAAATATAATAATGCGCGAGTCTTGCATAAGTCGCATCAAACGACAGAGAATCTCATAGATAAGCGAATACAGCGACTTTTGAGACATAAGGGATGGACGTAGATAGCTTAACGATACGACATAACACTAAGGCGCCCGACTTCACACTCATGCCGTGTTTTTGATGCCTGGACAATGTTAACCGCAAATTGACGATGTTTTTCCATTGACTTGATGTAAACTAAGAGGCTGAGCTATTTACATTTTACATCAGAGAGTCTGTTAGTTGACGCTTTCGATGGGAAATCGCACATACTTGGATTTCAAAATCGAAAAAAATATTAGTCACCGAAGGGTCTAAAACTGGGACTTCATGTTCAATATTCGCAATGTAGATTTGTTTGGTACCTCGCGCTTAGATGACGTTTCAGTATGCTCAAGGCAGGTTCAACCTTAATTAATTAGTTTCAGAAAAATTTTATTTTTCCTCAGGCTTCAAATTTTACCGAAATCCTTTCGATGTTACTTGCAAAATGCTTTCATATCCATGCAACCATTATTAATCGCAAATGATGAGAGTACTTACTGATATTGTTAACTATGTCACCAATGAAGAGGTTGAAGTGAAAATTATCCAATACTCTGTGATTCACACATTCACCATTGCTCTCATTTGATTACCAAAGTTATTACTTTTTCCACTTTCGAAATGGAGGAAATATTGAAGATTTTGAAGAATAAAAACTCAATCATCATCAATCACAACTTAACTTATAAATCTTGTAAAAAAGGCATCCCCCACACCAAATACAATTCTTTTCAAGTAAGACCAAAATACAACAAAATTGGAGTAATTCAGGGAATAGCGGGACATGCCAAAGCAATTCTTCCACGGAGTCGTCCAGTGCAAGTGCCACGATGGCCAAAGCCCTCATATTGAAGGATCCGGGTTCGAGTCCCGGTCATGACGGATGATTATGATTCCACTGTGGAATTGATTCTCCCGTGTTCTGATAATTACCACGCTCTTTAATCCCGTGGTTAACTGCAACCATCAATATATATTGTGATCTGTGATCTCGTCGCCAAAAACTGTTGTCTAGAATTCCGTAAACAAACAACTTTTTGGAAAGTGATTATTGAAAGCCTATTGATGAAAGACGGAAGTTCAAATGTAAGTGCAGTCGATAGTTTGTAAATAAACACGTCGACTTGGTTTCACGATGAATATGAATGGGTTTTACTTACAATTAATCATAATGCAGTGGATAAAAAATGTAGTACTACACGCGGGATGTAATTATACACATTTTTCTTATCGTCCGGTCTACAGATATATTTCATTCCTCTCCAAATTTAATTACACGAATGCACATTTAACTTCTTAGCACTTCGTGAATATCGCTATACGGAAATTTAATAATAATGCCAGGTGACTTCATGAGTATTACAAAAGGCCATTATTGCAGTGAAGATAAAAAGGAATCCACTTACCGCCGCCTTGAACAGATTCTTATTTTTCAATCCAAGTCTCCTATTTTGGGTCCTCGTAGACGCAATACCCTGTTTTGCAGCCTGGTAAGAAGCAAGTTCTGTTTAAACAAGGCATTCTAAATTGTTTATTTAAGCCAAACGGGCTTAATGCATTCAAATTAGAATCAGAGTCTGGCAAACATCGTCGTCGGCACACGGTGGACGTTTCATAAATCTCTTACACATTTTCTGTAATAGATATTTCCTCTCTAGCATTCACAAAGTAACTTTTAGATCACAAAAATAGCAAGATATAATCCAAAGCATCGAGTAATTCATATCTCCTCGATCGTTATTGAATATTCACCAGTCTCACGTTAGCAACAATTAACTACGTCTATTTACAATAACAACTGAAAAGACTCCAATCAAAGTGGCGCCAAGGACTGGGTGAACTAAAAGTGGAAATTTAGGCAACACGTAGCCTAGGCAACTATTCCAAACATCCAAATTCATAATATATATTCATGACTGCAGCATAAAAGTAAAAATGTATGTTACCAAGTAACATTTTCTCATCGCCTTTTAGAACAATAAGCACTCAATAATTATTGCTAATGAGGCGTCAATTCAGCGAGAGCTATATATTATTTTGAAAAAAGAATTAGAGCTGATTATTTTCCTGAAGTGACTAAATAAACGAGTTGCTTTGGATAAGAAAACGAGAAATGTTCTCCGTAAGTTTAGTAACATTCCGCATCAGGACAAAGAATACGAAGCTTTACGGGTGAAATGGGCCTAATTCGGCTGGGAAGTACGTGTGAGTGGAGTGAGGCTTGATTTTTCCTATTCTTATGCCCCAAACCCACAAATCCCCCCTCTCCTTCACTCGGAGGTCAGCCGCTCTCTGTCCCATCGACTGAGCCCAGAATACTGGCACAACTCTCAAGGAGTCCTCCGATTCACACAATGCGGAGAATTCGTCGGACATTTATTCGCTCGGGTGCATTTTAATTTTTTCCCGTTTCCTCTTTTCGTGCCGTCGTTAGGAACTTCCCCCAAAAGCCTTAAAATGTTGACGCTGGCTTCTTCCCATTTAAGATTTAATTAATTAAACTTCACACTTTCCCGGTTGTTTTGATGAACGAACGATACCCTTGGCTTTGGCCTCGTTCCGCCCGAGATGAGAACAAAGGCGGCGTTGTTAAGGTGCGCTGGAGGGGATGAATGCGGTAAATAACGCGTGGGATGGGGCGAGAGGGGGCGGGGCAATACTACCGGGAGTGGCCACCGGAAGGTGGATGAATAATTTTTACCACACGTGAATGGAAATTTCGTTTTTCCGAAAAATGTTTACGATGGAATAGAGTGAAGCTTTTACTCTCTGCTGTATTCTCGTTTCATCGCGTTGAGTTACCCTAGCAATGACTTATTTACACTAATGTAAGTCCTACCGCATTGAAATAGATAAATTAAAACGTCAAATTAGCATCATTAATAAAGTTAACAAGATTTTAATATGAGGCATCGCCAGAGCTTAGAGATGGCGAGGAGGAACTGTGAATTCCGACGTTTTTATTCAGAAGATCGAAATATTTTAGTTAATTTGTTACCTGAAAAATCAAACGGTCGATACCATTAGCATACTGAAATTTTCATAAGCTATAAATGGCCATAATTTATTAAACAAATGACGAACGTAAAATCGAAAAAAATCTCCAATCCGTCCAAATCATAAACGTATTTTGCCCTTGCATCATAAGCGAATTATTGGCAGAGTGAATAACGAGACAATGCAATCAACAAGCGAAGAATAGGCTCACGTACTTTCCATTCCGATGCGTGCGAAACATTACGTGCGGAACACGAGTAACGGAAAGGACTTCACGTGGCATTAGCCGCCCACACCCTCGCGTGACGGTGGAGTCCCTTCCTCGCTACGACTCGTTGAAAAGGCTGCGCGCTTCCAGTATTCAGGTACTACTTAGGGTACGTGATGATACTTTCATTCAAATTTCTCCTCGAGTTTCCTTTCGCAAAAGACGCGGCATATAGCACAAGGAATATCTCTGTAAGCTATGTATCCGCGTTTTGCCCAAATTGGATGATGTCGTGTACCACAATGTTATTCCATTTTTCATCGCAAGAGAATCGCGGAATGAACGCTGATGTATAAAGAATACAAATATACAGCTGTAGTAAGCATCTTCGCAGTGTTTCCCCTCGCTTGCGGAAAACATTATGCAAAGGATAATTACTACATGCCAGGCAGGTGGAAAGACACAGGTATGCATTATGGCAATTGAAAAATAGCATCGATTCAGTTCGGCTTCGTTAATTACGTAACAACCCATTCGCTCGATTCACACCCGCATCGCATCTTTAAGGTAGTTCGAGCGAAATATCATTTTACTTAGAAATCAATGAATTTGGTCTCATTTTAAAGAAAAATATCTCACCCTTCTAGTGACACCAAAAATTCAACCCCTTGCACATCACTTTCCGAGATATTTGACAAAAAATATCAGCCCTTTTTACATGGGAAATGGTACGTGTATGCACTCCAGAGAGACATTATTTACAAAATGAGGAATTTCTAACACTTAGATGTCGCCAAACAAACTAAAAGCGCGTAGTTTGTACGTTTTCTCAAATATATTTTAAATTAATCATATTGTCACCGCAATAGGCTCTTGGATATCACAAAAAACCTTCTGTTTTGAAGGAGTTTCAAACGCACCGCGCGAAAAAAATGAGTGAAGTTAAAGACTTATTTAGACAATTTCATTTAATTACTCACCATTTCTGTCATATAAAACTATATTATTGCACCAATAATAATGCAATATTTAAATAATACAAGTTCTTTGGTAACTTTGTGGTATTCCATTTTTTTTCAGAGGATTTAATGGTTACATTTACAAAACCACATCTTAAAAACACACACGACCTGGGTTTCAACGCTTAAGCGTCATCTTCAGGTGAAGATGACGCTTGAGCGTTGAAACCCAGGTCGAGTGTGTTTTTAAGTTGTGGTTGTGTAAATGTAACCATTACATCCTCTGAAAGATGCAATATTTAATTCATGTGTCCTACAGCTGGTGAAATCAAAACGTATAATTCGAATATGGTCTCTATCATGACTATAGAACTATCTCGCTAGGACTACATTAATTTCATGGAGATGTTGGCACATTTCTTTGGCTGAATGGGAGGCTGCCTCCCAAAGGAAAAGACGTGAGGATACTAAGCGAACTCAAAAAACTCTGGCGAACGCCAATCCCGCATACTCAACGAGTCGTCTTCATTATACATTCTCGTGTTTTTCACTGTGTATAACTAACGTATTTTTCAAATTATTTTCAATAATTCGATTAACAGGAGTTTGCTTAAGTTACGCGTCGTCGACTACATCGCTGTCTATCCGAAGATCTTAGTACCCAGGAGGTATCAAAAGCCACTCCTTGTAACCATATTCTGTAACTCGTTAAGAAATCGTCGTTAGCCAATCCGTACCGAAAATCGTCAGATTTAACGAATCTTTCCTAGCGAAAACGCCATTCTGTAAATCAGCTTACCGACAAACCGTAGTCACATTTGCTGGCAGCGAAAATTCAGTTCTTACCGACAAAGAATTAATTTTCTGAGGCACCTAGCATGGAGGCTACTGGTTCTCCGCCAATCAGATGAATTGAAAGCCGAGGCATTTAGAGCCCTTTGGATTTTCATTTCCAAAGTTACTTTCTTTAAGGAAGGCCCTGAGACATCTGTGGAAATCGACTTTTAACACTCCAAACAAAGGAAAGTGTATGGACTTATTTTTTTAATATTTTGTATACTTGACTACTTAATCTTACACATAAATATTTAAAAAAATAAAAATAGAAAAGTTCGCTAGCTTGAGCACGTCTTTGAGTTGTAATTACTGTTTATATTTTACACAGTTATAATGAATTCATTATGATCATTTGTTATGGTATTTTCATTTGTATATTTTGTGTGAAAAGCTCTTTTTCGCAGAAGTAATAACTAAAGTGATAAAACGGGTCATAAACACCATATGCGTGTGCATTTCGAGAATTTGAATTTGCCTAAAAAATTAAGGCGTGCTCCACAGGTAAATATGTAGTGTTTTTGTTTGTGCTTGGTAAGATTGTGTGTTTACGTTACGCTATTTTATCGCCCGTGATATCTAATTCGCGCTGACGAATAGTTTGAAGAGGAGTAATTTCTAAAAGTTTGAATTTACACCCAAAAGAAAGCGTTTGTAATAAGTGACGGAAGTGTCCCACGGATTTAAAGTTATGTAGTCATGAAGACTATCATATCCAAGGGAAATGTTTTCGAGGGAGTACATTTTATTCTTGACAAACTAATATTTTTTGTTCATTTTAATGTAGAAATTCCTTGATTTTGAGTGTAGGTGATTTAATACGTTCATAACAACTGTACATTGTATATTTGTGCACGTATATAAGTGTTGTATGATTTAAGTGCCACATGTGTTACAATAGCCGAATCAAAAATTCATTTTCTGTGGGTAGAGTGGCTGCACACACACTTGAGCCTTGGCTGTCAAAACCATTGCCTGGCAATATACAGCCAATTACTCCAAGAGGTATTCATAGAAGAACATGATGTACCCTTGAGTGGAGCATTGGTCTCCTGTCAAATTCTTATTCTTTTTCGCCTCTGCATAAGATCTGTCCTTCTTCATCCCGTCCATGAAACCTATTCTCTTTCTTCCCCTTCCCCACTTGCCCAACATCCTTCCCTCTATCACACTCTTCAGCAACCCATCACCCTTTATTACATCCTTCAGCAATCTACCCTGCCTTTCCCGCATTTCATGCAAAAGATTCCTTTCCTCGCCCACCATCTCAATCACTTCCTCTATAGTCTTCCTATTCATCCACCTAACCTTCTCCATTCTTCTCCACACCCACATCTCAAATGCCTGCACTATTCTCGTCCTCCTTTCTCAGGGTCCACTTTTCTGCCCCATACAACGCTACGCTCCATATCAAACTCTTCACCAGCCTCTTCTTCACATCCTTACCCAGTGTTCCCGTCATCAGCTCTCTTCTATTACTAAACGCCTCCTTAGCTAGCGCTATTCTCTTCCGTATGTATTTACTACTATGCCCATTTTCCTCTAGCGTGCTACCTAAGTAATTAAACTGCTCTACTTGCTCTAGTTTGTGTCCTCCAACTTTAATCACAAGCTTCGCTTTCTTCGTCCTACAGAATCTAATTACTTTTGTTTTCTTATGATTTATCTTTATTATGAATATCCCGCACTGCATATCTAAAGCATCTACGAAAGCTTGTAGTCCCTTCGAAGATCCACTGACCAATGCCTGATCGTCCGCGAATCTAACCGATTTTATAAGATGCCCTCCCACTTTCAATCCAACCTCAAGTTCTTCCTATGCCTGTATTACCATTTCATCAGCATAACTGTTGAAAAGAATCAGCGACAACGGACCCCCTTGCCTTACCCCGCGACCTAGAGTTGCTCACCCTGATTCACCATCAGCCACCCTCACCTGCGCCCTTTGCGTCATATATAAGTTTCGAATTAGTCTTCTGCCTCGCCAATCTATTCCCATTTTCTCTAGTTTCAGTTAGTTTATTCCAATTTACTCTATCGAAAGCCTTTTCAAAATCAATAAAGCATGCGAAAACGTCCTGATTATACTCTATGTTTCTTCCTATAAGTGTTCTCATCACCGCTAGTGCATCCCGAGTTGACCTTCCGTTCCTGAACCCAAAATGGTCATCGCCTAGCAGTTTTTGGCCTTACTCTCCAACCTTCTACTGACAATTTGAAGTAAAACTTTGGCTGCGTGTTAAATTAAACTAATTGTTCTGTAGTCCTCGCATTCTGATGCATTCTTCATTTTCGGGATAGGGATCAATACTGTTTTCACAAAGTCCTCTGGCCACACTCCATCTTCGTAGATCCTGCGTATGAGTTCGAAAAAAGCTTGCCTACCTTTACTTCCTAGACTCTTTAGCAATTCCGAGGGTATGTTATCTACTCCTACAGCTTTTCTGGCCTTCATCTCTTTCAAAGCTTTATTTCACTGTCGAGAATTTTTGGCCCGAGGTTATCTTCATCTAGGTTTCCCTCATCCTCTACATCTAAACTAGTTGGTCTACTATCGCTGTCATATAGCTCCTCCACGTATTATCGCCACCTTTCTAGGATATCTTCCTGCTCGGTTAACATTCTACCTCTCTTGTCCTTAATCTTTGGTACCGTTTGCCCTCTCTTACCTCCCGATAGCAATTTTACCCTAGCGTATAACGCACCCACTTCCCCTTCCTTTTGCAGTTTCTCCATTTCCTCGCATTGCCTTCTCCACCAAATTTTCCTTCGCCCGATTGGTTATTCGCCGAAGTTGATTATTTAGCTCCTTGTATTTCACCCTACCGTGTTCGGTGTTGACATTTTTCCAATTCCTTCTCTCCTCCATTTTCCTAGTCATTTCTTCCGTAACCCACTGCTTCTTTACCCTCATCAATTCCGCTCCTCCTATTGTTTTCTCAGTCGCTCTTACAATGCTTGTTTTTATATTCTCCCACTTTTCCTCGATTGTTCCTGCTTCTTTGGCTTCTCCTATGTTCTCATCCACTATCTCTTCGTATTCCCTCCTTTTTCCCCCTTCAACGCTTCCAGGTTCCATATCTTCATCCTCCTACTTTTATTTAGCTTTTTGAATCTAACCTCACAAGTCATCATCACTAAATTATGATCCGAGTCTGCATCAGCCCCCGGATAACTCCGCGAGTTCTTCACACTGCTCCTAAATCTTTGTATAACCATAACATAGTCTATTTGGTATCTCCCAGCGTCTCCCGGCATTTTCCACGTGTATCTCCTCCTGTGATGGTGTTTAAACCAAGTGTTTGTAACTATTAATTTATTTCTCCTACAAAATTCAACTGCCTTCTCCCCGCGATCATTTCTCGTTCCTAATCCAAACCCTCCCACTTCATACCCATCTCTCCCTTCCCCTACTACTGCGTTCCAGTCGCCCATTACTATTAGATTTTTCTTGCCCGGCACTTCTCTGATTACAGATAGGTACAAGAACTCGTTCTTTCCGCGAACAATAAGCAACCACAGTAAAAAATAAGCTCCACCAAATACACTCCTATATTACATGTCACCATTTCATCTCCAAAAAAGGGAACACCTTTACACGGCTGGTGACCTAACACCCTCTGCCACACGCCCAAGCGGCGGCTCGCGGGGTATTATGTAGATGTAGATTATCTTGCCGGTCATTTACTCAATGTCGTCATATTTCTGTGGTATAATTATCTGATCGTTCGCGAAACAGAGTAGACAATCTTATTTCTTAATCAGGGATTCCCTCATCCCCCGTGTTCGAATGCGAAAAATTTCCTCGTCGAATCTTTATTATTACTCATTGGAATAAATTTTGCCATATTTACTCGATCTGGGAGGTCGACAGATCAGTCGAATTTAACTTTCGTTACACTATCAAACGGCTGCATTGTGCAGGTTCAAATGTTTATTTTCCCAATCTTTCATACTTCCTTTCAGAATAAATAAGTTTAACCCCTTTTAAGGTAGCTTGGGCGAATAATAATTTTACTTATAAATCAATGAATTTGGTCTCACTTTAAAGAAAAATATCTCACCCATCTAATGACACAAAAAATTCTACCCCTTACCACATCACTTTCCGAGATATTTGCCAAATACTACCAGCCCTTTTACATGGGAAATGGTAAGTGTATGCACTCCAGAGAGACAAAATTTACAAAATGAGGAATTTATAACACTTAGATGTCGTAAAAAAATTGACAGTGTGTATTTTGTACGTCTTCTCAACTATTTGAAAATAAATCATATTGTCACAGCATTAGGTCTTGGGTATCACAAAAAACCTTCCGTTTTAAAGGAGTTTCAAACGACCCGCGCGAAAAAAATGAGTCGAGTTAAAGACTTATTTACATATTTTTATTTAATTACTTACAATTTCAGTCATATAAAAATATATTATTGCACCAGTAATAATGCAATATTTAATCCATGTGTCCTACAGCTGGTGAAATTAAAACGTATAATTCGAATATGGTCTCTATTATGACTAGGGAACTATCTCGCTCGGAATACCTTAAGGGGTCAGTTGTAAGCTCCGCAAATCTACTCAATCCATATTATGCCATCCTTTGGGATTCGGAGCAGAATGACTTAATTCGCGAGCTCGACGAAGAGCGAGAGAGTCACACGCTTTGTTTGCAGGCTTTGCTGCTGCGAGCGTCCCCAGAGGTCTCATGAAAGGACTTTTTGAAAAGCGGCTTCGGAGCCGTTTGACACTATATGGGAGGCCGAACACTATGCCAGCGGTGATATTATTATTTTTTCTTCTGCAGTTTAGGACGAAGTTGTAGATAATTACTTATCATTTGTCCACGTTTCGAATTTTGAAAATAAATAATCGGGGCTACATTGAAAAAACTTAACGTTTTAGTTTTTGAAGTTTGGCCACCAAAATAGGTTAGAAAGTATATGCAAATGTTTTATGCATTATTTCTAATTTCACAGAGATCTCTCACAGCATTATGCTATCAAACATGAATATATTCTGTTTGTTCGCAGGTTTCCGTGGCGTTGATCAGATGATGTCGACATTTTTCCGGGTTTCGTCCGCGTATGTTGTTGGGATATCAGGATAGCTGGCGAAACTGTTGTGATACCCAACAACATACGCGGACGCAACGCCGGGAAAATTTTGTTATCATTTGTATATTCTTTTTAACCTTTTTTTGCATTTTAGTGCTCAAAATTCGAAATGTAAATTCTTTGTAATTTTCCTTTATTATGAATTGTTAAAATGCGAAACGTTATCAAATGAGAAATAAATAAAATAACTATTCATATCTTGGACCTTAGCATTATTTTTTCCGCAACTCCAAAAGGAAAAAAAATATAAGCATTGCACAGCGATCAGGAGAGAAAATTCAATAACAATACAATACAAAAACAACAATACAAAAAAAACAATAAAAAAGAGGGAGATAGGCCCCTGAATGTGTAAAAGGCCGGGAGCGGATTCTCTGACATTCAACAAAACCTACTTTTATCGGTAGAATACCTAATAATAATTATAATCTAAATAAGTCTTTAACTTGACTCATTTTTTTCGCGCTGTGCGTTTGAAACTCCTTCAAAACGGAAGGTTTTCTGTGATCCCGAAGAACCGATTGCGGTGAAAATATGATAAATTTTCAAATATAGTTGTTAAAACATAAAAACTACACACTTTTAGTTTTTTACGATATCTATATGTTAGAAATTCCTCATTTTGTAAATTTTATCTCTCTGGAGTGCATACACGTACCATTTCCGATGTAAAAGGGCTGTTGTATTTTTTGGCAAATAACTCCGAAAGCAATGTAGTAAGGGGTTGAAGTTTTGGTGTCATTAGAAGGGTGAAATATTTTTCTTTAAAATTGGACCAAATTCATTGATGATATTTGGCTCATACTACCATGACTTTGACTTTCCCGAAGCCACACCACGGAAATCGTCCTAATTCTGATCGATTAGACACTTCAGCCCTTTCTGATGAAATGCCCATTTTTCAAATACTCGGACTCGGAGTTAATTTTCGGAGAGTACTAGCGAATGGCAAGTACTCTCAATTAACAGGGGCCAATATCTGAAATTTTACCCTTCCAGACATTGGAAATCCTTATTTCATTACTTTTAATTGTCCCTAGAAACTGATTGCACACCGTCAGTTTTAACAGTCGGATACTTTAACAGTCTTATAAGTCGAGGGAATCCCTAGTTGGGCAGTTAAAGCTCAAGATTGGGAAAGTATGGGCAATGCAACCATAACAGACGTATCCAGTATACATGGGGAAGATAATGAGCAAACATATTTTTGCGGGGAAAAAATATTTCCAAACATTCGAACAAGTTTGATCCACTTGGTGACATCATCTGTGACGTTTCATATAATACTACAACATTTCAATGCCCCTTCTTCTTCTTCCGCAATCGCCTCGCCTGTCGGTCGAGGACGAACTCAGTCCGTTCTTTTCTAATTAAGAGCTTAATTGGCCTTTTAAAAAATCAGCGCGGCATCGCATTAAAAAGCGCGACTCCGAGGAACACTCCGCCCAAACTGACCAAACTTTAGCGCAGACGCGACGTCAAATCAAGGTCATCCATTCCACGTATTCATATTCCCAATCGAAAAAGGTCACTTTGGCCTGGCTATTCGTCGAGTCATCGGTAACGAAGCTGAGAAAGAGATGAAATGGAACACTCTACAACCGTTTTAATATCGTTCCTGCCCCGGCAGCCCGCAGTCAAACTGATTTTCAGGTGTGTTTTCGTCACAACACGGGCACCAAATGGAAGGTTTATGCGTAAAATCAATACGATAATGGAAAACTCGATAATTCCACGATTTGCCGCTTTCAGTTTGTAAATTTTCTAGTAAGAGAAGATGGAATCCACCCCCAAATGCTGAAAACTCTGATGGTAGCCAGCATGAGCTGACTATGTTTAGAACTACCTGTTTTCACGCGAGTATATACAGTGTCCCATGATAAAGTGTCGCGACGAACTACTTGCATGGTTTAACCAAAAGATTCTTTGAGCGTGTGATTCCCTTTCCCAAACGGTGTCTTTACAAATTGGTCGCATTCCTGAGGACTGGACGCACCCTAACCGCGAATGCACTCTAACATGGGCTGTGCAATGGCGACTACGAAAATATTTGGGTACGATACATTTTAAGTAAACTGTGACCTGATTTCGATCGTGCCCTCGACTTTGCTTGCATTGCAACTCAAACTCGAAAGTAAGAACTTAAGAGCGGAAATCTAGGGCAGGACTCAATCCCCTCGCCATCTTATTCCGTATTTCTCGGGCGAAAATGGAAAAAAAATCTCATCTTTACGAGACTAGTGCAACTCAGCGGGATATGCATGACACCGATGGCAAGTCGAAGCGCTATCCGTAGACTTTCACAAGTTCGATGTGGGCATAGAGTAAGTACAGTCACTTCAAAAAGTATCGCGACACGCTAGACTAGCGGCTCGTATATGCCGGCTGCCGATGCTCGAAGTACGTTGGCTATCCTGGGCCGTCTCTGGTAGCAATGAGAATTTGCAGGTACACTTTCCATTTTCCATCAGACAAAGCGCCTGGTTAAGTGGAACTGCATTATGGGAGTGCTCTTCTTCAGAGGAGAGGACAGAGTTCCTCCTTGACTCGGCCGTGAGGACGTATTCGGTGAAAGAAGTAAGAGGAGAAATGTGGTGAAAAGGCAATATTGAATGGAGTAAACGATTGAGTGTTTATAGGAATGAAGTCGCACGGAGGTAAATCGAAGAGGAGACGAATGCGCGGGAAAACGACCTCCAACCTATGTATGAAGGAGAATGGGGATTGCTATCGTCTAAGCTCAGCGAACCAGAGAGCCTTTCGGGCATCAAAGGCTGATATTTTAAGTTGACCGCCTAATGGACAATGATGATATGTATTGACTAAAGCCATTGGACAGTATTATTGTTTTAGTACATAGTATCCCAATGTTGTGAAAACATTTTCGTGATTACTTATAAAAAATGCAATAAAATAACAATTTTTAGGTGGAGAATTGAAATGGATAAAGTACCGTTTTTACTCCTTTAATTACCAGCAGCTCACCTGTTGAACACATATCGCTATTAAGTCACCAATAAGTAATAGCGTAATTGTTAAAAAAAAAGAAACGCCACAATGCATATGTCACACAACCACAAGTAAAATGGCGATTAAAATTATCAGTGATTTTAGTTATCGAGTTCCTCTTGGACGCCACAGGCTAATTTTTCCGTCTCCATTACTCTGGAAAAACTTTTAATCGCTGAACATGGTGAGGTCCCGAAAGGATTAATCATTGGTGATATTTTTTGTGGTAGAATCCAAACGGGCGGCCCTCTGGTCCTCGGTCAATTTTGGCTTCCAGGCCGGACGACAGTGTGGACAGGCCTGCTTCGTGATATATATTAAGCACTGTTTTTTTTTTAACTACACTCGAGTCTTATATCGCTTTTAAGAGTTGGTATGCATCCAACCGTCAAAGAATAATCCATTATTGAGGCAAATACTGACTCATCCACGTTCTTTTCACTTCCCTCTTCGTAAGAGAACTGCCGAGTATTATTAAGATGCCTCTGAGTTGCGAATACCCTTGCTCCCCGCCGTGAATTCATTTCAGTGTTAGCCTTCCCACGCGAACGAAGTCCATAGCACTGTCGGAGTTTAGTCCCACTTGACTTAGAATATATGTCGTAATGTACCAGACGTTTCTCATAGTCACCCATGACGACCCAGGATAGCCAACGTACTTCGGGCTTCAACAACTGACCTATACGAACCGCAAGCGTAGTGTGTCGCGATACTTTTTGAAGTGACTACATATGGAGTGGCAAAGAGATAGCGAGATTCGGATATGAGTTTTTAAATAATACTTTGGCCGATGGATGGAACAGGTGTATCGAAGTTGCACAAGCCATAACAAATGAGCTTTGGCACACGGCCACTTCATTTAGTGTCGCATAACTCACATGATGTTCTTATGATGATTTCGATGCCTGGTTGTTTACTTATCGTCCCATAGCAACGAAAACAAATCTTATTGGGTCGCAGAGACCACATTAAACATGTATTATAATGTGTCTTCAATGAGCATCATCTATAATGAATCGAATTCACGTTAATATGACAAGACACGCGATTACCAAACACGTAGTCAACTGTTAACCGATGTATCATAGCAACGACAGAACAATTGATACTCAATAAAAAGCACACAACAGCCATGGTAAATCCACCTCTGTATGTTGATGCAAAATCACCGAGTACCACTAGCGCTTCCAAGTGGCCTTCTCCGTAAGCCAAAATTCTTCCTTCCCTAAATCGGTGGCACCTGAGAAATTCTTCCCAAAGCTCTCAAAAATCTATGTCCAGTTTTTAGCATTGCTTTGCCACTTAATACATACTTACTCTATGATGTGGGTCTCACGGTTGCTCGCAAGATACTATTACTTTAAAAAATATGTACACACGCACGAGCCCATTTTGCGGGCTTGATTGAATGAGGCCGGGTTGGAAAAATCTTGTAGTAAGAACACAGGGCTGGCTGCCGCCTCTCTTCCGGAAAGATCTACGTCGCCGAGAGACGACGAGGAAGGGTGAGGAACAATAGGGCTAGCTACATTATCCTTGATATTATTCATTATCATTGAACTACTATTAAAGTCCTAACTCCATGTTTAAGAGAAGATGGCGACCATGGAAAGCTAAGGGGGCCAATCTGCCATCAAGGGAGTATAATTCAATGGGCAGATATTCAATGGGCGAATATATCATTCAAAGGAGAAACTCCAGTATTTCACAGTAAGACCAAAACAATCCAATATCTGCTACTTTGGAAGCTTAATTTTTATCCGTGATTGAAATCAGTTGAGAAAAATTTGCGGCTGAGTAGCTAGATATTCATCATTTACGTAGATTAAAATATTAATAACTAACTGCAAAATCCGTTTTACTTCCTTCCAATCTTATTCATTGCGTTGATATAAAGGGTACAATTTTGGGATTCTCACACACCCGTTCCAAAT
Source organism: Ceriagrion tenellum (assembly GCA_963169105.1). NCBI lineage: Eukaryota > Metazoa > Arthropoda > Insecta > Odonata > Coenagrionidae > Ceriagrion > Ceriagrion tenellum. The sequence goes on from OY720637.1 coordinate 146,523,409, forward strand.
GAAACTGCTCATTGCAAAAATATTCCCAAATATCGACTTGAACTCCGCCTCTTTCGCTCCTTACATAGAAATCATGGATTTAACCACCGCGCCCAGTGCTCAAAAATGGTAGATCCCAAAATGAAAATAGAGCCAACTGAAAAGCCAAGACGGAGCCCGATAGAAAACCGATGCGTGAGTTTCTCGAAGGCATTCCTTCCGCTGGGGCGTTTAGTTCGGAGCATATGTGTGACTCCAGTTTCGCTAGCCCTGTTGTCGTTCCTACTCGCCCTTCCTCGTCGTCTCTCGGCGACGTAAAGCTTTCCCATCAGAGGCTGCAGCCAGCCCCGTGTGCCAACTACAAGATTTTTCCAACCCGGCCTCATTCAATCAAGCCCGCAAAATGGGGTTGGTGGGTGTATACATATTTTTGAAAGTAGTAGTACAATACACGTGTATGAGACACCGAATGTATGAAGTGTCACAATGTACGGCTGTGAAGCATGGACCTTGGGGATGAGGGAGGCGTTTGAAATGTGGACACTGGCGGGAAGGAAAGACTGGTGAAGACGCGACGGACAGACAGAATGTGGGAATGAATGGCAGACGGGGTCGGCGAGATATCCATTCTTAATTAAGGGTGGCCTCTGGATCACTTTTTGCAGATATCCTGAAGACTTGAAACTAGCATCTTTGAAGTGCGTCTTATAAACTGACATTAACGCAAAATAGGGTTTCTGGGCTATTTTCACCGCAACACAGCCTCGAAAGTGAACATTTTAACAAGGGCTCTCGCAGAGATCGCTCAGATTAACGACTTGTCCATCTAGAACAACCACTTGACTACATCTACATCTACGTAATACCCTGCGAGCCACCACGAGGGTGTGTGGCAGGGGGTGAAGATCACCAAACATGCACTATTGCCATGTAAGTAGGATATATAATGTAGACATGCTAGAAAATAGGGTCATAGTTTATTAGTTACTACATTAGATTATTAGTTATTGCAAGTAATTGTAGTAGTTATTACAATAGGATATTAGTTACTACGGTATAGTACAGGTTAAAATCTACATAATAAGGAAGGGACTATTGGTAGTTATTACATGTATCATGCACTACAGACTACTCTAACTATATTTCACCTACCTATCCCTTTTGCTACGTTGCCTATTGTATTCTCTAATGGTACGCGGGAAAAATGACAATTTAAATCTATCGGTACGACAATCTATCTCTCTAATTTTGTTAATATGGTCAAACCTAGCATAATACGCAGGGGTTCTTAATATATATCTAACGTCATCTGTGAACAAATCGGTTTCGAATTTACTTAAAAGGTTTAACCTAAATTTTAACCTGCGTTCTGATAGTAATTCCCATCCTAGTTCTTCTATTAAACTCGTAACACTAATACAATTATCATAACGACATTTAACAAACCTAGCAGATCTCCTTTGCACGCGCTCTAATTCTTTTATCATACCTTCCTCGTAGGGATCCCATATACTAGCGGCATATTCTAAATGAGGCCTGACAAGTGTAAAATCTAGTCTCATTGCATGATGCAAGTCGGTACTAGACCGGAAATGTTTACACGCTACAAGTAGAGTATTATATTTAATCGTTCTTCTGGTTAAAATCAAGGAAACTTCAGCTCTACGGCCTCGTAAAATTGACAAAATAGGGTGAGAATATTTCTCGATGTGAAGCGTGGACCTTGGGGATGAGAGAGAGAGAGGTGTTTGAGATGTGAACATTGTCGGAGGGGAAGACTAGAGAAGACACGACGGACAGACAGAATTTCCTTCGACCAAGCTCATCTCGAGCCTCGTTCTCCCAGAAGTTGGGCCATGTTGAATGTGTGTGTGAGTGATTTTGTGATTGCTTGTGAGAGTGATTGCTCTGTGTGTTTGTGATCATAACTCAGGCATCCTTAACGGGGTCTCTAAACCCCTGTGAAGGAACCCAATTGGGTTGAGTGTGTGTGTGTGTTTGTGAATGGTCACTGGCGAGGAATAAAGCCTTCACAAGGGTATTCTGGTTGAGAGGCTGTGGTTGGTCACTGACGCTACCATCAAACCAACAAAGTAAATATTTTCTTTTGACGAGTGATGCCAATAGTTACGGCTATTTAGAAATAAAATAAAAAGATGAGAAAATAATTCAACGGCCAGCGGGACACGTAGGCCAATCGTACGGATCGTAACCTTCATTGTTGGGGCATCAACGGCCAGTTTAAAACCAGTGTTATAGCGGACACGACGGAAATAACACACGCCTTTAAAATGGAAAACAAGTCGTTTTCCGAAACGTCAGCGAATTTTGAAAATATGACCCTGTACAAAGCCCGAGAAAGATATTTAAACATATTACACCGGGAAAATCTTAAATCGTTTCACAGCTCTTCTCTTTAAGCGTCGCTAAAATATCGTATTTACACGAGTCAAATTAAATCGAACATTCACGATTTCCGTGCACGACATAGGATGTGGCACCCGAGCATGTTAACCCGCATGTTTCCTCTCAAATATTTCTTACATCCCGTTTGAGACCAGAAATGGACTACATCTACATCTACGTCATACCCTGCAAGCCACCCAAAGGGTGTGTGGCAGGGGGTGCTTTCGCACCAGGCATGCATGAATGATATGGTAGAACACCGACATTACATTAAAACCCGCGTACCACACATGCAAAGCGCCAATTACAAATCTAATACCCAAGAAACATTCTATCTCCAATCGTTCTAACATGCAAGGGATACAAAGACTACTACTACAGATTCAAAATATCATGCATAAATAAGAACATCATTATTGACATCTTGCATAAATAAGAAAGAGGAGAATATAATGAGAAAGATTAACTGCCTGCCTATTGTCAATACTCGAACTATTCATGACGACGATCACAGCTGTTATGGTCCCGAATGGTACGCGGAAAAAATGACATTTTATACCTATCTGTTCTACAATCTAGCTCTCTAATTTTATTGGCGCGATCTAATCTGCCGTAGTACGAAGGGGTTAATAGTATATTTTTTACGTCGTCAGTAAAATGATTTTCCTGAAATTTATTTAGGAGGTTAAGCCTATAATTTAATCTACGCTTTGATAGCGAGTCCCATCCTAGTTCTTCTAACAGTCCAGACACACTAGCCAACTTATCGTAGCATCGTTTCACAAACCTAGCTCCTCTTCGCTGGACGCGATCTAACTCTGATATCAACCCCGTTTCGTATGGATCCCATACACTAACAGCATATTCCAGATGAGGCCTAACGACTAGGAGGGATTGTCTCAGTAAGCATGGGAAGTAACTTGAATTTATCGAAATGCAGTCAATATTTATTGTGTACTAGCAAAGGTACTCGTTGAAATTCAACGGGGGATGAAAGAAAGACAAGGCATAATAAATTAAATTTACGATGAAGAAATCAGTATTCGTAGTTTCAAGAAATTAGCAATCAAGCGTACATGGGTCACACAATATATATTTATGTACTTAAACCTTGCTCGAATTGTTGTAATCGAACATGCCTAGTGGTTAGAGTTGATTAACGCTGATACCAAGGTTGTTGGTTCGAGTCGCTCATGAGGTGTATTTTTTTATAGGCAAATCAGCAAAATTTTAGTTTTATTTTTTAATTCCGCAGATGAAAACCGCATTACATTATGTTTACCGAGTTTCGACAATCTTTTGCAGTAGCATATAGAAACTGAACTATAGGCCATTTGCATTCCAGAGGCTTTCTGCATTAATATAACATCGAGGCATTCTCCTGTTTTACATGGGTCCAACTTAAATTAGTCAGCTTGAAATGAATTTTGCCAATTTTAGGCAAAAATATCCATGAAAATATCGTAATCAGCAAGATTTCAGCATACGGCCTAGATTTCCACTGTAATACCAATCTCTAGATATAAAACCCAGCCGTCATTGTAAAGGTCCCATTTCCCTTCTCAAGCTAATGCTAATTCCACGGTTACCAAGGAAATATCCTATTGTTGACAGAAGGAAAATTCATTGTTTTGACATTAAAAATGCGATGTCTAGGGAAATTTTATTCATATTAGAAAATTGAATGAAACAATAAGAAACTGCCATCTTTTATCCATGTAATGCCGAAAAATACAGCCTTCTATCATTAGTAGAACTGATAAAATATGCAAAAAGAGAAACCTCTGCACTTGAACCAAAATGTTTAGTCTTGAGTTTTTCAAACACATAATACACCAGACGGTTTAATACGCTGCCCTTGGGGCCCAGGGGCCTTCCTTAGAGTCACAAATTCCTTAAAAAAGCTTTACTGATCGTACGCCGCGCCCGGATTAAATAAAATACACTAATGGCACGCTCCCCGTTGTTTTCCATTTACCCCCTTCCCTTCCCTCTTCCCCCCCCCACCCTCACTGCGACCCCTTCCGCTCTCTCCGGCCAAGACACGAGCTGATAAAAATTTCCCCTTTTCAAGAACCGTTCGTCAACCGCTGGGAAAAACCCCTTCCCCCCTCCCCTTCCCAACTCCCCTAACCTACCGCCCCTCCTGACCCTATCCTCACCAGCGCACACGACATTTGTTCCGTGATACGCCTTGAAGACGGACTAGTTCCGAAAGCTAGCTATGTAAGTGTGATCGTCTCTTTTTTTGTGTGTCTATCTCCTCCATCCTATCCACATCGTGTGTGTGTGAGAACAGAGAATAGAATACACCCATTTGACGGCCCTGAGCGGAAGTGACGCGACTCGAAGAGAGCAACGCGGGTGAATGTAGACGGAAGAGTTTCTTAAGACGGTCGGAGCGATTTTTGTTTATCGACATATTTGCGAGAAACTTTACACAATCGTACACATTAGCAATATGTTTATTAGAAAAAACAAAAGCTCTATTAACTGCCAATAAAATACCTATTACCCTCAGGAAGAGATTTGCTAAATGCTTTATATGAAGCATGGTCCTCTATGGATCAGAAACTTGGGCCTAAAGGGAAAAGGAAGTGAAGTATTTTGAAAGTTTTGAAATTTGGTTTTGGAGAAGGATGATGAGAGAGAGGTGGACGGATAAGGTGAGGAATGACCAAGTTTTGGAAAGGATTGACGAGAAAAGATCAATCATGAATGCAATAAGAAGAAGGAAGGCGAACTGGTTGGGGCATGTCGTGAGGCATGACTGCCTCCTGAGTAAGATAATGGAAGTGAAAAGTGAAAGGAAACTGCAAGAAAGGAAGAAGAAAATTTGATATGTTGACGGATTTAAGGGAGAACAGGAGTAACCAAGAGGTGAAAATGAGGGCGCAAAATGGAGAAGCTTGGAGGAGTTCAGCTGGAACCCGTCTTAGGACAGATCTACATTGATGATGATGATGAGCAATGCGCAGGTACCCGTCGACAATAGAGATGAAGATTGCATGTCATCGACTTGGTTTCCTGGCGATTTGATACTGTTTCTACACGCAGCCTTGTGCTATCAGACAAATACACATTTCGCAATGATTCGATTCTGTACGAACACATTTTCTCATAAACGCGAAATAATACTTTTCATACCATTATGACGCCGGATAACAAATAAATAAAGTAACATGCCAAGTGAAAAACGCGCTTTTTAATATGATTTGCCCGTAAATTTCGAATTAAACGCCCGTAAACCCAAATCTCTACAATGTTTACAGGTCGGCGAAAATTTTCAAATTTATGTATCCCATCATGTATATCGCAACATGTATCGCGATTCCCACCGAATTAAAATATGTAATTATGTGAAATGTGATCCAAGGATTATTTTCCACTCACTTTCAAAATTATGAGATTGTGGACACAAGTAGGGAGTCTCGTTCCCCGATAAAACCGCCTTCAGACGAGAACGACGGCGCGTGGTATCATTTCGGGAGGTATGGACGCGAAGGTCGAAACAAGTCCTCCACCTCCACCATTGCGTTTGCGTCGTTCCAGAATAAATACCGCTAACACTGATGAACTGCCTGAGGCCAACAACAAAATTAATTCACAGGACACTGATAGGTACTCTGGTATTGTATGTTAAGCGATAACTTTTCTAAGACATATGTGATTGTCATATCAATAACAAAATTATATTTCGACAACAATTGTACATGTAATTAGCTAAAAAGTCGATAGAGAAATATTCATGCGCCTTTAAGTCATAACTATTAATTTTCCTTGGAGAATTCTCTGCTTTTGAACAAATTTTCGCGAATACTGTACACAAGACGAGAATTGAAGACCAGAGAATTGTACACAAGAACTGCACTTCATGTCTTCACTTGGAATCCCCCACCTCTCTCTCCGTCACGTGATCTCTGACATGAAGTTCCTTCATTGCATCTGGAGGGGCTCTCTCCTCGCCAATATCCTTCTTCCTGTCTTTCCACTTCACGTTCCTCCCCGTACCACACGCAATGGCTGTCTTATTAACGTCCCCAAATTTCGTCTGTCAATATATCCCAGCGTTCCCTATTCCACCGCATTCCAAGAACTTTCAACACCCTGGCTTCGCATTCACCCTCCCTTTGACCTCTTCTCGTCACCCTCCGCTTTCAAATCCTTCCTAATACTAAACAGGTCTGCAAATTAGTCCCATCTCCCCTGTCAACATATCGCTCAGTCCCGGTCCACTTTCTCATGTTCTTCTGTGTCTATTCTATTTTCTGTTATTATGTCTGTTACTAGTTTATATTTTGTTAATGCTCATAATTTATTTGTTTGGTAGTCATCCAAAATGTTAAAAGCCTTTGTTCCGTTTTTGGTACTTTTTCAACTAAATAAATAAATAAATATTCCATAGCCTCTGCATGGGAGAAATGTCAGTGTCTCGTGACATAATTTCGACGCATTTGAATTATTCTTCTCCTCTTATTTTTTTGCCATTTATTTCAAAAGGTGGATTTCTCTGAATTGGACTCCCAAAGTAAAAAGTAAAGTACACTTACGTTAGATGAAAAATATTATTTCCAGTACCAAATTAATTTAAAGGTAAATTTTTAAAACAAAAGGCAAGAACTGGGTGATCACGTGGTCGACATCAGGCAAAAGACGCGAATTCAATTCACCTGCCAGATTTAGAATAAAATGACGTTCGAGTCCCGCACCAGTGGGAAGGAATAACCCCCAAAGAGAGAGAGAGAGAGAGCGTGCAAAGAGAGCCCTAAAACGTAAAAATGAATCGAACGTACGGACAGAATGCAGCAGCACAGAGAGCGGCGTGGCAGAAGTCCAGCGATATATAAAAACGAGAGCCCATAACTGATAAAGTAGGCCATTTGGATCGCTACGACCACTCTTCAAAGGGAAACCACGTGAGAGGCGAGGAGTCTACTGTTTCACGTGGCCGCCGACGGCAGCGCTGTGCCGGACATGCGCACCTCGCGGTTCGACTTCGCGGCCGACCTCGACTGAAAACAAAAGAGGCTCCGAAAACGAGAGCAGGGTGGCTACTGATATCACTGATATATCCAATTTTCAAATTCCCTGACCTTTCCCTGACTTTTCCCTGATGGATTTACCAATTTCCCTGACCGATCGCCAAAAGGACAACTATTATTGGAATATTTTTTTCCTGCCGAATAAATATTCTACGGCATCTTTAAATTTCCCAATCATCGTCTCGTATTTTTAGAACAGCAAGCATGTATTTACTATATGTACTAACTGTGCTCCAGCAGTTACCTCTCGACCTGAGTTTCGGAAGTTAAAAAAAAACGCGAGGTAAAATTTTCCGAACAACATAACCTCGGATACCTTGTGATGAGCACGATGCATTGTGATCATGATTTTTTACACAACTAGGCAAATATTACAATAAATATATACAAAATGGATACATTGTACGTCTGATGCACAAATAAATAACTAATATTTACATCTGAATACTCCACGAATTGATGGTGCTCACTCCATGCACATCAGAGACGGACGCTAGTTTTAGTTGGTGCAATAAGGGGCGGAAAATACTGGCAGTTAAACGTAGGTAATGGTAGAAAAATAACGAGGATTCCTATTCCAATTTCTCGCTGTCACGAGAATTCCCTGACTTTTCCAGAAGTTCAAAATTCCCGGACAATTCCAGGTCTTCCCGGTTTTCCCTGACGATCGCCACTCTGGAGAGACAATATTCGGAAAAATCAGGCGCCGTCACTTCGTAGAAAAACCGGATACAATTATCGCGTCGAAAAAGAATGCTTTTAGTGATTTTTAAGGGTCATTAATAATTATAGAAAAATTCTCAGCATTCTTTGAAATATGGATACTGAGTGAGACAAATTTAGAGAAGTTACAAAGAGAAAGGATATGGATATCATTGTATTCAAGGAAACATAGTAGTATTATATTATGTGAAAATACTTTTTTCGAGAAAAACTTTTTTAAGATGCGAAAACTCTTGGAATTTCTTTTTATAAAGCAGATGCATCTCACAATAGCTTATTATGATAGATATTAGCTAATTACTGCGACGATTAAGTCAGAAAGGGGTAATTCCTTAGGAATGGCCCTGCAATTGGCGTTAATGGCGATGAAAAAGAGTCCAATAACACTGATTTTGAGTCACCAGGGACTACTGGCCTCAGATTAAACTTTGACGGAGTCACCCGCAATACACAATTGTGCGAAATTCCACGGAGGAAAAATCACGCCTCAGTCCCGGGTGACTTAAAATCAGCCAAAAAGTGTGAACACCACTTTGTGTTCGAAGTACGGCCTTTCCTCTAGTGCTAAGGCACTCAGCGTACGACAAGCGACTTCTTGTGACATAGCGTGTCCGGCAGTCAAGAACATCTTGTCCCGTAAAGGTCACAAAAATTCTCGCAACACAAAGCCTCGGTAGCTTAAGGTAGTCCGAGCGAAATATCATTCTACTTAGAAATCAATGAATTTGGTCTCATTTTAAAGAAAAACATCTCACCTATCCAATGACACCAAAAATTCTACCCCTTACCACATTACTTTCGGAGATATTTGCCAAAATATACCAGCCTTTTCAAATGGGAAATGGTACGTGTATGCACTCCAGATAGACATAATTTACAAAATGAGGTATTTCTAACACTTAGATGTCGTTAAAACTAACAGTGTGTAGTTTGTATGTTTTCTCAACTCATGCTCCTTTCCATATACTCCTTTCACGTTCCAAGTATCGATATTCCAGTTCGTATTGCTAAGTCCGTATCTTGATGGGCCAACCTTGTTCAGCTTCCGCCGCCCATCGTGGCTTCGGCTGCCCGAGGCAACATTTTGACATTTAGCAGTAAGTTGTAATAGAGTATGCAAGGTTACCAGCCTTCGCACTACCCGCACAACGTGCAGCTTTCCCTGCTAACGGTTACCGCTCTACCGGTCAGTTTTGGCACATTTTCGCCAGTGTGCCACAAGAGAAACCAAAGCATAGTAATAACCTAGGCCCACTTTCCTATTCTGCTCAAGCTAGGATCCCTTCTGAAAGGACTACCTTGAGAGCCAGCATATCGTTGCCCGCGACCCCCGCGACCCACCACTAGGAGGTATACACGGTGTACTGACACACCACGGGTCGCCTCTTTCGAGTCTTTACATCAAAATACGCCACTTTGGACTCCTGTCCGGCTTTTTTCGATTTCCGACCACGGTGCACCGTCCACTTTTGTTTATTTGGCATTTTTCCATATTAGTTGTTTTATTGGGGTAATGAGGGTCGAAGTGTTGTATAAGAGTGTAATAGAGGGGAAGATATTAGGTATGCGGAGAAGGGGAAGAGTGAAAAGTGGTGTTTTATGAACAAAATGGAGAAGGGTAGGAAGTGTGGTGAGATACAAGAGATATATCAGTAGACAGGGGCCTGCAAATGTAAACATCCAGAGGATCTTTACCTATTTACCTACGATTTAAACCTACCTCAATAGGAAGATCATCCAATTATAATAACTATCCATTGCTTCCAGGCATCGGATAAAAATTGACACTTCTTCCGGTATTTTACGGATTAATGCTTTGTTTGAGCGACTTATTGAGGCCCATATTAATTCATCGAATATAGTTCTATCATACAGATAAAATGCCTGGAGATATTCCTTTGGATTTTTAAGGAGACATGATAATTCTTCCTTCATTTCTTATCTTAAGATAGTGCGAGCGAGATAGTTACCTAGTCATAATAGAGACCAAATTCGAAATATACGTTTTAATTTCAGCAGCTGTAGGAAGTATGAATTAATTATTGCATTATTAATGGTGCAATAATATAGCTTAACATGACAGAAATGGAAAGTAATCAAATGAAAATATCTAATTAAGCCTTTACCTTGACTCATTTTTCTCACGCGATACGTTCGAAACTCCATCGAAACGGAGGGTTTATAGTGACCTCGAAGAATTTACTGCGGCGACAATATGAATAATTTTCAAAAATTGTTGAGAAAACACACAAACTACACACTGTTGATTTTTTGACGCCATCTAAGTGTAAGAAATGCCTCATTTTTAATATAAGGTTTCTCTGGAGTGCATACACGAGCCATTTCCCATGTAAAAGGGCTGGTATTTTGTGGCAAATACCTCGAAAAGTAACGCGGTAAGGAGTCGAATTTTTGGTGTCAATGGAAGGGTGATATATTATTCTAATTGAATTAGACCAAATTCATCGATTTCTAGGTAAAATGATATTTCGCTCTAACTACCTTATATCAGGCTGTAGATTCAGTTTTGTAAAAATAGTTTCCCTATGACAAATCGTGAGGATACCGGGTGTGTAGCCAAATTACAGTCTTCGTGGAGTCAACCTCAAGTGCACGAAGATGCGAGATCCCTCGGAGGAAAATCATTCGCCTTGACAGGGACTCGAACCCGGAACTCTCAATGTCAAATGTTGAGGATACCGGAACCAGCCGCAGTATTAACTTAAAGACCCAACACCTCTAAGAGTGGTGAGTTTGGCTTTAACGCCCTCCTTCAACCCCGCCACATATTCACATACTGAACACAAAATTAAGTTAATTATATCTTCTGACACATTAAAATGTCAATTAAAGAAACTACTGCTTAACAAATGTTATTACAGCCTAAATGAATGAATTACAGCCTAATGGAATGAATGGAATGAATCCTGTAAATTAGAGATTGTATTGTATACGTATGTATTGTGTTCATTGGTAAAATGTATTTGGTGTTTCTATATGTTTTCCTGACAATGTTCAATGTCAAATTTGCTTGACCACCTGAACAATAAAAGGATAGACTAATGAAAAATATTCATTTAGGCTGTAAAAAACAGGGAGAGGTTTTGAATGAGTGTGACCCTGGTGAGAGAATAATTGTACTAGGTGACATGAATGGGTGGGTTGGTGTGAAGCGGGATGCACCTGAGAGAGTGGTTGGGCTTTTTCGTGATCCTTGAGTGAATGATAATGGTGAAACCTTGTTGAGTGTGTGCTTGGTAAAAGGATTGTTTGCGTCGAATACATGGCTTAAACATAAGAGAATACACATGTATACTTGGCAAAGGGGCGATTGTAAAAGCATGATTGATTTCGTTGTGTATGAGGAGGGATGGAGAGAGCTAGTGTGGGACACGAGAGAGATGAGGGGTGCTGAATGTGGAACAGACCACTATTTGGTACTCTCCAAAGTGAATCTGGGCAGAAAGTTGGTACCAAGGAAGAATGTTGCGCGTAAGCAGTTGAGAGTAAAAGTGGAAAGGTTGCTAGATAGCGAGGTAAGAATGCGATATGGTTGCATGCTTGAGGATGGTCTATCGTTGAAGCAGAGAGAATGGGACGAGTATATCAGAAACGAGAACGTAAATGCTGCGTGGGAGTGTTTAAAAGGAGTGATTGTGGAATGTGCTGAAAGTGTATGTAGAAAAGGAGTGGTAGGAAGAATGGAAGATGTTGCTTGGTGGAATGAAGAAGTGAAAATTGCAGTCAGGGAAAAGAAAGAGGCGTACAAGAATATGATTGCTGCCAAATCTGAGGAATAGCGTACTAAGGAATGTGAGATTTACAGAAAGAAAAAGAATGAATGCAAAATCGTTGTGAAAGAGAGCAAAGAAAGAATGCGTGTGGATGAAGCTAACAAAATGCAGAGCGATTTTGAAGGTAATGAAAATCTGTTTTGGAAGTGGGTAAAAAGGGCTAAGATTGGTGAAGGCAGGGGAATGAATACGGTAAAGAACAAAAGTGGAGAGATCATGTGGGACGAGAACAATATCAGGGACTGCTGGAGGGAGTATTTTGAAGAATTATACTATAATGTTGCAGGCGCTGAGGATGAGCCATGCGAAGTAGTATGCGAGAATGTGACGATGGAAAAGGAGATCAGTGAGAATGAGGTCACAATGGCTGAGAGAGTATCTGTGCACTACAAGTGTTTTTCGCCAAGTGGATATATATATATATATATATATATATATATATATATATATATATATATATATATATATATATATATACACGATGTGGATAGGATGGAGGAGATAGACACACAAAAAAAAGAGACGATCACACTTACATAGCTAGCTTTCGGAACTAGTCCGTCTTCAAGGCGTATCACGGAACAAATGTTTGGCGTATCATGGAACAAAGGACATTTGTTCCGTGATACGCCTTGAAGACGGACTAGTTCCGAAAGCTAGCTATGTAAGTGTGATCGTCTCTTTTTTTTGTGTGTCTATCTCCTCCATCCTATCCACATCGTGTGTTCATCGCCGCATGGCTGACTCCAATCCATCAACGTATTTATATATATATATATATATATATATATATATATATATATATATATATATATATATATATATATATATATATATAGTGACGGCTCGAACAAGGGTTGATCGAGTGTTGGTTCAAGGTGTTTTGAAATACAGTGCATTTGCCTGGATGTGTGATGTTATCGTGTGAGTGTGTGTCAGGGTGAATGACGGCCGGTGTGGCGTCCTCAAGTTAATTAGGGCTACCTAGGGACCCACTTTATCCCCGGTATGTGAAAAGTAACCCCCTCTCACCGAAAACCCCATCCTTCGACGAGTGACTACCCCTCCCGAGGGATATAAAAACGCCCGGAGTGTGTGCTTCGCGAGGAGAAACATTAGGGGAAGTCCTACGATGAGCATAATAGCCATCACCCTCTTGAGCATACCAGATTTATGCTGGTGGAGGACGGGATAAGCAAGGAAAATTTTGGAGAAGCAGAGAGTGAAGCGAACGAATGACGGCCATGTTCTTCCCCGGTGCGGGAGAAGATTGTTTCCCTGTTCCGCAATTATGGGGATCCAAGCAGCGACTCCATTGACAGCTTCAACAATTCCTGCATCAACAGCAATCAGTAAAAACGTCGCTGTTTGCGACCCGTCCACCGTTCTGGTTATCCAGATAAACTCTCACTTCCGCAGTCACGAAACCAGAATCTCTTTTCCCTTTGCCCCAGTGCATCTTGCCCTCACCAAACTTTCGATAAAGTGTTAAAAAGTATCAGACAGTGACCTATTCTAGTGATCAAGAAACCTTATTTAAGGGCACATGTGAAAGTTAGCCCTAAGTCATTTTTTTTGTAACATGTATCATTTTTGGAAGGGGGAAAAGTCTCATTGCATTCACCTTTTTTTTGTTTTATGTATGTATTTCACGCTGTCCATCTTCATCTGAATCCTCAAGTGTTGGAGGTTTCATTATCGTATATTCATCCTCATCAGGGTATTTTTTTTTGTTAATTTGGTACGTCATCAGGTATTGTGAAATATATTTTGGTGGATTCAAATAGACCAATTTACTCGATCATTGCCTCACTCGGGACGGCTGGTTTTCCCCTCTTCCTACCATGTATATGACGAAAGTGTTCCGTTAAGTTATCGTTAAGTCAAAACAAAAGTCAAGTCAAGTCAAACGTTAAGTCAAAATAAAATTTATATTTGTTGGCTCTTTGAGATTTTATATATAGATATATATATAATCAATCGTTCATTCACTGAGACCGCTCAGCGGCAAATATATACAAATAAATATTCAAACAGAAAGGAAGAAAGAAAGCGGGTAGGAACACACAAAATTGACGAAAACAATGGTGGTATGAAGATGTAATGATGGCCGATTCCAAGCGGACAATTTTCGACTGGACCGGGAATCGAACCACGGACCTTTGGATTTCGCGTCCAATGCTCAGACCACGAAGCTACCCAGTCTACTAAGAATCCACTGGAATCTGCGGGAGGTTTATAGGAACAAACTCTCCCCAAGGCATGACCCACGAGAGCGGCCAATAGATGGCGCTAGGGCTGCTTTTCACCCACCGGCAGAGAGAGATTGACGTACACAGAAGGCGAAATGAAAGAATAAATCAAGCACACAGACAGTGATGAAAGATATAGAACAGTCGTTTCGGGGTACGCTAACCCAAGTAGGACCCGTTCAGGTCATACAATCGTTCGTTCACTCAGACCGCTCAGCGGCAAATACATACAAATAAAGGTTCAAACAGAAAGGTAGAAAAGAAAGTGGTCCATTCCCGGTCCAGTCGAATTTTTTCCGCTTGGAATCGGCCATCATTACATCTTCACACCATCATTGTGTTCGTCAATTTTATGTGTTCCTATCCACTTTCTTTCTACCTTTCTGTTTGAACCTTTGCTTTTTTGAACTCAAAACTTTGCACCTATAATCACAATGAAAGCTGATTATGGAATGGTTAGCCATTTGCCGCAGGTCTTGGCGCCATTACTTACCAACGGAGGCGGATGAATTTCTCCCGTATTTTTTCGTCAATTTCGTCATTCGGTTTCAATCATTTAAATTTTGCGCGCACAATCGAACTTCGTTCAAACGTTGGAGAGCGGACGCAATCGATTCCATATAGTTTTTTCTATCGATTATCATGTTTATAAATGACCAACCAATGAGTTAATATCTCCTCGTCTGTTAAACCAATGAATGCGTACTTACTTACTGCCTTTCTTTCTTTCGATCTTTGCGTTGCTCAGCTGGTGGTGCTTTGGCGTGATTTGGTTTCAGTGGTTTTACTCTGCATCACCTGTGAGCCGTGTAGGGGCAAGAGTTGATAATCTAATGATGGGCAGTGACGACGAGTATAAAACGCCACTAAAAAAGAAAACAGAGTATATGTGTACATATCTTTCGGAATAGGAAAGTGTATAGTCCTGGTTTGGACCTGCGCAGTCTTATGTTTATAAAGCAAAGTGTTTGATCTGCAAACGTCAGTTTAGCATCGCACATGGCGGCAAGAACAACGCGGCAACCAGGTAGTAATACTCATACAGAGAATATTTTCTCTTATAAATTACACGTGGACGGATGTTAGGAATAGGAGCAGTACACAGCTGATCAAATCAAAACTCAAGTTTCCATGAACTTCACGTTTTCTTGCAATGAATTTTTAGAATTTGCAAAAAGTAATGGAAAACTATTGTCTGAAGCAAAATCTGTCGCAAAATATATTTAGGTCTTCTTAAAATATAAAATGAAGTTCTTTTTAATTTTTTTACATACACTGCATTGCATTTTCTTTTTTTGTGAAATTTTGCCTTGTTCTAAATCTCCCTTATTTTTGGTCAAGAATATAGAAATCTCCCGTATTTTCTTCAAAAATAGTTGGTCACCCTACATATGACCGTCACGCATGATCTCACAAAGAAAGGAAATGACCGTCAACTTCAAGATTGTAATTGGTTAAGATAGGTTTCCAATAATGTAGTCCAGCGGATTCCTAACTCTTACAGCCACGGACCCCTCTTTTGGAGACATGGTTTCTTATGGAGCCTCAAGGAATATTCAGCGTTTAATTCCATCTGTGTTCGAAGAGGCGCGTTACATGACTTGTACATGGAAGTATGGACAATCAGGTATATTTGTCAATAATGAAAGCAATAGTGGCAGATGCTACATGAAAGCAGATATTTATTTTTAGCGATTTCTGCCATCTTCATGACTTCCATGGATGCCTTTCAGTGATTTCTTCCATCTTCAACTTCCCAGCGGATTCACTCGCTGAAAATCGATCGCGGAGTCCCGTGGTCACAGAAGACGAGAGCACAATATGTGAAACGCTTGAGCTTGAGAATTAAAATGCGGTAGAACCGCTGAACGAAAATATAGGGATGGCAACCGTTTTCTATGCACTGTTTTTCAGATAACCGGTTGTTTTTATTCAAAGGTCAATTCGATGAAAATGCTTACAGATGTAATGTTCTAATTTTAATTACATCGTAGAAATCAATAAATGTGCACCACAAATAATCTATTTCTTGAAACAATCGAACATTTACGTCTGCACTTATTTTCCTTCGCGAGCGCTGCGGGCAGCAACTTTATCAGTACATCTATTGATTATGATGACATCATTCATCGTACGGTATGTACATGAGACGAGAATTGTACCCTTGATAATGACGCGTCAGCGTTGAAACCGGTTGGGAAAATAAATCTTTGTGGAATATTACTAAGTGTTTTTAAATTCTCCCACGTTATGTTATTCCATCATTGGATGTTGTATCATTTAATTGCTCAAAAACTCGAAGGACAACCAAAAACAATCTCATCGAGCCTACAGCGATCACAATTTGCCGTTACGAGCCACAGTATGTAATTTGCGATTTTCCATTTGGCAGGGTTCCACTAAACGAGGTTCTACTGCCCTCAGTGAATGATCGTAGGTACGTACATGAGACGAGAAGCTTGTTTCCTAATTTATAGATTATATGCTTGTTATTTTGAAATCTACATTGCATTGTATGTACTCTCTTCATTATGAATATATTCATGTATACGATTCAGTTACCTCCTCTCAAATTGTCACTCTGATATTTACATATCTTCAACTCGTTATTAATTAGCACTTATCTTCTTCTTTGCTTGTTGTTACTTGCCAGTGCTTTATTATCACTTAAATTATTATCTTGCAAATGTATTGTCTAGCATGTTCTCCTTTTGTAAAATTGTGTAAACCGTTGGTGAAATAAATACATAAATAACAAATTCACTCCTCCCGGGAGAAACTCATTTTGTCCGCGCGCGGTGCCGCGGTGTTCAATGCGATTTTTACTCAATTGCGTTAAACGCTGCGTTCGCGTAGCTATTTGTAAAATATAGATAGTGAAAGTGAAAAAAATTTCATGTCACCGCAATGGTTTCTTGGCAATTGAATGAGATATGCTTACACGCATCCTCATGACACTCGACTAATATTTCGATGAATCATGCGATTGATTGGAAACATATTTTCCCCAAAACTCCCCGATGGAGTCCAAATAGATTTTCACCTAAAAATTATAATAATGCATTTCATATCATTATAATAGCGGCTAACAAAAATCAAGGGCTCTATAACGAATAATAAATACGTATTTACGTATGATTTCCCTTAAATGTCGCATTCTGCGCCGTAAAACCAACGACGATTTTATAATATACAACAAAACAATTCGTTCATTGAGGTGGAAATTTTAAAATTCAATTCTTGAATCGTTTTCAATTCCACGTGTGCGATGATTTCCTCCGAATTAAACAGATGTACTTGAGTGAATTGCGGTCCAATAATCGTTTTCGACCTCCTTTGAAAAGTTATCGAAATGTTCACTCAAAGACTCACGATTACTACGCCAGCCGTCTCAAGTTCTTATGCAGGATGGCTACTGATATCCAAGTTTCAAATTCCCTGACCTTTCCCTGATGGATTTACCAATTTTCCTGACCGATCGCCAAAAGATCATCTAATATTGGACTATTTTTTCTGCTGAATTAAATTTTATACGGCAGCATTGAATTTTCTAAATTTTCTAATCATCGTCTCGTATTTTTAGAACTGCAAGCATTTATTTACTATAAGCCAGTGTGCTGCAGCGACATCTCGACCTGAGTTTCGGAACTAAAAAAGAGCGAGGTTAAATTTTCCAAACAACATAGCCTCGGATTCCTTGTGATGAGCGCAATACATTGTGATCATGATTTTTAGCACAATTAGGCAAACATCGCAATAAGGATATACAAAAGGGATACATTGTGCGTCTGATAACTAATGTTCACAACTAATAAGATTCTCAAATGAATACTCCACGAATTGATGGCGCTTATGCTCCATGCACGTCAGCGACGGACGTTAGTTTTAGTTGGTGAAATAAAGGGCGGGAAAGACTGGCCGATAAATGTAATATGTAGAAGAATAACGAGGATTCCTATTCCAGTTTCTCCCTGACTGTTACGAGAATTCCCTGACTTTTCCAAAAAATCAGAATTCCCTGACAATTCCAGGTGTTCCCTGACGATCGCCACCATGTAAAGGCCGCTTTACACGGTACATTTTATTGCACAAACGAATGTATCACAGAATGTACAAGAAACTGTATGGAATTAGAGCAGGTTCTATTTCCCGTTAAGTCATTCAGAAAATCATACAATTTGCCGCTTTACACGGTAAAATTTCCTTCATGAAGGAATTTGTACATTCGTTCGTACAATAAAATGCACCGTGTAAAGTGGCCTTCATGTGCACCACTGAAGTGAGCGAGCGAAAAGAGAATGAAGATCAACGACACGAGAGATAGAGAGAGTATTAAAGAGAGGTGAGAATGCATCGCGTCCGACAGCCACCAACCTGGTGAGGTTTAATCCAAGGACGGAGAGGCACAGCATCACGGATTCGCGGTCGAGCGGGTAACAAAAAAAACTCCCCCTCGTGTGAACACCCCTCCTCCTCCTCTTTCGTCCCTTCTTGCCGTTTCTTCAACTCTTCGAAGCGGGCGAATCGATTTAAGAAGACGATGCGGAAGGAAGGTTGAATCACTCACTCACCCACTCGAAACCATTTCGCCATTCGAAAATATGGGGAATACATCCATGCGAAGTGAGGGGAATGCACTTCCCGAAAGAGGGAAACCCGGCGTCACACGTATGGCCACAAACGGAAAACAATCAAGGGTGGAGGACGAGGCAAAAGACACTTTGGCAAGCACGGGTATTCATTCGCCGCTTCAAAACGACCAAATGGATGACGACGAGTGAACGCTTCGGTCCACGACGGGAAGAAAACAAGAAAGGGAGGCGGATTATAACACACACAACAATATCACTCGTTTTTTAAAGATTGGAAACACACAGACTGAAAAAAATCCACTGGGAAGATACAGGATGATCTTTTAACTCTTGAAACGCCCCCACACACGGATTCGGGCCTCGGCACTTGAGCACTAAAATGATATAGGCACTATTTCCACCTAAACCGACCGACATTCACTCTGGTATCACATGCAATGCACCGGATGATGATGTGGGGGGAAACTCCAACGAACTGTGAGTTCAGACGAGACACTTGGCAAAAAAGAAAAAGAGCACACAGCGTCTCAAGACGGGCAACAGGTCGCGCCGGCCACTCACAAGAAAGTGTAACTCGCGGAACGGTCAAGCCGCGAGCGACGGGAGAGACGGCGACCGTAATCCAAGGATATAGCTGGCTGGCTGTTGCCCCCCCACTGCAACTCTGAAGAGAACGGGAAACGAACACGGATACGTCAGCGAAATTCCTGCGACGAAAATGGCTGTCTGGAAATCGCACGTGTTTCACACCGTTTCCATGACAACACGGGATGTTTGTTTACCTCGCCACCGAGAGATGAAAATATCCAGATGTGCACAAGGACGTGAGCGAAAGACGATCTTTTTCAAGAAGAAGGCTATCGTTGCACCATAGAGGAACGGGAAACGGATAAAATGCGGGGAGACACTGTAAATCACGCGACATACGGTCAGAAACGACTCTCGACACAGAGCAGACTGTATTCAACGACGGCGAGGCCGCCTCCGCCACGACTGACAGGTACGTGAAGCAGACGGCGGAACAGACAGCGCCGCTCCGCGGCCGTGGACGGAGACCGCGAAAGAAGAGGAGAGGAAGGGAGGGGAGGGAGGACGTGGGTGGGGAGAAGAGGGAAAGGGGGGGAAGTAGGATAGCCGTGACCGTGAGGATGAAGAGATAATACATACATACATAACCGATCTGTGTATACATTCAAGATCTTTCACGCGGAATCGTTTGCCACATAGCAGATTGAGAAATAAGGCGATAGAATTGACTGTTTGAACTTTTTATGTACAACGGATCATGCATCAAAACACTTTACTGGGACATTATAGACTGATAAAAAAAGAATCAATAGAGCCAATCAGGTCGCCGCAAAACTGAGTTGATCGTTGAGCTCTCACAATTTCGTGCAAATAAAATGAGTCGACGCACTACTATTAATAACAGCAGGCATTTTTAGCATTAAAATACTCTCAAACTCCTTTCAGTAAAGTAAAACTGTATTTTAACGAGCAAGCAGCTTAATCCTGCAGTTTTCCAATGTGATACCCATTAGTCACGTTCAGAATTATCGTTGATCCTGGTTTTATGTCCGACTAAGCATTTTCTCAGTTAAATATCCAATTTAAGGTCAATGTTGCCTCAAGGCTAACGTTCACGTCAACAAACTGGCAGACCAAAATATGTACTATGAAAAACCCCAAGCAATCAAATTAAATACACGCAGGTATGCGAATATATACAAAATACAATTGGTTGCAGCGTTTCCAAATCACACCTGAAGTAGATTATATCAACTCTGAATTAAAAACGTATGACAGCCCCAATTATACACATTACGGAATTACTATATCTGTGAAATATGCGCTGGACATGCCCCGAAATACCAGGTGAAAGAGAGATTGCAAAACCAATTCCCATTTTCAAAATAGGTGAACGAAATACGTCAGAAGATCTCAGAGTAGGGATGAGCCGATTCAACATTTTTTCGATTCCGATATCGATTCTTTGAAATCGATTACCTATTCTCGATTCCATCGATTCTTAATCCTAATAAACAGGTGGGATATTGATATACCAGTAGCGTACGACTATTATTTAAATTCAAGAATTGGCTGAAATAAAATAGCAATTAAGTCACTCAAAAAGTATGTTTATTAACAATCAGCAAATATATCCTCAGCTTATTGAGATTATAGATAAAAAGTACAAATTGATAGCCTACACCGCAAAAATTACTGACACAAATACGATGCGATAAATGAAATTTGACTTGAATATTTATCTATCTGGAATCGATGGAATCGGAATCGACTTCAGGCGATCGATTCTCGATACCGATTCTAATCCTGAGAATCGGCGGAATCGAGAATCGACATTTGGATTCGATTCATCCATATCTCAGATGTATTTTATATATATATATATATATATATCTCTACACTTTGGATCACTCACGTGACGAATATATAAAGTTTGCCAGAGCCTAGCACCTTGTTCGCAAGAGCGTAGAGCTCTTGCGAACAAGGTGCTAGTGGCACCGAAATATTAAGAAACTCTGTGTGTTCATTTTTTTTGTTTTTCTGTGTTTAGCGTCTGCCTTTCTCTGGCAAACTTTATATATATATATATATATATATATATATATATATATATATATATATATATATATATATATATATATATATATATATATATATATATATATATATATATACATAAAACAAAACCAACAATGAACGACTCCGAACAATTTCAGAAGATTTGCTCCTCGAAGAACAAGCCGGATTTCGCAAGGTACGGCCATGGAATGTTTCTGGTTTGAAATCAATAATACAAATTCGTATAGATTTTAATCTGGTGACACATAGAGCCTTCATAGATAACGAACTGGCGTATTCATGGAGAGAACCTTTGGTCTATAATGGAAAAACGAGGATACCAAACTCATTTTAAAACTAAAACCATTCAATCTCTCCGTAAAGTTACGAAAATTGTAATTGATTGATTGGCATCGGCAAAAACCCGACACAATAAGTAATAATAAACCGAGGTGTTAGGCAAGAGTGTACTTTATCGCCCACATCATTTAATATGTACACACATGACTATTTAGGAGGATGGAAAAAAGTTGATCCTCCAGGAATACAAGTGAGAGGAATCGAATTTTGAAGATCAATGCTATTTTCAACTGACCAAGTCATAATTCAAGTAAATGAAGGCCAATTACAATTGCCTGTACATTAATTAAATCTGATATCTGCAGATTACAACTTCAAAATATCTGTTCATAGAACCAATGCCTTGGCATTTCCAGGAAAATATAAAATACGAACTGAAATCAATTTGAAAATAATATATTAGAACAGATACCATGTTTTAAATATGTAGGATACGACATCACTATGGAAGGGGACAAAGATAATTCAAATAAAACGACGGAATTCCAAATAATGTGCTGGACTAAAAGAAAAGAACTGACGGATAAAACCGCGAAGGAAACTCATGGAAAATTTACAAAATAGGGTCTTTCCCCGTATTACTACGCCGATCAGAGGCCAAGGCACTAAAAAAGAGGAGACTACGAACATATTGAAACGTCAGAAATGAAATTTGTTAGATCTGTAAGAACGCCTGTACACGTCTGGGCCACATAATAATTGAAATTGCCCGCATCTTAGTCAGAGCAAAACCGCCGAAAAACAACATCTCTCGAGAAGAGAGAAAGGCGATGAAGGAACTCCGGGAAAATGCAGATCTACTAATTACTCGGGCAGACAAGGGAAACGCGACTGTTGTGATGAAGAGAAAGGATTACAACGATAAAATTCGAAGCATTCTCAACGATGAAGCCTATGAAGAACTGCAAGGTGACCCGACAGCTAATATACAGCGAGAAACTAAGCGCATCATCACCCAGTCATCCATTCTGGAAGAAAAAAGACGTTGGATTCTTCAAACTGCACCTAAACCTCCAAGGTTATACGGCTTACCCAAGGTACACAAAAACGCCATTCCACTGCGACCCATCGTAAGTGCCATTGATTCCCCTACTCATAAGTTAGCAAAATATCTTGCTGATGAACTCTTTCCATTCTCGGGAAGAACGGAAACTTACGTTCAAAACTCCACGCATTTCATTGAAATCATCAAAAGAGCTAAGGTGACCAAGGAAGATATTCTTGTAAGCTTTGATGTGGTTTCCCTTTTTACCAATATACCAACGGATGAAGCAGTAGAAATCGTCAAGTCCCTCACATCCAACGGCCTCCCAGAAGACGTCCCAAAAATGGTCGAATTTTGCCTAAACAACTCATATTTCCTGTGGAATAAAATCTTCTACAAACAGAAATTTGGAGCTGCAATGGGTTCACCTCTTTCTCCCGTGATAGCTAACCTATTCATGGAGGTTTTAGAACAAAAAGCACTGCAATCTTACGACAAAAAACCAAAACTATTCGTAAGATACGTGGATGATACTTTCGCTATCTGGCCTCATGGAAGAGAAGGGCTGAAAAAGTTCCTGCAACATCTAAATGAACAAAGCAACTCTATTAAATTCACAATGGAAATAGAGAAGGACAACCGCCTTCGTTAGACGTTATGGTCCAGAAAAAAGAAGATGGGACATTAGGTCATTCTGTGTACCGGAAAAGTACCCACACTGATCGCTACCTACATGCCACATCGCACCACCACCCTCAACAGAAAGCCTCAGTCATGAGAACGCTGTATCATCGAGCTTTTATGATCTCTGACGCCGATTCCATCGCCGGCGAAAAGCAGCACTTAATGAGGGCATTTGAGAAAAATGGTTTCCGACGTGACTACATCTTAAAAACTGCACAGAAAGAAGAAAGAAATTCTCTCGGGGTCCGAAATAAAAATCCCACTGACCCGACAGAAAACAGAGAGAAACCAAAGGCATATGCCACTCTCCCTTATGTGTCTGGAACTACGGAGAAAATCTCTAGAGTTCTGTCGAGGTACAACGTAGTTAGCAGATTCACATGCACGACGAAGACAGGGGACGTATTTCTGAAAGCCAAAGACCCGCTTCCACGGAACCTCTACGGAGGAATATATGAAGTTTTGTGCAGCTGTGGACAATCATATGTAGGCCAGACATGCAGAACCCTAAAAATACGCCTCCAAGAACATCAACGGGCAATTAAAAATAATAATTATCGCATTTCTGCAATAGCCGAACACCATCTCAGCGGCCCCACTCATAATTTCAACTTCGAGGAGACAAGATTAATAGCTAGGGAAATACGCTATTACCCAAGATTAATCAGGGAGGCTATAGAAATTGCGAAGAGACCGGAGAACGTCAACCGAGAAGACGGTTACAAGTTGAGTAGCAGTCTAAAACGAATTTTTTCAAATTTAAATTCCGGCAACAATGGGAGTCCAGACTCATATATGAGGACCCCAGAAGTCAAGGGGTCTAAGTAACAAAACCATTGTTTAGAGAAAACTTAAGTCAAAGTTAACAATGTTTGGTACAACCCACTAATTAGTTAAGAGGAATTACCTTAGATAGCAGCACCTGTCAATAAAATCACTTGGATCCCTTTACCACCTAAAAGATTGATATTTTCACATCCCATTCCTGTACATAACTTATTTTTTTCAAAAATGTCACTTAGACCCCTTGACTTCTGGGGTCCACATATATAAAGACGAGCGAGACTAAGAAGTCAGTTCAGTTAACCTGATGAAGCTGGCAGGAGGACCAGCGAAATTTTGTTGTTTTCTTAAAACATACATCGCGGAATGAATCTCGAAAGAAGGAACAGTCAACACAGCATCCGCGGAAGCCTACGAGGAACAGGCAACATGCCTAAACCAGGAGAGCAAGAAGACGTTTAAAATTCATACATTTCCTGCCATGCATTTTCGCGGCGCATTTCTACGTGACATAAATAATACAAGTTCTTTTTTAACTTTGTGGTATTCCATTTTATCTTTCAGATGATTTAATGCGGTAACTTTTACAAAAACTTAAAAAACTTACACTTAACTTAAAAATAAATATAAAATAACTTAAAAAACACACACACACGACCCGGGTTTCGACGCTTGAGCGTCATCTTCAGGGCAACCTTCAGGTGTGCCGCGTATGTACACATACAGTACATACGCGGCACAGCATTAAAGAAACTGAGATTTGTTAAGAATATAATAGGAAGGCCCTCGGATGAAAAAGTCAAAGAGAGATGCTACTTCGCTGTGGTTCGGCCACACCTCGAATACGCAGCGAGCATTTGGGACCCTGGTCATTAAGGTTTAACCAAAAATATTAATAAAATACAAAGGTAAGCAGCGCGCTTCGTTAAAAACTGCTACGAGCGTACATATAGTGTTACACAACTGTCAGAGGGATTGAAGTGGGAGCCCCTAGAGACTCGGAGGCTACACGCTAGGCTTAGGTTGCTTGAGATATTCAGAACTGGTGTGTTTCAGTGTGACACAGAGAATATTATTATGACGCCTCACTACATTTCCAGGTCTGACAGATGCGATAAAATGAGAGAGATACTCTGCCGAACGGATAGGTACAAAAACTCCTTCTTTCCGCGCACAATAAGCGACCACAATAAAAACTGAGCTCCAATAAATACACTCCTATAATACATGTCGCCATTTCATCTCCAAAACTTTTACATCTTTACACGGCTGGTGACCTAACACCCTCTGTCACACGCCCATGCGGCGGCTCGCGGGGTATTATGTAGATACAGATGCATATGAAGTTGACAGCGGTACTACATGGAGACTTTCTGGGAAAATTAAGAGCTTGTCGGGTCATATTTGCCAAGGCGAGCGAGAGACGGGGACATGCGCCTCAAAACAGGACCATCCCGTTCAAACCGAGACGTAGGGTAAGCCTACTTATATGAAGCAAACACTGATCAACACTGAGAGAAACGTTCAGATGGCAGTGAAGGCTTTTCGGGTTTCAGTTTCGACAATCGAAACACGCGGAAGAGAACCCGAAAAGCCTTCGTTGCCATAGTTTCAGATCTCTTCAATCCCCAAAGAGGTCACTGTCATCCGGCGTTGATTTTCGCGGCGCATTGGGAATGCACTGCCTTGAATGCCATACGTGTTGCCATAGAAATCCGCTGTTAGTATGACACCAAGTGCGGTAGACATCACATGCCCGCAACCGACCACACCACAGGCCGCGATCCAATCCACGAGAAGGCACACCAGCCGCACTTAATTTTCCCCTCATTCCGGTGGTGACGCCACGATCTCAACCTTTTGACCAACTTCACGTAGCAGACTTCTTCTCACTCCTCAGCTCACGACTGGCACTGGCCAACTTCACTTCCGTAGACGTGAAGTTGGCCAGTGGGTGTGTGAGAGAGAGAGAAAAGGCTTTCAATAGCTGACAGTACCGGTCGTTACCAACAATGCGTCCGGTATGGTTAGGGTTGAGTACATCGTGAGCACTAATTTAAGGTAATTTCCGAGCGAAATATCATTTTACTTAGAAATCAATAAATTTGGTCATACTTTAAAGAAAAATACGACTAAAACAACGTCGTAAGATAATATATGAAATGCAAGAAGAAGTAAAGAAGAGAGGGAAGTGCCGATAAAAAATGGATTTGGAGCGTTGGGACAATGTTGAGGTCCGGGAAGCTA
This sequence comes from Ceriagrion tenellum, assembly GCA_963169105.1. Classification (NCBI taxonomy): domain Eukaryota; kingdom Metazoa; phylum Arthropoda; class Insecta; order Odonata; family Coenagrionidae; genus Ceriagrion; species Ceriagrion tenellum. The sequence goes on from OY720637.1 coordinate 146,549,842, forward strand.
GGAAATATTAAGGGAGTCCGAGCGAAATATCATTTTACTTAGAAATCAATGAATTTGGTTTCATTTTAAAGAAAAAGATCTTACCCATCCAATGACACCTAAATTTCTACCCCTTACCTCATTACTTTCGGAGATATTTGCCATAAAATACCAGCCCTTTTACATGGGAAACGGTACGTGTATGCACTCCAGAGAGACATTATTTACAAAATGAGGTATTTCTAACACTTAGGTATCGTAAAAAAATTAACAGTGTGTATTTTGTACGTCTTCTCAACTATTTGAAAATAAATCATATTGTCACTGCAGTAGGTTCTTTGGTATCACAAAAAACCTTCCGTTTTGAAGGAGTTTCAAACGCACCGCGCGAAAAAAATGAGTCAGGTTAAACACTTATTTAAATATTTTTATTTAATTACTTACAATTTCGGTCATATAAAACTATATTCTGTCACCATTAATAATGCAATATTTAATTGATGTGTCTCACAGCTGGTGAAATTAAAACGTATAATTCGGACATGGTTTCTATTATGACTAGGGCACTATCTCGCTCGGACTACCTTAAATGCATTTTAATTAACTTGCCACCATTAACAAATTATTTAGACAATTTTTAGGACACCAGTGGGGTAGTGTTTGAACCGTTCGAGATAATTTCGATATTGCATAACAAAGAGTTCTTGGGATATAATCAGTAAAGGATTCGAGATTTTGGTTCATTTGAACTACTTGTAAAAATCTAAAGAAGCCTTCTCGATCGAGTTTTTCTCGTGGATATGTAGTTGATGGAGTTGAATATGCATCTACATCTACGTCATACCCTGAAAGCCACCCAAAGGGTGTGTGGCAGGGCGTGCTTCCACACCAGGCATGCATGAATTATACGGCTGAACGCCGAACTTACATTGAAACCAGCGTATCACACATGCAACGCGCCAATTAATAATCTACTAACCAAGAAACATTCTATCGTCAATCGTTCCAACATGCAAGGGTTATAAAGACTACTAATACAGTCCAAAATATCATGCATAAATAAGAACATCAATGTTTACATCATGCATAAATAAGAACGTAGAGAATATAAAGAGAAAGATCTACAATCTAGATAATGTCACTATTTGCTGAAAAAATGACATTTTACACCTATCGGTTCTACACTCTAGCTCTCTAATTTTTTTAAAGCGATCTTATCTGCCGTAGTGCGAGAGGGTTAATAGTAAGTTTTTTACGTCGTCAGAGAAATGATTTCCCTGAAACTTAGTTAAGAGGTTAAGCCTACAATTTAATCTACGCTGTGATAGTGATTCCCAATCCAGACACACTAGTATCGTTTAACAAACCTAGCTCCTCTCCGCTGCACGCAATCTAATTCTGATATCAACCCCGCTTCATATGGATCCCATACACTGGCAGCATATTCCAGATGAGGCGTAACGATTGAAAAATAACAACGTTCTTTTATTGTGTTTTCAAATATTGCGACTGGTGGCTCCACAAACAATGTATCACACATGTGTGCTATCCATCCAAGTGGATAAAACTCACAAAAACATTTAAAAGTGTCTTTTTGATCCACGTGACTGCTTATTTACATGATCATCGGGATTATCTAGAACGTTTCAAATAGCCAACCTCTCCGTAAAGGTAACACCTGGCCACGGTATTACCTTTACGGAGTCACCCGCAGTTGCACACAAGTGAGAAATTCCACGTAGAAAAAACTAATGATTTTAGCACCCATCATTATTAAGTTTTAGAACCATTATAATATATAGATGGATAATTTCATTGCTCCACTTTTAAAAAAAACAATACAGAAAAAGTATAGCAATACAACAGTGGCTTCAGGTAGATTCAATGGTTTACACCAGTGTAGAACCTACCAGCACTTACTAATGCGTTCAAAATATATCATTGAAAAATATATCATTGAAAATTATATCAATAGCTTTTTTGACAAGACATGAGCAAAAGCATGAAGTATAAACCAATAAACGAGAGCATACAAGGATAAGAATAAGCTGCTCACAATGTTTTAAGAATGTTATAAATTTAACAGTGGCAAAACAAATTACATTACACTTTTTTATACAATACCCAACCATGAATTCATAATAAAACTTCTATATCATGATGATATAATTGCCAATTTCTGACCCTTTTACAAAAAATGTATTTAGCTTTACTTCCTTAATGTCCGTCGGTAATTTATTAAAAGTTCTTGGCCCAATGAACAAAAGCGACCTTTTGAATAATAAGAGATTTGGCTTTGGAATATGAAATTCAATGCTTTTGCGTAAGTCATAACATTTTACTGTACAAGGCCTTTCTGGCAAATTACCACTTCTTAAAAAGAATTTCTTTAAGACCTTAAATACAAACATATCTGAATGGCAACACCTTCATGCTAAAAAACAAGGGGTTGAAATGCTCAAAGTGCTTTTTATTAGTAGTTATTCTCACTATATGTTATTGGAGAACAATTGCAGGGCGTAGTGCCGTCTTGTGGGCTCCACCCCAAAATACTAAACCCTAATTTAATTTAGCGCCCACTAACGCGTTGTACAACATTCTTTGAAACTAGAGGGGGCACTTATGTCGTATGAAATACAGCTTATATACATAGTAACGTGAGACCTTAACTAAATCATGAATATGATTGTTCCATTTCAGAAATATATCAGTTATTACTCCCAAGTATTTTATGGAATGGACTATCTCTATTATTAGGCAGTCACAATTTACTTTCCGCCAATCTGCAAAATGGTAAAATACTTAACAATTGATTGTGTAGCAGTTGCTGGGGTCAAAAAACATAAATTTAGTTCTTTCATCTAATTCTAAATCATTATAATTAAACCACTTTCGTAAAAAGTACAGCTCATTTTGGGCATCATTTACAATACATTTTAAATTATAACCAGAGTAACTTAGAGATATGTCATCAGCAAAGGCTGTTAGATTTCTATTTAATTAGCAGTCACATAAATCATTTATATAAATTAGGAATAATATTGGACCAAGTACAGATCCCTGAGGCACCTCAGTAGTCACTGATTTTTAGTCACTATAAGTCGAACCCACTCTCACACACTGATAGCGTGTGCACACAATAAGATTTGGACCAATTTAAGGCTACATCACGCATGCCAGCATTGTACATCTTATTTAAAAGAATTTCATGATTCAATGTATCAAATGCCTTTTGTATATCAATGAATAATCCTCCAGTACGTCAATTTATATTTATATTGTTATAAATATTGGTAATAAAATTTGGATAATAGGACTATGATAGAAAGAATCTCATTAATTTTATATAAAAACGCTGATAAAATAATTATTGAATTCTTTTTCTAGTGCTGATTCTCCAGACATAATTTTACCATCTACATTTAGAGACAATAACTTTTCACCGCATGCCTCATAACCGGTGAATTCTTGAAATAGTCTCCATTGTTCTTAAGATTATCCCTATACTCTTGGAACTTGTTCATGTAGTAATTATTTGAGGCTTGCCTAAGTTTAATTCGCAGATTATTTCTGACTTTAATATACTCATTCCTCAAACTAAGATTGCAAGGATGACGTTTACTTTTTTTAAATAAATTTTTTTTCTGTTAAACAGTTGCAGCAGGTTATTAGTCATCCATGGTTTCAACTATTTCGAATCTTTTTCAGTGCTATAAGGAAATATAGAAAGCTCTAAACAAGTGGTAAGTTCCTCAATGATCAATTCGAAGGCTTCACAAGGATTATTTTTATTGATCACCATGGGCCAATCAACGTCAGCTACTAATTTTTTTAAACTTAAAATTTATTCCCAACTTGGGAGAATTATTTCTAGGTACTGCCACTTTCAATATGGTCATGGCAATGAACACCAGAAATATATAGCAAAGTCTTAGATGATCACTTATGTCTAAATGTAGTACATCAGTAAGTTAAATTTGAACATATTTACAATTCTGGTAAACACGTGGTCCAGACAAGTTGACGAAGAACTCACTATTCTTGTTGGAAGTTTGAGCAAGCAAAGTAAACCATAGAAGCTCATTAGATCATTATAACGGTTTGATACATTATTGTCATATAAAATGTTCATGTTAATATCACCAATAATTACCAGATTATCATAAATGTTTGAAATACACTTTCTATTTCATTAAAGTATTGGCAGCCATAATGGCTGCCAATTATACATTATAGAAAGTTAATTGACAGGTAGTGTATCGGATTAGTTGATTGCTCCCTAATGCTTGTTTCTTAATCTGCCAGGTAGTACCAACATTACGCTTAGCATTGACCCCTCTATGACTCTTGGATCTCGCTGACGAAGTTGTAATGTAAATTGCAATACATCGATTCAATAGTTTCTGCAGCATTGGTGGCGTAGCTGCAGTGTATAGTGCACAATGTTGGAAGTTACTGTGCATTGCATTGCATGCTGGTGATCTCTCACCCAATGCCAACCTTCCTTAGGCGGCCAGCAGGGTAATATGTAGTTGTAGATCCCTCGCATCGCTCCCATCAACTCCAGCTGGTAAGTAAGTTCACCCACATTCCACTTCTTCCTCCCGGAGCTGCACAACCCGTTTACAAGCGCAGAGCAAAGTATCCACAGATGTCACGTCAAGCGAGCATAAGGAAAGCCTCACGGGTGACCGGCAGGTGGTGGAAATAGGGGCGGGGAGGAGGAGCAGCAAGGAAATATGGCTGTTTTTTTTCGTTCGTGGCATGAGTAGGTCAGGTTCCCTCCGGTTCCCTTTCTCTCCGCCAGAGAGGCCGACCGCCGCGCCGCCCGCGGTGGTCGGGACAAGACGGAAGTGGGCCACCGGAACATCACTTGACGTTGCCCCGCCATTTAAGGTAGTCTGAGCGAAAAATCATTTTTTTTTACAAATCAATGAATTTGGTCTCATTTTGAAGATCTCACCTATCCAACGGCACCAAAAATTCGACCTCTTACCCCATTACTTTCGGAGATATTTTCCAAAATATACCAGCCCTTTTACATGGGAAATGGTACGTGCATGGACTCAAGAGAGTCATTATTTACAAAATGAGGTATTTCTAACACTTTGATGTCATGAAAAACTAACAGTATGTAGTTTGCATGTTTTCTCAACTATACTTGAAAAATTAATCATATTGCCACCACAGTAGGTTCTTGGGTATCACAAAAAAACCTTCCGTTTTGAAGGATTTTTAAACGCACCGCACGAAAAAAATGAGTCAAGTTGAAGACTTATTTAGATATTTTCATTAAATTACTTACAATTTCTGTCATATAAAACTATTTAATTGCACCATTAATCACGGGCGTCGCCGCCATAGGGGACATGGGGGACGCGTCCCCCCCTATATTTGAAAAGTCAGTTTTGTCCCCCCCCTAAATTGTATTAAAAAATTTAATATAAATCGTAATATTTTTGTTGAATTGCATACATAACACAGTAGGCGCGCAAGCCCGCCCGATCGTAATTTGTAGATAGTAATTGATTTCATGTGGGGGGAGTAAAAGAAACAAATTGTCCCCTCGATGATGATGGGTTTACTGACCTGAAATGGCCATAGTGTCTTAAAGTTTATTTTAAAAGAGATATTGGTGTTGTTATTTGTTATTCTAACAATTATTAAACAATTGAACGCGTTGGTATGTATAAGTCGCACATTATAAATCCAACTCTGACCTTGCAGCTATTAACCGCCTTGCATACTATGCTAAGACAATCTATAAACTCGCGACTCATGTTATCTTATTACAAAACAGCTACATTTAATTTGAGTTATAATATAGGCTAAATGTTTTCGGATGAGCATTTTTTCAATCCCCGCTTCCCCTCTCGCCTTTACTCCCAGCTCTTAGACCAGAGTCAGATTTATAATGCGCGACTTATTTAATAATCCCGAGTTCTGAAGCTGTATCATCATCGGTTTGCTCTCCTTCAACTGAAGCACAGCAAGATGGAAGAAACAACCAAGACGTAGTGGCATCAGAGGACTGCTCTGTTCGTCACACTTCTCCTCATCAACCTCAGATTCTACCAGGGGATTTTCCGGTGCAAAAACTTCCAGGCAGAGTGCTGAAATTCCAGACCAGTTGGTACGAGAGATTTCCTTGGCTACATGTGGCTGGAGCTGAAGGGGTAAGCTGTTTTTACTGTGCAAGATATGCTCAATTGTGCCCAGGCAAAACGCTAGCTACCAAAGCAGATAAGGCTTTTAGTGAAAAAGGGTTCAACAACTGGAAAAAAGCTATTGAAAAGTTTGGAAACCACCAAACGAGTGATGCGCATTCCCAAGCTGTTTTAAGCTACTCTCAGTTACAAGCACCTATTGAGTCACAACTGTCACATGTTAAACTCGAACAACAAGAACTTGCTTTAGAATCTCTTATGACTATAATAAGTAGTGTAAAGTATCTCGTTAGACAAGGTCTGGCAGTAAGAGGGAACTATTGAAAGTTCGGTGTGAGGACAAGCCGTCTTTGAAACGGTGGCTAGAAAAAGATGTTACCTATACTCACCCTACCATACAAAACGAAATCATACAGATATTGGGAAACGAAATTGTGTCCAGTATAGTTCAGAGCATTAAGTTAAGCAACCCTTTGATGTACTCTGTCATTTGTGATGGGACGCAAGATATTGCTGGCAATGAACAGGTCAGTGTTTGTGTCAGGTGGGTTGATGCTGATCTCCAGCCTTACGAAAGTTTTTTGGGCTTTTATGAATCGGCAAATACTTGTGGAACAGATATAGCAGCTCTTATTTTTGACGTGTTGCTTAGATTGCAGCTCCCTTTGTCCAATCTTCGTGGGCAAACTTACAATGGAGCTGGTAACATGAGTGGTATCCATAAGGGAACTCAGTCAGTAGTAATAGACAAACAACCACTCGCTGACTACATTCATTGTGGTGCTCACTGTGTCAATCTAGTAATGAAAGCAAGCTGTGAGACTTCAAGAACTGTCAAAAACGCCATGGATTGGGCTCATCAGCTAGGAGTATTGTTTTCGAACACAAAAGCTAAAGATGAATACAAACATATAGTTGAAGATGCAGCTCAAGGTCCACTCAGTAACATTGCAAAAATAAAACCTCTTTGTCCCACAAGATGGATATACCGGAAAGGACAAATCAATGAAATTTTGCACAAGTATCCATTGATTTTGAAAACTTTGAATGAACTCACAGAACGCAAGTACGAAGGAGCCAGTGGTTTGTTGAGTGTGTTTGAAGATGGGACCACATACTTAGGCCTGATTATGGGTAGGAAAGTTGTTGAACTTTTGGAACTACTGAACAAAAGTTTTCAAGGCGAGAATAAAACAGTGGCTGGGTTATGTGAATCTGTTAAACACATTGTTGATGGCCTACAAAATCTCAGAACCAACCAGCAGTTTTCTTCTGTGTTCGAAGAGTGTAACAAGTACATAGCTGAGTTGGGCCTAGAAGAGCTAAGACTCCCAAGACAAAAAAAAGTGCCTAAAAAGATATCTGAGGGAAATGCTGATGGCTACGAGTTTACTTCAACAGAAGAACACTTTAGACGGGAGTATTTTGAAGTCATTGACACGGCTGTGCATGGTCTCAAAACTCGTATACTTGAACAGGCTGGTATGAAAAAACAAATACAGCTCGAGAAAGTCCTGCTAAAAAGAGAAGGTTATGATGTCAATGTGCTAGCGCCATATCCGGAAATCAACGGTCAGATGTTGAAGTCAGAACTTGAGCTTTTCCACCAAAGATACAAGATAAAGAATTTAAAAGACGCCAAGGACGTGTTGACCTCTATGATGAAAGAGGTCAGGGAGCTGTTCTCCAATGCTGAAGTCCTGGTGAGACTAATGCTTGTATGTCCAGCTTCAAGTTGTGAAGCAGAGCGAAGTTTTAGTGCTCTGCGTAAACTGAAGACCTACCTAAGATCAACCATGACTCAAAAAAGGTTGAATCATGTTGCTGTTTGTTACGTTCACAAAGAAATATTGGACAAGGTAGAAGCAAAAAATGTTGCAAAACTGTTTATTTCAAAATGTGAAACTAGGAGAGGTGATTTTGGTTACGTAAAGGATAATAAATAAACCACTTTGGGGTTGTTTCAGTTCCAGTATACATCCGTTTAGCAAGAGGTCAATTTGAATTTTTATAATGTTCTGTAAAGAGAAACAAGTCTAAGATTTTAAAGTTAATGTTTACGTTGTAATGTAAATGACCGTATGTAATAACAGTAGTGTGTGCAAAATAAAGCATGTTAAACCTGACCTGATAATGAGTTTTTATTTGATACCTATATACTATATACATTTTAGAATGAGTTTTCAATTGTAGATATGTTTATAGTTTGTTTTTTGAACGATTGGACTTGGAATCAAGCGTGTGGTATAGGGCGTTCCATTGTTGCCAAGTCCAATGGTTCAAAAAACGAACTATAGACATGTTTTCAGGTTAAATACAAATTGTTTCAATGAAAAACCTGCTTGTACAAATGTAAGATTTTGGGTTTAAATTAGTGTTCAAACGTTATTTCCAGGTCACAATTTTTCTAAAATTTTCGGACCCCCCGTCCTGTCCCGGGGGGGTGTCCCCGGACCCCCCATTTGTCCCCCCCAAAGTGTTGATGCTGACGACGCCAATGCCATTAATAATGCAATATTTAATTCATTATGTCCTATAGCTAGTGAAATAAACGCATAATTCGAATATGGTCTCTATTATGACTAGGGAACTATCTCGCTCGGACTACATTATAGGACTTCAATGCCATTTCATTCACATTCTGGCGACTTGTATACACATCAAACTTTTCGTTCTTCTCATCCCTCCTTGGTTTGTTCTGAACAAAACACCAGTGATTCTTCCCCTCCCCTCAGTTCCGACTGTAAGTCAAAACCAAACCAAAGACCAGAGACGTTCTGAACCAAATGTCCAAAGACTATTTAACAAATTCTATATTCATACAATCGTTGTTTTATAAATGTTATCTTTGTTGTTGTTTTGCTACTTATTTATTTATTAATTGTTACCTGTTTTAGGCTGGCGACAGTTTTCGCGGGTTTCCCATTGCGCTTAGGAAAATGCTGGGCAGACCTCTACCCGCATGCTCTATTAACTATAACTCCCAATACGCATCCAAAGACCCATGCCTAAAAAGACAAAAGCCTACAGCGGAGCCCGCATATCATGTTATTCTATTGTTAAGTCTTTAGTATTAGTTATTGCTGTTCTTCTTTCTTCTTTACTCAAAAGCGGAATAAACAACTTTTGAATTGAAATGAATTGACGTGACCGAAAAAGTCCCGCATTCCCACGATATTTTTATCGCAAATTGAGCTTGAAACTACAGGGTGTTAAGTTACGTCCATACATGTATTACGCTGCAGCCGCCTCAAGGGCATGCGGCAGGGGTATGCTATCACCATAACGTATAGTGACCTTCACCGACATGCTCTCCACTATGGGTTCCAGGGTTCCCAAATTTTAGTTCCATGATCTGAACAACCATATTATTTCGCAGTTTGTGAGATGTTAACAACGTCGTAAGATAATATATTAAATGCAAGAAAAAAAAGAGAGGAGGGAAGTGCCGATAAAAATCGGGATTTGGAACGTTGGGACAATGTCGAGGTCCGGGAAGCTTGAAAATATTAAGGTAGTTTGAGCGAAATATCATTTTACTTGGCAATCTATGAATTTGGTCTCATTTTAAAGAAAATATATCTCACCTATCCAATGACACCAACATTTCTTACGTCCTGCCCCTCTTCGTCCCGTCCATAGTCCCTCCGATTCCTTTACTTCACCTCGCACGAGCCAACAGCACCAGATTTTCTTTCTCTTTTCCTGTTTAAGGTAGTCCGAGCGAGATAGTCCCCTAGTCATAATAGAGACTATATTCGAATCATACGTTTTAATTTCACCAGCTGTGAGACACTCGAATAAAATATTGCATTAATAATGGTGTAATAATATAGTTTTTTATGACAGACGTTGTAAGTAATCAAATGAAAATATCTAAACAAGTCTTTAACTTGACTCATTTTTTTCGCGCGGTGCGTTTAAAACTCCATCAAAACGGAATGTTTTTTGTGATACCCAAGAACCTTCTGTGGTGACAATATGATTAATTTTCAAGTATAGTTGAGAAAACGTACAAACTACACATAGTTAAATATCTTTCTCTGGCTTCGCACCGGCTAATGTTTTCATAATCCGCCGACGTTTCGGAAAACGACTTGTTTTCCATTTTCAAGGCACGTGTTATTTCCGCCGTGCCTTGAAAATGGAAAACAAGCCGTTTTCAGAAACGTCGGCGGATTATGAAAACATTACCCGGTGCGAAGCCCGAGAAAGATATTTAAACATACACCGGGAAAATCTTAAATCATTTATTACACATAGTCAGTTTTTTGGCGATATCTAAGCGTTAGAATTACCTCATTTTGTAAATAATGTCTCTCCGAAGTGCATACACTTACCTACCATTTCCCATGTAAAAAGGCTGGTATTTTATGGCTAATATTTCGGAAAGTAATGTGGTAAGGGGTAGAATTTTTGGTGCCAGTAGAAGGGTGAGATATTTTTCTTTAAAATGAGACTATATTCATTGATTTCTAAGTAAAATGATATTTCGCTCAAAATACCTTAAGTGGGATTCGAAAGCATAGACCCGAGAACAGCCTCCGAGTACATCCGTGTAGCGTATGCCTCCAATGCCGAAAACACTTAGTGGAAGCACGAATAAATAAAGATTACTGTACATAATGACTCGCCGCATAGAATAAGCGTGAAGGCGTTCGAAGACCAAGATTTGAACCCCACACCTACTAGACCGCATATGACCGCTCTTCCCTCTGGGCTAATGCGTCGACTATGAAAATTCCGCGTCAAGTGGTTCTTACTATTCACCGAAAGAAAGAAATTCCAACGATTCCTATGAAAGCTAGACTAAATGTCATGTTCTGAACTTTTGGAAGTGGTTGTCTGAAAGTATTTGTGAACATCACGGTAGCAGGAGGAACATTAATTTACCTCCTATCTCGAATGTGCGAGCGCCGGAATCTACGGTGGGGTATCAGTGTATCGGAAAAACATAAGACGAACATTTCATCCTCATAGCAAACATTTTATTACATAAGTTACTAGTATTTTCACTTGAAATACACGATTTAACACGCCAAAATGCTTATTGTAATGTTAAATATTCCTCGGAAGTATTTATAGGCGTATAAAAAAAAACGTTCATCCACAGATATTTCCTATACGCGGAAACACTTCTTATTGCAGGTGGATGTGATCTGGAGAGTAAAGTCACTCTGTATCCAAAGTAATAATTATTTTCTCGTATATTTAATCAAGTCTCAATCTAGAAAAATGTTTCCAAAGGGTTCATAGTAGTAGTAGTGGTAGGTTTATCTGGTGCGTCGACAGCTAAGGTCATTTTGCACCGCTCGCAACCTAATTCATGTCAATACAGCTTTATAAGAAGTGAAATTCAATATTTATTCAGTAAGAATTAAATTTTTAAGATACCAGAGAAGGAATAAAATAAATCGTGTTTCCAATTAAAACATTAGATTTTAAAGTGCCTTAAATATGTCAATATATTTTAAAAATTCGACTACGCGACCGAGGGCAATAGGGTTATTGCCGAGAACTTGTTCTAGCCCACCACTGATGTGATATCTTTCTCGAAGAGCTCAGTATCTTTCACAAGCCGTCAATATGTGTCTTACACTCAATGGGCAGTCGCATTCATCACAGCGAGGTGGGTTCATAGTTCTTTAAAAAATATGGAAAGAATATTTATATCCTTGACTACAACTTTGGAACCTCGTACTGCAGTGGGACGAAGCAACTCGTCACGTTAACCATTCCAAGGCGACCACGCGAACGTGGACCTAACTAGTAATCTTAATTTGCGACGCGTAAAATCGATTTCCATCCATACAGAGGTTAATTAGTTCCCGCGTACGCCGTGTTCAGACGCCAATGAGTTTTGCGTAAATTTTTACCTGCACTGTACTTCAGCAATCGGTTCATACGCAGAGGAAAATCACGCAGGCTTTCGGTTTATTATCCATCAAGACACTCGCCTAACCCAAACCGGGATATCACTGTAGGTGAAGAAGGGAAGTATCGAGAGACTAAGTTCAATTTAAATTTTTTTCAGTTAAAGTTAAAACTCAAAACTTAAAGCTTCACGAAAAGTTTCTATATTCAATGTTCATTCAAAATCACCAGAGTTAAGCTACCAGAGATCCTGTTGGTGCTAAATAAGGCGCAATTAATGGCATTGATCAATTAAACAGTTACATATATCCCTATTACAATAAATTCACTTAATGCTTATATTTCCATTTAAACCGCCCTTTTACAACAAAATGATGAAACCTATTTTCAGTCAACTATATAAGTAAAGAAGAAGCACTTATTTTGAAAAAATTCACATCACACATTTATAGTGATCTTTTGTCCTCCTTGAGACCTTGCATACTGCAGTTGCACCAGGCCAAATGACATGAGTCACCTCACGCACCAATCACTGGAGGACTGTGTCCTATCATTCTTCATTCATCTCAACCATGAAACCTATTCTCTTTCTTCACCTTCCCCACAGTTACCAAGTAAAGGTGAGCAGTAAAAGATACTTGCATGCTCCAATAGACATGTGGGCAACTATTTTGCCTAATGGCCACATTGAAACTACTTAAGTAATAGAGGACCTCCTTAAATATTCAGATCAAGATATCATGAAAATGCTGATGTATATCTATGCAATCAAGCAGCTTTTAGCCAAGACATGTGTCCTTCAATTACAATGCATAAAATAACTGCAGCGCTTGACATCAATACTCCTGTAATTTCCCTGAACTCCCAGAAAAAGGGTTAGTGCAGCGGATCCCAAACTTTTCTGTCCTGGGACCCACCTCCAACCTGGAATATTTTTCGCGACCCAATATTACCCAGCGCCGGCGGGACAAAAGACAACAGACCCGTACAACATAGCGAAGTCTCTTCGCTTTCACATAAATAGTCTCGACTGACTATATAGTCTATGTTCACTTTATTATTTTTAGCGGTTCTTATTGTTAGTTTAGTGTTAGAACATATTTGAAGAGAATTTTTGGGTAATTATTTAAGATTTAATTTTTACTTTAAAAGCACCTTCCCTGCGCGACCCACCAAAATTGCTCCCGCGACCCACCAGTGGGTCGCGACCCATAGTTTGGGAACCGCTGGGTTAGTGAAAAGGGAGGGGCATTTTGTCGCATGAGAGATATTCCTTATGGTCTGTTATGGCTCACTTTTTCCTACACAAACATCTCGTATTCAATAGCATTAATCATCTTCATCATCTCTACTGGCAGCATGTCCTGCAAGTGATGAGGGAGTGACAAGCTAGTTGAAAAACCAAGATGTCCATCTGCCCCTGATAGTAGTGCCAAGCCTTGCCCAGGGTTATATTAGTGAAAGAGGGAATAGGTGGTGAGAAACTGACCTGACACTGAGTGCAACCTATTCTCAGTGAAGCACCAAGCAGATACTGACATTTAATCTGCAGTTGAGAGTAATTTTGCTATTGGCTCCAATGTTGGCAAATTTATTAAAGGCAGCGATTAAGGAAATTCCAGGTCCGCAGATGGTTGGGAGGTGAAAAGGAGAAATGCACAGTATTCACATAAGACAAGAAGGCAAGAAAATTCCCAAAAGAGGGTGCTTGAAAGTAAGCACATTCCCTAGACCTGATACACAGATATTTCTTGGGTTACATCAATCCTACTTGAAATGGTTGAGTGCAGTACACATGGACTTTCATTGATGAATTTTTAAGGTTCTGGTGGAAGCGAAATTTCCTATCTAAGAGGAGTAAGACTTAGGGCAAATAAGTGCAGAACAAGAGTGAATCTGAGAATCTTTAAGGGACCAAGCTGAAGACACTTATGCAACACAGATTCTAGCTGTAAAACAGCATCACACACTTGAAAACTATCCAATACTGTCCCCAGCAAAATGGAATATCCAAAAGACATTATGATGATAGCAGATAAGACCCATTGAATGATCATTCAGTCAGGAGAACATCTGGTTTTTGGACCGAGGAAGCAATTACTGCTTGTTACTTCCATCATTTGTGCCCATCTACAGCTATAGAAGTAGAAATTCTCCTTGAGCTGAGATGGAAATGGTGTGAAACAAAAAGAGGATGATTTACACTGATTGAGTGAATGTAAGTAGAGCTTTGATAGCCGTGGATGGAGAGGGAAAGTTAGGATCCAGGGCTCAGGAATGTGTTCCTTAAGGTTACAAGCAGCAAGTGAAGGGTTATTGGCTGTGACATACAGAAAAGAAAAAAGCCCACAGTGCAATACACAAGGAAGACAATTTCCCATTCAATCTACAAGCAAGGATCCAGAGTAGTGGAGAAAGAAAATTTCATAAGAATGTGCACATTTTGAGTGACTCGGCAAAGGCTGAGTGAGAGGGAATACATTAAGAGGAGGTTAAGGCTGAGGAAGCAGACCCAGTGGACATGGAAAGGAAAGAAAATGAACGAGGGCAATTACTGGGAAAGTGAAGGGGAGGGACAATTGGACATGCTGCTGGACCTGAAGTGACTCCCAGGGCATTGTCCCTTTTGCACAATGTGAATGGCAGCTGAAAGTGAAATGAAAACCAATTGGTAGTGTTGAAAGTTACAGGGCTCAGATAGTGCCACAGGGTACACACCAATGAGCCAGAAACCAATCATTTGACTAGCCTGGGATTCAAACCAAGGTCTCCAAATTGCTGGGTAGGTGTATGAACTGGTGCCATCACCTTACACATCTTAATTCAAGTTGAATTTTGTGGAGAATTTTGCAACAAGTATATCAACAAGTGCATTTTTATTGCCATAGGGTTTTTTTTGCTTTTAGTGACTGATACTAACAAGGGGAAGAGTTGGAGTGTATATTATTCATGTAGGCTTTCAGCCACAATTTTGGCAAGTGAAGTCTTTTGTCTATATATTTTTAAAATTTAGTTTTCTTTCTTGATGTTTTGGCATCAGTTATGCAAGTAGTGTACACCGTCCATGGGTAGTCCACGTGGAGTTGAGCAAATTGGATTTGCTAAATCAGGA
The DNA here is from genome assembly GCA_963169105.1 of Ceriagrion tenellum. NCBI lineage: Eukaryota > Metazoa > Arthropoda > Insecta > Odonata > Coenagrionidae > Ceriagrion > Ceriagrion tenellum. The sequence goes on from OY720637.1 coordinate 146,564,974, forward strand.
ATCATTCAGAATATTTTCTTACTTGCTGAATGGAATCCTTATTCTGCTATTCATGACCTAGAGTATAAAAACATAAGTTTTTTTCCATTTGATTTATGTTTGTTTGAGTTTTAAGATATGGTTATGCAACAATTTCGAGAAAAAAGTTATGCAGTAGATATGCTATGGAAAAAACACCTGGTAATACTTACTTGGCATTGTCTCCTTAGAATTTTACAAAATGAAATTGTCTTTTCATTAATTTTGTCCCAGTGAGTTCAGTAAAACTACGGTTCTATGCATGATAATTTAATATTACTCTCAATTTGGCATAGCATCATTGAGGTATGGCTGGGAAGGATTGGGTATTTCACTATTCATTTTAATAAGTGTCTCGATTTTACATAGTTTTTTGTTTTCACACTGTCACACACTATTGTCCTCATTGTTACATAGTTTTGTAATAATTTTTTACTAATTGCAATTGCAAAGCTATCGACTATGTCCGCCAATCCTAGCATGCTTGCAAGTATATCTAACTATGCACTCATTTTTCCAGCAACATGTTCAGAAAATATGGAGCTTAATGATCAGTCTTCCAAAATACATAAGATTACTTCAGCAGTCATGACATTAAAGTCATAATCTAAGTTGGAATAATTTGCCTTACATTAGGAGACTGATTTGTAAGTTTTTCCTGATTTTACCACATTCAGGGACGCAGTAATATGAAGTCTTCGAGGGTGACGATAAGCCTTATAACATTATTGCTATTCAATATCACAGAAGCAATGAAAACAATAAATGATACATGTCCAAATATTCCCTTCATTTTCGGCCAAATGTCATAAGTTAATGGTGGAAGGGAAGCCACTTCTGAGCATGAAGGAGAAAACTACTCAAATATTGTATGGGTAATGGTCTAAAATAATGAAGGAAAATAGCCATTACAGTAGACCCCTACTTTACGAAGGGTTCACTTAATGATGGATTCACTTCACCTCCTGCACACTGTTGTATGGTAATTACAAATCTCAACCGTATTTTACACACATAATTTATTACACATTTCTTCAACATTTTAATCCTTACTTGTAAACAGAGCATATTGTAATGGTAGCAACGTATTAATATTTATTGTAACGTCAAAGCCAATCCCGATAAAATGCTGATTTACTTTGCGAACGGTCCCATGGAATGGATAAATATTGTATTGCAGGGGTTCACTGTGTTATGCTAAGATAACTCAGGTCAGTAAAAAACATAACCCAAATCAGTAAAAAATGAACAATACATTGAATAATTGACTCTAATTTTTTGTCATTTCTTCATTGATTAATGTTACAGCCTAATGGCTAGAGATGGGTAGTTTAGGGTAATTTTTAAAATTACTGTAATTTTCTGCAATTATTAGCCAGCATTAATTAATTAGGAAAGCCAATTGGAATAACAAGGGGTTAACAAAATTTAAATCATTCAACTGCCTTGCACGTGCCTTAATTCATAATTAAGATTGTTTGAAATGTATGTAGACTTGGTTTAAAATGATACATTTGGAATATATTGGTATGAAAAATATCTGAGATTGAGGTGAATATTACCGAAAATTATGGTAATTTTCAGGGGTTATGGTAAATTATGTAAAATACCAGAGTACTTTATGAAAATTACCACAGTAACTTTCATAATGGCCCATCTCTACTTATGGCTGTGCAGTAACTAGTGCAACCCGCAATGCCATTGGTGCTATGAATATATTTTCTTTCAGAGATATTCATACAAAAGAGACAAGTAACCTGGCTCAAATATTCAACAATAATTCTTATGATTTACAAAATGTTTGTCATCCCATTACTTTTCCATCAAGATGATGTTTCTATAGACATACAAGGCCACCAAAAAGACCATTTATAGCAACCTATGATACAACTTACATCTTAAATATTTTTCCTAGTATTTTGTCTGCAGACACACTGAGATAAACAGACCCTGTTATTTTTTAACTATTGAAGATTAATATGAAGAAAATTGCGGCAGGAGAATAGGTACGGGTAAAAATTAAGCACTCATTTACAAAAATAGGGAAGAAAGGGTGAAGGGGGATGGAGCTAGAGCTCATATTCAGGCATATACAGTACATATCAACCCTAGCACTGCTGTTAATTAATATAAAACTGGTTAGGAATAATAATACTTGAGGCAGGGCTGGGAAGTACAGACATTCTTGGCTAAAATTTTGCCTCCATGGAGTGCATTGGAAATGATTTTAATCTGCATGAAGAGTCTGCAATGCATTTGAAACTGAGGATGAGTTTCAAGGAATTATTTTTGGGAAAAAGGTGTATCTATATACACAATCAAATACGGCATCATATCCATTCAAATCAAATGCACTCAATCTAAAAAGTTAACACATCTCACAACTTGATTTCTCACACAATGAAGAGACCTGAGAAGTTTTGTAACAGCTCGAATTTTTTTTCAACCATTGATTTATATATGTAGTAGGTACAGCCTTTTTTGGTCCTTTCAACCATAAAAAATCAAATTTTAATGGCACATTAATTATTTTTCAAACTCAGAAGAGATCCCACAATTTATTGCCATTAATTTGATTGAATCATTATTTATGAGAACAAATTTAAGATGATAAAGGATTTCAGCATGATACAATTTGAGAAAAACGATTAGCTAGTATTTGGGTAACTTAGGTAACTATGCAATAAAATAAGTTGAGCCTCATATGTATATGAATAGGCTTCATTCCTACAGTCCCTATATTGTCGTTCAGAGGGCTGTCATAGGAGTCTTAGATTTAGCAAGGTTTAAAAACTTATGTGGTTTTTTCCTAGGCAGTCCATGATACGTAAGTCATGTTTGGGAAAACGAGGATGGTTGGCAGGCCTACCCACATTTCTTTCTTGACTAAATTTATGAATAGGAATTAATGCTGAAAGATGATTTAAAATCTTTCTCGGCAAATGCTTAAGGTAAATTCCTCTTGGTAATTCTACCAGGTTTGTTTAAAATTGTTTGAAAGTATTGGCATTACAACAGACAACTTGTCCACTGCTTTCAGGGATGGGAGTTGTCCTTTGTTGCGTCACAACCCTTTAGCAAATTAACTCTAAGGAATTGCTAGAATTTACCTTTAAATTTGAATTTATGATGTCAAAAAAATTGGTGGCAATGAGCAAAGGGCAGGAGAGGGTGGTAATGACTCCGTTATGTGGTGGGGGAAAAAGCAGAGGTGGTCACCAATATGCAATACATACTTGAATTAACTTCTTCATCACTGGCTCCTTGCAGACACAAATATATTCATGGAAATGCTCTAAAAAAATACTGGGTAGAAGTTATGCACCATCTCTCATCATGCAAAGAGTATCTGGATCATCTTCTGAAGCAGGTATAGGTCAACATTTATCGATATTTTTTCCCATTTACAGGATGCATCTTTTGGTCAAAGTGGCATTTGCTTGATTTTGGACATTAGCTGGTATTTATTGGTGAACCCTGTGTAGCTCAAATGGCCAAGGAGCTTAAAGTCTTTCCCATCACTTAACTAAATGAAATGTGCACCCTCCCAGTTGAAAATTGCCCTTCATTATTTCTACTGCTTCTTGGATTACTTCTGAAAAGCATGTTTTCTTCTGAGATCACCAGTGTGTATTTTATATTGATATTGTGACCGTGTTCTGATGAACCAGGCATGTTCATTTTCTCGCAAAATCATACAAAACTCCACTTGGACTAATCCGCACCTTCTGTAACGGGAGAAACATAATCACATAATTGTTACCAATGCAACTGCACATCATTGACTCTGTGAACTCCTACATCATTGACACCAGGTGAGAGACAACTATCAAATTCAAGTACCCTACAGAAGCAAGACATCACTCAACATAAAACTCAACGAATTAGTCCCCATCATTTGTAAAATTATTATATCTCACAAATACTTTCACAGTACCAGCCCCTAATTGCACTACTCTGAGATACATATTTGACAGCATGGAAGCCATTTTCAATTGCACATGGTATGGTATTAAAAGAAACATTAGTCAAGCTCTGATGCACAAATAATATCAGATATAGCATAGTTTTTATCAATCATTTGAAAAATAAATTTGTCCACCCAAGTATTTCTATCAATCCTCAAAAAAAGTATAATAATAATAAATAAATTAATAATTAACATACTGTTCTCAAGGCACTTTCAGCATGAAAATCTCTCAAGGCATCTAGTTAAAGCTTCAAATATGCATTTCTAATTGATGACTGAAAATTCCAGAATTAAAAAACAAGTTTCTCAACATTAATATTACGATATATTCTGCTTCTTTAAACAGCAAGATGTTTACAATGAAAGTGGAATACGATCTCCATTATGACTGAAAAAGTCTTCATTAACTGGGTAACAAAAACTTTGGTGATAAGTTAAATGCTCTCAACTCTTCACAGAGCCCAAGGAGGAATGAAAAGTCACATCGAGGTCATCATCATGTCACCTCAGGGTCACAGTGCATAAGTCATCTTGACATCAAAATGGTCCCACAAAATGATGTCCTTTTGACTCTTGTGATAGCTTGACTTTTGTTTTCGTACTGGTGTAATGCCAGGGAAAGGTGGAAGGGGATGGGAAAGCAACAGCTGGAAACAGTAACAGCAGTTAATAATTAGATTTGGAATTTATTTTTATGCTGTAACAGAAATAATTTTTATTTTTTATGTATTTTTTCCATTAAGTATATTGAATTTTGCTGGATTAATACTATTTGTCGAGCATAGTTTGCCCTTTTCAATCCTCAAGAGAATAGAAATGACTGAATTTAAAAGGGCAAAATGTGCTCATAATAAACTTGCAAGACCAGCATTTCGTTGGACGCGACAGTTCATATTTGAGCTGCGAGTAATTATTGTGCCAAATTTAAAATGCCATTTATCGCTTTCCGATTTGCATCATTCGACTCAAAATAGGCATTAAGTTATGAAGGTAAAGTGGTATGTGTGGTCAGATTGTCGATAGGGGCAAAAAGCAAGGTATTTTGGAAGTTAATTGTAGACGTCATGGTGACGTCAATGTAACATCACAGTGATGCCATAAACCTAACTTCGTATTTTTTCAAGTGAAACTGTCAGAGTGGTGAGAAATCATCTGTTTCTTAACTAATATTGACCATTTATGACTTTCTGACAGTAAATTTTCGAAGGTCAAATTTTTGTCAATCTTAGTCAATTTGAGCCAACAACAAACTCATGACTGAAGACTGACCTTTTACCCATCATATTGATATCAAAATGAAGTCATCAAGACTTCCCTTCCTCCTTGGGAGATGACATTCATGGAACTTCTCAAATGCAGCACCTAATTCCATTGCAAACCCAGAATCAGTCAAGTAGTTTAATGTCATTTTCTTCTCATGAAATCTCCATAAAATTGTTCCAACTGTATCAACACAAATTAAATTATGTTTTACATTCCATGGCTTCACGACAGATGAACTGAAAGCACATTGCATTTTCCCAGTCACATATCTTAGGGTAAAAAATTAAAAAAAGCCCTCAAGAAAAAATTAATCAGTACCTCAGAGCTGTGAACAGAGATCGATATATGTTACCACTATAAATTGTTATACTTTTCCTCAGTTTACTTACTCCTGCAACCACCATCATCTGTATACAGCATCTGCTGGCAATGTGAAGGGACAACCAGTCTATCCAGCCAGGAATTTGAAGGGGGGAGAGTTTTAGTATTACATATTCAGGGAGAAGTATTACCAGTAATATCAGAAGATGCATTGTCAAGGTAAAACCAGTTACACAAATAAATGAGCTGCAGAAAAGAGCTCTGCACTGTCATTTGAATGGGTATAGGTCACTTCCCACAAAGACAACTGAAATCATCAAATATGAAAGATACGTAGGCATAATTCTCAAGGTAGTCTTCCACTATGATGCTGCCCTATGTGTCACGTTTCATTCCCTTCCTCTGATAAAGTCACTCCAAGAGTGTCCAGCAAAATGAAACTGTAAATATCAATTGGCATTTTGGTGGAGTTGAGAGCAATTTGTAAACTCAAACGAAACTACAATGTTCTGAAAGACAGCAGCTCTCATTGAGACTCTCATATATATTTCATGTACAGCGGGTAAATATCTCAATGTGTTTATAATTCTATGAACCAGATGTGCAGTAGGTATGTACTCTGAAATCACAATAAACTTCAAAACTTATTCCAAAGGAACAGCGAGTCTTGTTGTCCACTTTCTTAAATTATGCATATCTCATAAAATTTAATGTGTAGCCCTTGTATGGCACCAAGAGCTGTCAAAATTTTCCAATTCACAATGCACTCTGACCTCAACTACGTGCCGCACATAATTGAGTGCATAGGCATGACACAAAACACAAAAAAACCTTGGCGACAAAAATTTTACACACCCTTCAAAATTCAGACATTTCACGTTTTGATGAACAAAATGTGTGCACCAGAGTGGAAAAAAATATCTTCATTTCATATGTATGAAGAGGGATATTCAGCCATTAGTGGGTAAAGATGTGAGGTCAAGCATACTGCAGGCAGTTATTCTGTCATGCAGGTGAGTATGATTCCTCAGAGTAGGAAATCTGGTGCTGCAAACTGCAAAGAGGAGTCCCCATTCCTCATCTCAATGAAACAGCTTCTTCCAAAAATTGACTAAGGTATTCCAAGAGTGGACGGAAGTACAACATTTCACTGGAATAGTTGTTACCAAAATACTCTAGAGCTGTTGAAATCTTTACTGGCTGAGCAAGGGTTTCATTGGGATGTGGCTCAAGCTGCTAACATGGGAGAGATGGCTTCTACCGATGGGAGAAATTGGTATTTTTTTTCTCTTCAGGAGATCGTCTTAAGAGATATTGAATCAATCACTAGTAACCATTGAAACTTGGAAGGTAAATATTTTAATTTCAAGTACTATTATTGAAAGCATTTTTAGAACAAACAAAGAATTAACCATAAATAAAAATCTCAACTAAGACATGACATTTTATTTTCATGAAAGATTTTTATGATAATGTAAAAGAGGCGAGGGGGAATGAGGAGAGCTGAGAGGAGTAATGTTTGACACACTCACACAATTAAGTATTATACGAGAACACCAACTGGGAGACTCATTTCCCTCTTTGCCATTCTTTTGCATTTTCTCTACCACTCTCTCGACCAATCACCGACTACTCTCTTTCTCTCTCTCCTCCCACAGATGGCGACAGCTGCCTCACTCTTGCCCTCCCCTCTCTCGCAATAATAAGCAACAGCCCCTCCCCCCTCAACACTCTACTCTCCACATCTCACATTCAAAGGTTTGTCTTCTCAAAGATGATCAACATATTTATACTTTTCAAACAAAACATCTAGCATGGAAGCAATTCTACAGAAACGTAATGCACTCTGAATGGAACAAAAGAAGATGGCCTTGCTTGCCAATACTTTTGGTAAGGGTAAAACGTTTATAATTCTTGAAAATGTATTGAATAAATTAATGTCGATGAGTTTCATATGAAATTCAAAGAGAAGTTGATATCAAATATATGTTGAATATGGATGCCGCACACAAAATGTGGCACCTTTCACAGAATGGCGAGATGTAAAAGAGTTTGGTGAGCAAGGGGTTGTTACATATACACTGAATAATAGAAATGTGAAATTACATTTTACACCTTTACCAGACAGAATCACAAATTTGGCAAAATTTTAGGGCTGATGCACAAATGAGAGGTTGTTGGATGTTGCAAGAGATTTTGCACTTCCACAGTGAAAAATCAAGAACAGGCCGAAAAGTCAAATTGGGTACATAGATTTTAAAAAATTCCCACAGCATTAAAATTACTTACAGTTGAAAGGAAGTACATTATGGCGTGCATTCGTACCTTCATGACATAACTGCAATTTTTTTTTAAGAGGTTTGATAATATTACTCCCTCCCTCTTGAATAAACACACAAAAATCTTGGGCACCAAGAGAGAGAGAGAGGACTGGGATAAAAATGAATTACATGTAACAATCACATTTGTACATTCAGCACAAGGAAAATAGTTGACAGTTTTAATAAAATTGAATGTTTTACATGACTTGTGTTATAACTGTATAAAAAGCAGTCAAGATGCATAGATAAAACCTTCAAGTAATCGTCCTGATTACATAAGTAATGAATTCTTCAACAATGCCAAGATTTAAAAGTAGTTAATACAATATTATATGAGATCAGAGTGCATGCTTCTTTGTGAAGCTAAATTTTAAGTCATCAGTATGAAATTATTTTCATAGTGATAAACAAGTTATTAATTTAAATATACAAGTAAATGCTAATTAACATTTTATACCTAATTAGCTGTTCCAGCCAAACAAATTTGTCTGTAAATAGATCAATTTGTATAAAAAAAGCAAATTATATTTCTAGATTATCTCAAAATTAATTACAATAACAATTAGACAGGTATTAATATGCTTCATACTTGATTCCATTCTAAAAACTTGAGTGCAAATTAAGGTATCCTTACTCTAAAAATAGGCATCATAAAAATTCATTATAATGTTACTACAACTTCCATTCAATTAAGTTTGCCAATAACAAATGATTCATGAGCACCAATAATTAACAGACAGTACACAAGTGAGGTTTGTTATGATATGATAAACCCTTTAAAGGTTTAGTAGCTCAAAATATTAAACAACATTTGGAAACATTGTAAATGAATGGTAAACCAACCCAGTTGCAGCAGTTACAAAACAACATAGGCTACTACTCACCAATGTAACGCGAATAGGGAGTCAAATACATTATACAACATTATTTCTTTTTACAATATAAAGACATCTGTAAAAAATGAAATGATAACAATCATATATATATATATATATAGGTATATATGTAATATGATGACTCGTGTAAAATACACTATATTCACCACACAGACACACACACGCGCGCACACACACACATAAACATTAATTTCACTTCAAATAAAACAATTATCACAATTCCTTCCCTCGTAAATAATAAAAAGAATACTCATACTCATGCAGCAATTTCTCAACACACCAAAAATCACTCCTTTGAATCAGCCATGTACATTCACTTCTAAATGAAATACCTCGTTTCAACTTATGTATATATGTATATATTAAGTACATACATGTAACTGCAAGAATGTGTGTGTGTGTGTGTGACAGTGTATATAAATCATGTTACATGTACACAAACATCAGGTACATACACATGCTCGTATATATACATTCACATATACACAGACATATACATATTTATATTCATACTTTTATAAAGAGATGACCATTTCAAACCAATGTGGGCATTTCTCAACAATGAATGATTAACAATATCAAGGCTCATAATATCTTGTTCATTTAAAATTCTCATCATAAGAGCTGCTCCCTCATTCCACAACACATGCTTCCGCCATCAACCCGCACCTATAATCCAGCAACATGATATTACATCCCACAGGGGAATACCTCTCTCTCTCTGGTTTTCATACACACGTTTTTATCAGGAAAAATCTAAGAGAAATGTTAATAAACTATAGGTATTTTATATATTAGATTATAATTCTTAAAGAAATACAATTTTATTCTTTATAACATTGCAAATAATGCTAACTTGCGGGTAAAATATTATACAAAATGTCAGTTGGAATTGAATTTACAGCAAGAATGGGTGAAGGAAGTCACATCAACAGTTTGAGAGGAAATACAATTAATTACAATGTTTATCTTAGGCTAACCAGAAGTCTAAGCAACACCATTTAAAAAGTGCCAAATGATGCTCAATGCCAGCCCCTCCTCTCGCCTTGGCAAAACCCCTCTTTAAAAAACAATGCAACATCATTAAATGCACACATTCATTTGTGGTCCATGTCATGCATTTTTTATGGCAGCCAGACAGGAAATGACCGAGTAACTTTTTCTTTTGGAGATAAAATGCAATACACAAGCAATCATCGCTTAGATATAATTGCCTGAAATTTAAATTTTACAATTTTATGTTGGTTATATTACAAGAAGACAGCTAGTTGGCAAATTCATTCCATATTTGAGTTACAGGAAGCATTTACAAGAAATATCTATAAATGACAAAATTTTGATTTTTTATATCATTAGAGCCTTTTTGTGTACAAACATTTAATTACAAGAAAAACTATTTGTAATCTTTCAACAAATCCTACAGTTAGCACAAATGTTTACACTCCCTCCACTATATTTGTTTTGCATTAAGGGCATGACTGACCAGTTCATTACAAGTATGATGACAATTAGGCCAAATAAGGGAAACAGTTCATGGAACTGACTTCAACAACATTAGGTATTTAAGAACGTCTAAGTAAGTCTAAATGCAATGCACTCTTAATGCAAAGGTCACATTCAGAAGCTGAATCATAACAAGAGAATTATTTGAAAACTGCCCCAAAATATTTTTTAGATATTTCTTTTTGGTTACAAACATATTTTGACTGGAATTAACGGCAACAGTGAGACACATGTACATCTCTTCCAAGTCCACCACCGACACCACCTCCATTCGACGTGCTAACTAGGTATTGGCAATTTCACCTATTGGCACTCATTTGATAGAAAAAAGAATCTCTTCCACTCAGATGACACAACAAAAAGTTAACAGTGGCAAGTTGATACATTATCTAACAGCAAAGGAAATTATTAAAACAAAGATAAGACCTTTACCAAAATTACCTAGACATTAACCACATGATGCAAACTTAAAAATGGCACGTAAAAAAAGTCATGTCAAAATATTCGTATTCTGTATTCTTGTGCTTAGGATACCGGCTCCTTCAACGTATACTTCTGCACCGAAATGATTTTATTGCATAGAAAATGATAATGGTGCAATTAAAGGATGTAAATCTATCTTTAACATAGATAAGGATGGAAAGACAAAGAGATTGTCGACAGTCTAAGCTCACTGTTACCTAATCCACATCACACAACAATTAAGCAGAGCATCTGAGGGCAGGCAGGAGCACGAGATCCCGTCACAACAAATGCAACAGAGCAACGGGGCGCATGAATAATTGCATCTCTCAATTTCTCTCTCTCTCTCTCTCTCTTTCTCTCTCTGACTCAAATTCCGAGAGGGCTGAGTACAATGTGTGTGGAGGAGACTTGGAAAGGTGGAGGACGCGCGACGCAATGAGAGGTGTGTTTGGTGAGTGATAAGAGCGAGTGTGAGTGAGTGGTAGACGATGGGCAACGTTACATCACCAAGAGGAGGAGAGAATGGAAGGTCTGCTTGTTTGTTGTCTGTACTCTCGCTATAAAACGTTTTACTTGTGGGCAAAGGCGTATGCAGGAGACAAGGCGCTGCCCGACCGGTGGAAATGGACGTTCTGCCACTTGCCGTCCCTCTTGTGCCACACCCGAGACTCCTCCGTTTGCTGAGTGTGCGCCTGCCCCTGCCTGCTCCGGTGAGAGGGAGAGAGACAAACACCATCGTCAGTCACCAACAATCAAAGCATGCACTTCACCCCAAACCTCTTACACCCACATATTAATAACTGATATCCGGACAATATCCAAAAAGGAAAACATGGAAAGCATTGCCTCTACATGAATACTTGGATATGTGTAACCCAACCCTCAAAGAGTAACCATGTTGGTCTCACACACTGCTACGGCCTATAATTCATCTTTTCTCTAACATCCCAATCAACTAGCAGCCCTAAGTCCATTGGTACACTCAAAAACGTACAGCACAAAAATTCCTTCAAAAGTGTCTACTTTCTCTTGTTCTTGGAATTTCCTGAGTTTTTTTTCCAAAATTTTTCCCTGATACCCCAGTTTGAGAGACCAGCATCAGGTTTAGAGTAAATTATACATAAAATTATAGCAAACTCTGAAACTCAATGCAGGAATAAGCAAACGATGAAATTGAAATGAATACTTTACACTTTTATAATAGTGTAATTTTCACTGGGACTGAACTTGGTAGTTATTAATACAAATTTAAAGTGTGGTTGGTATTGGGCAAGACGAAGCATACACTTATGAGGAGGTAAAAAAGCACACTTTTAGAAAAATACAGACTCTCCTTCCCTCAATAAAAAATACTATGCATGATTTCTCAGTCTATTTGAGCTTCAGCCACAGCTTCCAAATTCAAACTTAGAAACTTTGATAAGTTAAGAATAGGGATGAGGCAATATAATGAAAGAAAGATCTGCACTGCAAGAGTTCAATGCTATCAAGTAGTGAAAGAGTTAAAAAAATGATGTAATAAACAAATGAGTTGCTATAACATCCTGTCCTATGAGTGAAAACATTTTCTGGAATACATATGTACTAAGATGGAGCAAGGAATAACTTCATTCCGAATCTCTTCCAAATGAAAGCCAGGAGCAAGGTCTAAAAAGAATTTTTCAGTTCGCATTAATAATATAGACACTACCACAAGGCCAAGGACTAAATATGCTTTAGCAGAAGTATACTATAGCATACCTCTACCAAAGAGAGCCCAGCAGGTTGAAATACACTGAATGCAGTACACACAAAAAAGGCAGCACCAATGCAGCATACTGCAGGAATAGGGTTTCCACAGACAGAACCCACTCAATGGACCAAAATAATGAAATGGCAATGAGTGTACCTACATATATCTTCCACATTTAAGTTTTGAGTGAATGTTTATCTGGTAAAAAATATAAACCCTTATTTTATTGTTGACTAATAGCATACAAACTCCAAAAGGTTTTGAGCCCTCATACAAAATGATGAGGAAAATTGTGGAAGATTATGTTTTCATTAGTTGTTTGGGGTGACACAGTGACATTGGCATCAGACAGAGTCATCTGTTATCAGAATTCTCAGATGCATTTGATTAACCCTTTCGGGCCTAGCATCAGCTATAGCTGACGTGAATTTTCCTATGCAAACGAACGAATGTCGGCTATGGTCGACAGAGAAAAACCAATGCAAAAGACCTAATGTCCGGTATAAACGACGCGAGGGAAGGGAAGTGACCAATATGGGAGCAATAATCCTAGATATGCAGATCCTTGATAGAAACGGAGCTCTTGTGCGGAACTCTCAATAGTTTGAGCTCTAAATAAAACTCTAAATTTGTTAATATTAACACTGGAATTTCGTTTTAAATTGCAAAACGCTCAGAATAACATTAGAAATTCATTAAAAGGTATAAGTTTTTGAAGGATACAGCAAAGAATTATTTTAAAAAAACAACGTTATTGCAACAAACTTACAGAGGCCTCCTGCTGAGAGAGGGGCTACTAATATGGGTTGGGGGTCGAGCTGAGTGCCCGTAGGGAAGGGCATGGTGGTGTCCCGCTGAGCGGGGTTCCAAAATGGGCAAAAGGCTTACCTGAGCGATTCATCACCATGAGAGACCTCCGTAGAGAGGAGTACAGAAAATTCTCATGCTACCCATAGCAGAGAAAGCATTTCCCATTGAGAGACTTCGGCGCGAAAGGGTTAAATGGCAGTCAGGTAAATTATATTTTGAAATTATATTTTAAGTGAAACATAAGATATATTATAGTAGCCTCATTCATATAAAAGAGAATCTGACTTCCCATTTATTATCTTAGTTTTTTTACTAAGTTGATAGTGTCTCTTGAAATTGATTTATTCTGCCACTCATGAATAACCTGCAGGAGACTCCGTTAAAGTGATACTGTGGAAGTCTCAGTAACCTCAAAATTATAAAATAGCCCATTTAGTCGCTTAATACTGCCTAGTATTATGCTATTTTACTGAAATTGTTTACTTTTACAACATTATAACTCCATTCAAATGGCAGAATTTTGGTTCAGTATTTGCTCAGTCTTTATGAGAAAGTATTTCCTTTAAGCATTACTGAAAAATTATAGATAAGTACCATAAGTTGAAGTATAAAGTTGAACCAGATTGAACTGCATTTTCACTTCTATTGAAAGAAATTTCTATACACAAAAGTAACAGGGTTAACATTAAAAATTACCACAAAGAATACTAAAGAATAAGTGAAGTAAAGAACACAAATAAAACACTTAATCGACAAATCAGAAATACAACAACCACAAAATTAGTGTGTCTAAGATTGCGATGGACTCTCTGGACGATCTTTTGACATGAATGGAAAATTAATAGCAGTGACAATATTAATGTGTAAATTGCTGTCAAATCAGGGATACTTGGCAACGTAAATGAAGTAATAATTGAGCAATGCCAAAATAGAAAATGCTATTGACTGATAGAAAATAATTCAGAACAATTAACCAACCAAGAATTCAATTAACGTTAGTGGCAGAGAAACCACTGTTAACTCGGTCAAAATATAAACCAAACGAGAGATAATAAGTTATAATGAATGATTTCATGTAGAATAGGAAACCAAAGAAAAAGGATATCCCGATTGAACTTACATTAAAAATACACATATTCAATAACCAAATGGCAATAAATGGTATTCAAATGATGCCAATGAAAATGGAAAATCAATTTAGAAAAAGATGTAGTTCATGAAAGTATTCGAGGCATTTGATAGCTTTTCTCATGCAATGAGACTGTAATGAAACATTGCCATGTTGTTAGTGAATCTAGAAAAACATTTCCACATTGATTTCTTACAGCCCTCTTTTCCACATGTATACTTATGAAAGGAAAGCTCAACGATGCCTTGAGTGATTAATCACATTTCATCCAAAAGTACAGCAAGTTCTTTCAAAATCAGCGGGTGCAATGATGAAAGCGGTGGAAATTGTGTGTACGTTGAGAGTATTGGAAGTGATCACAACTCATCGTGTACAGGTGAAACCTCCGCAACCACCGTGCCCAATGATTCTCCGCAGGACCACCGCAGGGTTGATTTTCTACCCTCTGGCCATGATAGAGTTACCAGATCGACCACTGGAAGCTTGAAACCTAAATCTTTGTGACTACACTCGGGGGATAATTACGGCAAACCGACTTTTCAGTTGCCCGCAGTTAAATCGAAATCCCTTTCCTTACCTTGTGTGCCGCCTACCAGCGAAATTAGTTTAATACCACATACTGGGGAAACTGAAGTGAAGGTGTTACACTTAAACATTCAGCGTGTGCGCAACAAAATACTAGAATTGAAAATCCTTGTGAGTGAACACAAACCTGATGTCATTTGTGTTAACGAGCACTGGCTCGTTTCTAGTGTACTAGATACTTTTCGTTTACCAGGATACATCTTGGCCGACAGATTCTGCCGGTCAGTGCACAAAAACGGTAATGTTTTTATTCTAGTCTCAGAAAGTTTGTCTCATTCTCCTGTGAAATTCACCCAGAACTTGCGTAACGAAGAACAGATTTTCGAATCTAGTGTAACTCAGATCCATCTGAAGGACTCTGACCTATTCATCGCCACTAGTTACTGTTACCTCCAGCAAATTTGAACTACTCCTTGTTAAATGACCCTACTGTTGGAAAACATACATAATTCTGCTCAAAATCCTTCATTAATCGTAACCGGCGATTTTAACTGTAATCTTCTCATCGAATCCAGAGCAAAACATGATCTGGTAGATCTGTTAACTTCATTTGGTCTTCATATCACCACTAATGAACCTACAAGAGTTTGCTCTAACTCTGCAACTCTCTTAGATAACATGTTGACCAATACTGACTAAAGTAAAGTGAAAACAGACGTAATTACTTCTCATATCTCAGATCATTGTCTTCTATCATGATGAACCCCCTTCAAAAATGTCATTCGTATGAACATAGGAGATTCTTCTTCAATGAAAACATAACTAATTTCTGTGAATTTCTGAACTCCCATGACTGGTCCACCTTATATGGCTCATGCTCCTTCATAGATAGTTTCAATTACTTTTATTGTACCTACCAACATTATTTTGCTGTGTGCTTTCCCTATGTACTCGGGAAAGTTAAAAAAACGCCTAATTCAAGGGACCATACGCGTTGGGTCACTGACGAAATTCGTAATTTATCAAAGCTGATGAAAGATGCAGCGGCATACTATAGAATAAAGCAAGACCCTGCCAGTACACAGGAATATTCATCAATGAAAAGCAACTATAGACGTACCCTGTTGAATGCAAAAAAATCTTTTAACAATCAGAGAATTTCGAATGCAGACAACAAAACTAAATAAATATGGAAGATAATAAATAAATCACAATATCCCAAGAATCTTAAATCTGATCCCAATCTAACAACAGATGCAAATGGTAACACTATCACTGATGGCTTACGCATGACTTCTGTCTTGAATGAATTTTATCTTTCTCAACAAGCAACTGGCAATTCTAGCTCTAATACATATCCACAAATCTCTCATTTCAGTTATTCATTATATTTGTATCCCTGTAGTGATCAAGAATTAAAGAACATCTTCCAAAAATTAGGTAACAAATTCACCTCAGGGTTGGATGGTATTCCAACTTTTGTAATAAAAAAATCTTTTAATGCAATTAAGTCCCCTTTACTCTTTTTAATTAATGAATCTCTCAGACTTGGTGAGTTCCCTTCTCCACTCAAAATAGCCAAAGTCCTACCTCTGTATAAGGGTAAACGCGACAGACAAAAAATGAGTTCTTATCAACCTATCGCTTTGCTAAATCAATTCAGCAAAATTTTTGAAATTATTTTTTATAATCGCCTTATATCATACTTGGAAAAATATAATCTATTATCAGCTTTTCAGCATATGCCATGCTTCAAATTTTCCCAAGAATAGCATCACCGACGCTTTTTGCGATTCTGAATGAAATAGCTGTACAGCTATATGCCAAAAATAGCATTAGTGACGCTTTTGGTTCCAAGAATAGCGTCAATGCAGCTATTTGCAATTCTGAACGCAGACTGACGCCTGGGAGCGAGGCTGTTTTAGGCGACGATCCCCACGTTATTTTAATAGCGTCAAGCTATTCTCGAGTGAAACGGCCACCTGATTCTTTATCACACGTTATCTAACGAGGATCCAGCAAAATATGCATTGAAAAGTGTTCCTAAATACATAAAAATATTAGCAGGATTGACTTGTCAATACGTATATTCCAGTAAACATAAAAAATTCTTCTCATAAAAAGTAGGCAAATGTGCCAAGCTGGACGGGAAGGAAAAGTGAGCAAACTTCTTTGAAACTGAACCAAGTTGAGTTTAAGCATGAAAATGGAAACCTTCCTTGACATTGCCTTTTCCCGTACCTCTCATTGTAGACTGGTATTTTTTCGACCGAGTCTCATTGCTTTATTCTTGCATTGCATGATTTTTCCCATCTCTCAGCCGGGGATAACAAGTCATTGGCTGCCTGAATTTCCAATTACTGTACCAGAAGGTTTTCATACGGGAAGGGGCCGGAATAATAATAGCATTACGGAACCGACGCCTTGGATAGCTGCATCGTATTCAGAATCGCTTCTGACGCTATTCTGGAGCAAGGAAAAGCATTAGCCAGAAATAGCATCGCTCGATTCAGAATAGCAGCCTATGATCGGTTGAAGGAGAGAAAAGAATTGATTGTGGTGCCCCGGAAGTACAGAAAAGATCTGCTGGCAACTTGCCACGAGGGAACAGTCTCACATTTGGGTGTAGTGAAGACAAAAGAACAATTATTACGTTATTTCTATTGGCCCGGATGTTACAAAGACGTGGAGAACTACGTACGAAGCTGCGATCCATGTCAAAGAGTTGGGAAAAGTGGAGATGTGAGGAAGAGTCTAATGAGAATAGTACCGGTAATAGAAGAAGTCTTTTCTAGAGTAAATGTTGATATTTGTGGGACATGGCCAGAGTCGGAAAACGGGAATAGATACATCCTAACGGCAATCTGCATGGCTAGTCAATACCCAGAGGCAATATCTATAAGAAATCCACAAATGAAAAAACGACTTCGTTTCCTTCCACTGATTTATTTTCTTGGTACGACATGTTTCGACACATAGAGGTCATTTTCAAGTACCAGATAAATCAGTGGAAGGAAACGAAGTCGTTTTTCATTTGTGAATATCAACTTCCACATAGTTGAGCCTGATACCATTGAACGTATCTATAAGAAATATTTCATCAGCAACAGTTATTGACACTTTTTTAGATTTATTCAGTCAAATTGGGTTCCCGAAAGAAATTCAGTGTGACAATGGTTCGTATTTTGTGAGTGCATTAACACATGAATTCTTACAGAGACTTGGGATACACACGATGCATAGTTCTGAGTACCATCCTCAGTCTAACCCGGTGGAAAGGTTGCATCGCACTATGAAAAAGATAATGAAAATACAGTGTAATACCTGTGTTGAGAAGAGACAATGGGAAAAGGCTATCCCTGCGATGCTTTTTGCCATTCGTACGTCAGTAAATGAGAGTTTAGGATTTTCTCCAGCTGAGATCGTGCATGGAAGGAATTTACGGACGCCTCTGACATTATTATATGAAAGGTGGAAAACGGGAGGCACAGAAGAGACTCCAACACCAGTAGTGGAATACGTGTTACGAATCATACATCGTATCCACAAGAGCATGAAGATTGCTGTTGATCAGCAAAAGGTAGTGGGCGAGAAAAGGAAGAAATGGTAAAACAGCGAAGTTTCCAACCAGGAGACCAAGTGTTGATACTAACACCGCTCAAGACTAATAGATTGTTTATGAATTGGAATGGGCCTGGGATAATTGAGAAGAAGCTCTCAGAGACAAATTACATTGTAAAACTCCCCGAAAAGGGAAATCGAACGCAGGTATTCCATATCAATCTATTGAAAAGATATTACCAACGAGAGGAAGAGGTTAATTATTTGGACGAGAAATTTATGGAAGAAGCAGAGGAGATTGAAATGGAAATACCCGAAATAAGCATAGGAAATGGGCAATCCCTTAGCGAACAGATTCAAATATCGGAACACTTAAGGGAAGAAGAAAGGGGAAAACGTCAGACTTTGGTGTTAGAGTTTTCCGAAATATTCTCCGTCAAACCAGGGGTGACTGATGTAGTACTCCATGACATCGTGTTAGAGGACCATGACCCAGTGAGACAAAGGCCATATCGCACGTCCCCTCGGCAAACCCAGATACTCCAGGAAGAGATTCGGAAAATGCTCGAGTTGGGTATTGTGGAAGAAGGAGAATCCGATTATGCTTCCCCGATGATCTCAGTTGAATCGCCGGGACGAGATCCGCGTCCCTGCGTTGATTATCGACGCCTTAATAAGAAGATTAGAACAGAGTACTATCCACTTCCTAACATCGACCAAAGGATAGAGACAGTAGCTGTAGCGAAGTATATTACAGTGATAGATTTATCCAAGGGAAACTGGCAAATTAAAATGACCGAAAATGCTCAGAGATATGCTGCTTTTGTAACCACTTGGAATTTTTCGTCCTGTAAGGATGCCATTTGGACTGAAGAATGCGCCTTATTGTTTCAGCTTGTTGATGTCGAAGCTCTTGAGAGAGTGTGAAAAGTTCGCGCTTCCGTATCTGGACGACGTTGCCATATTCTCTAACAATTTTGAGGATCATTTGCATCAGTTACGCTCAATTTTCCTGAAGATCCAAGCCGGAGGATTGACATTGAAACCAGCAAAGTGCAAATTTGCACAAGACAAAGTCAAGTACCTAGGACATGAAATAGGTTGAGGTAAGATAAAACCCGCGGAAGTGAAGATCTTGGCCATAAAGGATTATGCTACTCCAATTACCAAGACAGAAGTACGAACATTTATGGGACTGTGTAATTATTATAGGAAATATCAGGATGTTCGCAGATTTAGCCGCTCCTATCACAAATCTCACAAAAGGGAGGACACGGAAGGGTAAAATAGAGTGGACTAAAGAAGCAAATACAGCATTTGAAAAACTGAAAGAGGCTTTGAGTGCTCGACCAGTATTGATGGCCCCTGACTTTGGTAGTGAATTTCTAATACAGACAGATGCATCCGAGAATGGAATAGGTATTGTTCTCTCTCAGATGGGAACAGATGGAGAGGAGCACCCCGTACTATTTCTTAGCAAAAAGTTCAACGATACTGAGAAGAGATATGGGACCACAGAAAAAGAATGTTTAGCGCTTGTATGGGGAATCCTGAAACTACACTGCTATTTGGACGGTGAGAGGAGGTTTCGCATACAGACAGACCACAATCCTTTAGTGTGGCTACAGAGCACAGCACTGACAAACCCTATGCTGATGAGGTGGGCCCTAACATTGCAGAACTATAATTTCGATATTGAGCATCGGAAAGGTCCACTGCATGCTAATGCTGATGCTTTAAGTAGGAGTATGAAATAATTGCCACTGAGGGTCCGATTCCAAACCTGGTGCTCTTTACCAGCTGAGATACTGACCTGTTGAGTAAGGTCGTGATTGCTCACGTCCTGTACTCGTCTAGAGGGAGGGGGCAAGACTGTAACGTCGTGCCTGCCTTTGTTTAATTCCATTTTTATTTATTTTTATTTTATTCATTTAATTTTCGTTCGTTATTTGGGTTTTGCTGGAATTAATTTATATGTTAATGTATGTTTACCTATGTTAATGTCTTATATTGTTTGCGTAAAAGGTCGCTATGTTGTTATTGATTAAAAGAAGGGAGGATTGTTAAAAAAGAGCGTTGAAGTGGAAAGACGTGAATTAAAGTAGGGCAATGCCAAATTAATATTCCAAGGGAATTTGTTATCATTTGAGAGATCCCGACGTCACAACCAACATTATTGCGTTTACTGGACAACATGCGGGCGTAAACAAGTCAGCCCACTCGACTTCAGATTTGAGGGAGAATCGTCCTCCCATACGTTCCCCCTCCCTTTCCATGGAAGGGAAAACTGTTTGTGCATGGCTCCCCTCTCAGTAAGCTCTGCTTCCCCTATTATCTGAGTTGGACTAGGCCCACCACTAGGCCGACTACTGAGTGTCGGCGAAGTTATCACAAATGAACTGTACCCTGCGGTTGTGACACTTCCCCGAAGCAGGCAGAGGGACACCAGGACAAAGTAGCCCCTTCAGTGTGCCCACAGTGAGTGCATTTGCTATGGACCTACTCCCGGTGATGCACTGTGA
This sequence comes from Ceriagrion tenellum, assembly GCA_963169105.1. Classification (NCBI taxonomy): domain Eukaryota; kingdom Metazoa; phylum Arthropoda; class Insecta; order Odonata; family Coenagrionidae; genus Ceriagrion; species Ceriagrion tenellum. The sequence goes on from OY720637.1 coordinate 146,586,010, forward strand.
GCAGTTATTGTATATAGATATTATTTAAGCTGATTTGTCTTTTTCTATAACTGTATTTGTACAAAGTTTGTATTGTATAAAATGTAAATTGCATTTATTAAATACACCAATGGAATGGAAGTCACTTGAAAATTATTAGCCTTGACTGGGATTCAAACCTGGATTTTCATAATGTCAATCAGCCAGTTACAACACCAAGCAACCAAAATTCAAGATGAACTTCAACAGGGATTCATAAGAATTCACGTCTTCTTATCTCAAGTCCTCACTGTGGCACATGAGTTGTGCTTACGCATCCACTTTCGCAGAGGATAAGCCCAACATTTTCACTTTAAAACAACTAACTTTTAAAGCCACATAAAAACAATCCGAAAGATTAAAAAAATGATCAACATCTGAAAAAAATAATCAAATAAAAACTCACACAAGTGAAGTGAATGCAATGCACAGTGTTTCAGAGACAATAGGGTGATGATGATGGCCTTGAACGGCAAGCAAGTGAACAATACTCTGCCCCAACTGACTCATGCAGTGCTTCTAGGAGCCCAGCTGCCCAACGGGTCTCCAGGATGGTCAGAGAGATAAGAAACTAAGATGACCACCCTCTTTTTCAACATAATGTTGAGACCTCAAGGTTAGGGAGATTTTCCAATGTTAGCAATTTTGGCTGCAGCACACACCATTAAATCTACAGTATGAACTTAGAATTAAACCCTAGGGGAAAAATGGGCATTCATGTATCCTTAGACAGACTGTTTCAACCTTAGTTCTCCCTGAAATTAAACTCATATTAGCTCCATTATGATTCACCCACCCCGAGATAACCTCACAAAAGGTAATCAGGTTTACATTTTGGGTCAGGTGTATCCTATACCCATAGGGCAACAAGCCGATACAACAGCAAGCCAACATGAGGTGCTTCCATTCTTGTTTCACCTTGTATCACACCTGTTTTTCCCTCAATGGAAACGCTCGACAAAGATACCAATAAGGAAAATACTCTTCTGGTTGGAAATGGTAGTAGCCTTACTTGTCAATAAACTGGGTCAGCCTCACGTATGCTATGCAGGCAGCCTCCTCCCCAAGCAGGTGAACATGAGGGTTTATTATTGTAGTATTTGCAGTTTTACTATTTTTTCCTAGAACTGAAAGATAAAAAAGAGAGAGGTGCATTAGCCTAGCCGAAATGGTCACCAACAGTACAGATACAGTAACAGATGAAAGGCAAGGAAAAAATAAAAATCACACAGCCATGAATTCAAATAAGTGATCAATTAAGTGTTAGTACAATGAAGTGTAAAAGCCATAATTGAAGAGAGAACAAAAAAGAGTGAGGAACATTGTGCTTGGCATTAAAAGTAAATAAATGGACCTCCAGGTAGAAATATGCACATAGTCTACCTAATTGATGCGAGTAGTGAGTCACAACACTCCTTGATCAAATTACAATAATTTCTTTCCACTCTGGCAAGGCAGGGACAAAAAATGAAGTAATGAATGAAACAAGCATCAATCCATCCCTAATGACACCCAAGGAATGAGTCAACACCCATTCACAAAACACTTGCAGTATATCCAATTTATATCTCACACTAACGAGGTGGAGTAATTTAAGCACACAGCAACTGTTCATATCCATAAGAACTCATGAAACAAACTCATATTTACTGAGTAATGACTAAATCATTGCATGATGCCCAGTTTAAAAGTAAATTCAGGACCTAATGTAAAGTGTAACTGTAAGAAAAGTTCTGCTTTCAATGCCCATTTAATTTAAAATACAATTTCCGGCTTCACATGGTGGAAATTTATGATGTCACTCATAATAAAAGATACCCAGGTCATTGAGGATGATCCATCTGAGGATGGCACGCAGTGTCGAAACCAGGGTCAAGTTGTATTAAATAGTGTGGAATAAAACCAAGAATATTTTATCATGGGCCCATTTAATTCTTTTTTCATTAAAATCATGATGTGCACTAAAGCTTAATCTCAGGTTTTTAATTCATTCATTCAAGTATTCTACCAGCTGAAGTTTTATCGAAAGTCAGAAAAAATCCTTCAGGTTTTCCACACTTGCAGGGCCATAACAACCTCTAGTACTGCTGTGAAAGCTTCCACGGAGTGTTCTTGATACGTTATAGCTTTTGGGATAGCTCCTGCATTGTGTAATTTCTATGATGACAACGTGACTTCAGACCTGAAGCAGCAAGCTTGAACGCTTGCAAAACTGTTGTCATAAAAATGACACAATGCGAAAGCTATACCAAAAGCTATCAAGTACCTCTAGTATTCCCTTCTTCATCTACCTTCCTCTATCCTGTCCATAAAATCTTCCCTCTTTCTTCCCCTTCCCTCCTTACCCAACATCCTTCACTTTATCTCAGCCTTAAGCAACCATTTACCCTTCATCACCTCTTCGAACAACACCAAGCCCACCCACATTTCTCCTCCTTTCTGTCCACTCTTCTGGACCTCCTTCTGACCCACATCTCCAAAGCCCATTCTCATTCCATCTTTTCTCAAAGTCCACGTTTCTACCTCATACAATGCAGCACTCCATATCAAGCTTTCATCAGTCTCTCCTTTGTATCCTTACCCAAGGTCCCCATCGTCAGCTCCCTTCTAACACCAAATGCCTCCTTAGCTGACACTTTCTCCCCGTTATGTCTTTGCTACAATGCCCATTTTCTTCCAGTGCAGTGCCAAAGTACCATACGGGTAGGTGGGGAGTATTGAGATGACGGAAGTTCCCACGCTTCGACCAGAATTGGTCCAAATTGACCCTCCATGTCTGGTCTGGTGGTCCCTGATTTGATGACGTACTCTGGCAGACCGCACGACGCCTACCCAGAAAGGGAGTCGGGGTATACCTAATCCCCATTTTTTGGGCAACAGGCTCCTCCGCTTCTCAAAAGATGTGCGGTAAGTTTTCCCAAAAGCGAGACTGACGGGGACTCATCTGACGTTGTTGGGGGAACCCAACAGATACGAGTACTGAGGGGAGGCGGAGGCCAATTGTCGTCCTTTTGACGTCAATCTGTCTCAATATGTCGGCCTCGCAGGGGTTGTGGTTCGCAAACCTTCCCTTCCCATTTCCTTTTCCCACTACTTCCCACTAGGGTATAAGCGAAGGCTTGCAGACCTGGTAGGGGTTTTTAGACCCTGTGGGGAGACCCGAATCACCTGCCGAAGTACCATATCTGCATGAACCTAAGATGATTTCTTTTCCACTTCTGGACCACCGGAGAAATGTGGGTTCATCTCACAACTGGAAGCAACATCCTCGACTTTGATAGGATTGCATCATTTGAATATTTTCACTCACCAGTGTAGGTACATGCAGAGTGATAATCTGTTTCTGTTAAATTTTCATCAACATTATCCCAACTCACAAAATTATGTTTTAACTAGTTAAAATCATATATTTGTTGAGGTGACAGAAATGTGGAGAAAATACAAGCATGTCCATAGTTTCGTGCTAACAATTTAGCTAAATTGGATTGTAAAAAGCATTTATGCAGCACAGGCATAAACTGCAATAATGTCACAGCATTGTATTTAGAGCAATGTTATCAACATATCTTAGTTTTCCACTGATTACATAGATCAATTCAGTGATGATCACCCCCTTGTTGTTACAGTTTACCAAATTTGGATTGTTAAAAGCATTAATGCTGTTGTAGTATAAACTGCAGTGGATTCAGGGCAGCATAAGGAACTCCATTTACCATTACTCATTATTTGTGACCAATTTTTATTCCCCTTGTGAAGTTCAAAAAAGGGGGTCATCTAAAAATCTGGTTCTTCTAAGATTCGTGCAAATACGGTAATTGAAATGCTCTACATACTCTAGATTGTGCCCTTCTAATACTATGACGGGCTTTTCTTTATTCATCCTACCTAATTTCATTGATTTTTTGATTCATCTTCATACCATATTTCTCGAACTACTTTTCAATGCATCAACTAAAGCTTGCAATCTCTTCAATGATAGGCAAATTAACTCCCGGTCACCCACAAATTAAACCAACTTTATCAGCTAGCCTCCTATTGACTTTGATTCTTAAATCTAGCTCTTCCTTTTACACTCTTACCGTTTCCTCAGCATAAGCGTTTAATGCAAAGGTGGCAATGGGCACTCTTGCCTTACCCCATGATCACTAACTGTCAAACCTGATTCATCGTCAACCACCCTCACATGTGCTCTCTGGGCCAAATTAAAGTTTGGGATGAGTCTCCTATCTTATCAATCTATTCTCATTATTCTGAGTATCTGCAACAATTTATCTAATTTACTCGGTCAAACACCTTTTTGTAATCAAGAAGGAAGCAAAAACATCCTGATTATACTCTTAGCTCCTTTCAATAAGTGTCCTCATCACAATTATCCAATCCCAAGTTGCCCTACCCTTCCTCAACCCAAACTGGTCATCGTCTAACTCGCAATTTGCTGTACTCTCCAGACTTTTATTGATTACTCTACGCTAGACTCTTTCCACAGGAGAAATGAGAGTAACTGTACAATAATCCTCATGTCTCAGTTCTGTTGCTTTCTTCTTCTTTAGGATAGGTGTAAAGACCATTTTAATATAATCCACCAGCTATACCCCTTCAATGTAGACCCTACAAAAAGTTTAAAAAAGGCATCTTCCCTCATTACCTAAAACCTTCAGTGACTAGTGTAATCTTCTACCACAGCTTTTCTTGTTTTCATCTCTCCTAAAATCCCCCTTTTATTTCACAGTCCAGTAACTACCATCTGAGATTATCCTATTCAATTGTTCTCTCATCCTCTAAATCTATATTCAAAGGTCTATTTCCACCATCATTAAGATACTTCACATATTCTCTCCATCAATCCTTAATATCTTCCTGTTTAACTACTGTCGCCCCTGTTTTGTCCTTAACCTTTGAAATCGTTTGCCCTCCCTTATTGCCTGATAGTATTTCAATTTAGCATACAGAGTATCACTTCTCCCTCTTTCTGTAGCTCTTTCATTTCCTTGCATTGCCCTATCCACCACTTTTCCTTCACTCAATTGGTCACTTGTCAGGGTTTATTGCTCAATTCCTTGTACTTCCTTTTGCCTAGGTTGGTGCTGACATTTTTCTAACTCCTTCTCTCCTTCATTTTCCTCATCATTTCTTCCTTACCCTCCTTGTTTCTTCTACTGATCTACTGTTTTCTCCATTGTGCTTACTATGACTGTTCTTCTACATTTCCCCTCAATTGTTCCTATTTGCTTTACTTCACCTATGCCCTTTTCCACTAAAATCTGGGTATTCCCTCCTTTCAATGCTACCAATTTCTACCTTTTCATCCTCCGACTAATTAACATCTCCCACTACACACAGTAAAACCTCCATATAACGAACCTCCATATAGCGAAATTTGACAAAAACCTCCCTATTACGAAGTCATGCACCCGGTTCCGGGCCCATCCCATACATAATGCATGCAAAAAACCTCCCATAACGAACCTCTATAAGAACGAAATCTCTGGACAACAAAGTCCCTGTGTGGGCCCCAATATGGAAGTGACCTTGTTTTAATGAATTTATTTCTTAAAAAGCATTTTTCTTTGTACATATTATTGTTATTAGTGTTATAACCAACATCGAGATAATGTTCGTCTATTCTCTCTACAGTGACGTAATGTTCGGGTGATTTTTCCCGCCGTTAATGAGAGCATTGTCTCACTATGATCCGAGTGAACGGCCCGGATGCAAAACCTGCACTCATTCCTTCAGCTCTTATGTTTGCAATGTGTGGTATTAATTAAGTTTCATTAAAAATGTTAAGGGAGCAGGCTACATCGCAAAAAGAGCATTTGCACACCGTTTGCATTTCCCCTAATATGATTGATCGCTGACAGATAAAAAATTACGGTTTTCACTAATGAAGAGAAAGAGAGTAAAGATACAGCATGCATCTTTCTCATGGCTTTCCCATGGGTAGCATGGGTTCTATTTTGATTTTCTAGGCACTTTGCATATCAGAAATATAAATGCATACGTTTACCCAAAATCATCCATTTTCCCTGGTGCAGTACTCAACCATGATATGGATTATTTCGGCGATAGAAATGTAAACCCACGGATAAACCCTTCTCTTAACATTCGTACCCTTCTGGTATTCATGTTTTGCTAATTATTCGAGAAATCGGGAAACTAGTGGACCATATCCTGACAATTCTCTAGCGCTCTGCTGTGATAATACGATGCCTGCACAGCGATTTGGGCCCCTGGGCCCCCGACTAAGCATTTAGGCTTAGGCTCTCTTACATTTTCTTATGTAGGGTGTTGTAGGAGTCCTACATAATTTTAAATACGACTTTGTTTACACATGAGATCATGCTTGGATCACTAATAATCGTCGTTCCGTAGCTTTAGTACTGAAAACAGCCCGTATTTTCTCCTGGGGAAAGGTCCATGAAGAACTAAGAAGGATATATTTAGTTAATGTACTGAAAAGAAAAACAAACAGTGTTGTTGCTGGGTGAGGGTTCAATTATTGCTTAATATTAGCGAGAGCCAAATCTTACTTTGAAATGGAACATGAATGGATTATCGGATTAGATTTCACTATCAATTACCGCGAGTAATCGTAATTGGTATACTGCATTAGAGTAATGATTATTATGTCCATCGAAACTGGATGGCAAAATTGGACGTGAGTCGCATCCTAAAGCAACACGAACTCTTGGCTGCTCCTGTGACTACGCAACCCGCACACAACCTTCATACTATGGACCTCCGTACAACTATGTCGTCATTTTTCCGGTCCCGGCAAATTCGTTTTATGGAGGTTTTCCTGTATAACTGCTATCTCCACACACCTATTCACTGTTCCTTGACCATACCCTCCCACTTCAAATCCATCCCTCCATTCCTGCACCACTGCACTCCACTTACTGATTACAATCATGTTTTATTGCCCGGGATTGCTCTCATCATCTCTTCCAGTTGTTCGTATACCCCAGCCTCTTCTCTCTCCCTATGGTTACTTGTATGCATGTACACCAATACAGACTTCGTCACACATACTTATAACCCTTCCCCCATTATCCTGTCGCTCACCTGTCGGATATTTTACCATCCTCTTCCCTAGTTTGGCTTTCAGTACCATAGGTACCCCACATTGATTCTCTTCTACCCCACAGTAATCAAACCAGTACTTATCACTCCTGAGGCTCTTGCTATCCCTCCACCTCACCTCGCACAGCCCACAAGCATTTATTTTCCCCATCTCCATTTCTTACTTAATGTTTGCTAGCTCCCCAGTACTCAATATTTCCCTTACGTTAAAAGTCCTAATTTTTCCCATTGCTATGTTTCTCCTCTTTTTCTTTATTCTCTTCCTCTCCCAACAATTCCTCTCATGACAATGATGAGCAAGGATTTTGTGTGATAATGACTATGGAGGTCTTGCCTAGCCTGCTGCTGGGCACAACACCTGCCCAAGTAGGCAGCGTTCTGCAGTTGCCACGGTTCATTTTACTAGAAATGACTTTCAAATTCACAGTAGTTGAGTCGGAAGGGCTTCCCCACCCCACTATCCAACAGTATATTTAACGTTACGCCATCATGTGAAACTACCTTTTGTCTGGCTCCGACCCTTCAACCTATCTAGCATGGGTGTCCCTACCAGGAACAAAAATCCTGACCAGCTCAAGGGGTAATTGGAACTTGCAAACCCTCAAACCACATCAAGGTTGTAGTCCAAAGGAGGGGTCTGAGGTAAAAAATATTGCATAAAAAGGATGTGACATTTAACCATAAACACCATCCATTCAATGTTATTCATCAAAACTGAAGTGTGCAAAAGCTGCCCTGTGTCAAACATATTCATCATTATCAACATAAGAGGTTAAACAGATTAAAACTATTAAAGGTATAAAATATTGACAAAATACAATGAGCAAGTGATTATTTGTTTTTAATGTATATAACAGCCATATGTATAACAATTTGTCATCTTGATATTAAAGCAAAACACTAGTCTGCATACATTATTAATACAATAACAATTTCTGCACAATTTTTTAGGGATGGGTAGATTCCACTTTTTATTGTTTCTGGTTAGGTTCTTAGCTTTGGTTCTCGGTTCTGGATCCAGTACTTCATTTAGTGCTTACTTTATACTGTTCATTTTAAATAGCAAGGGTAGCATTTTTTATCATGCATATCTAAAATAACTCACCACATCATCTCTACGTAATTGTATCAAAAGGATCATAAAATATGGAGCATTATGAGACATAAACTACCCTATATTTAAATAACTGAGAGAATCCAGACCCCTAATGCTTGTAAAATGAACAATAAAAAGAAATCCAAAATACAGCCATTTTACCTCATGGTAAAACTCCTGAATATTCCAGCAAATCTAAATTTTACTCTAGTTTAGGTTCTGCATTGAAATATGCACCATTAACAATTAACCTTAGTTAATTTTTAGTTTTAGTTTGGCAAATTTAGAAACAGCTAATCAGCCATATTTCTATGATCAATTTTAGTTAAGTTCTGCTTGAAAATTGACACGCCATTACATTTTTTTGCATTTTTTAGCCTTACTCCATTTACTTCCACACTGGCCGTCTTCAAACCGGTGTTTTTCTGTAGTTTGAATCATATTTTTCATCCGTGTAGACAAGACCACTCATTTTTTACTTAAGTAAAATAAATACCAATAAAAAAATCAGGATTGCTGCTATTTATCGGGATTATTGCCTATAAACATTGTAAACATGATACTCAATGCATTTTTAGAAAATATTGATATTATGGGACTACTCATTCTATCCAAGAAGTTGCACAGTAGTCTATTACAATCCACAACATTCCTCGTTTCCTCTACCCTAGTTAAGCCTAACGCTGTTTACATTTGGTAATGGAAACGCCAGCTGGTGCCAACTGGTTGAATACCACTGTTGACTGACCCTTGTTAGCTGATAAAGCAGGTTGGAATTTGTAACAGGAGTGCCAGTTTCACTTATATCAATGAGTGACAAACGTATTTTACTCTTGGACTGGCCTGGGATTTTGATATGGAAGTTTCAAGGTAAAATCTTAAGGAGATACGTGAGTAGTGACAGATGCATGTTTATAGTGATCATAGAAAATTTATAAAATCTACCACCAGCAGGTCATTTGTTACGTGGTTCATTACTTCCCACTGAGTACACAGGCCGGTTACCCATCAATCCCATACTGAGGTGCGTTAGATTGTTCAGGTAATGGGGCATGAGAGAAACCGTTTTCATACTATGAGCCACTGTTTTTGCTATAACCGACAAGTTTCGACATGATATAAAGTATATAAATTCACATGCTGCAACTAATACACTTAGTTAACCAGACATATTGGAAAATTATATCAATATTGGGTTTTGCAACTGTCATTTACACAACTGTCATCAGCTGCATAATGCAGGGTGAACCCAATTAAAGCACCACGAGCATGAATGACAGCTTCTCTTTAATGAGCAAAGTTAGCGCAAGAGAGCAACTGAAGGGTAATTTGCACATTGGCAGAATGAACTAAAGCATTTCCCCATGCATGAATGATATTTTTCTGAAATATGTCGCGATACAATTCACAAAAAACAATATGTAGAGACTCACTCCCACAAGAAGTAGAGGTAACCCATGAAAGTTATGAATCAGAAAATCCACAATAGGGTGATATGTCATCACTTACTAGAGTTGAATGCAATAAAATAAATCATATAGCTATATTTACATACGAATATTAATAATTCACAAAAATATTAGAGCACCAATTACTGTATGACACCAGTTTCAGAGTGAAGCCTCCACATTCAGAGAGGGAGCACAGTTCAAAAATATTTAATTATTTTCGTACTAGTTCTTTTTGGCTTCAATGCCGATTCTAAGCTCAAGAACTGTTGGAATTGAGAACTGAACTGACCCATGCCTAATATTTTTTCCATTGCATCTGATTTCTGATGCTTGAGCTGTAGATCTCCATGCACATCAATTGAAATGTGAGGCAATTTTCCAAATGCTGTAGAAGAGGATCACTTGGGGTTGAATAAACCGAATGATAAACTCACAATTCTATTAAATTTTTCAACTCTCACAAATGAACGGTTGCAACTAGCTCTCAGGGGTTGCTTTGCACATTGTTAAGCCCATATCCTTTCAAGTGGTTGAATGACAATCTTACTTAAGTACCTATGTGTCCCAAGATCTATTGTGTTAACCACTCCCTTCTAATCACAACAGTGTTCTTTGTAATCTCTTATCCATTACCATCGACTTCCTTAGATCATGTGACCAGTGGGCGTCAATTGATAGAAGATCCTCAAACCCACTCTAACCCAATTCTTCTTGGTACCACAGGGCAGTATTCTTGACCTTATCTTTTCCTGATATGTGGATGGCATTGTTGATTGTATGACCCACAAAGTATGCAATATCTTACTTTACCCTAAGCACTGAAAAATAGTCAAGCAAGTGGGTTGTCCTTCCCACCACCTAGACCTACAATCTGCCATTACATCCCAGAACTCATAGTGCACCCAATGGCAGTTGCATATTAACCAATCCAAAACAGTGGTTATGACTTTTTATCCCCTTTCTAACATACATGCACTCTTTACTAACCTAATACCCTAAGTGAGATCTCAGTGTGACGTAGGCATCATTTTTTATGAAAGGCTTATTGTTAATGATAATTTAGAATAATAAATAATCATATTAAAAGTGTAGTCGGCAAGGAAATGGCATTGGTTGGCCTACTCTATCCTCAAAACAATAATCAAGATCCCTTTGCTCTGAGAGTAACGTTTCTTAGTTGCTTCCTCCCCATTTTAAGAAACGCAAGCTAATTTTGCCAATTGTTTGCCCCACAACTCTGAAACTTCAAAATTGTCCTCCAAATATTTTTTGGTGCGCTTGCCCACTGCCTCATTGCCTCCATCAATAATTCTACCCCCTGAATTCTTACATAATGTCATGAAAGGACAGCTTTGTATCAGAAACTGATACAAGGACCTAGACAAAGGAGAATGTCAAGAAGAAAAGGAGAGCAGAGGTAAAAATATAAACTTGAAATGATTGAACAATGCCAATGGATGGCAAGGGCTATAAATTATTAAACAGGAGATGGATGTAGGGAAGATACCACTGTTATGATATTTTATATAATTTGAAGCAATGATACAGAGGTTTCAACTCTTGACAGTCCATGTGCAAATGAGGATATGCTTGGGGAAATGAGGATGGTTGAAAGCGTTAATTACCCTCCATACAACGTTAGATGAAATTTTATATAAAAATCCAGCTAAGCCTTCCATTGATTCTACTCTTCCACGACACGACAGAGTTAAATGGACCCTAATAGGTGAGGCTACTATTAGGCAGCTTAGTAGCTCCCCCTACTCTGCTATCATCGAACTTCTAATTATGCACAATAAAACACATAATGGTCACTCTCTGAAGAACTTGAACACAATTGGTCAAGAGGCAGACACAAAACCCAGACTAATGGTGTTAGTGAATGAAAAATTGAAACAGAAAATGTAAACAGATGAGCCAAAATAAACTAAAATAGTAATTACCATTCTCAAAGTAAAATTTGTGAAAGTCCATCCCTTCAACTAAATTACCTAGGGCCTCCGGCTCGAATGCAGTGAGATGAGGGTCACAGATTTTCCTGAAATGAAGAAACAGATTTTTCAAAAACCCCAGCAACTAGAAGCTTAAACATGCCAAATTATAAATGTGGTATAATCAACCATCTGCATTATGCACCATGCAATATTTAAACTACTTATATTATTTGGGGAGATAAAACAATTTGTACAGAGAATGTCACTGGCTTTTCTCCGAAGCAAAATGGACAAAAATGACAGGAAAGAAGATACACAATTCGCTTCCAGTGTATATAAAGTCCTTCGAAAACAAGCCAGATTTTAAAAGTGAACTGAAAAAGGCTCTTATTCAGAAATACATTTTATTTCATAAACCAGTACACTGATGGAGATGTGATGATGGTCTAAGCCACCAAAGTAGCCACTCCAAAAAGCATTGTCAATATATACCAAGGTGGTTTGTACAGACCAGCACTCAAAGCTTGAAATATGTAGGTTATCTTGGGGCGTCTCCTGATAATAGGAGAATTTCCAGTTCACCTCACAGTACTCAGGAGATATTAGATGGAGTTGAGTGGGCCCAGATTGAAGGAAGTGCTCTCAATTTTTAGCCACAATACCCCCGTGCTGGCACTGGCTAGAAGCCGCCTCATGCAAAGGGCAGGGATGGAACATTACGGAGTATGGAATGGATGGTGCAGAAGAGGGGAAGTACGCTGCTTGTATTGAGTAAAGAAGCATGAGGCTATCCAAGAGAGCATGGTTCATTGTTCACTTCCAATTCAGAAAAAATATTTTTGGAAAACAAGCAATCCAGTATCCAATTACTGCACTGGAATGTAGAACATGAAAAATCCAAATAAACTAGAAGAAGGCTTCAACACCTATAATCATTAAAAAATCTAGGTGGATATCATATAATTGGCCTAACTAACAAACCATGTAATTCACATTTTTATCTTTTTGAAGTGGAACCAAAAAATGCTTCATTTTTTCAAGAAAGTAGGTTTTACTACCATATGTTGAAAATAGTCTTCCTTTCTTTTTATCTCTTTCATAGAACATTAGATAGAATTGTCCAGGGACCATAAACCGACACTATTAGCATAAAAACCCAAAATGGTATTTTTTTAGAGTTAAGTAAGTGGTTTGTTAAGGTAGTTTGAGCGAGATATTTTTTCACCTAGAAATCAATGAATTTCAGTTCATTTTGAAGAAAAATATCTCACATTTTCAAAGATACCAAAATATCAGCCCCTTACCTAGCTACTTTTCCAGATGCTTGCCAATCAATACCAGCCTATTTACATTGTAAATAGAATGTGTGCTGATTATGGGATCGTATTCTCCTTTTCTAAGCACAGGTACTAAAATACTTAAGTGATTTAATTAATGTGATCATTCAAAAACAAGTCCATCTCAATTGAAGGCAAGACAAGCTACTAATTTATTACGATGTTTTGTCCATGAATAACTGTTACTAATACCACTTTTTATTTAAATGAAGCGACCTGGGTTTCAGTGAATAATCACCATCATCAGGCATTAATTGAGATCTGTTGATCCTATTGTTTCCGTACAAGTACCAATTTATTATGACAAGACAATACCATCTCCACAGCGCTAGGGGCATTGCATATACATTAACAGAACAAAACACTGTTGAAATAATATTGCGTCCTTTATTGACATTTTTGTCAGAAATATAACCCCAAAAATATTTCAACAGGTATGACCCCAGAAAGACATTCTAAATAAACAAGGAACTTCAAGGAACACCTAGATCTCATAAAAAAATAAACAGTATGTACTTAGAATATGTAATTAACTATTTTTTTAATAAATCTTACTATCACCTTGTGGTAATTTTTTAAGAATCACGAAAAAACCGTGCCTTCTGAAGGAGTTTTTAACGTACTGCATGAAGAAAATGAGTCAATTCAAAGACTTATATAAATATTTTGATTTAACTACAGAGTATTTCAGTCATGTAAGAGTAATTACTGCACCATTAATAATACAAGATGCTTAGCTAGTGCCTAAATACATCCAACTTCAGTCAAATCTGCCTCCTCAGCTGGGAAGTATGCAACGGAAGTGGGAAAACGAGTCTGGATCAGGAGAGAGCATTACGAATGGTACGTTAAGAGGGATTCTATCTCTCATTGCTCGTCCATTATGTGCATTGAGTTGATCCATGTACTGCATTGGTTAGAATGGACCAGCCATGATGACCAAATCTGTCAATGCAGCAGTGAAATTGCTCACAAGAAGAGAATGACTGATTGAGATACTTGCTTGTCTCAGAGAAAATAGTTATAGTGCGATTGCCCACGACCCTCCTCCGCCTTCAATGCAAACAGACCCAGTGTCTCCTCCCCACACTTTCCGAGAAAACATTAATTTGTTAAAGCTCATTTTTCCTCCAAAGGAACTGGAGCTCCTTCAAAAGGGTCTGAAATATGTTCCCGACCTACAGATTTCGTCCAACAATTTACAAAATCTAGTGGTAGATTGTGAATTAACCCTGCAAAGAGATGATACGAGAGCCAAGCATCTCATTGCTCAACAGATCAACCTTTCAGCCAATGAATTCCAATTTCACCATCCCAACCTCTCAGCAGTGTTAGCTCTGAAAACCTCCATTTTTTGAAACAACTTCATGGAGCACAAAGCGAACAAAGGCAACATGGAAAGAAAGGACTACATTTAGAAGTGCAAGGATTTCAACCATGCAAACATCATCGAATCCCCAGTGACCCCACTCCAAATTTCCACGAGAGTAAAAGTGCCATTAAGTCATGCTCTGCAATTTTCTACCAAGTGAAAAAAACCAAGCTCACCCCAATGAATCCTTTTATCCCTTGTTTCATAGATCTCCCCAAAGTCAAATGTTAATTCAACGATCAAATTTACAAACCACCCAAAATGAAAGACATAAAACCAATGGTACTTTAAACTTCCTCGATATCACAATTTTCAAAGCCAACAAAAACTGGAATTTTCAAATTTCAGGAGAGACATTAACACTGACCAAGTAGTTTACTCCTCATGAAGGCACCATTTTTCACAAAAATTAACCACTTTTCATTCATTACCTCACAGATTGCTTAGTATCCTCAGATCAGAGGCCAACCAAACCAAATAACTCAACACCATAAAGCAAATAGTAAAAAAACAAGGGTCGTTCCCCTACTCTTATTGAAGCTCTCTACAAAGGGAAGCGCCAGAAGAGAGCCACAAAGGGCATCTCCCATCAGGGGAGAGCTCAACCAAATACAATTCTTGGGGAGCATTTCCTGCAGAATCAACAAATTGCTACTCAAAGGGATGATCAAGCTGGTCTTCTACAGCAAAAAAATTTGAATAAAATAATCAGTCTCAGAAAAGATAGATTGGACCCTTAACTAAAGAGTGGTGAGTACAAACTGATCTATGATGTGTGCAAAGTGATTTATGTTGGTCAGACTGACAGAAGTTTTAAAACTACCACTAAACAGCATGAGGCAATGAGGCATGCTTCAGAAACAATAATCCTTTCTATTTGATAGCAAAACACTTGTTGTATCACAATCATCATAGTAATTTCAATCCAGAAATCCTTCACATAGAAAAGAAGTAAAAGCCTTGGAAACAACTGGAAATCTCAAAATTTGTAAAAATGGATAAATCTATCATTGTTAATAGCATTTTGTACCAATTGTGGTCCCCTAGGCTGAACCTTCCCAGGAGGTCAACCCTCCCATGCCTTCTCGTCTCATGACTTGGCAGGGACAAACCCATCCCACTCCCTCTCCTGACCACATTACATAGTAGCTCTCCTACCCTACCTTCTCCCTCTTTGCTGCCCCTTCCACCCCCTACCCTCCGACAGTATACATACATTTGTATGAGACAAACTTGAAAATTTACCCAATGATGTAGCACAGCGACAAAATCTAGGTCATTCAAATAAAAATCTTATGTGGAATTTACAAAGTTTTTCAATCTATGTATAAATCTATATTCAAATATATTTACTTCATGCTTCCTATGGCTGTTCAAAATTATGATGTAAAAACATGAATATGTCTCCATTATGAGTATGGATACATCTCGCTCTTACTACCTCGACAAGGCCAATGATTAGCAAACTTGAGTGATCCTCGGCACCGGTCATATTTGATGGTGCTTGCTATTTTTCAAATTTTGCTGATATTCTCATGTAAACTACACTTATTGCATAGCCCAGAGGTATTATTTTACTGATGATGGAAAATAAACTGATAGGTAGATAGGAAATATTAATGGCATTTCAGCACGAATTACCTTAAAGGCATTCATTCAAAGCAACTAATTTTAGCCCAAAAATAAAATTCATAAAGGCCATATACAAACACATTATTATACAATCATAATGTAACGTGACTTAAGATTAGATGGTACCATTCCTTAAAATTCCATTTAAAAGATTATATTTACATGGGCTTTCAGGATGACTTTTTAAAGTCTCATCCTCCTTTACTGCCTTACATAACCATCAATGGAGAAGATTATGAAGGATTTATTACCACCTCGGTTACAAAGCAACCACTTTTCCCCAAACCCACCATTATAGCACTTGGGCTGTGCTTGTATTCCATAGAAGATCACTCTCATTTTCAAGATAATGTGGTTGCTATATAATGTATATGCTATTCTATATAATAACTATTAGTGAGTTCCCTTGTGTGTTCACATTCTACACAATCTATACACAAAACTATACATTCTAATAAGACCAAAGTTGAGAGCAGAGTCAGATTTTGGTCCAATTCCGCTATTATTCTTTCCAGATATGTTTGCAACCGGGAGGCGGGCCTAAATTTTTTGGGGAAGAGGGAAGAGAAAGTCTCCGGGCACACAACTTGAAGAGAACCAACTAGAATTCAGTAGGCGGAGTCTAACCTCTCAGAAATTCAGTCAATTCCAGTCCTCCATCATGTAAACTTTGTGAATCTGCTAGCTGCATAGCCAAACCTCAGTTGCCTTCATTGAATTGGTGTGAATTTCCCTACCTGATTCTGCCCTCGTGCGACCCATTACAGTTTGCTTGGGGGATAAGCTGGGTGACTCAAATGTTTAATTTGATTTAGTGATTATATTTTTCTGAACTTTTCATATCAGGTATATTATAAAATTTACTAGAACACTTTGTTCATTATTTTCTGATTGTTTGAGACCCAACAGAAAAAAACTTATATTTGAGCCAAAAAACATGGTTAAAAAAATTTACGCTAAATGATGCCATGATCATAAATTATATATTTACTGTTTGGATGCATTTTAAACACCTTATTTCATAGAAAAAGTTTAACATTTGTTTTTAATTATTTCTATATTATTTCTATTTTATTTTATTTATTATATATATTTATATATTTCTATATTCTAAAATAAAGTTATATCTAGGGCTTTAAAAGTCCACTTTTGAGTCGCTAATCGAGTTTCCCACATGACCAGTTCCTGCAAAGACCCTTGAAAATTGGTTAAGAGAAATATGTAGTCCCTTTGAGAAGGGGAGAGGAATGAAAAGGTGCAATCCTCCCCCTCCACTGCAGCACCAGCCGTGCAACTCTCCCGCCCTCCCTAATGGACGGGCCACATAGAGAGAATTTACGGTGGTGATACGGTGGTGATAATCCGGTGATAAATTTACTTCTTGTGATACAAATCCTGGTAGTTACAGTCAGTGGATTGTCACCAAGACACTGCCATTCATTTTCATTTGAATCTGAAGTCATGCAGGTAAACATGCTAACGCCGAGTCATAGAGTTTTTGCTCCCTCTCTCTCACCCCACCCCCACCTCCCAGTTGTTGCAAAGCCACTTTAACCATTCCAAGGGACCAGTGACAAACATAAATGGTAATGACTATATGAGAGAGAATAGAACTCAGGGTATTTAAAAATTCACAGTCACCAAAGACGGCTCATGTTGGACAATGTATGTATTCAGTCCTCTGACGAAGCCAAATGAACCACTAGCATATGTGGTGATAATTTATCAAGTGACCTTCAGTACATGTAATTGGAAAATATACCAGTGAGGATGCATTTAATGTATATCATGTTTATATTTCTTATTCCATTGCACAAAAAGTTCAGTTGATAACTCTGTTGGCGACTTATACTAATGTGCGATCGTGTAGCTCTAGTGAAAAAGTGATAAAATCCGGTGATAAATTTATTTCTTGTGATACAAATCCCGGTAGTTACCACACTAAATGCACGGGCTTAAATGAATGAACATTGAGTTCAAGATGGCGGACGATAAACAGGTCTGCCCGTGTTGTTCCGATGTAATTAGTGATAAACAAGGATTTTTGCGGTGTGATTCCGGCTGCAATGTATATTATCATACCAGTTGTGTTGGCGTTACTAAGTCAGTAGCTAATTCCGTAATTCAAAGCGAAAATATACACTATCGGTGCAAAAATTGCTCGTATCAACCGTTTTCGCCATGTGACTCACTGGACAGGATTCAAACCCGGCAAGAAGATATGTTCAAGATAATTTTAGACCTACAGTCCAAAATTACCAGTTGGCTGGAGATGATCGAATTTCAGAAAACTGAAATCTTTACATTAAAGAGTGAATTGAGTGTCAACAAATCTGCCGATTCGTCTTACGCAAGTATTAAGTTGGCGAATTCTAAAGGTCAAATCCGAGTGAATCCTGAATCAGCTGTCGACTCGTTCGTCATGCCAGAATCCAGAAATTCACCAATGATTCGAATGGATTATGATTTACCGCGACAGAAAACAAGTGTTTCAAAGTCCGATAATGTGGCAAAACGTGTCTTTCGCTAAGCCTCCCGTTACTGAATCGAGGGGCAACGTCGTAGGAGAGGAAACCAGTGGAAAATAGGGAAAATGTTCAGGTCAGGTGATGAGTGAAATGTCTTCTTTCACTGATTGTGTTAACTTCATCGAGATGTAATCAAGACGTCGGAGAAGAGCCCTACTGGCCATCGGTACGCAGTCCGCCAAAGACAGTGCCTTAACTCAAAGCAAGTCAGACTTGCATCTTTTCCTCGTAAGTCTAATGTGGGTGTACCTCAGGGATCTACACTGGGTCCGCTTCTATTCCTGTTATATATAAATGATTTACCGCTGGCATTATCTGGGATTGATAATATTACCCCTATTTTATATGCTGATGACACTACACATATAGTATCATCCACTTCCCGTAAATCTTTATCTGACAAAGCTCAGTTAGTCACCAATAAAAATAGCAAGGGCTCAAAAATAATTTTCTAATTGTTAACCCTAATAAAAGTAATTTGATACACTTTTTAACCAGCAGTCAGCCATCTGAAAGCATGCTAATAAAAATGGAACAAAAATCAATTGAACAAGTTAAAACCTGCAAGTTCTTGGGATTATTTCTTAATTATAAAATTTCTTGGGCAGAGCATATCAATTTCCTTGGTAGCAAGCGAAGTTCAAGCTGTTGCATCCTTAGACAGCTTAGTCAAACAGTAACACGAGAAACTACTAAGTTTGTATTTTGGTGATTTTTACTCTCATGTATTATACAGTATTATCTTTTGCGGATCTACTCACTTGTCTTTAAAAACATTCAGACTTCAGAAACAAGCTGTCAGAATCATTGCCCTGAAGTGTAATTGATCCCCCAGTAAACCAATTTTTAAGGACTTGAATCTTCTTCCTGTGCCATGCATATATTTATTTCTAACTGTCATGTATGTGGCAAATAACATTGTTAATTTTGATGTGAACAGTGTATTCCACCAACACCACACAAGGACAAAAAATGACATCCATTACAATTATGTACATACAAGAATTGCTAAAATGGCACCCAAAGAAATGGGCATAAAATTGTTCAATAAATTACCACTGTGTGCCAAAGAAATAAAAAGCATCAATGCTTTTAAATCAGAACTAAAAAGGTACTTACCAAATAATTTGTTCTATTCCATTGAGGAATACCTCAATGACACTGCCTGTTAAAACATTTAATTGTGGATAATATATGTATGTATGAATATGACGTGCCTTATATCTTTTTCATATCAATGTATCAGATCTTTGGGCAAATAAAGATATTATTATTATTAGCAGTAAAAGCTCTCCAAGAATACCGTGAGGTGTTTTGGAAGTGTTTTTCATGTTGCGTAACGCATTTCTTGCTGACCAAAATGGCTGACGACATTGAGTTTTTGAAACGTGAAATAACTAGTATCATAAACGAGCGAAAACCCATCGTCCAGAACAGAACAAAGAAAAGTGTATCTATTGCTGAGGGAAGCAAAATTGTAGCGCGTACAATCTACTTCTCAAGTATCAATACTTCTTGTAAATTTTTCAGACAAAAACCAAGATAAATGTATAATTTGTTTGGATGAGAATAAATATATCATTATTACATACATAATAACTTTCTATATCACTCATGTGGGTCTCCCCAGAAGTGGTCCATTACCAATGACTGTTTTTACAATTAGTGGCTTGAAAATATGTAGTATTGTACATCTTTAAGCCATATTCCCCAAAATGTGTCCACTATTCAAAATTTACAGCTTTAATGAGAATTTTAATTCAGTACAATAAAAGCCTTCATGGCTACAAACCTCAGGTTAAGAAAAGGCAATAAATTATTCAAGATATCATCCCCATTTAGGATTTTCAAGTAATCAGCTAAAATGGACCTGAAATGCATTTAATCATTTGAAAATCTATAAAACCCTCAAACCTTTGATAAAAAATTAGACATTCACAGAGTTCATGTTTAAATTTTTAATATTTTAAACATCTAATGAGCCTGTGTGCAGTCAAACCATCCATCAGTCATAATTAGATATTTCCTTTAATTTATCACTAATCCTTGATCATACAAAGGAGCATACCAATATTTCAGAAATTATAACTGGAATGTTATTTCCAAAAATAAGAGTATACTATTGGAAAGACATTGAATCATAATATGAAGTATGTTACTCATAACAATCTGGGCCACCTTAGGAGCACATTTCAGCCTCATAAGAGATACAGAAAGGGTCAACTTTGAACACAGAGAAGTGAGTGGCAGTGCTTACGTGTACGCCTCGAAGTCTCCAGCGTTTATGGCTTCAATCAGCTGCTCCGTCATTTTGATGATCTCTTGCTTGCGAGCTGAAAGCCAAGGAGTCATTGAGGGAGAACAGTAACAATCTGAAGCACCAAATTATACCATATTACATGAATTCAAGCAAAAGGAGTTACATAAAGTAAACATTAATTTTTATAGATATAAAACCACCCCTTAGATCAGACTGACCCCTTTTTTTTCAAATGATTCTTATCATCTAAAGCCTTATGAGTATTAGAGCAAACAAATCTATTTCACAGATACTACTGGAGTTGATTAAACACCCACTTTAGGCCAAAATGTCCACACTGTTACTTGAACACCACCACAACCACAGAACAATGCAGCAAAATTTATGTAAAAATGTCTCCTTTCATGACAGATAATTTACGGTGAAAGAAAAAAAAATCAAATCCCAAATGACTTCCAGAAAAAATTCAATAAGTGACTTCTGTACCATATATGCTTGACCAGTTTTTATCTTCCCAGAATGGGATCATCTAAAACATTCCATGGGATTCACCAGTTCTCAAGCCAACAAAATGCAGCTCCTTTTCAAGATGTTGACTGCAAAAACAATGTGTGTATAGAAAAAAATCTTCCTTAATCAAAAGAGTAGAACTTATTTCATGCAATTAGCCTGTTTATAACTGCATAAGAAACAGAAACGTATTTCTTCCGGGAAATAATCGTCCTTTGTACTATTCCACCATCAAGTTTCTTAAATACATATTATGCCTTTAAAAGGTATGACTGCAGAGCATTGGCGGAAAAAAAATATTTTATATAGATCTAGTGTATATAATTAAAACTCTCAGCCAGAAATTATTACCTAAAAGGCATGATAAGATATGAACTACAAACAAAAAAATAAATAAAGAAATACCATTGTACTTATCCTTATTTAGACATAATGTTTAATCACCTACTCAATGAATCACATGTGACAGAGGCACAAAGGAAGCATAAAACTCATAAGGAGATATGCTATGATTCCTATTGTTAACCCTATGCTATAATTCTTTTAAAGATTACTTATTAATATTCTTACCATACTTCTTTGAATGATTTAGCATAAAACTGCAAGTTATATGTTAAAATATCATGCAGCAATCTGCATCATTCAAAAGTTCCTCTCAAATGATAAGCCAGAAATGTTAGTGGAAAGTAAACGTCAATTCCAAAGTTACCCTTTCTTTTCAAATCTCTCACCAAGGGTGCAAACCTAAATGTTCACAAGGGACTCACCAAAACTTGAGCAATGTGATGGAAATCATGTTTTTCCTCTATTACAATTTCCTCCCATGATATAAATTAAATACAAACTGTATTGCATGCTCACATGTCAATTATCGACATGACTGGCCAACTATGTATTGTTTTTGCACGTGTAACATGTGTCCACCTTACCTGAACAATGGGAATTGTTGGAAAGCTGCGAGCACGTCTTGTTTGGGCACACAATCCTTATCTCTATAAGTGGAGACCATGGATTAGAAGATGGAATATATATATATAAGGGGAAAATTTGGAAAAGAGAGGCTGCATTTTATACTTCACATGCTTACATACCCACTCCTGATCCACTTCTATGCAAAGAGATTATATACTAGTAAGAATGGTTAACAAGACTGCACTGTTTGTTTGAACAAACCTGCTTGAATAACTGGGGGATTTCAAGTTTGGAGAAGGATGCCGATCAATACACCCTAAAGTCGAATATGTCAAAACTAATCCACTTTCAACACCTGTCATTGAGATTTCACAGGAAAATTTCAAAAATGGAGTTTTGTTGAGCTACATTAAGCAAAATATTAAGCCAATATTAAGTTTTCCATCATATCATGTTCAACTACAAGTAGGGACACACATCTACAGGAAACATCAATATCACTTCTCAATAAATAAAAAGAAGAAGAGCATACTGCAAAAAACATTCAACCAGAGGAGCAATTTATGATTCTCTACAGTAAAAGCCATTTATAAATATTCTGCCTAGTGCAAACACAGATGCAACACACACAGAGCAAATGTTTAGATTTGTAACAAGTAACACTAGGAGATGGAACTCTGCGACTTCTATTGGTATCTAAAACAGAAGCCAAGGAAGAGACGTGCAGCCCACAAAGGTATAAGTCACATTGGTCCATTGCAATGGGGTATTGGATATCAACTAATATGATACCATATGTATAGCCATCCATATATGTTTCAATTCATGTAGATATCACAATTAGATTCTAACTGTAATGCTAATGAACCTTGTCACAAGTCAGCCTTTTATCTTTAGGCTTGTACACTCTCCTTCCTTCTGCACAATCCAAAATTATGAGGATAGACTCAAACACAGGAAGAATAATAGTCATGAATTGTTAGCATGACATGTTCAGATGTACCTATGCATTTCCATTAGCTTTTGCAACAGAGAGGGCTTCAGAAAATAATTCTAATAGCTCCCTTAAAAATCAAAAGAAAAGAAACAAGACACCATAATTATCAACTATGCTAACAATTTTTTTTTCAAAATCATAAGGGACGGCAATACCCAAAATAAATTTAATAATATACATTTAATAAAAAAGCTTGTTTTTATCAGGAAAATTTTATGCCGTAGAAAGAACAATACAAGAATCATTTTTCAACTTTTTGATGGTCATGTCTCGTGCATAATAGTCAATGGGAGCTAGTGAGAGGGGAGGGGGAAGAGGAGGAAAGCCTCCACGGGAAGAGGGACTGTCAGGATAGAGAGTGGGAAGGGGAAACCCCATGCAGTTAACAGCTTCAAACAGTCAATTTCTTGCAGAGGGTACACTTCATTGGTCAGCCTTCACTGTTTTGCTTAATTAATTAATTACATCATCTGGACAGCAAATGAAATAAACGACGTATATTTTTACCAGATTAAATTATTTTATGGCCAGTTTTGTCACATATGTGATGTTAGTAGGAACAGTATTGTAGACCATTTTTGCACAAGTAGGTCTTTCTCAGAAGGGTCTTTGGTAAGGTCTTGAAAAGGCTTTCCAAGCATACCAGTTTGGCTGGTACTTTCCTGGATTCACAGTGTAAGTCCTGGTGTCCTGCAAAAAGCCATCCAGGACACCAAGAGCACCAGAATTTTACCAATGAAATTATAAAGAGCTACAGAAATCCCTGACCATGCAAACTTTTGCCCAAAACATGTATTAAAATAAAAGAGCCTTGCAATGCTACCTCAATTCTTGCACAGTCTTTACTTCGATTCATTTTTCCATCATATCAGTGTTGGAATGATTCACATTTTAATCTTGATATCTTTGGTTATTGTCAGCATCAAGTTTAGTTTGTTTTGGTTTTGCAATTCTTTGAGGTTAATTTTGGTGAGTGCTACAAAGAAAAACAGTTTGAGTTTGTACATACATTTGTACACTTCACTAAATAGTAGCCAACAAACTTGCAGGAATTATGCATTTCGTAAATAACATCTCATACTTTCATGTCTCATAAGCTTTTTCACAAAATTACAGTTTCGCTACTTATTTTAAAAGTTTAGGTAAATTTTGCAGTTTTTTAAATATATCTACAAGTCTAAACTATGTCTTGGTTGTTTCTGGAAAGGAAGCAGAGTCATGAATAAGCTGTGGGGTGTGTAGAAGGGCTCAGAGGAGAAACTTTAACACAGATTGAGTGATTTCCACGAGTAGGGAGTTTCTCTCCCTCTCATCCATTTTCCTCTCAACAAAAGCTCATCACAAGCATCATCCCACCAAACGCCGCCTCCCCTCCATTGCCAAACAATCCTCCTCACCCACCCCTCCCATTCCATTCCAACCCCCTCGACACTCTAAGAAACACTGCACATGCAAAAATGGTCGATTCTGGAGATCTGATGATGTCACATTCGCATAAAAAAGTTTTGCATTAAATGATGAGGAAATAATATTAAATGATGCATGGCTTACTCAATGAAGAGATAGTCATTTTCCATAAAGTTGAGCCTCAATGATTGCCGTTCATTATGCATTTTGAATTTTATGACACCAAATAGTGACCCATACTTGAATGGGTACAAGTTTGGTTCACTGATTTTTTGCACCCCGTTGCTGAAGGTAGGAGGGTATGGAGATGGCCTCCCAATTGGTGGACAGAGGATGAAAACATGTGCATGGGTAGGAATTGATACTGCCGGAGGTGGAAGAGGAGCCAGATGGCCACAATTTGTCAAAAGTGAGTACGTCAGAATTTAAGGTAGTTTGAGCGAGATTTTTCCCAATTCAAAACAGAGACATTAGAATTATATTTTATTAAATTTCAACAGCTTTAAGATGCACGACATATTTCCATATTAATAGTGCAATAATCTTGTTTTATGTACCTGAAAATAATTATCTAAATATGCATGGATAAGTCTTCAATTTGATTCATTGTATCATGCCACATAGGGAATAAGCCTACAATTAGGAAGGATTTTTTTCGATACTGTAAAAATTACTGCAGAACCTCATTTATTTTAAAAAATAGCTGGGGAAAGCATAAAAGCCAGAAAGTTAAATTTCTGACAAGATCTAGGTTTTAGAAATGCCTCATTTTTAAAATTAAGTCTCTGGAGGGCATGCCCACACCTGCTGAGATATTTTTCTTTAAAACAAGACCTATTTAATTGCTAGGTGAAACAATATCTTGCACAAACTACCTTCAAGAATGTCCATAACCTTGTGGAGTGGCACTGTAACATTTAGTTCCTTTTAAGGCCTAAACTAAGATCCAAAGGGAAGGAAGCCACATTGGTAACTTCGGTAGCTAGTGCACTAAGCATGATATCAAATGGGATTTGGTTTATTGTTCCAGTCACGGCAAGGTATTTTCTCATGGAGGAATTTCCACAAGAAGAGGGGAGAGACGTGTGTGGAGAGAGCATGGGCATGAGAGAGATTGATTCCCGGGTGTCCGAGGTATTGCGGGCACATGGAATAACAATTATGCTCTCCAGAGGCCCATTTCAATACACTATTGAAGGATATATAAACAACTTATCTATGATTTGGAAAAACATCCTAGGCTGAGGATTAGAGTACAAAATGTTATCCGTGATAAGGTGGAATCCTTCAACATTGAAATTGGGTGATGCACTATACGGCTCAGACACGTGGACCATTGAAAAAATGGAAGAGAAGAGATGGGAGGCTTTTGAAAACTGGTGCTAGAGATCAATGCTGAAGATTGAATGGGTGGATGAGATCAAAAACCAGGAAATTTCTGGAGGAATAGAATGGGAGAAAACCATGTGCTGCACAAAAAGGAAAACAAGTCCAGATGGATAGAACATAGTTTGAGAAATGACAAGTTTTCACAGAGCAAAACAAGAGGAGAATGGGTAGAAGGTAATGTCCCTTGAAGAACACAGCACGATTATTACATTGGCTAGGTAGAATAGAATATGAAATAGAAGAGCTACAAAGGCTTGAACAAGTTAACAAGACAAAATCAAGGGTTGCAGTTATCAAATCTTTGAAGTGAGTGACTCGTGATGATGATTTTATCCGACTTGTTAAGTCATGCACTCCTAAGAGAAACAATTTTAAATATACTGCAGGGTTCCTACCATTACCCTCTTAACATGTGGCTCCAACACTTGCGGTTGCTTCCACCAGAAGAAGACTTATCTGTTTGATAAGCTCAAAGTCAGATCAAATTCATACTTCATTTCCTTCTGGGCCAGTCAAGTCTTCTTTTCCATCCACAACTGCTACCCTGAATTTTTGCTACAGTTGAATTAAAAATCAAAATGTAGCTACATTGAATCAAGCATGATGAGGAATTTAAATTGAAATCTTATCCTAAATGGTTAATTCTGGCATCAACAGCAACTTATGCTTTGCTCACATAAGAGCTCAACTCAATCATTTGTAACATAGTAAATAGAGACTCAAGGTCAACTCTGGGTCATAACAATATCGACATGGGGGGCCGTCGCTAGGGACGCCAATCCAATGTAAACAATTAACAATAGGGAAAAGCGGAACATGAGAAGGTAACAAGGGCCGTCGCTAGGGATGCCAATGGAAGGTACGGGGTTAACAACAGAAAAGGAGTAAGAAGGAACCGGCCGTGGGGAGCGGACGCACGTGGCGTGTGTGAGAGCCGTGAGAGTTATTATATCCCGTGCCGAGGAGTAAGAAGGAACCTGCCGTTGGGAGCGGACGCATGTGGCGTGTGCGAGAGGAAAAGAGTTATAATATCCCGTACCGAGAGTAAGGAGGGATTTGCCGTGAGGAGCGGACTGTGGCTGCGGAAGCAGAGGACCTTATAATTTGTGGGCCACCGTGGACAAGGAGAGGTTCGCGTGAACAAGAGGAAGGACGAGAGGCCAGAGATCCGGAGTGCCGCGAGCCTGAGAGAGAGGAGGGTGACCTTGGCACAGTGCGGGATAAGTGAAAGAAAACTTTGGTTAAAGGGATTGCATGAAGCTTGGTGCACGCTGAACAAGTAATAGAGTTGACCTTGGGTTATAAATGTATACATGTATGTATAGTGATACGTAAATTGGGCCCAATAACTTTTTAAATTGAACATATTCTTATAAACTTAATATTGAAATTGGTGCACACGTTTTGATTTTGATTGTGTGTGTTACACATTGGTGGGCTACTTACAAAGTGACCAAATCTGAATTCCTTTTTAGCAGTTTGGAATAAGTGGTTAGAGAATGGGTGGGTTTAGAATAGGTGGGTTGGAGAAGGGAAGTGTTATGCACAGAGAATCGGAGGAAGTTTGGGAAGAGACAACATGGTGTGAGCATAATCCTACTAGTCAAACAAATGGTAATGAAGCTCAAATGATTTCCTACTGTCTACTAATTTTATTTCCACCTCTTGCTACACGTGTTTCGACTGACTAGCAGTCATCATCAGGCAAGACTAATTCAACATAAACAGATATGAGCTTATATAATATGTGAAACACCATATTTGCGTCACACTGGGAAGGATAGAAGGACAAGTGGGAGAAATGGAAAGGGGGGAGGGGGGGAGTGTGAGAGAAGAGGGTGGTTTGTTGGAGGAGGTAAAGTTATTTTTCAAAGGTGTCAAAAATGGGAGAATGACAAACAAATTCGTTCTCATTTAATAAGTTCATTTTCTTTCGTTTCCTTTTGACTACATATTTCCCACTGTCCCGAAACATCTAAACGGTGTCCTTTATCCAGGAAACGGAGGATTTTCACAATAAATGTGGAGTGGTGAGATTCTTCCATTAGATGTTTGGCGAAATAAGACTTAGGATCAAGAAGCTGTCCACCAAACACCTTTTGTGTTCCGACACCCTAGTTAAAAAATTTCTCCCAGTTTGACCGACATAAACACTACCCATATGTCACACTTAAGTTCATAAACCCCCGATTTTAGCAGGGGGTCAAAAGAATCTTTGGCATTATTGAGAAATGTTCCCAGAGTTCTTGGTGTGTAAAAACTCACTCTGTACTTGTCTTTAGGGAATGATTTAACTGCATCGTAAGACATTTTACCCAAGTAAGGCAGCTTTACCCATTTTAGTTTTTTATCTTTGACTGGTTGCAATAGTGAAATGTCTTTTAATGCCCTATTCTCTTTTCTTATTTAATGTTTTATTTACAAGATTTCCTTCATAACCATTATATTTAGCGATTTGTCTAATTATATTTAATTCTTTTTCAAAATTATCCCTAGAAAGAGGGATATTTAAAGCTCGCTGGATCATATGGTTGAATGCTGCAGTTGTATGAGACCACGGGTGGCACGAATCAAACGGTATAACGTGGTCTTATAAATTGGTTTGCAGTATATTGCAAATTGGTGGAGATTATTTGAATTGAGATACTTAAGTCAAGAAAATTTAAATTACCATTTGATTCAGATTCCATGGTAAAATTGATACGTGGGTGTAAGGAATTTCAAACAGTTAAAAATTTGGTGGCTTGCCTATGACTACCTGTCCAACAATATAAAATATCATCCACGTATCTAAACCAATAAAACATTAGATAAAAGGTTAAAATTTGAATTGAAAAGCTTCTTCTCTAAGTGATCCATAAAAATATCTGCTAGCAATAAAGACAAAGGTGATCCCATGGCAAGTCCTTCTTCCTGACAATAAAAATTACCATTAAAAAAAGTAATTTTGATTTGTGCATATTTCCATGAGTCTGAGCAATTCATTAGTAACCACTGGGTTGATGGTTGAATCAAATAAAATTTCTTCCACTAAATTTAAAGTTTCTCTCACAAGAACTGAAGTAAACAAATTAGTTACATCAAACGAGTTAAGTTTAGCATTGTTTGGTATCATTTTCTTGCTCAATTGCTCCGTTAGTGTACTACAATTCTGGATGGTATATTTCAGCACAAATTTGGAAATTTGACGGAAGATGCTATTGATTTTGTACGCCAGTTTGTGGGTCGGGGAACCTAGCCCCGATATCACTGGGCGGATAGGAATGTTAGCTTTATGAATTTTGGGTAAACCATACATTCTAGGGGGTCGAGGGTTCATTTGAACTGAGTACAATTTTTCTCTGTCACTCATTAACGCAGAACAAGATTTTAAGCAGTTTTTTATCTCAGCATTGTATTTACGAGTGGGGTCTGACGGTAGACTAATAAAGGAATTATCATCAATAAACTGCAAACATTTTTTCACAAAGTCAAATTTGTAGAGAATCACCACACTATTGCCTTTATCTGATTTCGTCACAATTAAGTCATTGATTGAAATAGCATTAGAGATTGATTTGATAGTCGAGTTAATGTTATTATGGGTAAACTTATTAGTTAATTGCTCGCTATTGAAACTTCTTCTCAAGGAGTTAGCGCACAGTTGTTTAACGCCCAGCTGTTCACCATGTAGGGACACTTCACAGTCAATAACTAGTTTTTCTCGCAAAGAAAGACTCGGTCTTGGGGCAAACTTCAAACTTTTCTTTAGCACATCCTCTTCTATCGATGTGAAGTCATGGCATGATAAGTTCAACACCCTTTGATGAAATGTGTGGGCATTGTGCACTGAGGGGAGGGAGGGGAGGACTTCAGGGATGGATGCTGGGATTGAAAACTGCTGACACAGGCACTTAAGTTTCCGGTGGATAGTGTTCCTTTTCCTCTCCGTGATGACGCTGGTGCGGGATCTCTCACCGTAGTCCAAGATTGTGAATTCCATGGGGTGCAGGATGAAGGCCAGTTCCAAATGCACAGCTGATCGAGATAATGAGCCATTGCATCCCTCTTGCTGTACCATTTCAATTCCTTCTGTACCCAGGCCTTCTTCGCCAAGTTGATCGCGAACGCAGCTGCCGGAGAGTTAAGCTACCACATCTGAATTTTCTCGATGCATCAAAAATATAATCTCATTGATCCTAAATCACACGTCGCAGCTATAATCAAGCAAATTTTTGGCATTTAAGTTGTAGTCATGCATGCGATTAAAATTTTCACTCTGTAATTAGATACTGCCCACTTTAGCGAGAACTAAAAACTTGAGTGAAATGAAAAATATTTTTCATCACTTCCCAATCCGAATGCCTCATAGGAGTTATGGTCATAGCGCAGGTAGAAGCACTAATACGTGAGTGTAGATAGCTTATTCGCATCAACCAATCCTCTTCATCTTTTTATTGAATATATGTTATCTGCTATTAATTTGATAATTCTGACCATAAATTAATACTTTTTACTCAAGAGGATCCTTACATTTGTTTGCTGCATGGTATATTTTTTCTTCTACCCAGGTGGGATTTGATGTTTCGAACCTGGGTGGTTAATATTCCTCCAGCATGAAATACTATCTCATCAAGCTCACATTTAAGTAAGTAAATCAATGATTGATCAACCATGCTTCAAGAAAATGAATGAATCAGTAGCACTAAGAGGAAAACTTCCTCAAAAGCCTACCCTTGTAAAATAAATCAGTAGCACTAAGAGGAAAACTTACTCAAAAGCCTACCCTGTAAAATAAATCCAAGCTGATTGCAGGTCACTAAAACTGTGAACATACCTAGCCAGATATTCAACATAACATACTATGGGGAGCATATAAGAAAAAAGAAGAGGTATTATCACAAAGAGCAATGAAATAAATGTGAAAAAGACTACAACACTGACATTCGAAGGTAGGGACTCAATTTATCTTTTTACACTTGCCTATTTCTTTCTTCACAACAACCAACACCAACACTAAACTATGAAGAGCAAGCATCCCAAAACACACACTTTTGTAATAACGTCCACACTGTTGATGTAAAATGCAATACACTACATACTTTCCAAAATACAAGAGAGTCCAAAAAGCAAGAGCCCATTATATTATCAGGCCATCATCTATATACACAGATGTGAAATTAATATGGAATTTCTTTAAAGTATTCTCAATACTACTCTTGCTCATGCCACTAACTCATTCTTTGGAAACAAATAGAGATTATTTTTCGTATTAAATGCCACACTGATGTGATGTGCCCAGGCATGGCATATATTTTTATTTTCTGAACACAAAGAATTATAGCTCATGACAATTGTACACATGAAACCTTCATTAATCATATTTTCAGTATTGTTAAAGATATTAGTTTTGTCAGCGTTTTACTTACATATACATAATATCAACAATAAATCAATTCTGTAATGGAAAATGCTTCTAGAAAATAATTATGGAGTTCCTGGGGGGATTACTTTGTGGAATGGAGAAATTATTTAAGTATTGCCCTTTGTATCATTCCTCCTACTAATCAAGTAACCTTGACTGGTTTCAGCACCATGCATGCTTCGTTTCTAAGGAGGCTAAAGATAAATTCTTGGCCACGTCTCATTTACTCTAGCTAGCTTCCCTTGGGTACAGGGATGTGGTATGAGTCTTTGACGAAATGAGGGATTACACACAGACATAATAATTCACTCATAGTGTATGATGAGTGAGGGCTAAAGACAGTAAGCACGCACTGAGATGGATGGATGAGAGAGGACATCATAAAATCCTTTTATTAGAGTTGGGATGGATCCTATATGCATTCTCAAATTCAAACCCAAATTCAAATCCTAAAAGGTTGTCAAATCCCTAAAATCTCGAATCCTTCTCATTGCCATCATATGAGTGATGGGAAAATAGCATTCTTTAAATCAACAGTTTTCAGTTACAGCCAAAGTTGACTCCTTTGGTTAATGAGAAATAAATTAATAAATGCACGTTTAAATATCATATTTTAAGGAGACACAGATTAAACTTAGAAAATGAATAAAATACTTTTTAAAACTGATGTGCCTAGAGGCTCATATTAGCAATATGTTTCGAAAAAATATTGTAGCATCAAATTACATTGTTTGTTTTTGTTAAACCTTCAGTAGGCGCGTGGGCCACAAGGGTGGGTCTCCCACATCTCATAGGATGGCATAATATACTTGCAAGTTTCAGTAGCTGCACATTATTATGTCCTCAAAAGTCTCAAATGGTCGTTTGAAACAAATTATTGCAGGGTTAGTATTAAATAGCAAGTGAAAGGAAGCCAGCGTGACAAATGTGGCCCACGCGACTACCTGTGTAACCTTTTTCCGTTGGCATGATTGTATTATACATATATTATTTAAAAAGTATTTATATATTATTATATTATAATCAGTAGTATTAAAATTGTTGGATACTTTATATAAATTTTGTCTCAGTGGATGTTGGATGCTCAAAATATTTTATGAATTTTCAATGACGTTGGCTTTTGTTCCACCACTGTCTATAAACATGTTCCATAATGAAAAAAGCCTGAATAAACGATAGTTATTAGTCAAAATTTATGGTTGCAAAAATATTTTACAAAAAAATTGAAAATTTTAGGCAATAAACAAAATTGAATTTGAGCCTCTCCGTGGGTGTGGCTCAATCGTGTAACAAAATTTCACGCGCCCACTCAAGGGTAAAAATAAACATTTGAGGGAGGGGAGGGGAAAGAAAGGGAGGAAGATGAGTGCGGGTTTATTGAGGAACTGACCAGCGGATAATCCAACAGTTGGTTGATCATACATCAGGTAACAAACACTAGTGTGCATATTTTGAAAGTTTTGCAGAAATATGTCAAATATGTTGTAGGTAAAGAGTTAAAAGATTCAAATTATGAAAAAAGGACGAAGATTCAAGTTTTTGAATCTCAATTCTTTCACAATCATAGGATTCAAACACTCCACTCCTACTTTTCACTATAGCAGCAAAAAATTTTACTTTGCCAAATATTGAAATAAAATGACACATTCAGCTGCAATGCATGAATAGTACATGTCTGTGACAAGGATATTAAGTTGGACATCATGGAAAACTATTAAATTGTAACCTTCTCGAAATTATAGGGGTCAAAGACGTCAAAGGTGCGAATTCCTTTAAACATCAATAGACCCATTAATCATTTCATCACTCAATCCTCCTACTTCCGTTCTCTTTACCTGACTGTGATCTTGTTTACCTCAGTATCTTCTGCTTACCTTCTAAAGCACATACTCAATCCAAATAGTCAGATAATCCCTTCAGACACCACACAAGCGACTGTCACCCCAAAACCCAAAAGAGAACCAGAGTATACAACACTGGCCAGAAATTTCTTCATCGCCCTCACAAAAATGATTCATGTGTAGCGTAAAATAGGCGTAGAAAAAGGATGGAATGAATGGTGTGTATGACAATTCTTTAAATTACACAGAGCACAGCTTATTAAGCTGTTGGAAGTGGGTCGTTTCCAAATAATGTCACGTTTTGAAGGCACATGATTAGCATTTTTCCAAAGTTTTCCATGTTTTAGTGTAATGTAAAAAGACAGGCTATCATTAACCCACATGAGTATATATACCTACCTCAAACAGGATTTCACTACTAGAGATTCAAAATTATTGCAACTGAATTAATAAGTTCTAGTTTTCATTAAAGATATATGCTCACTTATTCTCCAAGGAAACGACATTTTTACATTGTTTATTGTTAGAATAAAACTCCAAAATCTATCAAGTGCTAAGCCAGTGGTATAATTCAAACAAATCATTACAATGTTATTCAATACACATTGATAATTAACCAGTATGACTCACCCTCCTGGTCATCGGAATCGTAGCCCAGAGGATGGTAGCGCACTTCAGAGTCCTCTGTGGGCCACAAGCAACAGAGACAGCAAAGAGCGAACACAAATAAAAAAAAGGAAGTCAAGACGACAAAAGACTGAGCATGCAACATGTGCAATCATACTTATCATCTTAAGACTAAGATAAGTAAATTGATCAACTTTTTATACATACTTTAAGCATGCATAACAAATAACACGTTTCTACCTTTCAATTGTATCACAATTGGTAGTTCAAACAAATTATCAAAAAGTGTGCAAAACAATCTAGATTTACCAGTCATTTAGAGGCATCATGGAAGCCTCCCACTTAGCTCTAAATCCAAAAAAAAATTATTTTTAAACATTGCTCTCATTGAAATTGTAGTAACATAAGATCGAATAATTTAAAAAAATATCTACCCAGAATATGCAAATGAATTCAAGAACATAGAGGTAATCCACACTCAAAATTACTGAAACTGATGATTAAGCAATCTGTCATAAAATATTCTGGGATTCTTCAATAATTATTAAAACTAATCACATGAGGAGACAAGACATTACAAGGAATATTACAAGTGATGCAAAACATGTTTAAAAAATAGCTCAGGCAAACAACAAATTTACAATTTTTAAATTTACATATAAATGCAAACAACAAATACAACTTACACCTGCAATGTATGTACCCCATGATTTTGCACACTTTTTAGAGATATTTTTTAGAGTCATGTAGACATTGAGAGCATGCAATTGACAAGATGGAAAAAGTAATCTATCAGCAATCCACTGGCAACTATAGCTTGAATTTCCCAATGCAACTGGAGCTCAACAAATATGGTAGGAATATCAATCAATGGACATGTATGAACAGAAATGGACAAATACATAAAACTGATTAAGCATTGAGAAAGGAGACTGTAAAAAAATAAAAATCAGTCCACTCAGCTTCCACTGAGGGAAGGGAGTCTTAGCTTAGAGCTTTCAACGTCAGCCAGTGGCAAAATAATGGAAGCAGGACAGACATTATGCTCTAGAACATCGGGACCACTCAATAGCAATCCACAGTGCACATTCTTCAGGAGGTGCCAATTGAAACACGTGCGATCATCCTGAGAGCCTACCTCAGCCAAAGAGAGGGGAGGCGGGAGAGACAGGGAGCAAGGGTGCATGCAAGGTGACTGCACATGCAGCAAAATGCAAGAGAGAGCATTCTGAGCCCAATGAATAAACATAAGTGAGATATTCGAGAAAGAGGCATTTGAGAGAAAACTTAATAATGCCAAGAATGACTATACAAATCATCCATTTGAAAGATGTTATTCCTGAGTCCAGAGAATGGCAGCTTTGAATCATACCACTTCAATCCACACAAAACAGTTGACAGTACTTTTTCATATACAACTAATCACATACTATAAAATTAATGAAGCAAATATTTCATGTAGGAAAATGGTGACAGAGACAAATACTAAAAAAAAAAAGAAGCTTCCAAGAAAGTGATATTAATGTTAATGGAGGCGAGAGGGAGATGAAGCAAGGGGAGTAAAAGATGTAATGAAGTGACAAAGGCCCACAATGTTAAATGTTATCTCACCTTTCACGTAAATACAAGCAAAGGCAAGGAAAACAAGTATAGATTAGACACACATGAGATGAGGCAGTGGGATCAACAAATGGACAAGCATCATTGCCTCTCCCTGCTGATGCCGGGAGCACACTTACCAGACCTGTTGAGATCATTCGGCTCGCTTATCTGCCTACTTTGTACATGGCTTTTGGGAGGTTCGATTTTTGCTACGTCTGAAGCATATAAAAAGAGGAAGAGAGAGAGAGAAAGGAGAGAGAGAAAGAGAGAGAGAGAGAGAGAAAAGTGGAAAAGAGACAAAACTGTAAGAATAAGAAATGAAAGACTTGGAGTTGTACTCACTAAAAATAATACATATTTATATACAAATATAAAAAAGATATAAAATTAGGAAGACAACGTAGAGGGCAAAGGTTTACTCCAATTTTGGTAAGCTGGCAAAATGCATCACTTGTCACTCATTGAAAATAGCAAAAGTAGGTCAAACAAGTGCTGTAATAATTGTAAAAAATATATAAAAATACTTTTTGATGAACATATTTTTAAATTTAAAATACAACAAAATGAGTAATTCTCAGAACAGCACCTTTGAAGTTAATCCATTAAATTTACTTACTGCTTGCGGCTGTTAGTTCTCAAAATTAATGAGTGTTGCTAAATTAAGTGTGATAGAAAATATGGTTACTCTCAAGACACTGCCAATCCAATGCCTGAGCTGAACTATGAGTGTGAAATAAAGCAGTTAATGTTTCCAGTCACAAACAAAGATGGAAATTGTTAAACCATCAAGCAATAGAATCTACCCTCAGTGACACAGGCACACAAGAGCAGAAGTGGTGAGAGGAGCACAAGTGTCATGTGTTGACCCTGCTGTTCCCTCATCATTGGTAGGTAAACAAAGAACACACTATACCTACATAACATAGAATTCAAATTAGGTGAGCACTTATAGCCCCATCAAATGACTAGCTTTATTTAAAAAATCTCATTTATCAATTGCTTAAAAACCATAAAAGGGACCATAGCAAACATATTTCCCAGCTCAGCATTTCCATTGCCCACACCACACAAACACAAGTCTGGCTCCTATAGTAACCATTTTTATAGGACCACATTGCTATATCAGATATAATTTCAGAAGGTTTAGTAACTGGACATCTTTATATGTTACCATATATTACTCCTACACCATGTCATCAGAGTCAACAAAGAGTTGTGTAATACAGATTTTTGAAGCTATTTATCTCAACTACAAATTGGATTTAAACGGCTAGGTCACTTATCTTCATGCCAAGATCGCACCATCTTCCCGTAAGAGTGAGGCCAAAACTTGAGAGATATATCAATGGGAGAGTAAGATTGAGTCCTCATTGATTTCAAATAAGACCCCAAAGTTAAAAAGAATGGACTGGCCATCAAGAAACATGCACTTTCCTTTGAAAAGATGTACATCTCCACATGGAGGCAACACATTTCCTTCTGACACAGATGAGGGTGAGGGAGTTTTAATTTCCGAGTTTACGACTCATTTCTTCTGCACCCCTCACCCTCCACACAATTGCCACTCCTGCATCACTCACATTCACTGATTATCCAATCAATTAGCTTGCAAAGCATACATTAAGTCAAACTTTAACTAAACACTTTATCAATCGTTTTTGTGCACACACTGCATCAACTCAAAACTTTTTTCACTCTATGACATTTTAAAAACATTTATTATTTTTTTGTGACCAGTCCTACAGCATACAAAAAATTTGGAACATGACACAAAGACTTTAAAAATATAAATGAATTATTCATAATTGATTTTTAAGTAATAAAGTAAGACCAGGCATTCATGAACACGCATTACATTTTATTCATATCAAACCAGTGTTTGTGAACACTAGACTTTTTGGCCATTTCCTGAGGAACCTCAACAACTATATTTATTTCTTGTAAATGAATCTATCAGCACTGCATTATTTACAATTATAGGATTTTCTACATGTAAACATGTAGCTGCGAGTGATGTGCTGTAGGCAATGGTCTCCTACTAATTTTATAATTTTGCACAAAGTCTTGAGCAGAATGGTGTAAGTGGGGTGAGAGAAAATCTCTACCATAATTTCTCCTTGAGCACACATGACAATATTTGCTAAAATTAACAAGAAAGTTCTGTAAACATGAGCTGAGAATGCTATGCATATTGCACGCACTTCAAACGTTGGTGACCATGCATGGCTCAAATTATCCTCGCAAGTCAAATATGCCTTGTACAATCAAATTCACAGTGGAAGGGAAATTCTATTTAAGATGGGCAAAAGTAGAACCAGTAGTGTTAACCACACGATTGGTTCTCCTGAATGAGGGAGGAATACACATGTATGTGTAAAAGAACAACAGTGGGTAAATAAAATACAAGTGACATTATGGGCATTTTGTGTGCAAATGAAACCAAACACAAGAGGTAGAATGTAGAGTTGACCAATGACAGTGGTTTTTTGTGCTAAACCCATGAATAAATGTAAATAAATGCCAGACTGCAGACATGACAGGTGTGCTTTTTGGAGAGGTATAATTAGGGAATGTTATGTGCCAGTGGATGTGGAGACAGGAAGCAAGAAAGAGGAGTTCTGGAGAAAACTGAGACAAAATTTAAAATTACAATTCCAGGAGAGAGAATATTGGATTCTACATGGCTACATGACTTATTGGATTGGTATAAAAAAGGATTGCTCTGAAAACAAGGTTTGGATGCCCAGTAACCCTTGAAAAGATGATGTTGGTAAAAACTAAGAGAGCACAATTACATAAAGCAGACTGCTACCCTCAAATTAATCATTTGAACATTAATGCATTTTTCTTTATTACAAAAGGGCTATTGCAGGAGCATGATGAATTTCACTCAACATGAGACCACTAGATTAATTGGGTAACTTGAGGGATGACAATTGCTGAAAGTTTAATATTCCACTATTCTATAGTAGGATGAGTGAAGTCGTTTGTGAAGAAAAGCTGATGGCTCAATCATTATGGAGAAAAGAAAGGATATCGCTCAAGCATGAAGTAGTAATGCACACATATTATTTCAAAGATTAAAAAAATAAGAGGAATAACAAAAGATGAATCCCCATTTTAGGAAACCTGAGCATGATGGATGGATGGATGGATGGGGTTGTTGGGAAGGAATTTCTGAGGAAAGGCAAAAATATGCTACATCAGCAATAAAGGTAGAGATGGAAGAACCAAAGAATTAATTTAACGCTTAATTTATATATTTTATCAACATATGTAAGATAGAAGTGAAAAGTATTGCTAATTGCTGGAGGAAGCTCTTTCCTTTTTTGAACAAGAGTGGCATGTACGACAAATGTGAGAGCAAAATAAACTATCACTTGGGAGTGATAATTGAGAGGCAAAGGTCAAATAGAATAAATGGGAGAGCAGAGAGACTTTTAAGGTATGGATAGGCTGCTGGCATAGATGCTATTAACAAAGAAACTTAGTATGTGAAGTGTCGGTTTCAGCAAATTTCACTAGTCCATGTTTGACAACTTTTGTTTTAACATTTTACAGTGAGAATGCAATAATTTACCTTTGTACCAAAGGAAATGGCATGAGAACAAAAGCAAGAAATATTGATCAATTAGTCAGTAGAGTAAAGCAGGAAATGTCTTCTGAATACAGCAGGAAATGAGTGATAGTTAACGAAAGAACCTGCAGTGAACAACCAAAGATAGGAAAAAAGTGAAAAAACTTTGTAATATCCACTGAGAAAATAATTTTACACACACTTCAAAGATAAGGCATCATCATCAGGTACAATGGCCTAACAAAGTTCCTGCCCTTAATTTCATCATGATGTTTCAGCACATCTTGCCCAACACCGTTGATTCTAGAAAGGGATGCATGGGCTAGCTGTTTGCTCTTCAACTAAGTGCTTGAAAAATATATCAGAGCAAAGAAAGAAATGATACTGTGAATGCGCTGCTTTGGAGAGGGTATATTACCAGGAATAAGAGGGAATTGGCTTAAAAGCTTGATTAGAGGATTTGAGTATGTAAACAATAATAGAATGCTTGGTTCATGGGCTGTGTGCACTTAAGGTGAGGCAATGTTGACAGAGAACCAACACGATTCATTGGTACTTCCAGGGAATTTCTGAGAGGTGACAGTGAGAATGAGATTCAAAGCAATTGGATAAAAAATAAGGCAGTTGTACTTAACAGAATCAGCTCAACAATAACTCAGGAAAGAATGATTAAGAATGAAGGAAAATTATAAAAAAGTAGAACTAAATGATGATCTAGCAACTCATGTACCAAGACTGAATGTGTGCAAACAATACCCAATGATAGAAGATGAGATACCCAATGAATATGTAACAAGATACATATGGAGAGCTACACCGAGGCATGTGAATTTCTTTCACAAGGCCTTATTTTATTGCATAAAATGGGTTTTTTTACACAAAACAAAAATTCTATAGAAAAATAATAAAAAAAGCTCTTTCTGGTTAATATGCAAACAACGGATAGGAGGCAGTCAAATCATCTTAGAGTAATAATAGGACCCCACTCAAATCAAATTGTCTTTTATAGCCCATTGGTTACTGACGGAAAAGTATGATGGCACAGTTACCCCTTCATCAGATTTCAAAACTGAGCCACTCTTTCTTCAATATTATGAAAATAGTCTCACTGACAACTTCACAAGCTCTTGCGGCTTCTTGAAATTAGCTAAAAATGTATTAAAAAGGAGGAACT
Source organism: Ceriagrion tenellum (assembly GCA_963169105.1). Lineage (NCBI taxonomy): Eukaryota > Metazoa > Arthropoda > Insecta > Odonata > Coenagrionidae > Ceriagrion > Ceriagrion tenellum. The sequence continues at coordinate 146,626,161 of OY720637.1, forward strand.
AAGGGCATAAAATCAAAATAATGAGTAATTACAAGACTCAAACATGGAGGTATGGATTTCAAAGTTCTTTCAGAGGAAAAAGTTGAAGAAAGTTTTGTGAGAAAAAGAGAGAGAATAGGATAGTATACAATAAAAAAAGTTCAACTGTACATTTACACTAACATGAGATTGTAGCCATTTCAAGAAATCAAATCAGGTAAACCACTGCCTTTTGTACGTCAAAAAAAGAATGACAAGGAATTATCAATTAGAGTACCTGCATAAGATTATTACAAAATAGTTACCAGCAAAAATGCATTACCCTCTTAAAATTCCAAAATAAGTGACTGAGTTAACAAGGAACAACAGATACCAGCAATTAGCCTGAGTCATCATTTAAAGTGGAAGTTATTTTTCATGTTAAATAAGTAAGGACTCATTCCTCTTCACGTCCATAAGTAAATTACATTCAGTTTCAATTATTTATTATCACGTCAATATGTAGTTTGAGTATAAACAGGCCAAAATTCAAGTCAGTTAAAAATTACACAGACAATTTCATTTCTAACCATGAATTAACACTTAGATGAGAGATATTATGTTTTCTATTACAAATGAATAATGCCATATATGAAATCAGAAATTAGGTCCCAAGACCAAATATAACCTCCATAACAGTAAATGTAGGACATTAATGTCACATACTGCTATTCTGGCAGCAAGAGATCTTTACATGCAGAATACCATGTAAAAACTATCAACAAAATTTCATTTCCAACATAAGTTCCACAGTTTCTCACTAGAAAATGATTGCTTGGATCTTTTATAACTCAGTAGCAGACTTTTTGGCAGTTGTACAAAGCAATCCATTGTATAAGCTCTGATCCTCTTGTTCTCTATACTGAATCATTAACTCACACAGCAAACTTAGTAAATGACCAAATTTGTCAAAAAGTTTCAGATGAAGAAAACTGAATAATTGATAAACATAAGTCTGAAATCTAAATTTCCATGATGGCCAATGCACCTAACATGAAAGATGTGCTCAGATTTAAGCAGACACAGCTGGCTTTCAAGATGGGCGGCAGATAGATGATGCATAGGTTTAAAACATCCCCAACACTCCAGGGAAAGTCTTTCGGAACAAAATATGTATGGCATTAATTACTTTATTAAAAAAACCAGGTCCTTATTGAGACCCATATTGAAAGGCAACATGGCAAAGACAAGAATGAAAAGAATGCAGTCATGACACCAATTTTTCTCCAAAGGAATGCATGAAGAAATGAAGACAAGGAGACAAAATTACCCTTGCTTTTATATTATACATGTGTAATATAAAAAGATGGTTTCCATTCATGAACTCTAAACACTATCACACCGAAGGCAAAATAAATTGCAGCACACTTTTAGAAATTTCCCACTAAAAAAATTGAAACAGAGATTTAAGCCAACATGAACATTTCCATCCAATTGTCATAAAAAATTGAAATATTTGTTGATTTCAAACTAAGTTGATGGATAAATTCATATGTGATGCTGATAGTGCATGAAAACTTTACAATGTTGGCTATAATAATAAAAGCTGTCATGTTGTTGACACAAAATTTAGGTTAAGGATGGTCCATTTGACTTGTTTTCAAACGTTGAAACAAAATGTGATCCACCCTCAACCAAATTTTACCATCGATGCTCAATGTTAATCACTGTCAACTAATTGGATCAATAGATGAGGAATAAAAGTCCATCCATCAAAGCCAGCCACTCCACTCATCAGGCAAATTCACAATTTAAGGACAAGCTCAAATTATGAAGTGAGCTGAAGTACCTAATGGGCAGTGGGCATGGAGGGCACAGAGAGATCTGCCAGGAGCCCAAGTATTTCAACTGGGAGCTACGATTCAAACTAAACAGTATTTGGAATCGCATTGTTTAACCAAGTGACATGAGTGCATAAAGAAAAGGGACTAATAAGCTTACAACCTATTAGTAACTGCACCATACCCCGAGTATGGGTAACTATTTCAGTAAGAGTTGATTCATGATTGGTGAACAACTTAGAAGATTTAACGTAATATACCTAACCAATTAAAATTTAGATCATATTTCAATCAGACCCAATCAGCTGATTCAGAAACTTAGATGCTAATATTTTAAAATATTAAAGAGCTACAGAATGAGTATTTTTCATTTTGACAAGTGGGCAAAAGTTTGTCAATTTACACAAGTGACCTAACCTTTTGTTTCTCAAACAGTGTAACCCAAATCCTGATAGGTGTGGAGCACTTCCAGACAAGGAGTCGAGAAATGAAACAAAAGGGAGAGCTTGAGATTATTCATTTGAGGAATGGGAACAATTACAACCTGATTTTAAAGGAAAAGTTTAAAAACCCAAAAATCAAATTGTCAATGACGGCCTTGATGAAGATATGCCTTTCATCAAAATGTCAGCTATAATGAAGAATTCCAACCTTTTTATAAACATCAGTGTTCCGCTAGAAATGTTTCCACTATTCACGGGCTATGTATGCTCCAGATATAGTCTTCACATCATCCATGGGTACATATATCAATTTACGTTCGGGCTGTTATAGTGCCTTCTTTGCTAGTTCCATTTCCAGAAATTCCCTTGTGGCCGGGAACATGTAACACTTCCCCCCCCTGCCTCCCCAACTGCTCCAAGAGCCATCTTAAGAGCAAATTTATACATCTAATAATATAAGAGCAGGTAAACAATATCAATCAATGAGCAATATAAAACCTTCAGGTAGACAAACCTTCCTTTAACATCACATCAACCATTATGGAAATATTAGATTTTAAACTTTAGTCACAGAGAGTTATGAAACTGACAACAGATGAGAGCACATGAGGCATGGCAGGTACAGTGACCTTAAGACCAGTTTAAAAGCTGTCTCAGCTGTTGCCATTTCCACTGAATCTTCAGTTTTTTATTCCCTAATGCTTCAGGATATTATTATGCCTTTGACTTGATTACATTTAAGATCAAACTCGTATGGTACTCATGGTGAGGAGATAAGATAGCACTGCACATAGTTTTTTTACTAAGGGCAATGATATAAAACTAAGGTGTATTAATTAATTAGTGCTGTGCATATTTTTGAAGACCAATTCTTTGAAACGAGATGCTGTTCTCACATATTCCACCATAATATCCATCACATTCTTATCACCTCCATTATTATTGATTAACTCTCCAACAAAAAACTTATACCTTTTCCAGCGGAGATTGAAATTCTTAAAATGAAATTTACGCTAGTCTTTGCTAAAAACTGAAATATGAGAACTGAAACAAGCAGGGTAAGTATTTTTAAGGCTAAAATATTATAAAATACGTATTAGAGAAGATGGCAATTAGGTTCTTGACAAACAACATGAATGATATTTGTAGAGTGCTCATGTGCTGAAATAAAAGCTGCAATGATACACTGACCATGTTATGAAAATGATTCCACAGAGCTGCCTACCAGTGACAATTCGCAACATGATCGGCATCCTTAAAGACATTACAAATGATCGATATAAATTATGACAACCATGAGATTCAAAGCATCTTTATAATTAAAATGAATCAAGACTTTGCCAATAAAAGGATCCTTGCAATATATTCTTCTAAGATGAAAACAGTAAGTTTTACAGCTATTTTAAATAAGTGAACTGGAAATAAAAAAATACCAGTCCTGGAAGTGTTTTGAAACTACTCTTCTTCCACAACAACATGCATTTGGAACTTGTTTAAAAAGTTTAATGAGCAAGACTTTTTTAAACTGGCGGTGCATAAGAGTTGCTCAAAGTATCATTACTATATCATAGGTATATATATATATATATATATATATATATATATATATATATATATAAAATGAGTTCCAGACAATGCTTAAAAATGTGATCTATTTCCCAGGTGCATGTTAATGAAACAGGGAATCTACTCAAGCATATTAAGAGAGGAACAGTGTTTCTTGTGACTGTACCTTCTGGCTCTTTAGCTATAACGGTTGAGCTCCTGTCTACACCTGTCTTGTTTAGTTTGTCTTCTGTTGGAGAGTTGAGGGGAGAGGGATGAGGCGATGAGGAGGAGACAACAGAGAGGGGTGGGGGGGAGAGAGAGAGAGAAAGAGAGAGAGAGAAAGAGAAAATCGATGAATGAGTGACGACAAGCAAGACAGAACATTTCTTATTATCCCAATCCCTCTTTTCCAAAACACCCAATGTGTCATTTCACACACGCACACAAACAGTTATTGAGGAGAGATAAAAAAAGAGAAAAAAAAACATTTCACATGCAAGAGACACTTGCAACTGACATAGTTGAATAATTTACCAAAATAGTACGTCACAACAAGCAGGAACAGACCTTTTAAGACACAGGATTATAAGTATAAATAGATAAAATGTTAGATAAGCATAACTCCACAACCAAGAATTTCTAACAAACTATTAAAAGTAGTATGTAGTAGTAACTTCTAACTGCCTTTAGTAAAAGAATAAACAAGGCATTTAAAGTATCTGGCTCTCATAAAATAACCACATAAAGCTATTTATGTGGGTACTAGATAATGACAGCATGGTTGTGGTGCCAATATCAGATTAATGGTGTACATAATGGAGGAAGCACTGCTAAAGCAGATGGACGAACACACTCGGGCGCGCGCACACGCACACACACAGACACTCACAAAACACACACTACCTTGACATCACACAAAGAGAGGAAACAGTCATCAAAGCTAGAGAACAAGTGTGGTTGGTAGTCCATTCATTATCCATTTTACATGAAGGAGGGGAGAGAGAAAGAGAGAGATAAAAATATGAAGGTTTATAATATATATAGATATATATGTATAAATATAATTATCAAGAGAAATCCTGTTAGTGATATCAATGCACACACAAAACAAGAGACGGTAAGAGAGAATGATTTTGTTGACTAGAAAATAGAAGGTGTTCTGATGACTCAAGCCTGATGAAAGACACCTCTGGAGGCCTGGTCAGAAATCCATAACACTGACAATGGATCCACTTTATTTAAATCTCTCGTAGGCATAACAGGATGAGAACTATTAAGAAATATGCCTTTTTACATGACCATTGCAAAATTGTGTGTGCCTTGGGATAAAAATTAGGTTATCTTCCACAAGTTTCCATGAATTCACCTTATTGAATTAGAACTTACTGACTCTAATGAGAGCAAAAAAGGAAGTAGTATTCAAATTTTAACAATCTCATTGCCTCAATCATGAAAAATGTGACAGTGCATGGAGGGAATAATATTCCAGGAGGCAGTCAAAGTAGTTAATTGTGCTCTAATACAAATTGTTAGTGTTTCCAAATATAAAGGTACATAGGTATATAGTATTTCCAAACTACAAATAATATAAAAATAAATTTTTAATGTCATTCTACTCACTGAGCTATTACATCGATGGTAACTATGTACACGGACATGTTCTTTAAGCACTGACCTTGTAGCATGTGGATATTTTGAAGAGGATGTGATCTACCTTTTATAAAACAAATAATAATAAAGGACAAACTATTTCCAGGCTATTTCACTCGTACAGCCCAACTTCTGGTAAAAGATTATAACTTTAAGGTGACTTTTTACTTTACATAGAAGCAGAGAATAAAATCACAGTTCCAAAGGTAAGAATGGCTGAAGGTGACATATTGGCAACAGAGAGATAAAATACTATTGGCAGTGGTAGTGGTGGTGGTGACAACAAGGAAAGAGGAAGTGACTCTGATAAGTACTATGGAGACCATTTCTTGTCATCACATTATCATGCAATGACAAAAATCATAAATAAAATGCATAATACGCCCCAGATATTTCACTCCAAAGTCCTACATCAGTGCCTACACATAATACAACATTTATAAAAGCATATGGTTCCTTGTGTTATGGATTTTTGGCCTTACATAAAAAATGATTTTAGAGAAAGAAAATATTAGGACAGATTTGTTTTCTCGATTTCCATGCCACTCTCAATTAATTCCAATCGAAACGCAAACACTTTCATGCACTAGTTTAGCTATGACTCACTATGGATTGCATGGAAAACCAATTAAAAATATAAAAGTTCATTTGGGAAACAGTAAAACTGTAAGTTTGTTTTCGCAAACAAGAATCAGCTTAAGGTTGTATAACACACATACACTAACTATAGGTGTATTGAAAAGAAAAATTAACTCTATGTATTGAATGCAATTATTAAAATCAAACCTAATATGGTAGACACTTTCACACAATCATGTCAAGTCACGTCAAGCAAATTTTTCACAATAGAGCATATGATATTGATTCAATATGTAACCAAACAATATAATAGAATATCATTGGCAAAAGGTTTAATGATTTTAATGAAATATTAAGTAGCTTGATAATCATCTTTGTCAAATCATTATTCTTGAATATTTCAATTATCAAACAGCCATAAGGAAGTATTTCTTCAATGAACAATGTAAGTAAATCATGAATAAAATACCTTTGACATCATCATCTTCGATAGTTGTACTGCTATCAGTCGACTCTTTTACTTGAGACCCATCGCCCTTCTTTGTTATGATACTTCGACCTGTGAAATAAATCCAAATCTTTCACATTAGGAATTGCATTGGATGTGCTCTTAAGTTACAAAATGCTTTAGGATAGTTTTAATTAGATTGGACCCCAATAACCTTGGTTAAATAAATTGATTATTCAAAATTTTCTATTTAAAAACTTAATATTTAATTTCTTCAAATAATATTATCATTTAGGCAGTTTAAAAAAATTTTATCAAAATATTATAAATTGATGGTAATCAAAAATAACTATTTTTTATAGTCAAATATTATAACAGCATAATATTAGAATTACATGTTAAAATTTAAATATAATCTAATATAAAAATTAAACAAAATTTATACAAACTCAATGTTTTCAGAACTAAAATATTACATACATATACACAGATTAACATGTTAATCTGTTGTCATGCATAATACCAAATGACTATGTCATCTAAAATAATAATGTTTTCCTTTATTACAAGCTACTTATACTTATTTACAACTTATTAATGGCATGCAGAAAATAATGGTTCATTAGTTCACCAACTTGAACAGAAAGGTAATATGAACCTGAAAAAGTAAAGGCCTGACTAATTAACATAGTAACTTAAATGCTCGAAAAGAATCTAAGTAGGTAGTGCATGTCTGAAGACTAAAAGGAAGTACATATTTCTAGGTGAGAGGAACATTTTGCCGTGGTTAAGCAAGGAGACTCATGCGCTGCAAGGAAGGAAGCATTCACAAGAGGAAAGAAGATCACACTAGATGTCACAGAATATGATCTTACCACTTTCTGGAGGTAGTTGGTAGTTACATCAGTTACCATGTCAACAAAGAGATAAACAGGAGCAACATTAAGTCTACATCTACCATTCAGAAGCACTCTACCCACTGCTTAAAGTGGCAGGCATCTATAATAAATGTGTGACAGTAACTATGGCACAATGCATTCATTGTGGTAATGGGAAAATCTGGGTGCATCTATGCAAATAATTTATATTCCTCTATTTATGTCACTCTACAATCACACAAAACATTTCCTTTGTAGCTAGTTTTACAAAGTATTACTGAAATAGAATGCTGCTGATGAAAATCACACCTCATTTTACAGTATTTACTACAGTAGAATTAATCAAGGTGCATTTATATTTTTTGCTTTAGAGAAGCTCTCTATGAAAAGTAATTATGTATTACCAAAGAGATGCCTTTACCATTCTATTTTATTAATCTTTAATTATATACTACTTAAAAGAGTTCTTTCATTCATGCATGAAAGTAAGAGCCAGCTAGCATTTTGAAAGTGCAAAAATTTACAGCAGAGGTTTAAATGTTATATAGCATGTCAATAGAAAGGTAATTATACACTTTCACTAAACTAGCTGACAAAATAATACCTCCAACCCCCCACTTAACCATATGCACTGTCTCTGACCATCACCTTCATGTCAGTCTTGAACAATATGTACAAAATGCCAATGATTCAGTAAACTAAATGGAGCAATAGGTATGTTCACATCAGTAAAATCAAGCTAAAATACCAACTTTGAGAGGAGAAAACATTATCTAAATTAAGAGGGAACTAATAGTGAGAACTTACAGAATATGTCAAAGAGGTTGTCATTAATGTTAAAACAATTTTTCTAAATAAACCTGCTAAGTATGACTTTCAAAGAATACTTAGCTATGCTAAAACTTAATCCATACATGCTAATCTAAACTCTTAAATCACACTAGAACTGATTCTTGGACCCTATTATGAAGTCCCTTCAGCTTAAGTTTCACAGAGCACATGTACTCCCAAATCTGATGAAAAAACGTGGACATTCTTTCAACTAACATTTGTTGAAGACCATTACAAGAACTTTTGATGACTAGAAATCATAAATAGATCCAGAGAACATTTATTTCAATAATAGCAGTAAATGCAAGCTGCATTTTCAAAGCAGGGTCCATATAAAATTATGTTATCATTAAATTTTGCATAGGCAGAATAAAGCACCAACTGATACATTTTTCAATAAATTTTTCATTTAATGGTACTAAAAATTAGGTTGCCTTGGCAAGTCTGGAACAGTAATGGTAGTAGCAAATGTTTTTCAGCTGGCCATCATTCACAATCCCTAATGATATGAGCCATTTTTCTAGCATAAGAATTTCTTACAGAGGTTGGATTGGGCCCCTATACTTTGGGTCAGTTTGTTGGTTCAGGTCAAGTTGCTTCACGCCCAGATCTGATCAAATTTGAAATTACCCTTTCTCAAATTAATTTGAAATTACCCTTTCTGTACAGTTCAGGGTCCTCCCAGATAGCAGAGATTCCTGGCTACAGCCCCCCTATCCACTTCTAATACCACTCAAGATTCAGGTGTGTTTGAGTTAACATAGGAGTTTGTTAAGTTTCAGTCAGATGCCAATGGAAGCAGAGATTCCTCGGAATACCACAAGGTAGTTGGCACCTGGAAAAACCATCATAAGGAGGATAAAGAGGTGCCAATAAGAGCACTAAAAATCTAAAACCAGTGATGTCCAATGAAAGTTTATGGTACAGATGCTGAAAACAGCTTTTGAGGAAGGGACAGAAGCTTTAAGATGCTCTTCATCTGAGAATTAATTCCAGTCAAAACAAACTCATGCAATCAGAGAATTTTCTTCCAAAATATTTACTTTTGTGAATTTAACATTTCGAGAATTGGAAGAATTATTGTAGTAGTTGGAAACAAGTGTGTATTTTTATAATGCTTTTTTTAATAATTCTTTTGTAAACATTTTGTAATGCAGTAAGTTTTTGAAATAATTATTGTAATTGGTAATCAATGTATTGTAAAAGTGCTTTCCCTTGGGTTATCTGGAAAACATAAAAATAAATAAATAAACAAAATAAATGTAAACAATGATAAGCCTTTTGAGTCCAGTGGTTTTTTGGGCATTTGATTCAGAATTTGATTAAGTTGGTTTTTTCAGCCAAAATGGGCGGATGGCATGGGATTTTGGAAGTGAATATCTTGGTTCAAAGGGGCTTGCGGCACAGGAAATTTTGCACATGACATTCTATTGGTATTCTACCAACCAACCCAATTTGAATGCAATCAGCAGGGGACACTTGGCAAGGGTTCCTTGTTAGAGGTATTTTTGTCAATTATTTGTGATTTTTCCCCTCACCTCAGTGACCCATGAATCCAAGTGATCTGTCAAACTTAGATTCCTGTGTTCCTCCCAGAGGACAATGGGTGAATCGCACATTGAAACATGACAGGTAGAGACTAGTCTGGTGGAAAATCTGAGAGATTCTCATCCTGAGCTAATAACCTCCATTTCATCACCATCAAAATGGTGAGCATCCTTGAATCAAGTGGCAGAGAAATTATTACACTGAGCACCTAAATGATCAGATCTACACTGGCCCATTCAAGGCTCTATACACTTGCTGCATGATAGCAATTTAAGCAAAACTGTTGCCAAGAGAAGAATTCTTTCACAAATACATATCCAGCTGAGGTTTGAATACCATACTGTTTTTGCTTTAAAAATAGCATTGGTCAGTTCAGCCATCAAAAATTCTTGAGGAGCTTTCAACTGTAATAGCAATACCAACTCAGGATGTCAATTGAAACTAGGCATAATATATTTATACATTAAATATTGAAAAGGAGGAAATACATGCAGTGAAATGAGCACTAATCCTAATGAATTATGCAGAATATTATTGAAAAGTTAAAGCTAGGCAATGTTGGGAAAAAAGACCCACAGCAATAAATATGCGAATTATAGTCAACTGATAGTAGGAGGTGGAAAGAAAAAAATCTTGGTGTTATCAAACTCTACAAGCCCCAAATCGCTTTAACAAGTAGCTTCTACTTATATAACTATATGCATAATACTCAGATGCTCAGCATAGTTACAGACTAAACTCCACGAGGAGGGCACACGTGAGGGGTTTATTCCATTAAGTTTTGGTCCTTTTTTGCTATAGATTATGACTTTGGACTGTGGCAGTCAAAGTGATAGATCTCAGGGTCTCCCAGAGATAAACTGGAGGAAGAATATTGGGTTTCTCACTAGAAGCAACATAGAAGTGCTGAACAACATTTCTACTTGAAGAATCTTCCTCCAATCTCATTAAACTGTAAATACATATTCTAAGAAATAAATAATCAGTACCTAGTTATCTTCTCAAGTTTGTGTGATAAACACTACCAGCTTCATCTATCCACACAAAAATGAAAGTAAGAACAGGTACAGCAACCCAAAAAAAAAATTTCTTTTCTTAATGCAATCTGCTTGGCACACCGACCTTGCCAATGGCTTGAAAACCCTGCACAGCAGCATCCAGCTGTGGAAAGAAATTGATTACAAGTATTTCCATTACTGGTCAAGATTGCCATTGACTTATTCTTACTCGCAAGCATCACTTTTTTCATAGCAATGGTTTCCTGCATAACTTTTTGGAATAACTTCATGATTGGAAATTGAAAAAAAACTTTGTACGTAATGGCGGAGTGAAGGTGAATTGCATGGTGGTGAAAAAACTATCCAGTGAGGTGGACGTCGTACTCAGCATGGATTTTATAAAAAGGGGCGGAGGAGTAATGGTGAGCGACAAATGAGTGATCTTTTTGAACTATAACTGTGATGAGATAGCAAGTGTCGTGATTGAGCCTAAGGCGATCGTTGTCGAGGACCAAGACTTCAGGGAGCGATATGATGGTGAGAGGTGGGTTTGGAAGGAGGGACCCATAGATCTAACAAACAAAATTGCCAAATACGCCAAAATGTCAAAACCGGAAGTGAAGGAAGTTCTCGACGAAGAGGTCAAGGGTTGGATTAAGCGCGGGTGGCTGAGACCACGGCAGGGGAATGTAGCGGGGTGATACCATTACTGGCCACCGTGCAAAGGAATAAAAAGGTCAGACCAGTCATGGATTATCGTGAATTAAATAAGCACGTTCAAAGTCACATTGGTGAGGATGTGGCTGTGTGTGACGAGATGCCTTCACCTAAGAAGGTGGAGGCAGCTCAGTGAGCCTCTCAAGATGCTGGACTTAATCCTACTATGCTGGGCTTCCGGTTGAATTGTGCGCCCAAGATGATGACGAGGATAGTTAAAAAGACCTTGTCGCTTGATGAAAAGGTGCGCAAGGGAACTAATAATTATATTGATGACATCATAGCAGATGAGTCTGTGGTGTTGGCCGAGGAGGTAGCTGCCCGTCTTCGAAAGTACGGGCTGGAGACAAAACCACAAGAAGAGCTGGAGGTTGGGCGCATTCTTGGGCTTCAGCTAGAGCGAGATTCAGATGGAAAGCTGATCTTTTGGCGAGGGAGCGTGGTCCCTGAGTTAGAACTGCAGATGGAGCCCACCAAAAGACAATTGTTTTCCTTATGCGGGCAGCTGTTCGGCCACTATCCTAGATGTGGGTGGCTTAGAGTGGCGCGCAGCTTTCTGAAACGGGCCAGTGTTGGCGAGACATGGGACTCCTACGTGGGTGACAAGGCCAAGGTGAGCAAGCTGCTGCAGAAGGTGAGCGTTAGCGATCCTGTCAGAGGGGTGTGGCATGTCCCTGCAAGTCTCGAAGTGGGTAAGGTGTGGTGTGACGCGAGTTCACTGGCTGTTGGAGCGGCAGTAGAGATTGGAGGGGAAGTGGTGGAGGGTATGTCGTGGTTACGGAAGAGCATGGATGTTGGTCACATAAATGAGGCGGAACTTGACTCGATTGTTAAGGGACTGACACTGGCTTTAAGGTGGCAATTGAAAAAGATTGAGTTGATGTCAGGCTCTGCCACTGTGGTGGGATAGGTGATGTCTGCCTTGACGAAAAGCCATCGCGTCTAGGTGTCGGGCATGTCAGAAATGTTAGTCAAAAGGCGGTTAGGTTTGATAAGACAGCTGCGGGATGAATACAATCTGGAGCTCCTCATCACGTACGTGAGGTCTGGCAGCAATAAGGCAGACGAGTTAACTAGGGTCAACCGCGGGTGGCTCCAGGAGAGCGTAGTGGCTGTGGGAGTCATTGGGGAGTAGAGTGTTGAGGAGCTTCATGCCTCGCATCATTTCGGGATTGATTGGACTCTTCACTTGGCCCGACTCATGCATCCGGAGATCCAGAGGAGCGAAATGGAGGAATGTGTGAAATCATGTATTCAGTGTCAAACGATAGGTCTGGCGGGTGGACATCTCACCCCTGGGGAGCAGGAAGTCAACAAAAATTGGAGTCGGCTGGCCGTCAATGCGATGCATTTTGGACTGAAGTGCTACCTTACAGTTATTGACTGCGGACTGAATAGGTTCTCCATATGAAGGGAAGTCGAATCAGAAAACTGCCAGGACGTTGTTCATAATCTGCAAGAGATTTTCCGAGAGAGGGGGGCCTGTGCATGAGGTTCTGCTCAACAGCAGCAGTGTGTTCCGGTCTCAGCTGGTGAAGGACATGTGTGGAGTGGGGGGACCAACAGCAATTTAGGGCAGTGTATCGACCCTTGGGAAATGGCATAGTGGAGAGAAACCATCAGACTATATAGAGGATGGTGGCCCACAGCAAGAGTGATCCGTTGTGGGCCATGTTTTGGTGCAACTTGGCTTCTCGTCAACCTGGAGAAGAGAAGCTGGCACTGGCCAATTTGGTGCACAGCTATTTATGGTGTCACCCGTCGGTGCCCCCTGCAGCGACGGAAGGAGTTGGAGAGCATCCAACGCTCAAGAGTGGAAATTGTGTGGTGGTAAAGCCGCCTGGAGCAAGATGCATGATGAGGAGGCAGCCTGGCACAGTGTCTCACGTCAGCAATAGCACTGTGGAGGTGAAAGATGTGCCAAGACATGTGTTGGACATTAGAAAACTGCCAGATGATGGCAGTGAAGATGCCAAAGGTGAGGCAAGGTCAGTGGGCGCGCGACACCGTGGCGAGACTGGTGCGCCGACACGTGTCATAAACTTGCGAGAGCTGTTCGACGACAGAGACGATGGTGAGCATGATGGGGGTGACGATGATGAAAGCACAAATGGTGGTGGTAGTGGGGGTGCTGCAAAGCCAGAAGCACGGGGTCATGGGGGTGACAGTGTGCTAATCCCCGGGGGGGACTCCAGGAGGGGAGGACCAGGCGACCAATGCGGTGGCTTGATGATTACAGCTGGTGATGAGGACATCAGGGCGGGGCACAACAATGTGCGGCATGGCGCTGGGGTGGCGTGAAGTGGTGGCGTATGGGTGGAGGCGACACGGCATTGCATGAGCCAGTGGGTGGGCAGTGGGCTCGGGGCTCGCAGGGAGTGGGGTGGTGGGCGGTGGTCTCAAGGAGACTTTTCGCATGACTATCGCAGTTACAAATTCCATATAAAAAAATTTTCATTGGCAGCAGCTTTGCCACTAGGTGACAGCGTCAGGTAAATTGCCATGCCATTTACTTAGAAGTATATATATATCCACAGGAGTATGGGAGTAGAAATGGCAGCAAGAAGGGAGAAGATAAGGTGGTGGGGTGGGGAGAAAGAGGGAGTGGGGAAAGACGGATTGGAGGGAAGAAGGGAGCAAAAGTGCAGGTGTGGGGCTAGATTTATAGTTGCTCTGACCACACAAACCATGCTTTGTCAATCACCCACACCACGGCTCCCCATCCCCCAAAACTCCTTCCTGACCACATTCACTCCAGACCCACGCCTGCACAGCCTATCCTCTCCAATCCATTTCCTCCTTCCCCTCCCTCATTCACTACATTTGCCTTCTCCATCCCCATGCCTTTGAGGAAACATCTTTGTATATAACTGACATGGCAATTTACCTCATGTTGTCACCCAGTAAAAAACCTAAAGCAATTCAATAAAACATAATTGTCAGAAGGAAGTAGCCCATTCAAACGTATTAGTCATGGAGTACACAACTTAGACTCTTGGTTCTTGATGCCCTTTCTTTCTTAGGAATGTAGTTGTAATGAGAAGTGAGAAAATGAGAAGATTTCACTTAAAAATTAGTCCCTTTTGCTTCAGACAAAATAGAGCAATCGGACGACAACTAAGGCATTGATTTGGTAAACGTCTTCTTGGTAAACTTCCTTCTTGGTAAAAAACTGACCCAAAATATGTGCTTTTTGCTTTTGGAGCTTGTACTTCATAAAAGGCTGAATTTAACACAATTTTAAAGAATTCATTAAGGTCCCATCACCAGGGACTCATCATCACTCTCATACTTTACCAATAACAACACAATATGGTGTTTTTTCAAAATGGTTTTCTACCTAATGATAGGTATACGTACTCCTTTGAATAAGAATGGGATCAATTAATGTTTCAATAATTAGGTGCTCTCTTAGAAAGGAATAAGGGACTCTTCTCTTGGTTTATGCTCAAATTCTTCATGATAATTCTTTTATTGGAAAAATTATATGAATACATTTTTTTAAATGTGTAACATTTCCAATCAATACTCGGGTAATCGACAACAAGTAAATGTAACCTACTTGTACCTTCACAGTCAAAATCGAGAAATCTAGGACAGTGGACACATCTGAATGCGGCCAAGTTAGCCAATCTGCATATATTAAACTCCCTCCAGAAATAGAGAGTAAAAGGATTTATATAGGATAGGCTATTATTGTAAAGTAAGGGGCATCATCAAGAACTTGGACTGCTTATTACCAAGGCTCAACTGAGTTCCACTTTAAAGTTCCTAATGTACCCATGAAGGCTCGTGAAAGCTACTCATTGTGCTCTGAGTGCAGCCATTTCCACAATCTATTGAATCATCATCTCCCCAGGAAACACCGAAAAAAGTGACCCACCGCATTGCTGATGAAAAGGGATTTAAACCATGGGGACCTAGAACGACCTAGAAAGACCTAGGAGACCTAGAAAGTTAATGCAGTCAGAAATTGCACGTCAACCAAAAGAGTTGTCAAGTCACGTAAAAAAAGGCCATTTAAGCAGGTAATATTGAAGTGTATTGTTTTTTTAAGTAGCTGTACATATTCTGGCCATCAGAATGATTCTCCACATTTTATATTTCATCAGATACATAGAAAAAATAGGAGAAAAAGGGATAAATCTCCTTAGAACTAAATTTATTTTTGATGGTACTGGAGTCACAAATCCTTACTTCGCTACTTATACCAAAATAGCACTATTTTCTAATACCAATTATTTTCTCATCAAATTATTTGAACCATTTTTGTTTGATCTAATTTTGCCATAAAGATTAAAACTGCCAACTGTGCCCCCTTTTTCAGTAATACATAATAATTGAACATGGACTGTCCCACTACTTTTGACCCCACCTCAGGCTCCTCCCATGCCTTCCGCATCATTTCTTCTGCATATAAGTTGAATGTGGTCAGAATAACTTAGCGCTGTTGCACTACTTTGCTTATAACTATGACCCATGAATCTTCATCCAGTACTATAAAATGTGCTGTCTTCGCCATGAAAAGGTCTCCAATGAGACACTGAAGATGACTCTTAATTCCAGCAATTGTCTCATCAACTTCAGTTTTTGACAACAATAACCTGTCCCAAATCTTTCCCACCGTCATGTATTTATTTTCAAAATGAGAAGGAGAGGCATATTTTTCGTGAGAAGCTTTTGTAATCTATAACACATTTATTTGTACATCAATGCCACCTAGGTGAGAGATTGCCCGACAAACAGCATGTGCTCAAGCAAAATTGTATGCATATGTTCTACAACCATTTAATTCATCAAATCTCTGATTTCATTTCCTAGAATTAGATGTTCAATGATTAGTACAATGCTCCAATATAACTTGAATACATTCATCCAAATAGTTTGCTCACCTGAACATGGCTTAACACATTCTCTCTATTAAACTTTGACAGAGAAAGTTTTCATTTCAAGCCTCTTACTCATGCGAAGAGTGAAAAAAATAAAAAAAGATGGTGATGATATTTACCATGAACTGCTGCTTTTCAAAAATGTCTAATTTTTCTCATGAAGAATTTGATGAGCCACAAATTTTACTTGATGATAATTGTTTACAGATATATTTGTCATCAGGGGTGTAGTTACTTGCATGTGAACTTAATATCATTAATTGTGTCATAAATCCTTCTTGTATCTCCAGAAAATCTAGTAAGTCGACAAAATTCTAAAAACTACTAAGGGCCAAAATTTTCTGTTAAAACTATGATGCACTCAAATGCATCACCATCTACTCAGAGTTCAAAATTGCAGCAAAGTGTTACCACACAATGCTTCTAGAGCTTGTAGTGCATACATTTAGAGTTTTCTGGTGACAATCAAAAATTCACAGAAAGGCTGTGGAACCCCCTTTTCAATTAAGCATATACCTACATGAAGCGAACCTCTCCTTAATTTGCACAACGTGGAGTACAATGAAACCCTCCTCCTCACAACCTACTCCTCCATTGTGCACCTTTGTCTTCCAACTTTTACATCAGATTGAAAAAAACACCAGTATAAGTACTGGTCAGCAATCAGGACTACAAGGACCAGTATAAGTACTGGTCAGCAAAAGGTCAGGACTACAAGGACGGAAAATGATGGGCAAGATCCCCATAACTATAGAATGTCTGAGAAATGGTCAGTCATTCTCACAGATGCATCTTTAAATACTTCAAAAGCCAAGTCCACTGGTAGGCAAAGTTTCACTATTAATTTATAAGATACATCATTTGGTATGAGCAGCATGAAAAGCAGATAACTTGATAGAAGTAGACACAAATGAATAAAGTCTCCGAATATGAAATGAGTAAATATCATTATGCATTCAATTATAAGTACACTTCTACCTGCAGATATTGGTTAAATGACCAATAATATCTCATTTATGGTCTATGATTTCAATAGATATTCCAAACAATTACCTCGGCCATATAACAAACATTCTGAGACTCAGAAGCTATTTCATTGCTAGGCAGATGATTCAAGGTGATAAGACAAAAACAGTTACTTTCCAAGGCCCTTTTCAATAAGAGAAATAATATTTCTAGGGTCACTATAGTCTCCATTGTCATAATCATCTCTTCCTTAGGGAAATTGTAATTTGGATGAATCTGGTTAAGTACCAATTAAATATGAAGAATTACTATGAAGTTGATGGGGAAAATATTAATGCAAAATACAGTATTGTAAGAAGATGAAGACTTTTCTATGAGGAAAGAGGATGTCCGCAGAGAGTATATTCGGAAGAGGATAATTTTTAGCAGGGAAAACTTGAAAGAGATTGAAAAATGAAATGTATGACATTAAAAGGTTACATGGTGTTGAAGGTGTTGTTGTAACAGGAGATAGAGAGTGCTAAGCAAGCTGATATGTGGGAGGAAAGAATACAGAAAATGTGAAATTTTAAGATGATTTCACAACCAGCAGCAAATTTTAATTTTTTTCCATTATAACATATGTCAGTCATTACAGCTATCCAGGTTGGTATGAACAGGCCTCATTTCATTTATTTCTCTCTTGGAATGACAATCCCAATAATATCCAGAAAATTTTACTCGATGAAAGCCCTGATAATTTATTTCTTGCCAAAGCTCTTATTATTTCTAAACATTTCTCACAAATTTCTTTGAGGGCGGTTACAGAAAATCAATCAATTGTAGTGACATGACTAGAACCACTATCATTTGGACAATGAGAATACAAACCTGGTAAGAAATAATAACTGACAGATTTTGAAGAACATGGAATGATCTTCTACCAACAAAATATAATTGCTTTTGTTTAGTAAATGGTGGAACTACAACTATAGCCACATATGTAATTATTAATTAACAAAACAACAATCAAATTCCAAAATGCAAATAGGTTTAAAACTTGAGGAACATCACAACTTTCACATAAATGAGCTCATCACAAAGGAAAGCCATAAGTGATGGATATGATATGATTAACGGAAAAGTGCATTTTTTTAAATATGTACCGTGGAAGTTATGTTACACACAATAAAGTTCCAACAAGTGGTTTCAAAAGGTAGGAACTGATATTTAAACGGCTTTAACAAGGACATAAAAATAATTACCAATCAAAATTCATAGCTAATGTATGTTTAAACCATCTTTTATATGATTCATTAGGGACAATGTTAAATTTCCACACAAGTTTTATTTGGGAAATTATCATCACATTGAAATTCAGGTTGATTAGGGGCACTCTATTCATATGTTTACTCCTTAGGTCATCATCACCCATATGGATCCATCATCTTTTACTCTTTTTCTCGAATTAGTTCTTCATGAATTAGAATGAAAGCAGTTTAATTTTAAAAGATATTTTCTCATGCCTATCACTATAATGGGTACTCTCAGAACGTAATGCTGAAACGCTGTATGTAAGTATTTAACAATGAAAAAACAATTCTGCTATACAGCTACTTTACTATGCATATCATAAAAAAACCATGAAGGAACATAATCCAAAGATAAATCAAATTAAATATATACAAACATGTACATATAAATGTTCAATTTATAAGTACATATTAATATTATATAAATATGAGCAATCCTGCAAACTATTCTAAAGGTACTAAGATCCAACACAGCAGCAAGGCTTGTTAGCATTTACATATACACTAAAACCACTCTACAGATATTACTATATGCAAAGGATACTAGCAAGTACTAGTCTTCTTAAGTCTACCCACATCATTTTATATATTTCCAGTAAACCAATGGATGCTCATTCAATAAAAAAATAAAAATGACAGCAAATCACTGATACTTTAACTCATATACTACTGTGGGATACATTTAATCAGATTATTATCATTTACTTGTTAGGGACAAGAAGACAGTGAAGATTTAAGTCAGCAGACACAATTAAGTGCATACATGTATAAGTGTACTGGTATTCCAGGCAGTTGAACCGTGAAGTCAGAAAGTGAAGACAATCTTCATTCATAATTGAAAATAGCATAATGGTTAACCTATGTTGGAATTAATTAAAAGAGGGATAAAAATAGCAGAGCAAGTGAGAGGAGGGAATGGGATTTAAATGCATGGGTCACCAAAATAATTCCTTGGATTGTTTTTAACTATTCTTGCTATTTATTTCAAAAATCAATTTAGGGTGAAAAATATTTCAAATAATCCTTACGACAAAGCTTTTAACTTTGAATGAGATAAAAAATACAAACATTTATTTATAAAAGTTTAATGCATGTATTTTACCAATGAACACAAGTCAGCAAAAAAATAATGTTTGTTCAATTACAAATATATAAAAACAATCAATTCAGATAGTAACTTTCCTTAGCCTTCATCTTCTGGTTAAAAATTTGAGTCTCCCCATTTACTATGTAGCCATAGAATAATCAATGAACAGCTTTAAACCACTAAAATAGATTTTCTAAAAATATTGTATTCCAGTTTGATCCAGACTGAGGAAAAATATTGAACCAGCTTTGTAAGCAAAAAGCATTATTCCTATAAGATTTTAATAAGCTTTCCTTACATTATATCATTTATTTTCAATTGAGATATAATCTAATATCCCTCGAGGATATGACAAAAATGAAACATGTTTTGATGATGGAATACATATTACATATTAAATAACAAACACAAAATAATGCAAATTGAGCTTACTAATACACATTAGCCAAAAAATTTGACTTATAGTTTAAAAGTGCAGCAACAAAGGCAATAGTCTCATTACAATAGTAAGGAATGGAAAAGATAACTGGCTAATTGATGAGGCTGCCACAAGTGAAATCCCAGAAAGTTTACGGTGGGCATTGGAAATTGGCAGACAAAAAGCATAGTCATGATTTTCTCAACTCCAACTCAACTTCCCAACTCAAATCATGATTTTCCCAACTTCAAACGGCAGATCACCTCCAACACAAGAATAAGATGATTACCTACACTTCTAGGCTTTTTCATTTTTGGCTGAGTTTTCACTCAAGACTCTTGAGGTTTCACACACAATAAACATGACGATTTAATGATTTCTATTATACAAGATATTTAATGACACTAGAGGAAAAGGTAAGTACAGTATTAGCTCATAAATTACTTAAAAACTCAAGCGGAGAAGTCTGTGATACTGATAATATATATCAAGGTTAACTAATGCCAAAAAAAGATAACATGAAGCTATGTATGTAGTACAAAAGATAAGTGGAATGGCTTCCCTCAAAGCTCCATTTGATCCAATGGGAACATTGTAAGAGGACAAATACTAATGTTGCCAAGGAAATTATGACAAAGATACCAATGAATGGTAAAAAAATTATTGACAACACATTCATCTCATCAGTACTCAAATGTAGCACCTGAAGTTTCTTGCTGAAAAACTGGCAAAATATTATAGCCAAATACTAGTACTTTGCATAATAACTAAACCAGTGCCCGACAATGATCACTCTCATTACCACATTAAGGGAGCTATAAAAGTGAAAGTCTTGACAAATACATTATCAATGAACAACAGCCATTTAAGCATTGACATTTTCTGTAAGACAACTAAAACTCAAAGTATGTATTACTGGCTCTGACTTGTTCTTTTTAAAAAAATCATAGCATGACACAATTTAATAACTGATAACAGGTTCAACATATTCAATATATTTATAGGTATCGAAGGATGAATACATTCCATATTGAATGACCTTCTAATATATATATATATATATATATGAATGTATATAAAAAAAGGTCACAGGCGTGACTAGCAGTTACATATAGAGCACAAAAAAAGGTAAAACTCACAGAAATTTTGATATATTTCGGCGGACACAACCGCCTTCGTCAGAATGTTAGAAGGTAGTCGGTAGTAGTTTGACTACCTTCTAACATTCTGACGAAGGCGGTTGTGTCCGCCGAAATATATCAAAATTTCTGTGAGTTTTACCTTTTTTTGTGCTCTATATGTAACTGCTAGTCACGCCTGTGACCTTTTTTTATATCTGTGCACTACAAGTGTTTTTCGCCAAGTGGATATATGAATGTATATATATATATATATATATATATATATATATATATATATATATATATATATATATATATATATATATATATATATATATATATATATATATATATATATATATATATATATATATATATATATATATATATATATATATATATATATATATATATATATATATATATATATATATATATATATATATATATATATATATATATATATATATATATATATATATATATATATATATATATATATATATATATATATATATATATATATATATATATATATATATATATATATATATATATACACACACACACATTTACCCAGTACCGACTTCCTCTTACAACTTTCTGAATTTATTCTTACCCACAATGCCTTCTCCTTCAACGATCTTCACTACCTCCAAACAAAGGGCTGTGCCATGGGAAGTCGTTTTAGCCCTTCTTATGCCAATCTTTTTCTAGGTTTTCTAGGTTCTTTTCTACCTCTCCCAAGCCCCTTTTAAACCCCTTCTGTGGCTCCGTTACATAGATGACATTTTTCTACTTTGGACACATGACATCGACTCCCTAAACTCCTTCATTTCCTCTCTCAATGACTCCTCTTCTGTATCATTTACCTCTACTATATCTTCCACCCATATAACCTTTCTAGATGTCGACGTAGCTTTATCCAACCGTAAATTCAGTACTTCTGTTCATATAAAGCCCACTAATAAACAGCAATACATTCACTTCAGCAGTTGTCATCCCGCACATACCAAACGTTCCCTCCCATACTCACTTTCTATCAGAGGTCATCGAATTTGTAACAACCCGGAGTCCCTTGATTGCTTTCTTTCCAAGCTACACCGGTCTCTTCTTCGCAGGGGCTACCCTGAATCCCTTTTAAATAAAAAAATCCTTAGGAAACCGTACCAACCTAAATCAACTTCTTGTCCTAAGTACAACAATATTTCTATTTGCACCACTTTCTTCCCAGGCGTACAGTCCCTAAAACATCTCCTCAAAGAATTATTCCCAATACTTTCCAGCAATCCTGCCACTACTAATTTATTCCCTAAATGTCCCTCTGTTGTATACAAACGTCCCCCGAACCTGTCTGCTATATTTAGAGCCACTAACCCCCTCCATAAATCTTTTAATATTTCTAAAGCTCCAGCCACCCGTTGTAACCGGCCTAGGTGCAAAACTTGTTTAATTCTAATTACAGACCAATTACTCAAAAAATTCGACAGGTTCGGGGGACGTTTGTATACAACAGAGGGACATTTAGGGAATAAATTAGTAGTGGCAGGATTGCTGGAAAGTATTGGGAATAATTCTTTGAGGAGATGTTTTAGGGACTGTACGCCTGGGAAGAAAGTGGTGCAAATAGAAATATTGTTGTACTTAGGACAAGAAGTTGATTTAGGTTGGTACGGTTTCCTAAGGATTTTTTTATTTAAAAGGGATTCAGGGTAGCCCCTGCGAAGAAGAGACCGGTGTAGCTTGGAAAGAAAGCAATCAAGGGACTCCGGGTTGTTACAAATTCGATGACCTCTGATAGAAAGTGAGTATGGGAGGGAACGTTTGGTATGTGCGGGATGACAACTGCTGAAGTGAATGTATTGCTGTTTATTAGTGGGCTTTATATGAACAGAAGTACTGAATTTACGGTTGGATAAAGCTACGTCGACATCTAGAAAGGTTATATGGGTGGAAGATATAGTATTATATCGTGTATATCGTGTATATCGTATATAAGATTATATCGTGTATATATATATATATATATATATATATATGTATATATATATATATACACGATGTGGATAGGATGGAGGAGATAGACACACAAAAAAAGAGACGATCACACTTACATCGCTAGCTTTCGGAACTAGTCCGTCTTCAAGGCGTATCACGGAACAAAATTTTGTCTATCTCCTCCATCCTATCCACATCGTGTGTTCTTCGCCGCATGGCTGACTTCAATCCATCAACGTATTTATATATACACACACACACACACATATATATATATATATATATATATATATATATACACGATGTGGATATATATATATATATATATATATATATATATATATATATATATATATATATATATATATATATATATATATATATATATATATATATATTTTATTTTTAAAGAAAAGGAAATAAATTTAAACCTATAAGTATTAGTACTTTTTATGCCCCAATTTAAATAAGTTGTAGCCATAAGAGTGTGATCATTACAGAATTGATGCATGTAATTGGCAATGAACTAAGATGTGGTCGTAATGCTGCTATGAATCCAAAGTGCCAGCATATGTGGCAGTTTATGTTTATACACGTACAGATATTATACGGTGCTGTTGCTCTTTTAGAAATCCCATTTTGGTTAATTTTAACCATTAATACAAATTTTGAGATAACTCTGATGAAACTTTAACTCAAACAGATTGTATTTACCTAAACTGGTGAGGTTAAATATTTACATTTTACAGTCCGATTACAATCGACCAAATTGCCCTTTATTGTGGGACAAATCCTTTTTCCTTGGTAGTTGAGAATGGAAGAAACATCATCTTTAATTTGTGCTAATATGGTAAAAATACAATTTTACCAATAAATCTAAATATCGTTATTGAAAAAACCTTGACTTGTATTTCAAGTTGCTCACACATCCCTAATTGAGACCATGGTTGATTTAAAAAATTTCAAGTGAAAAGCAAAGTGAGTTTCAATTCACAATGTAGGCATTAAAATATGAAATTGAAGGTAACAATGCTTAATACAGCAAATTTTCTTGATTGAAAGAATTATTGTCAGTAAATCACAAAAATTTATTAGGAAAATCAAGCCTGTAATATGAGGTGTATACCTTTACATTGTATACCATGCACTATTTCACCCACACCTTTTTTTGCGTAGTATGAATCAAATTATTGGACAATTCAAATTGCGCTGATATATTACTTACTTCAAAAACGGCTGTTAGGTTAATTTCAAATACTTGTTCATTCTCAGCCACTTTAAACAAGAAGAGCCATTATGACCAAACGTGGTGAATAAATGTTGAAGGTGCTAATTCATGACAAAGAAGATGCTATACATTTCTGCTGAATGCTGATAGACATATAGTAACAGCGAAAGGAAGAGAAATTAATTTCATGTTAATTTTTATAAATCATTAAAATTGCAGAAGTCAGTTCACTGTAGGACCCTAGCTCTTTCATAAGGTACCTGGAACTGTTAGCAGTTCAGGCATTGCAAAATTTGACAAAGCAATATTTAGGTGGTTTCTCAAATGAGAACTTCTTTCAATTCAAGAATACAGTAATTAGAATCCTGAAAAGATTTCCATTGACATAAATACACACGATTCTGATTAGCTATTGCTACTGCTATGTTTTGCGCTCAACAAGGTCAATTAATGCTTTTTATATCTACTGTAGTCTGGACTTACCATTTCATGACATAAATTCATCATTACCACTACCATACAATTGATTATTCAGCTATAATCTAGTCATCTCAACTCATGGTAACTTATATCTTTTTTCCTTTTTTGTAAATTGGAAAATACATGCTCATCAATCAACCAAAGGAACTATGGAAGGAACAATGTGTCCACCACCAACAAGTGGGAATACGGCGAGAACTCTTCACATCCCACTGTAAATGCAGTCCATCACATTTGGTGTGATATGATTGAACTGCATTCCCGGGAAATGAAAATATAAACAGACTTTATACTATCCACTTCATGTCACAATTATGACACACATTTTGACACATTACACAATCATCATCAGATGCACTCAACTTGAATGATTCTATCCGATAACAAAGATGAGTTAATATGCAAAATTTGCACCATAATGGTCAAGCAAGGAAGACAGTACAAAGTCCGTATCTCTCTTCACTAAGGACATGATGACACTCATGATGGGGGTGGGGAGGGGTTCGCCAATCGATTCAACAATTGAAGGAGGCGAGGAGGATTGACATGAAAATTTGAGAACATCTTTGGTGTGACAAATGGAGGGAAAGCAGGCAAGCTAAGAAGGAGAGACCTGGAGGATGGTAGTTAAAAAAAAGAAGGGGGAGGGGGGGAAGTTATAGAGAGAATACCTCCCCCCCCCCTTTGTAAGAAAGAAGAAGGTTCATGCACCTTTTCCGAGTCCTCCCCCACCATAGAAGATGAGAGGAGGGGTTATAGAGGGAGGGGGTGGGGACGACTCCCCCTTATCCCCCCCACCCTCACAACCCATCCTCTCGTTCGTCACTGACACTGACTCCACACACATCGAACGTGCCCGGCACAGCTGGAGGGGGCTGGAGGTACTTACCATGAGCATCATACTTACTGGAGAAGTTTCGTGTTGCTAACATTGTGGTAAGAATCGCTCCCTGAAATATAAGGGTAATAATAGCATGAGTGCATCATTAAACTTGCTTGCAAACCATTTACTATTTTATTTACATCAGATTGCATGTATTTTTCTACCTCCTCCCTGTCCATACCTGAATACGTCAGAGCTAGATCATCTGCAAATGCAGTTAATTGACCTATAAGATTTAGTTCATATATATATATATATATATATATATATATATACATATATATATATATATATATATATATATATATATATATATATATATATATATATGAACTATATATATATATATATATATATATATATATATATATATATATATATATATATATATATATATATATATATATATATATATATATATATAAAAAGGTCACAGGCGTGACTAGCAGTTACATATAGAGCACAAAAAAAAGTAAAACTCACAGAAATTTTGATATATTTCGGCGGACACAACCGCCTTCGTCAGAATGTTAGAAGGTATGTTGTATATATATATATGAACTAAAATTAAAACTATTTTTCGCAAAGTGAATATGTAATCTTGGGTCATGTTTAAAGGGGCAATAAAATTATTATTATAACTAATTATTCTTCATAAGCATGAAAATAAAACTTGCTCTACCTGCATATCTCCTAAAATCTTAGTGTCTTACAGGTTACTATTTACATGTATAGGACATTCAAGACCATTACAGTTTAATTTTCTAGGGACCATCATAAGCACATAGAAAGGTCTTCATTCTAAAAGAGGGTTTAATGGGGCATAGCCTGCAGGAGAGAAGGTTGAAAAACCCAGCTTACACTCAGAGATATTTAATGCTAACCAGTCAGTACATCTTTCATCAATGTGAGGTCATTGGAGAAATTCTCGACCCAGAAATTGGCAACTTGGCAACTTTAAAATTCCTGGATATGATACCATACAACAATTGGATATCATCCACTCTCATTAAACAACATATCGTAAAAGGGAATCTCAGCATTCTGGAATAATCATTTATAATTATTTTTCAAAATGTATTAAAAATGCAATGTCAGCTAGAACATAAAAGGCTCCACAGAAACTATTTCTACTATTTACATGTAATTACAGAAGGAAAAATTCCTCAATGACTATTTGAAAGATTCAATCGGACTTGGTTTTTTAAAATGTACCTACAGAGTGTGAATTGCTTTATTTTTTGGTTTATCCTATATTTTACTTTTGGAAAAATCACTAGAATAATAAATTTTCATTATTGTAACGCCGTAACTGATCAACAAGATAAAATGGGGGATACATCACATTCATCATCACTATAGCTAGGCCATTTATTTTAATTCCTTAGTTTTATCTACCAACAAAAACAAAAGACAAAAGAACTTCCATTGTTGCATTAATATTTTTTTAACTGACTGACAGTTCCACTCATCAATTTTTTAAGTTCCCTCAATCCTTACATATTCCACGAATCTTCCTCGGTGTCTCTAGAAAATGTGATAAACAGGCAAAATATGAAATATAATCTCCTCTTAAATTCTACCATGAAAATAACTTTTAAACAGAATTATAATCCACTCTGATTACTGTGATGTGAACACACAGTTCTCACATAGTGCTTTTTAAGTTTTCACTGCACACAAGTTGTCTTACAGAAATTAAATATTTTGACTAACGTTCAGACACATTTCTAAATTGTATGAACTATTTCAGCAACACCCACTGGACAAAGTGATACAAGTATATGTATAAATAAACATAATAATGATGATAAAAGATAAAATGTATATTCATTAGGGTAACCCAAAATAATGACTGTAGTCAAATATTTCATACCATGCCTCAGTTCAATGCCAAATGACTAGGAAACTCTATGTGCCAAATATTAGCTCAATACATCTACCAAGAGGCACGGTCCATGCAGTTTTATGTTTTGACAGATACACCCTTCAAATCCTATATGGTAGACAAAAATGATGGCCGTTTATTTCCTCTTCACCAAAGTTTCCAGATGTGGGTTAGCATTTATTTGTATATTTGCAAAGATCTTCGTAGAGTTTACTTGCCTGGGAAATAAACTCAGCGTCCATTATGGAGTCATACTTTTTTATTTTTGTAATTTCAAAACTAATGATTTCCGATCATTCTTTTCTTTTTGTGTAGCTCCTTGTATTTCCTGTAGTATCAACCCTGTATATGTACCCAAAGTCAGCTTTCCATATCACAGAGAAACTGCTTCTACAAAATCTCAACCGTTTTCATAAATTACTTTCCCTTGCAGCTAAGCATCCTTTCCTCAATATTTTTTCTGCACTCACCTTCAACTATTTCTTGGGAGATCTTTTAGCGGAAGGGTATGAATTGTTTGTGACTTGTGGGACTGATTATGAGTTTTCAGGGCTATGATAACTATATTTAACTCTTCAGTATGGTCATCTATTTTACATACAAGATTTAGGTTGCTGGATATCGGACACCCAAGATAATTTATTTTTTATTTAATAAGTGCAAATTAAATTTTGAACTATATTTTTTCTGAATAATTTTATAACTACATTTAACATTAGACATGATTTTTTTGAATGATTCACAATACTTTTTGTGAATATATGATGCTAATGTCATGATCACTTTCTTACAGGTTATATATGTCTTTCTTACAGGTTATATTTGTGTCTGATATGTCACCAATAATTCTGGACATCTTCTTTCCATGTAACGTCTAAAAGTTGGAATATTCGTTTTTTCCCTTTCATATGCCACTATGGCAACTAAAATTTACATTTTTATTACCCAACAATGGAATAATAAGAATTGTAACAATTGTAAATTGCAGAATTCAAAAAAAGTTGGATTTTAAACCTAATTACAAAATCCATAGGTGTGATGAATTACATAAATGCTAATATTTACCAACCACTATCACTGGAGAGCTGGGCTGACCAGCAGAAGCCACTCATCTTCAGAAACCAACTGAATTTACACAAAGAAAAACGCAGCACTATGAGAACACTAGCAAGAGCACAACCTGTCAATTTAGGAGATTTTAAGATCTCTGACAGAAACCTATTGCAGAGTGAAAAAGAGGAGGTTAAAATGAAATAAAGACACACATATCACACTACTTGGAATAACACTGATGCTTCGAATGAGGCTTGGAACTAAATATCTGTAGAAAGTTTTGACTACGTATACGCATTTCATTCTGGCAGAGGTTGGCAATACGAAAGCGTCAAACCCTGGCGTGTACTTTGTTTTCACACTGAAAAAAGATAACGGGCATGAGTCACGAATGCCCTCTCATTCCCTGATTAGAGCCATAGCATACGGTGATGAATTTATTCTATCTGGATTCTCAGGGTGGACCATGAGACACACCTAAATGAGGGACAAAATATATCACACTATTACATGGTGGGTGTTGCACATCCTGATCTGAAAAAATGTCTTTTTTCACAACATAAAATAATTAAATCAGCATAATATAATGTCCCATAAACTATAAATGACTTAGAACTCCACTATTTGAGGTAAAGATTTGATAATGTGGGTGAAATACAAAATATGGAATTGTTTAATTCCTCTGGGTGTTGAATGCCCTGGCAGCCCTACTCACTAGTTAATGTATTTTTCAGTAATGTCCACTAGTGATACTTCTTCATTCTGTTTTCAGAGAACGGAAAATACATATTTATGCGTTCAAGTTCATCCAATTCATATTCACTTAGTATTAACTTACGTTGTATTATTTGTTTTCTTTTGGACAAACCTTATGCCCTGTCTGACAAAGCAATGAAGTCATCTCATCTGACCTTGGTCTGGGAGTAATAACTTTAATCAGACAGTTTCATTTCACAGCTAACAGCTTTTCGGCCAAGTAGCAGTTGTACCTGATCAACCTGCTGGAGAAGTACACTTTTGTACACAGCAATTTTTGCTTCCTTAGACAGGGACTCATTCCTCGATATGCTCCACATGCTATCTAGCTAGCTCATTGCTGCAGTGAGTGAAGAAAAGCCTTTGCTGCATTAGCTCACCTTTCTGTGTAGCAAATCCAATCCTCAGGTCTTAGTCAGAAATTAGCTGTGGCAAAAAAAATCCACAGAGAAAGCAAGAGATGACAAACCTTACACACAAACTATGTGAAAGGTTGCAAAAAAAGCAGTTGTTTCTGAGAGAGAACACAATGAGTATGAAAACCTAATAACACTCGAGCATCAAGGTAATACTATAACCAAGGAGAAAGACAGGTGTGCAGAACAAATAGAGCCTTAACAAAGAATGAAAAGGAGTGGAGAGTCATGAAAAGACAAGATCTTCAGTGCAAATTAAGAGAGCAGGAGAGTTACAGAAATAATTGGAATGTACTCCTTCAAATTGCCCAAGTGGAATCAATGAAACTTACGCTGGAGGGAGAAGACAAGACGTGTTAAACACAGCAGGTAATAACAGAATATACATACCAATCACGCCATTCCCTTCCGGGGTAGACACAGTCAAGTTTCACTCATAAACACATATGTACACACCTAACTCTGCTTCAATAATTTCCTCCATACTGACCTATGCTTGCAAACCTCTTTTGCCTCATTTACCGCCATACACTGTTTCATACACATCCTCCCGTTTTTAAGATTCCTAATATTCCTCCTCCTAAAAAGTTCCCCAACCACATTCAACCACAACTTTCTCGGCCTACCTCTACCTCTCGCACCATTCATTTCACTCTTATATATCTGTTTCATTACTCGACTCTCATCCATTCTCTCAACATGGCCAAACCAATGAAGCACACTCCTTTCATATATGTCCATTACATGTCTAACCCACATTCATTTATTACCCACTCATTCCTGACCCTATCCATCCTACTTTTTTTGCATACAATCCTCAGATAACTCATACCCACGGTGTTTAGTCTACTCTTATGCCTATCCTGATATACCCATATTTCACTACCATACAACAAAGTGGGAAGAAGTACACTTTATTACACGGCGATTTATGCTGCCTTAGGCAGGTACTAATTCCTTGATATGTTCCACATGCTACCTACCTGGGATAGCATCTTAACTTTCTCATTTGACAATTCCAAACCTACTCCTAGTGTTCAACCACTTGCTGGTACTTTTTGCAGTCCTTTTGTCTGGGGTCATTATATATCCAAGTCTTCTGTTATTACGTGTCCCCCGCAATAACAGAAGACTTGGATATATTATGACACCAGACAAAAGAACTGCAAAAAGTACCAACAAGTGGTTGAACACTAGGAGCAGGTTTGGAATTGTCAAATAGAAAGTTAAGATGTTATCCCAGTGGAGTCTAAAGAGATTACATTTTCTGCAGTAGAAGACATGAGTGTAAAAAGTCTGAGGTCAAAAAAAGACTAGTCTGACCACAGTGAAGTGCGATGGCTTTGTCCCAGAGTGTTGTGCAGGAACAAGACCCAAGAAAAGAAGTTATTACTGAGATAATGGTGACAACTCTAGATGCTTCCATGAACAATGAATGTAAAGAGACAAGATCCCTCACCCAGGTAGCTCAGGAAATGCATGAATATCCCCATTCAATATTCAGTCCCAGTCCCAGTCAGTCTCAGTCCTTGGTCGTGAACGGATGTATCTCTTGCTTTCTCGCCATGCCGAACTGTGGAAAGTGTGGTCAAGCTGTTAAGCGTGGCAAAAGCTCTATTGTGTCCTGTGGTGATTGTCATGAGCAGTATCATCTCGCCTTCTCTTCAATGAACCCAACGAACCCTGGAAGGCCTACAGCGGCACTGGCACTGTGGTTCATGCCTGATGCATAAGCATTCAATGCGTGGGGACAACACTCCTGTGAAGAGCAGTGACAACTTGACCAGTGCCGAACCTGTAGCCGCGATGCTCAATGAAATCTTCGCTCGAATCAAGTGCTTGCAGGACGAACAAGGTGAGATCAAAAAGTCATTACTCTGGTGTCAAGAGTTGATCAGTGATCTAAATAAGTCCCTCAGTGAGGTCAAAAGCGCAATCACAAATCTTAGTGAAGAGCTGAAAAATACGATCGGCGACTTGTGTCAGTCGCAAAAACGTGTGTTCGAACTAGAAAAACACGTAAATCAAATGGAGCAAGAAGCAAAGGAGAATGTGGTCGAGATTCAGGGAGTTCCATATTGTAAAGGAGAGCTCCTTAGTGCCATCATCCATCAGATAGGCTTGTCCCTAGGAGTCAAAGTGGAAGCCGCTGATGTTGACTTTGTTTACCGTGTGGGAACACAAAGTGACACGCATCGGCCCCCCATTATTGTTATATTTTTGAGGCAGAGCACTGCTAGTGAGTTCTGGAGCAAACGGAGAGTGAAACGTGACCTAAGCACTTGTGATATTGGAATTGACAACCTACCCAGTCAGCCCATTTTCATCAATGAGGCACTCACTCAGTGGAACCAAAAACTATACGCCAAAGCCAGAGAACTCAAAAGAGCAGATAAGTTCAAGTACCTTTGGATACGAGGAGGCAGAATTTATGTGAGGAAACATGACGGGGGGGAACGAAGTGTTATTACCTGTCTTGAAGACCTCAGTAACTTTAACTAAATGTCTGACACCCTTGAAATGTTAAAACTGTGACACGTTAATGCACAGTCGTTATTCAGGCATATTGACGAATTCCGTGACTACTTTCATAAACGTGATTATCACATTATTGCTGTCTCCGAAAGTTGGCTTAATGAAAATATCTCCTCAGACGCTGTTGAATTGAACAATTACAAATTGTTGCATAACGATAGACCAGGAAGAGTAGGCGGTGGTGTATATGTGTATCTTCTTGAAAGCTTGTCATTTAAATTGTTATTAAAGTCTGATGGTACTCCTTTCAGACCTGAATACATGTTTTTAGAAATAATTGGAAAGGAGGGTAAAATATTGTTTTGAGCCCCCAAAAACTGGTTTCATGTCTGAATGTTTTGAGCCGTCACTTCATAATCTTCTTCCAAGGTACAAAAATGTGATATTGTGTGGTGACCTAAACATTGACATGCTGAGGAAAACTTATGATAGTACGTATCTCAGTGACATGTTATTCAGCTGTAATCTATTCCTGGTTCCCTATCAGTCAACCCACAACCTCATGAACAGCAATACTCTCCTAGACCTTTTCATTGTCAACGATTTGTCAAAGGTAGAAGAGTATGAGCAGCACCCTGCCACATTCTTGTCGGAACATGACCTAATTTATGTAAAATATAGATTTAAGTTACGTGCTTATAAGCCCAGTGAAATGTGTTTCCGTGATTTAAAGGGTTTTAATTTAACTGAATTTGAATCAGAAGTATTTTAAAGTGACTTGAGTGAATTTTTCAACACCCATCCTGTGGATAAAAAAGTTGACATTTTTAACAAACTTATTCTGAAATTGCTTGATACTCATGCCCCTAGAAAAGTAATTAGGCCAAAGCGTCAACCAGTCCCTTGGCTAACCCCTGAAATCAGGAACTTAATGTCACTCAGGAATGTCTTTGTCGAAATTTTTGAAGAACTCTTCTACCTCATCTTCATGAGCAATACGAAGTTATTAGAAATCGAGTACAGTACCAAATCCGAACAGCCAAACAAAAGTACTATATTGAGTGTTTTTCTGCAAAATGGGACGCCAAATCCATTTGGCAGGAGCTGAGGCGCCTTGGCCTTGGAAAGCCTAGACGTTCCCCGTACAAAATGAACTTCCCCTTGGATGATCTGAACAGCCATTTCCTTACACCAGTCTTCAGGGAAGAAAATTCGTACCAATACCCAGATAACATCTATTTTACTCGAACTGAAAACGGGCCAACTTTATTTGATCATATATTTTTCTCCGTTTTCGATAGCACGAGGCTCTATTTCCCTCACTACACACCTGACATGCTTTAATGCTGCAATGTATTAATATTCAAACCCGTCTCATGTGGAGCTCCACAGGGTTCAATACTTGGGCCCCTTTAGGGCCCCCTACTTTAGTATTTTCATCAAGGAACTAGCTAGTGAAATATCCCATTGCAAATATCATTTTTACGCTGACTACCTGCAAATATATACAGAGTCCCACCCTTCGGAAATTAACCACGCCATCGCATTGGTTAACGAGGATATTAAATTTATTTGCGATTGGCTGTTCAAAAGTCGATTAAAACTAAATCCCAACAAGACAAAATCAATAATATTTGGAAGTGCTCCTAATGTACGCATGCTCCTTTCAAAAGACCTACCCAAAGTTAGTGTTCTAAATATTCAAATTGACTACTCGAACTCAGTCAAAGCCTTGGAGTTTGCCTGAGCAGTACCTTCGCCTGGTGCGATCAAGTTACTGCCATCTCAAATAAAGTTCACAAAACTCTCCACAGGATGAAGTATTTCAGGCACTTAATCCCAACAACACTGCCCCAGAGGTTGGTCGAGAGTTTAATATTTCCTACTCTTGATTATTGTTCAATTATATACTCCGATATGACTAATGAATAAAGCGATAAATTACAAAGACTGCAAAATTCATGTATGCGATTCATTTTTAAAATTCGTTTCAACGAGCATGTATCTCCCAATTATGCAAAGCTGGGTTGGTTAAAATTGAATCAGAGAAGAACAATTCAAAAGGCCTTAATGTAATTCAAAGTACTGAACTCAAAAACCCCTTCTTATTTATATGAAAAATTGATTTTTAATGCCCAAACTAACAAGAGATCGACCCGAATAACAAAAACATTTTACATCCCCAAATACCGCACAACAAAATATGAAAATACTTTCCACATCTCATCCTGTAAATTATGGAACTCGTTGCCTGATAGTATTAAATTTTCTAGGAATGTCTCACAATTCAAAAGGAGTATGGCTGACTTTTTGTCTCCCAAATGTTCTCTTGCCTCTTTATGAGAAAACAAAATTATATGAGATGATATTGTTACATGTTACTTGTTCACTATAATCATTTACTGTTTTTCTGCCTATTAAATATTAGTTGGTTTGCTTTTCATTTTTCCTTATTAATAGGTATCACAGATTGTACATTTTTGTTTTAACATACTATTTCGATTATTGATATTGAGACTGTTTTTTCATTTTCATTTACCTCGCTCATTTTATATCTCTCTGCTGACTTGAAAGTTGTTTGTTTGCTTTCTTTTTTTGTAAGACTTTGTATTTTGTCTTTGTATTCCACTCCTCATGAAGGCATGTAAACTAATTCAATGTCCTAAGGGACTTTGTCCCAGGACAATAAAATTGTTTTCTATTTCTATCAGCATGTCCAGCATCAGAAGAGGACATTCCACAGATTACATCTCATAGCCAACCTAAAATATAATTCCTTCATTAACTGTGGATTCTAGGGTCTCCTTTGGGAAGTTAAGGGTAGAGGGAGGAATTGGTGCAAATGCAGATTTTGGTGGCAAGAAAAAGGAACAGACAGGTGCTTAAGATGCCCCAAATTGCTCAAGGCAAGAGGAAGGATTAAGCTGATGCAATTTGCTGTGCACTTTTTGAGTAGAATGCAATGGAGAAAATTGAGCAACTGTGTTTTGACTCCATCGGCATTAATAGGTACCAGTGTGAAGAACAGTACTTGTGTTACAATGGAGAAAAAATATCGTAAAACACTATATCACTAAGCCTGCCTCCCTAGAACAACAAGCTTTTAATAAAAATGCTTATGAGACTGCTATGAGACCATTGAGCTCCAGGAGAACCTCTTCATTAAAGTGAGAGACGAATGGAATAATGTAGAATCTGTAGCAAACCCTAAATACAAATGACAGGCAGCTTAGTTCTCAGCCTAAGTTAGTTAGTCTTATTTTTTCTCGGGAGGAATCACCTTAAGAAGTGTACACAAGAGCCCCTGGAGCCTAATCCAAATCTAGGAGGATGTCAAAAGTAAAGTGCTAGTTAAAATGTTGGATTTTCAGTAATAAGTTACAAATTATACTTTGAAACCTCCAATGTAGAGGAAAATGGCCTTCAAAGAGTAAAGAATTCAAAATAGATATGGTACTTTTTCACAGTTTTTATTTCAAGTCGACTGGTTTCGCCGCATAGGCGACAAAATTTTGTATAAATTCTGCAGCATACTAAACTTATTTACCTGATGATACCAGGGTTGAAATTCGCTATGAAAAAATCATTTGACTTGACCGGGATTGACTGATTGGAAAAAAAAGATACCTGATGATGTCGCCTATGTGACGAAACTGGTCGACTTGAAATAAAAACTGTGAAAAAGTACCATATCTCTTTCTAATTCTTTAGAAAGGATTTTCACCAAGTAAAGCCAGAAACATTCGAGTTTATATTCAAAGAGTGTTCTATTAAAAATAATTCACACTTTGTAGAGGTTCAGTAATCCTGCTGCATTGTCTACAGCAAAAAACTATTTGGAATTGTTAAAGAAACTTCCCCACCAAAAAAAACAGTCAATGGAGAAATTGTCAGAGTTGCCATGAACTTGTTTCCAGAGGATTTGTTGCACCTTGGTGAGGATCTGATAGTTTTTGCTTTCCATGACTATTATGTTCACCTGGATGATAAATGAAAAATGCAGCTAGCACTAAAACAATAAGGAAGCTTCAGGGAAGTTTGCCGGGTGAGTAAGCAATTAAGAATGGTGGAGTGTGTCCCAGTATTGCTTTTACACAATTGCATCAAGAACTTATTCTCTCAACTTATGATTCCATAAGACTATTTAAAGGATGACCCCGAAGAAAAGAATTCAGCAAAGAATAACAAAGTACAGGTTACTAGAATATCATGATAGTCTGTAGTGAATGATGGGCCTGAACTCGCAGTGAATCTGGAGCAACATTTCCATCATACGAGCAAAAAAATTATGAAAGGAGCAGGGAGATTTTCAAGTATTTCAATAATATCTACTATAACACCTTTCATGACTCTAAAAGAAAGAGGAACACAATATTGAGCACACCAATAGCACTGGAGGTTTATTTGTTTGTAATAAATGAGCATATTGCACCCATAATGGACAAAATGTTCATTTCCCAGGCAAGTAAATAAAACAAAGTATCTTTTTAATTATATCAATAAATCCCAATCAACACCTGAATCCTCAGAGTTAAAGGTAAGCAATTTTCAGTGTCTCTTACTATAGAAAAAGACAAGAATTCTTCATTCTGCCATGTTTTTAGCATTCTCACATAAATGAAAAAAACTACAAAACACTGTATGAAACAAATGCACCAACTCATAGTCAATAAACAGTGCTACCAACTTAATTCACATGAAAATCGCTATCAAAACTCACTAAAAATCCAGAAGAAGAAAAAAATGCCCTAGCACATGATGACAACTCAATACGATTTTAAGGATGTACAGCTTGTTTGCAAGTTCCTGGACCCTAAATGCGTGGAAAGGTGGAAAGTGGAGGGGAAAAGGATTTTGATACAACACAGCCCGGTTTCTGCATTCACTTTGAGCTTCAGATGCCATGAAAAGGATTGAATGGCAAAAGATTCACAGCCTTTTCCTGAAACAAGGGGAAACTTTAACCAAGACAGGTTGGTGTTTTTCCTTCAGTTTGTCTGAGAGAGGGTTACATTGTGGCTGAAATCCACGCAAGCTATACATTTGGTGACTGCATGGTTGGGCTTCAGAGTTGCCTTCCTCAAAAGCATTTCCTGTCTAATAACTCAAGGGCTTGAGAGAAGCCACTGCTGAAAATATTGCCAAGTATGAAAAACACAAATGGATCCCTGGCATATGGTTAAATTCATATCTTCTTCTATGACTTCCATCCCTCTGGTAGGCATTAGTGCATCCTTGCAACACCTTGCGTTATACAAATGATTCATTGAATTCCATATCATAACACAAAATCTTAATTTTCAAGTGGTCAACACCCTTCAAGTGGCTTGTTCATAAAACCTATTTTTGGCTTGGCATTAGTAACAGAATATCCATAACAGTAGACCTAACAAAAGCTCCATAATGCAGAATATCAAAGATATCCATAAGCAGTATTTACCACACATTTTTAAAGTAAATACAGTCTCACTGGACAGCTTAATATGGCTAAGAGATGAATATTAAAAAAGTGTTCCAGATACAAAAATATAGAAATAAGGTATTTGGCCATTGCATAAAAAAAAGTAAAAAAGTAATGACAAATATTGAAAATGCTCACAGAAGCATAAAATTTGATAACCAATTTGAGATATGTTTCAATTTGAATGTCCAGTTTCTCACATAATATGACGTGTACTGATAAAAATGCAATAAACATCATCCTAATAACAATTTAATGATACAACTGGGATACTGATACTTTCTACCAGGGCAGTGAATTAATATTCAGTGAATTCAGGGCAGTGAATTAATAGACATTGCTCCACCTGAGATTAGCAGCCTAAAAAGATACACCAATGAATTAGTTTCATGTCACCTGATGATACATGTATCGTTAACTAATTGAATAGATCCCAAAAATTATAACCACTAAAGAGTGTTCATGAATACTGAATCGTGAAATGTTTGGCTGTTCCCCAAACAACCACCTCTTCTGGAGAAAGGGAGAGAGCAAGAGGATGCGCTTACCTTAAGTTTGCGCCTGGCGTTGAATTTCTTCAGGCAGTCCACAGTCTCCTGCCTGTGGACAACTGATGCAACACGCTCCCGTTGCTAAGGAAAGTATGAGGAGAAATTATTGAATAAATATTTTTCACAAACCCTCCATTATTTTTTTTGTACTTACTGTATAGAATATTCTAATAAAAATTTTGATGATTTTAGTGCAAATACCATTTCACCAAAAGGCAACTGTACATTCAGCCCATTTCCTCATTAAAAAATTCTTACATGGATTTTTTTACCTAAAAACTCTTCTATCAGAGTGAACTCAAAATTTGCACTATACATACAAACAAAAAAGAGATGGTATACACAGATATATATATATATATGTATATATAAGAAAATATGATGCTAGGGGAGAAATTCAATACTATATGAGATCCTTGAATCAGACTCAAAGTATAAAATACAATCAATGAAACAGTCACCAACATATTAAATGGGCTGGAATGCATATTTCCAATTATGTGTGTATGCACTTCGTGCTAGTCAAGCTATCAACAAGTTCTTTTTAGCAATGATTGCATCAAAAGGCAACAGAAGATGGGGGTCAATGAGGGTTTTCATGCTCCACACTGCCAAAAACTTTATCAAGGTCTTTTCGGTCACTCTCTCCGCTCGACGACATACTTACGCAGATCCAAGGGTGCTTGAGCGCTTCCGAGGCAGTAATTCTCTTTGCTGGATTGACAGTGAGCATTTGATTGATAAGATTTTTGGCATCTGGAGTCACAGTGTCCCATTCTGGTGATGGATACTAGGCACAGGGTAAACAATTGAGATTTAAAAGATTTTTCAGAAGCTAAGGAAAAAAGGCAATTCTTTTTTAATAGCCTCATGCAGTCAAGCCTTGTTAGTTTGATATGAGAGTGGAATTTATTGTAGTTCAACTCAAACTTTTTCTTTGGGTGATGTGGCACGATTTAAATGATATTACAAGCATGACTGATTTTATTTACATCTACATGAGTTATGGGACAAGAACTATAAACTTGCACTCAGTCCATTTACGTCGAAAATATACTCTTCAACACTGATGATGACGTTGCCTTGCATTTTGTGAGAAATCTTCCATTGAATAACCACCTGGCACTGAGCAAAGTCACATCCGCTTGGGACTTAAAAACATAAGTTGCATTCAAATCATGAGAAAAATCAATGAATGGCCAGAGATTATACATTTCCTCTCACTTATAATTAACACTCCTGAACTATAGAATCAAGCTAAATCTGACCACATTCTTCAAATTACTCACTAAAAGCAGGAAGGACCGTCTTTAGTTTCCATTTCCTGTAGTGTTATCATTATCAAGGATAATCAAAGACAGGTATTGACGAACGTCAAGTCTATCTCTAAATACTTGTCTTATTTCACATAGGCACTGACTACCCACACATTTATTTTCTTCTGCTGGTCATACAACCTACCAGCCAGAACTTCACTTCAAAGTCTCAGCCCTTTCTCACTTGGTTCACTTCTGAATTACGTTAAACATGCTTCCATCAATCACACGTTTCAACATCCAATGCCTCAATATTAACTTCTCTGCCCAACAATTGTCTCAAGGGAATTTTTGCCAGTAATCCATTTTCTTCTTCTCCAAAGATTATGACCTCTTCAGTTTCTCTTTCAGTATAATTATCTCCACCTTCCTTCCTCCCCAGCTCACCCTCACCCAGGACAAATGCGACATCCATGTCATAGATTATATGCTGCGAACCATCTGTAGAGGCACCCATTGTGCTGGCTCTGAATTATTTTTAACAACCTGCCTTATAGTATCAAATCTATGAATAAAATAATAGGCTTCAATAAGCATTTTAAAACAAGAATTTATTGCATTTTGCTTACTATAGCATCAAAGATCACCAAGATAGCAAAATAACACCTGAAGTATACAATTGAAGTGTACATTTTCTTTTACATGTTCATTTAATTTTGTTTTGTGCATTGAGGACTTCATCCTTCCGCTTTCTTTCTCCCTAAACTTGTTCACTGCTCACAGCACGCCTGATACAATTTTATGCACACCCTGATGCCCAATTCATTCCGCTATGTTACCCAATCACTGTCTCTGGAGAAAGGCACCCAGTATAACAAGAATTTAAATGCAGGGAATAAGAACATATCAATCAAAATAGTCATTCTTTTCCCCTAAACTATATAACCAGCTCCCTCTCTACTATCAAGGCTTTCAACACATTTTTCAACAATTACCAGCACCAATCACCTACTTTATCTCCCAGGTACCCATACACTACAGTAACTTCCATTCTTCCCCAACCAAGCTGACAAATTTCCAGTCTTCCATTTTGCCAGTTGTATTTTCTCAATCTCTCCCAAACACACATCTCATATGCTTCTCCTTAAACCTTATCCTCTTCCCTCACAATCTCAGACGTGGGACACTAAATAATCAATTTATAAGTCTTTGTCCAGTATTTTTTACATTCAGTGTAAGTAATAATTCCTCTTGCCTCAATCTATGCCTCTTGCATACATCAACTGGAAATTTAAAAGTAGTTGAGTTTTGGTGCTTTCTTACTTAAGCCTTGGAAAACTAAAAGCCAAGCTTTCAACATTAATGCAACCACAATTAAAAAACAAAATATTAATCTTAAATGGCACTGAAATTGTTGGATAACTATAACAAAAATTTAATACTGAAAAATTACGAGGAGTGGTAATCTGACTTGCTGGAAAATGAAATCAAGCCCACATTCTCCCTCCTCTAATTTCAGAAGTCACTCAGCTTTGGGCACTCAGTGAAGAAAGAAAAGTTTCACGGATGTATGTATTACCAAATAAAGTTCTAACAATATGATACACAACTGAAGAGCCTGAAGAGTTCGGGGAGAAAGATCAAATATATCTATATATACTCAATAGGGATATGATGATACATTCAATGAGGTTTACGAGGGCACTGAGGTTTATGAGAGCACTGGAAGTAAGATGTTTTTATTATGACATTCTCGTTTATTTACAAAATATTTCATAATTTAATATGTCCTGGCCTTTTGAAATTAATTCCTCTTCATGTACCTGCTATTAGAACTTGTAACACTGAGACATTCTACATGGTTTTTTATAGTACAAACTATATGTGCAACAGTCCATTGGCCAGATTTTATTGGCCAGATATTTAGAGAGGCAAATATGCTTCCTACATCTGTAGATTTTTTTTCATTTCTCACTGGAAGGTTTTAAAAATAAATTGAAGAAATCATTATGAAAAATGTATCATTATTGTAATTTTATAAAATTTGATATTTGTATTTTACTTTTTATGCATGAACAATAATAATGTAATGCTATTGTTATTTAGAAGTTTGTATTATTGGGTAGCTGCCCGTATTCTGAAATAAATAAATAAAACATATGGACATCAAGGAATATGATCATTAGTATAAACCACAAATAGAAGTAAAATGTGGTCATTGGTTTTTATTTGGCTCGAGAAGATATGGCTGGGAATCACCTCATGATTAGACAGCATTTTCAGCGATGCTGATAAATGTGAATTTTTCAAAATGTATTCAAATGAAGAAACTAAGAGTAAACATTTTGAGAACATTAAAGGATCCTTAGAATGACAAAATTCTAGGAAACAAAACGACAACTAGAACTGGGACTCGTAGAAACATATTTAGATTTGGAAATACATGACCCTACCACCTTAATAAAATGGTATAAGTGAGTTGAATACCAGATCCTTCCATTTATTGATGCAAGTAATTCAAACTTATTTCCTCATTCCACTAGGCGTCAGAGGTTATGTAGGTTATATAACCCTGGGTCATTACAATAGCTCCACTTTGAATGCACTACATATCTCACTTTGTACACACAAACACATTCTTGTTAGATCGCAATGGAAGATTTTTCAGGAAACATTATGACCAGTGCTGACATGAGTATATTTTAAATGTAAAGTTTTTAAAAATTCAAATCAAAGAAATTTCAAATCTCACTACAATTTGCCATTTACATGGAAATCCAAAGATAACTACACACACATACATATTCATATGTAACAGACCATAAGAATTTTAAGATAATTTCAAAAAGTAAAGGAAGCAACTCTGTGCAACTAAATTATTAGAAAATTGCATGACATACAACATTATACCACGCTTTCTTAATGTTGGATAATGAGTCTCAAAGACTTTCACCTAAACCACACCCTCCCAGCCAGAGAATACTTTTAAAGATCACATTCACGCTCAAACTAAATAGGTTTCACTGCACTATGCATTTTTTCACACCCATTCTCTCATGACTGTAAGAGCAGCAACATAAGAGTAAAATCAAAATGCGGACTACAGAATCCACAAAAAATAAACCTCCAGTGGCAAGACTGGAGAATGGAAAGTGGAGATGAGACTCAGGGGGTCCTAAGGACTAAGAGAGTCATTCATTCGGGGCCAGCCGGGGGCACTCTGCTTTACATCCTGGGGGAAATACAGACAGCAAATCTTCATATATTCACACAGTGCAAGCTGTGGTCCAGACCAAATGACATCAGGATTATTCCCACATTTCTTGCATATAACTCTTATAGAGTTTAATTCCACAGTACCTACTTATAAGTAGGTAATCTAGAATAACCTCGAGGAAGTTCTCTAGAAGAACCTTAAAAAAACAATGCAATATTAACCTCGCAGCAGTGTTGACAAATGTGCATTTTTAACATTCTTGCAACACTGTAACCATAGGTTAAACTTTAAAAAATGCAACATTACTGCCAGGGTACAACCTTGCACATACAGCATAACTGCAATGCTCTACAAGCTTAATTTGCTGTCTAGGTATAGGCCTCTTGTACAACCTCTCTTCTTCTGTCAATCTTTGTTAATACTCTTGAGCTATGTGGGAGGATCACTGCAGTAAGAAAAGGCATTTGAAGTGACAGATATAAGTGAAAATATAAACTACACGTCATTCCCAATACATGTAGGCCAATAGTAAGTTCTACATAAATCTGACACAAATTAGTGGTTATGTACTCATGTCCATAGAATCATAAGGTAAAATATCCTATTTGTTTCAAATAATTACATGTATTACAACAATATTGAAAGGCAAAAGTGTTTTCCCCATTAATTAGACTTCACCTACCTGATAATTTTTCTAACTAATGGTAAAGAAATGAGCAGAACAAGAGTAACTCTCCAAGTACATTTATCAATGATAATATGGTAATCAAAAGACTATGCAAACAACATTATGACTGGTCAGAGATCCTTTAGTACTAAAGATGAATAACTTCTCCCATGCCTTCACACGCATGACGCACAATGTGGAGTCAACTAACGTCAGTTGGAGCATTCAGACAATGCAGACATAACAAGCACCATACAGCTAATGGGTAACATTTTGATAATAATAAACAGGAATAGCCTAAAATTTTCTCAAAATCAAGAGGAAAATTCTGACTACACCATGTTCATACATCATTAACCCT
The DNA here is from genome assembly GCA_963169105.1 of Ceriagrion tenellum. NCBI lineage: Eukaryota > Metazoa > Arthropoda > Insecta > Odonata > Coenagrionidae > Ceriagrion > Ceriagrion tenellum. The sequence continues at coordinate 146,670,063 of OY720637.1, forward strand.
TTTGCTGCACTGGATTTTTATCCCTGTCTGCAGAGAGATCCAGAATGTCAGTAAAACTGATACCAAGACATACTTGTCATGCACAGCATAAGGGTAAAAGATTGATAGGGTCACTTCTCAAATAGATGACATGGGCAAGGATATGCTATGGAGTCAATAATGAACTCATGAAATACGAAGGTAAAATGAAGGAGAAATTTAAAAATACACTCTATCTTCACACATTTTACATAGATTACACTACAGCAACTGGTAGAATAAATTGTTTTCCTAACATCTGATGTGATAAGCACTGGAGACTTCCAGAAAAAAAATAGCAAGAGGGAGAAGGCAACTTACAAAGGCTGGCCAAAAAGTAATACCCCACATTTTTGAAACTCCCTCATAACAGAAATCAGGATGTTTAAATGGCCATCAAGATATGCATCTCTATCAGTCACTAAGCCTGATCAGGTTATTATGACACTATCATAACTTACATCTGAGTCCTGTGATCAATTTTGTGGACCCTACAGAGGACAGACGGCAAGATTAGGTTTGCAAATACTAGTCGGGTACAAACTAAAGACGTGAAAGAATGTAAATAGCTTCATAATTTCTCTTCTTTTCTAATCCATTTAGAATAATGACACTAAGTAATTTTCCACACTACTACTTAGGATGACGAAGATGTGATTAATACAGTGAAAATCTGGCTCCATAACCAGAGCAAGGCTGGTACCAACAGGGCATACACACCCTACTGAATTGCTGGAGAAAGGCAATAGAACTTGAAAGAGATTAAAGGGAAAAATAGAGTGAGTAGATGAAACATTATTCTTTCAATGGGTACACAAAATTTTGTTAGAATAAATAGTTTTTGAGAAAGAAAATGTAGGGCATAAATTTATGGGCAACCTTGATTGTGATTCTTTAAAGTAATCCAAGAATCAAATTATCTTTAGGACAGTATTGATTATATTACAAGATAGCATGGGCATAGCCAGGATTTATTTTATGGGAAAGGGGGGCAGGAAATCATCCTGCCAGGCTCCGTACAATATATTTTGAAAGCAATGTCTCATTAAAAGGGGGCAGCGGCCCCACCTCCCCCTGACTACGTCCATGTATTGCATTGCATTCTATTCAGATAATTAATCAGGATGTGCTTACCCAACCAAACTCCTGAATTGAACAGTTTCTCTCAGCTTCTTCCCATCAAGTTCAAATAAAACTATTAGCACTAAAAGAACAATATTGACCATTAAATCATCTTTCTTTATAATGAGTTTGTCCACTCGTGTAAAGCTTAACTGATGCTAAAAGATCTTACCAAAGAATCTATGAACATATATAAAAGGCAAATACAACTGACTCAGTCACTAACTGACTACCATATTACTCAACATATGACAGTGTCAAATCCACCTTTGGCTCTAGATGCTTACAAAAAAATCTTTCATAAAAACTCCAAGTTTATTTTAATCAAACTACTAGAGTTAAGGTTATTGTCCTATGAATGTAAAATGGGCAAACCTTATGCAAAAGCTTCCAATATCTCTTGCAGGGCTTTATCAAATTTTTCTATTAGAGAAAAAGTACCTTGGAAATTTTCTTTCATAAAAACTGGAAAAAATGATTCACTCAGCTAATTTCTAATCAAGTTTTATAGTGACCTAATTGGCTTAGCTGATTTCACTGTTTCCCATCAGTCAATAGTCTATCGGTGGTTTTTCATACACAAATTGTTGCTATTCAACAAACTACATGGCATAAGCACGAGGACCTGTCAGGAAAAATAAAATTTCCCATGAGAAATGACATATCAGCCCCTTGTGGGGTTCCTCAGTCAGCACAAAGAATCATATAAATTGTTAAAGGAATGCAATACATATGACAGATTAGAAGCTATGTTAAATTAAGGAACAACAGGAATAAAGTAGAATGCGAAGGTAGATCAGGTTGAGGAGTTAGCCATTATAGCCTGTCTACATGCCAGCACAGATATAAGGGCTTAAGGCACCATGTACACGTGCAACTTTGAAACCTCTTAACTCTTCATGGTGCAAATCAAGACAATAGCTGGAGTGCCGTAAGAAGCTTGATGCTTCAGGTCAGCAGAGGAAAGTTGAATTCTTCCGTTTACCCAGACATGAGAGCATAATCATCAAAGAAACAGCAGACATGCCACCAAAAAGAGGAGCTCACAATAGCTCAATTGGCCCAGAGCTAATGGTAACAATTACATCTCCTGCCTAGAAGCTTGACATCATGGGGTATACCACAGTTCAACACCTTACGGTTTGAGACTAATTGTCACTCTGCACAAGGCCTGAGGCAAACTATGAGGTTCATTAATGAAGCAAATTGAAGCAAAATAAGAACAATGGTTAGACCATTCACTGGCCACTACTGAGCTCATCAACAACATGAGAATAGAAGATATACCAAGCTGCAGATGGTGCAAGGAGAGTGAGGAAAAAACAATGCCAAACAATTGCTAGGACATTGCATTTTTACCAAAATACTCCCTTTCTGGCACCCACAGGCATCAGGTAGTCACCCACAGGGCAAGTCCTGGCCTTAAGAAAAGCTCTAGGGTCCTGTGGGTAATCATTCAATGAGAAGGATGATACAATGGATCAACAAGTCTAAGTACTGTAGGACCCACATAATGGAAATCCATAATAATATCAATCACACAGGAGTGAAGTCTTTTCCTCAAAAGAAAATGGTACAGAGAAAGAGCTCAGGCAAACCAGTCTTTGGGATAATAAATGTTGATGAGGAATAAAGAGACATACCTCAGTACGAGGAAAACTGTGGCCTTCAATCAATGTAGGCACTTCCTGCTTTAAGTACATACTAAAGAGGAGTCACTGGATCAATTGTAATTTACCCAGTTCAAGATGTGAAGACAAAAGAGATTCATTCCGAATTGGAAGATGATATTTACAAATTTACATTTTATTGAGAGCATTTTATGGGAGTGGGTGGCTTAACGCAATGGATCAGTAAGAGCAGAGCATTAAATAAATAAATGACATCCTGTAATCTAAGCGAGCAAAAAAAACTCCACATGGTCTCTTTGAGAAAGAGAAAACAGAAATCAGAAAACAAGAGCACCTGAAGATGAAATAAAAAACCTGACATCAGCAACAGTCCACTCTTAACCAGAGGGTATACAGGTCAACTGTCCCAAACAACAGACAGTGTGTGAGATCTTGAACAGCTAATTTGATGCTCCACAACATTGAATTAGGGATAGGGATTGATCCTCTGAACATTCTCCACCATTGATGGGGTTCCAATCCTGGCCCTCAGGATGGGATGCCAGTGGTTTTGCCACCACACTCAATCCATTCCTCCTCTTGTAAGACAGAATAGGCATTGCGAGTCACTCACTGATTACTACTTATACCTAGATCCATCTATGGAAATAAAGATAATATGTAAATTCTCAAACAGATTTGTTGAAAATCATGATTACTACCTGTATCATTATCAAGGCTACCAGTAGGTTGGCAAGGTTTTATAAATATCCCTACAAAGAAATTCAGGGTACAGATGAAGGACTAGATGGACAAAAGAAACCTGCCACACAACATCTAGTCATTGGGGGAAAAACAGATGTACTCTCATCTTCACATATTTTTGAAGAGGCTGTGAGATAAAAATGCCAGCTGATTTTTCAAGATTTCATGCATCAATATTTTGACCAAAACTAAGATGCAAAAGTATATAAACATATTTTCCTCAGGAAGGCAGTTACCAAAGATAAGTCTAAGCAAAGGATGTGTTTAACAAAGAATGTGATTGAAATATCACCAAGAAAAGCACAGGAGCTGGAATACTAAGAGTGAAAGGCATTTTTGTATAATGGGAGCTTTATCCATAGCCAGGAAACCAGCTTAAATAGAAAAGTGGAAATTAAGTTCAAAAGAAACACTTCATTCCATATTTTCTGTGCAATACAAATTTTTTAAAACAAGATCTCAAAGTTCTCCAAAAATCACTTAAAATATCCTAATCACTCTAACGAGTTGATTGGGACATTTGCAAGGAAAAGTAATAGGACACAAACAACTGCAAATTTGTAGAAATACTAATTTTTAATGACCCCTTTCAAGAAATTGAATTGATAATCTTCTGCAATGACTGAGTAGAAAATATTCCTCCCACATTTCAAATTGGAGTCAGCTTGCTGTCGATTCGACGCATTTTGGACCAAAGTACTACCTTACAGTTATGGACTGCGGACTGAGTAGGTTCTCCATATGGAGGGAAGTCGAATCAGAAAACTGCCAGGACGTTGTTCATAATTTGCAAGAGATTTTCCGAGAGATGGGGCCTCTGCATGAGGTTCTGCTCAACAGCAGCAGAGTGATCCGGTCTCAGCAGGTGAAGGACATGTGTGGAGTGGGGGGACCAACAGCAATTTAGGGCAGTGTATCGACCCTTGGGAAATGGCATAGTGGAGAGAAACCATCAGACTATATAGAGGATGGTCGCCCGCAGCAACAGTGATCCGTTGTGGGCCATGTTTTGGCGCAACTTGGCTTCTCATCAACCTGGAGAAGAGAAGCTGGCACTGGCCAATTTGGTGCACAGCTATTTATGGTGTCACCCGTCGGTGCCCCCTGCAGCGGCGGAAGGAGTTGGAGAGCATCCAACGCTCAAGAGTGGGAATTGTGTGGTGGTAAAGCCGCCTGGAGCAAGATGCACAACAAGGTGGCAGCCTGGCACAGTGTCACATGTTGTCAGCGATAGCACCGTGGAGGTGAACGGTGTGCCAAGACATGTGTTGGACATTAGAAAACTGCCAGATGATGGCAGCGAAGGCGCCGAAGGTGAGGCAAGGTGAGTGGCAAGACGAGACTGGCACGCCAACACTTGTCACAAACTTGCGAGAACTGTTCGACGACAGCGACGATGGTGAGCATGAGCGGGGTGATGGGAAAATCACAAATGGTGATGTGTGTGGGGGTGCGGAGCCAGAAGCATGGGGACGTGGGGGTGACGGTGTACTTATCCCTGAGGAGTTTTAGCTGGGACTCTAGGAGGGGAGGACCAGGCGACCATCCTTGATGATTACAGCTGGTGATTAGGACATCAGGGGGGTGTGTGTCGGGGCACGACAATGTATGGCATGGTGCCGGGGTGGCATGAAATGGCAGCACACGGGGGAGGCGACACGGCGTCACATGAGCCGGGGGTCAGTGCGCTCGGAGCTTGCAGGCAGTGCGGCGGTCTCATGGAGACTTTTCGTGTGACTATTGCAGTTACAAATACTTTACAAAATTTTATGAAAATGATTAAGATATAATGACTAAGCGGATATCTCTGACAATATTACACGAAAAGAATGTGCAAATATTTCCCAAATTATTACCAATGACTATGGGATTCTCACAAGTATCCTGCAGTAGCTCATTTTAATTTATTATGGTTGTAATGAGGTAGAGCAATCTTGATCTATTATTTTATACATGCACAGTGATGAAACAAAGGAAGCTTATCTTGCCAAATTAAAATGAGAAAAGGAAGGTAAGTGTTAAATTTACAGCACTGTCTGCAAACTAGAACTAGAAAATGATGCTAAGACCCCTATCAGAACTGGAATAGAAAAAAAATTGGAACTAAACCATCACTAGTTTTCATGAATACCAGCACTAGGTATGTAATGGTTATATCTTAGTCAATAGAGCTGACAGATGAGAGCTAAGCTGAGGGTTATCAAAGCCACTGCAAGTCATACATCCTGATAAAAAATTAGAAGGAGAATGTTGGAGCAACATTCGCATCTGACAAATGATTTAGATATGAATAATATACTATCATAAACACTACTTAGCACAAGGACATGACCACAAATGTAAAGAGCTCCATCAAAATACCTGAGATCATTACAGTAGAAAACACTATGTTTTCACTGGGGAAATTCCTTTTATATATGACATAAGTCCCCCTGCAAACTGACAATTATATCTCCAAATAACAGAGATAGTGTTCTACCACCGTAAACATGGCATTCCTCCAAATTTAGTCCAATCCTCAAATTGTCACCAATAGGGCTGGGATTCTATTTCTTAAAGGTAAGGTAGCAAAAAAACTATCCATCACTCGATCAACAGAAACATATATTTATGGCAAACCTCTTATTAACTAAAAATTTTATTCATAATAGAAAGACTACAGCAGCACTAATCAGAGATGGGCCCTAAGAAGAGAGCTGGTGAACACATTTAGTAAGAAATGCTGTCACTGGCAATACTTCATGTAACTCACCTCAGTACTGCTCAGACAGTGCCACTGGCACATTCTCTGTTCAAATTAACACAATGAATTTACTTGGAATGATTTGGATAAAATAAACTTTCCTTCAGGAAGAGATGGTTAATGCACAATCACTTCTCCAATGAAATTTTGAGAGTAGAAAATTTTGCACAGAAAAAAACATCAAAATCATCAATTTATTTGGCCAGAATTGAAAAATAAAGAAAATCTGTCTTCAGTATTTCGAGCTTACCTTCTTTATTAGTTCAATACCATACTGATGAATGTATTTATTTATTACTATGCAGGACTCACATAATGTAATACACAACTATAACAAAATTGTAATGTGAAACTTTCCAGAGAAATTCAATAAGAATTGTACATAAAGTTTATAACTAGTAGAAAAATGTGCTTTTCTCATATTGATGAAGCCCCAATGGAAATTAAATATGCTAATAAAAATTATCAGCAGAAGTACACAAGTAATTATTTCATAATAGGAAGTAGGCAACTTGGACATACTTAGGATGTTTATCTGGTGGGTATTCCTGCTATAAAATAGTATTTATTTACATCTTCAAAGGAAGAAAATGTAATAGGATGACGGATATGGGAGAAGGGGGTCTTTTCCACCATTCAGCAAAAGATTCAAATTGCATCTGACAAAGAAAATGATCCGTTAAAGTCGTGCTGTCCACAGCTTTACAATGAAAGAGAGGAGTACAATTTAAGGACAAAAAAGAGCTCCATGTTTAAAATATGCATACATCTCACAACCAAGGTAGCATACACACAATGATTAAACATTTATCAAGTGATTCATTCTTCACAGTTCTTCGAATAAATTATTTCCACACAGATGAAATTATATACCAAGAAATGCCTTTGACCAACTGATCACAACAGTCTTAATAATTGCAAAAATTCCAAAAATTACAAAAGAGAATAATTAACACCCTTCCTCTGGGAGTCAAGACTGAATTCCTTGATGTTGCACATAACGATACAGTCAGTAAAGCTATCAAGGAACTCTTAACCCCTGCAGATTTTTGTATGCTTTAAAGGAGCTAGATATTACCAACACATGATACAACATAGAAATCATTTCGAACACCAGATGCCACAGTTCACAGGGTTAAAGCAAGACCTTAAGCACCAAAGTATTTGCCTAATTTTAAAGGTACTGTGAAAATAACCATGGTATTACCTTAATAAAGTCACCCACAGTCCAGGATATCTAGCTCCTATAAAGCCTATGAAAATCCAGAGAGGAGATGGACACCTCAGTACACTACATACATGCATCAAAAGTAAACCCGGGACATAGTGAGTATTATAAAATATGTGTAGTATTGTATTGCACCCAAAGATTAACTGCATTGTTTGGGATTAAGTTCACCTGTGTGCTAACCGAATAAAATTCACACATTTCCACAGCAGAATGCCAGTATTTCTCTTTGTTGCCAGTTGTTCCACGGACAGGCCTGGTACCAGGCAGGCCTCAGCGGCCAGGTCAGTATAGCACTAGCTTAACAATGGAAATGTCATTGGTTCAATACACACCCAGGACAGATATTATGTTCTAGTCTCAAGAATGGGGTCTCAGGTTAAGCAAAGCAATACAACCTCAGTAGAGAGACCACATGATGGAAGAAAAACTGGAACATGGGAAGGTGCCGCTAGAGATTCAGAGTCTATACGCTCAGCTAATAATACTTGGAAAATTCACATCACATAATCTTCACTGTGACAAAGAGGATATGATCTGGACCCTGCACTATAACTTTAGAACTGAAAAATTGACAGAATAAGAGATAAACATCACTGCAAACTGATCGACAAAAAATCACTTTTTCCAGCACACAGCATTGGTGGCAACAACAAAAACAGAGGTAGACACTAGACACAGCATTAACATACGCTTCACTTTCACCCTTTCTCTCATCAATTATTTTTCTACGTCCAATTTTCATGGATGGTATCCCTACAGTCCCCACCATATGGCTCCATGATGCATGACAGGATATTAAGGAGATAAACCTACAGACATGATTCAAAATTTGTTAGCGATGAGAAAAGCCCTTCCTAGCAAGATTGATGAGTTCAAAACCACCCTGTTGTGAAGCAAAGCATTCTTTATTTCAAATTTCTCAGCTTTCTATCCAATGGGCCACCGCCAGCATAATCAAGATAACACACTAAAAATCAAGATAACTTCACATGATGAAAAGCAAACAACTAAAATTTCCTTTAGTTTATTTCCAGAAAAGGATTTTAAAAATGCTACCGATAAATGATCCTAAAATGATAAATATTTTTTATTTAGAGAACACGGATTTTTTCATTTATCTATTCCTCATTGACTTGCTTTGTAAATATCTTATGCAAACCACTGTTATACTGTATGGTTTCACACTTTCCCGGCGAATAAAATTTGTGTAAATTTCTCGGGCTCACCACCGGGTAAAATATTCATAGGCAGCCGACGTTTTGGGTTCCGACTCGTTACCCATTCTCAAGGCTCAGGGGTAGCCTTGAGAATAGGTAACGAGTAGGAACCCAAAACGTCGGCTGCCTATGAATATCTTACCCGGTGGCGAGCCCGAGAAATTTACACAAACACTGTTATACTGTTAACCCTAGGCAAATAAAATACAGTCAAGTCTCTTCATAGTGAAATTCATTTTGAGAAAAATATTCCATTTTACCATGAAACTATCCAATGGTATCCATTTTCATACCATATACCGTAACATGGCTCTTAAATGAATAAGGCTGTAACTATCTCACCAAGAAGGAGAATCAATGAGATATAAAAGAGAGCAAAATCTGAATGTTGTTGAATACATGAGCATGAATCTGAAAATGTTGTTGAATACATGAGCAAAGTTGTCCCTCTTTTCAATGGCTACTTTAGTTGTCCTCACAAGTTGGTAAAATAGGTACCTCAGATGCCATCCTATCTTGGGAAGTATCAGGTCTTTACTGAGGTGCTATTCAGGTATTTTGACATTATCATGAAACAAATGAGTAAAATAATAGTAATTTTGCATCAAAAGTTACAATTAATACAATAGCTGCCGTTAATTGATTTCACAGCATCGAAATGTTTTCACCAAACGCATATTTAACGCATTTCACCAAAAAGATGCTTGACTGTATCATAATATGCCAACTGATTTGTGATGTAACAAGTCATTTAGTTGAATACAGCTGGTGCTAAATGACAGGCAGAATATTAATTGAAAAATAATTAGAGCTAGCTGACTGAGAGTACCATAAGAGTATGAATCTATCCCTGAAAAAACGGTAGGTAGAGATTAAGATTCTGTACCAAACCAAAGACAACACTCAATAAATGTTTACATAATGTCTGTGTGCTACCAGTGGCCAAGGAGAGGTGATTGAAAATAAACCACACAGGATAAATTAACTGTCATACCAATGTTGGCACTTAAAAAGAAGCAGACACCAATTGAAGGAATCACTACAATGCACTATCTATGAACTTTTCACCTAGCATAGTATGACTCACATCATAGGCTCCAGCTTTGATTTGTGAATACAATCGATGCTGGTCTTCATCCCAAAATGGTGGGTAGCCAACTAGCAAAATATATAATATGACTCCTGCAAAGATAGAGGACAACAAAAGTTATTAAAATTAAGAAACAATGATCTTAAGCCAGTTAATATGATGAGGAAAACATCATGGGAGTAGATCACAAAACATCCAATGACAAGTGAATGTAAAAAAAATAGATACGGAATAGATTTAAGACATTTTTGGATACATTCCACTCTTAATTTGTAGGAAATCAGACACAATACAAAAAGAGAAAATAAAAAGGACAAGGACCATAAACCTATACAGAATATGTGAATGAGATGACATACTACTTCATCCATCAATGAAGTGCACCCAATTGATTGGTAAACAATTTAAAATTACCATACATCCCAGAAGTCACTGGGCACATCATTGCAGCAGCAACTTCATAATAAAATGGTAGCCAAATTGAGAGCATAGTGAGGCAAGGATCACACATTCTCCCCGAGTATCAGTAACTATTATAATAGTTTACTTTTAAATCAATTTGATTATATCAACTTTACCTACCAGCAAGTTGGACATGTTTGATCCAGACAGAAGAAATGACAGTTGTCAAAGTGTCTGTCTGGAGTGAGAGAACCTTTAAAACAACTTTGATACTGAGTCTTCAAGTCAACCTCATAATCAAACTAGGTACTTAGCCACAGCAACGACACCCATCTTATACTTTAATCTTGTACTAATACAACTGGCAGTTTGATTCTTTGACAAAACCATGATATTTTGCTATTCTAAGTATATACTACTTTTCAAAGTGGCATGCAAGCTCATAGATATATGTATTTTTCATGTGATTACCACAGGCCCAAATATCAACTGGCTTTCCATATGGCTCTTTCTTCAAAACTTCTGGAGAAAGATAACCAGGTGTACCAGCAAATCCTGAAAGTAAGAAAAGTCCACAATTAAGTCTGTATAAATATGTAACATTAGCTGAAAGATTAGTCAAGTTGATGAGAACTTGTGACATGTCAATACTTCAAAACTGAAATAACCATTCCACATCAATAGTGCCTAAAATAAATGCATGCACTCAACAATGAAAACCTGCCGTGAAAAGTTTGGCTTGCTAATACTAAAATATCAATGGAGGGTGATTAGAAAACAAAAATGGGAGTGATCAATGATGATCATTCACTCTAATTTTCTGGCCAGGGTGGCTTGGCTGATATCCAATTTTCGGATTCCCTGACCTTTCCCTGACTTTTCCCTGATGGATTTACCAATTTCCCTGACCGATCGCCAAAAGGTCACCTCTTATTGGTAATTTTTTTCTGCCGAATAAAATTTTCTACCGCAGCTTTAAATTTTCTAATCATTGTCTCGAATTTTTTGAACTGCAAGCATTGTATTTACTATTAGCTAGTGTGCTCCGGCTACTTCTTGACCTGAGTTTTGGAAGTTAAAGAAAACGCGAGGTTAAATTTTCCGAACAACATAGCCTCGGATTACTTGTGATGAGCATAATACATTGTGATCATGATTTTTAACACAACTAGGCAAATATCACAATAAGGATATACAAAAGGAATACATTGTACGTCTGATTCACAACTAAATAACTTAGATTCACAACTGGATGTTCCACGAATTAATGGGACTTATTCCATGCACATCAGCAATGGACGTTAGTTTTAGTCGGTGAAATGAAGGGCGGGAAAGACTGGCCGATAAACGTAATGGTAGAAAAACAACGAGGATTCCTATTCCAGTTTCTCCCTGACTGTACGAGAATTCCCTAACAATTCCAGGTTTTCCCTGACGATCGCCACCCTGGCTGTAAGATGAAGTGATCATCACCATTTTTATCCCACGTGAATTCAGGCACAAAGCTTAGCTAGAAAGTGCTGTTTTATATGGCTAGACCTCATATGTTGTGACATTATTGATGTCTTCTTTCCCCTTTGCTTTGCCATTCTAAAAGCACCACCAGAGTATTACATCAATCCCGCTGCACTAGCTGCAATGATTGCCACGAGAAGGGAAAAGGTCTGCACTTTGGCCTGATAAGTCAAACGTCCATCGTTCTATTCCTATTCCAGGTGGAATGTTTCTCATGCCAAGTTCAACATGGAACACCACATCCACCAACTGAAACTGATGAGCGCACAGAGTGCAGCACTGCTGATGGAAGGAGGAGCCACTAACTATAGGTAGGTAGGGAGGCACTCAAGACTCAAATGGCAGGCTATGGCAGTTAAGTTATTCCGAGTGCACTGCTTTAGGATGACATGGATTACTTTACTTTAGTCCCACAATATGTCCCCAGGACTGACAGAAACGACAAACAAATAGAGATATACTGTCAAACTGAAGATGCCCACACTCCTTCTCACACCCCAGCATAGACTAAAAAACAACAGACTGAGGCAACAGGACACTCTGTTAACGTACTATCACTATTCACATTCTCCCTTCCCATCAATTTCTCACTTTTTCTTCACTTTGTCACAGCTGGACACAGCCATAATACACACAAAAGTAAAAGTGCCCATGGTGGTTCCCAGGGCAGTGTGTTCATGTACATGGATGCAATGACCTCTTAAACTGCTCTCTTGCAATTAGTTATTAGTTTTGAGCAGAGTCTGATGATTAACGGAGATTAAAACAAGTTCAACATAAAGACATAGCATTCACATGATGCTGTCCACCATTTTGCACATCCAGGCTTGTCTAACATTTAGGCTTACCTTAAAATTGTGCACACACACATATTGCCTACTTTTTTAAGAGCTGAGTAAAACTCAAATAGGGCCAAGAATATTTTTTTTTCATTTTTCACACATTCACAGCCTACAACACACTTGAGTAGGCACAGTCATTAACCATCCCTTCCACCATTGACTTCAACATTCCTAACTTAGCACATCATAATGTCTCATTGAGCTGCCTTGGTTTAAATTGAACTTGAGCCAAGTTGTTTCACAGAAACAGTATTAAAGCACTAATGTAACAAAGAATATATTTTTCTTGAAAATTTCCCATTTTACTCTCAGTATTTATTTCTGGGCAAAAATGAAACACTCCAAAAATTGACACAAAGCACCGCTACTAAAAAAATTATGCTGGCTCATCCAAGGGAAGTAATGCAGTCCAATAAAAACAAGGGAAGTGGTTTGATTCATCGTAATTACCCTTGTGTCCTTTTTCTTTGTCCTGACCAAAAGAGATGGCAAATGTACTCACCAAACCATGCTTGCTGCTCTCCTGCAACTTCAATTGCTAAACCAAAATCTGCTAATTTCACAGCTGCACCTTTGGCCTTACTGGCTAAAAGTAAATTTTCAGGCTGGAAAGAAGAAGAGTCCATATCAGGCAGCTAATACACACATGTTAACCAGTGACTACATATAATCGATCCCTTATATAGTTGCCACACACCTAGAATTTTTCAGCTGAAATATCCATTGTCACATCTGGGGGGTCATTCTGTAACTCCGAACCGATCGGTACGGGAGGCTTTTCGTCGGGTGAGACGTCACACCGACTACCGTGGTATTCTGTATGAAACCGATCGGTGCGCCGAAGGGCTTCCGTCGGGAGATTGTACCGACACGTAAAAGCTGTCGGTACCGAGGGGGATCAGTCGGTTTGCTCGAGAGACACCGTAACAAATGGACAACGTATTTAGATTTTTGTCTGAAATAGGTTTATTTGAGGCTTGTAATAGCGATGTACTTAATTCACAGGGTTAATAGAGACATTGCATGTAATGCAAAAGTTGAAGTTATGATAATAAAAGTGACGGCCTGAAAGAAAAACCCGAAAACAACTGGAATTCCGATGTGTAGCATTGTATTGATCGCTTGGCTCCTCAAAATGTTTTACTATTTGGCGCTATCAAGTACATTTACAGGCCAATATTTTGCCTATGATGCATGTTGGATTACCTTATTATAGTATGTCCAATTAATTCCAGAAAATACTCCGCGACAAATGTCAGTAATTGTTGCGCATAATGTATATTCTCAAATTTGAAATTTTACTCATATGGTCTAATTTTGTTCATTCAGCCACGCAGGAAACCTACTTATTCACACTACAGTAATTTATTATTTGAGAAATAGGCTACATCGTGCCGCTGTGAGGTATGTGCTTTTATTGACTTTTTTGCGCTTCAGTCCCAGTTTTCACAACAAAACAAAATAGTTTGAAGCACCTTTTAAACTGAACTGTCAATTATCACTATGCCTCATTTAAATTTGGATTATTACATAAATACTGCCAATAGTGTAACATATTCGAACGTCAAATTTTCCACTTAAACCTAGAGAAACGTTCCTGCACGGCGTAATATGCTAATAACTAGGAATTAGGTTGTTACGGAGTAGCGACCGAGAAGCAAGCTTCAGCGAAACTTTCAGGGCCCCTGACATTAATTAATATATGTGTACTGACAATGACATACGTGCAACAACAGCAAAGCAAGGAAGTGTTCAACGACATACTTAGCGGCACCTCCACTTCATTTCCTCTCATCATAGTTTTTCTCTACTACTCACTCAAGTCATTTTTACATTCACAATCGTTCCACGAAGACGCTAAATGAATGTTTCATGGCACGAGCGCGCAGCATTACCATTGCTATACACACGAATAAAGCAAATAAATGCGAACATTTCATAAGCATCCCACAAATATTCTATATTCATGATGATACTGTACAATTAGTTTCAACAATTAATTCGAACCATCTTTCGAAGGTTTGCACTCCACACGGAGGCCACTTCTGCGGCTAGAAAGACCGAAAATATACAACGCGATAAACTGTCTGCTTTCCATCACGCGCGTTAATTTGCACATACAAATAATAAATAAATTGGTATAATTGACTAATCATATTTCTACATACATAATTCACAACACATTATTTCTCGTTGCACCAAACATCTCTTTGGAAAACTTCATGTTCATAAATTACATACTTGCAATGTACTTGAAATATGGAGCACTTTTTTATTGCACAAATATACATTGTCACGCAATCAATTCACAGAACTTTATTATCCTCCTCCTTTCGACATTACTGTGTGTGAATGACTTTACTTTCGACATTACTGAGTCTGTGTATAATAATATTTGTCACTGGATGTTGTTTTGGTTGATACCCATGGATACCCACGAGAGCAGTAGGCGGCTTCATTTAGTCATTTGTTTCTTCTATCGTGTCTCTCGTCTCCATTGGTTGAAATGGGCCATGTGACCCTCAGCTTCGGCATCACTCGGAAAATTGGGAGGGAGGGGTATCTTGAGAGGGAGGAGTTATCAAACCGACTGGAACAGCGCCCGATTTGCTTACGGAATCGCCCGAGAAAGCTCCGTCGGTAAGGGAACCCCGAAGAGGACTCTGTCGGTACGGTATTCATGCCGTCGGTAGGCTACCGATCGGTACGGAACCGACGAAATACAGAATGACCCCCCAGATCTGTGACTTATTAAACACACTAAATTCATGCTAGCACAATATGTATCAGAAACTAAAGGAGAAAACATGAAGACACACATAAGCTTGTACTCTTTCCCACTTTGTTGAATGGCAGTGAAATTTGGAAAATTGGACTCATAAGATTAACATCATTGCCCAGTGTTATTTGAGAAGCATTAAGCCATTCATAGAAAAACCAAAGTTGGGAAAAAGTGGCTCATGAAAGAAAAAAGAATTGATAATCCAATAAGGAACAGCCACGAAAGGAACATGCTTCATTGGTTTGGTCACGTGAGGAAAGTGGATGGCAGTCAACTGACTAAACAGATTCACGATCACAGAATGTGATGATGATGGAAGCTATGGAACGTGAATGTGGGATCAGCCACTTCATCAAGAAACTCCATTCCATCATTTTGTTCCCACCTTCCCCCCTATGGTTCCGGCTTTCGTTCCGAGGAATTTAAAATGTGTACAATGGATTTTCAAAATCACATGCTGTCTTGTCATGTATTCCACTTACGGTATAGTTTGGGGTGCTAGTCAAGGTGTTTCATCATGTTTGGTAACAATGGAAGACAATGTAAAGAAAACAGGATTTTTTATGCAATTAACGGCAAAAAAAATTAGCCTGGGGAGGAATTGTAGGTTAAACTGTATTCTGTACAGAATACTACAATCTCTCACACGGTATGGAGGGGATGTACAACGGCTCGCTCGGAGTTGATCTCAAAGAATCGTCAACGAATATCCCTTCACATACTTGCACAGCAACAGCGTAAACAATGGGAATCCTTATGGTATGCCAGCAGATTAATCTTGAAATCAGCGGAAAATTGAAAATCTCGGGCATCTGAACAGTTAACATGCTAAGTGTCCCAGCACGTGTCCGGTGGAAATGAGGCGCCTACCATAAGCCACTGCGCCACCACCTCCCCCCACCTCCCTGTCCCTCACTGTCAAGATCACGCCTTAAGGATCACCAGGGGAAATTCAGAGGTTATCGTCCTCTAAGTACATGCAGACAGAATATTTGTAAAAGACTTCACCCAAAGTAAAGACAAGGAGAGAAGAATAGGGGATGGGAATTTTTGTTTTCTCATCACTGTTTGAGAGCCCGGCCTGCAGTGTATTGGGCACCCTTTTCCTCCTCCTTGGCCGCTGCATATCAGACTAACAATTTACCAAGGGTCAGGGTTACTTCTGTCTCCCCCCTTCTTCGGATGAGACCTCCATCTCTGTCCACCAGTGGTCACTATTGTGTCCTCAAACTCTTTGTATCTGCACTGTGACCACTTTTCCCCCATTTTGTTTTATAACCCTCCTGCCATACATCCTTCTTAAACGTTTCAATAAGGTCAGCGCCCTGTGTCCTTAGAACATGGCTCATCTGCCGGGGAAGATCCCTCATGCTTACGGTATATAACCCAACAAGAATTACCGCTTAACCCCTGCCAGAGAATCCCAGCCGGAGGGGGGGGTGGGGGTGAGAAGGGGATCCCTTTCTTCCTCATCCAACGCCAATAATTGGGAGGAGGAGAGAGGGTGGGGAGGGTTGAGGGGGGAGAAGAGTGTCCAGTGGGCCTGCGGCACCAACCTTTATCTACCCACCTCTCCGTCCCCAACTGTCAACACAGTGTTTTAAAAAACCTATGTTAAACTAAGTTAACAAACTTAAGACGCTACGAGAAAACATTAATCTCTTTTCGCTCATAACAAGGAGGAGTTCCTAAGCAAAAGAAATTCCAAACAGTATTCACTTGTAATGGGGGATTAATACGAAAACTTTTTACGTCTGTCTGACACAGGTGGGCAGAGAACGCACGTTTTTACATTAGAAGTAGATGATAAACGAATGACGAAGCATATATGTGGTTGGTAGATATAAAATTGGTGGATATTTAGAAATCGTGATATTATTAACAGAATTAATAATTTTCAGTTAAAAGAAATTATTTGAAAATATCCTATACTTCTCTGATAATGAAGATTCCAAAAAGTTTTAATTTCAAATATTACACTCGTTGCCATCTCCTTAATGAACTCTCCATAATGAACCTTACAGCGACCTGGAGAAGAATTGTTGGCCACTTAAAACATTCTTTAAAAAAATGTTAAAATTTTAAAGAAATACCAGAAACTGGCCCAGGTTCCCAATCATCGACTGATTCAGAATGAGCCTCGTGGCTGGAACACAACTCTTCAAATGTTGAATGGATTTTGGAACAAAAACAAGCTATTGTTCTGGCATCTGGTGAACTCAAACGACCAATAGATTTAATCCAGGGACAGTGGGATATGATCGAAAATAGTATTTCAATACTGGGAGTTTTTGATGCAGCAACCCTGCAAGTTAGCTCTGAAAATGTACGCCTGCTTGAGGTACGATCATTTGCTCGATAATTTCAAAGTACCTAGTTTTGCTTGTTTATTCTTTTAGGTATCCTGTGTTCTGTGGTAGAATTTTTGGTCCTCGCAAAAGATGAATGTCAGTTTGATTAAAAGTAATTCCATTGGTGCACTTACTGGAACATGAATTGAAGAAGCCCGCTCCAACAGGTTCAGGCCTACAGGGATTAAAAATTGACCTATTTGCAGCACTGTCCAAATGTTTCATGAATATTGAAGATTGCTTGTGTTGTTCTCTTGAAGCAATATTAGATCCTCGGCTGAAGAAGGAGCCATTTTCTAACCAAAGGCAGTTTGAGACTGTGAAGATGAAACTAAAAAATGAAGCCAAAACAATTGAGCAGGTAAGGTAGTTGTAATTGCCAATGGCACCTAGTGAAGCCTTGTATGAAAAAAGTTGAGTGTATTATTTTACAATATTTTATTCAAATTAGGTTGAAGGCATTGGCATACCACATTCAGAGGAGCAAATTCAGCCTAGGGAGCCTGTGAAAGGTATATGGTCAAGGTACAATGATGTGTTTGGAAAGGTATCCAAGGACACCATAGGAAACACTGTTGAAGCTGAAGTGGAAGCTTATTTATCAGAGATGAATGCACCACCAAATTCTGTCACTGGGGATTACTGGAAGGCTTGCTTCTCCTACCCAAGGCTGAAAGTATTAGCAAATAAGTTTCTTGCCATACCACCATCCTCTGTGTTCAGTGAAAGACCCTTTAGATCAGCAGGAAAAATATGTGACGCAAAATGCAAAAGACTTGATCCTGACAGAGTCAAGGTGCTTTGCTTTCAGAGCAAAAATTTAAAATCTGTAAAGATTTACTGAATTTGTAAGACAGTGATAATGATTATGTTCTGTTCTGAAATTAAGCAATTATTCTTAATTTACATAGAGATATTGTTAATGCTGGTGTAAAGTGATTCTTTCACTGAGTAATAACTTTTTAAGTTGCTGTATTGTTGACTAGGATTAAGTGATATTTTCCTGGGAATCAATTGCATTAGAATCAGTTTCGGTAGAATCAGAATCGAAATGCCAGAATCGGAATCGCTAAAATTTTGGAATCGACCCATCACTGCTTATTTCAACTGGGATTTATGCAATCATCCTCTGCGAAGCCCTTACTTGGGATCCTAGTGACAGTCATTTTTTTATCTCATCTAAAAAAATCCAGCTAAGGTCACAGAAGTCTGCAGATGATAGAAAGTTGAAGACTGAAGAAGAAGATGAAAGAAAGTATGCAAGACTTAATCCATCCCTGGTGGCATAGTTTTACAATGATGGTATAGCAAAGCACATTCACCAGTATGAATAATTTCTAAATTGTGCTGGAAATAATGGAGAAAAATAGCTGAGAGTAGTAACCTCAAGACACATGATACACAAACCTCAATGAGTATTGGTGTTTTTTAGATAACCAAAAGGAACTAGCTTTCTTTTCCACCCTCCCAACTACACACCAGGCTGACAGGACAAAAATATTATTTTGAGTCAGTTCATTGGAATTATGCACATGCACATACCTACTCTCACACCTCGGAGAAAAGCTACAAATTTCAACCTAAAACTAGAGGTACAGTAATCTTGAGAAAACATAGCATATTTTGTCCACCACATGTGACTGATCAGGCAACAACTCCAGAGGGCCTCCCCATACACCCCAGCACTTTCTCACCATTCCCACTTGTCCCTATATAATGTGTGCTTGCCATTTCTAATCTGGTGCAACAGCTTCCTGCCCAACCACTTGTGGCTCACAACGGGGGAAAATGACAGCATCATGTGAATGGTCCAATGAAATAAGATGCAGAAAAGGTCAATAGAAAGTCAGCTCAATAAATGTAAGGGAATTGGGAAATGATGAGTAAGAACACATTGATAAGATATGAGAGGAAAAGGGATTGGAATCTATCATGAGATGAAGGGCAATATATCGATTACGTGGCACACACAAAGCTTTAGAAGAGAACCACATGAAACGAAAAGTTGGGGAAAGAATGGTATTTTCGCTTCATAGGGTGACAAGACCAACATAGGAATATTAAACTGAGAAACCAAAGCACAAATGTAATTGAGTACTCATCTGTGAATAGAATGCTCTACCAAAGGAACTCTAGAATCATTTCCCAATGAAAGTAAACATTTTTCAGAAAAGATGTTAGGATGTTTTATAATGATGATAAATGTTCAGATTTAATTGCTTCCTATTTTATTTTTTCCTCATTACTGCCCTTGTCACCTGGCCTATATTCCACTAGAAAAGTATTTTTAACAAATTAAAATGAGGTTTAGAGCAGAGGAAACAAGTCTTCATTGTTCTCTCAGCTCATGCATTGCAGTGGAGAGCCCATGACCTCCACACATGTGTAATGAATACCAATTTCAGTCAGAATACATTGATGGTGAAGGAATCACATACCAAGGTTAAAAGAGTATTTAGGCTGATAGAAAGAATCAATGTTGACGCCCACAAAAATTAAAGCCAGATGTTGACGTAACTGATCGATGCTGATTTTGAGTTTTGCTCTAACGTGAATATTTCGCTTCTGAGGACACACGCCTCTATGCAAAGTAAAAATCGAGCCAAAAATGCTCCCATTGCAGAAAAACTCAAAAGCCACATCTATCAAAGGCTGCAAAAGCCAACACTTTAAAAGAAAGCTATGGCTATGAGGAGTCCACGGTCAGTCTTAAAAATATTTTTTGTGAGATATTCATTCTTCCACAATCTTCAAATACCCCACCAGGAATCTTTGTATGTTGTACATTATTTTGCAAAGTTTGTAGGACTGTGTGCAGGTCACATTAGGGAACTAAAACCATCCAAGGTCTTGTACAACAATACATTATCTAACACAACAATTCACAGCAGGTAAATTCAATAATAAACCGGTACTTGCCTTAAGATCCCTGTGTACAACACCATTCTGATGGCAATGGTTTACACTTTCAAGAATTTGTTGAATACAATGCGATGCATCAGCTTCACTGTAGAATTCTCGAGCAACAATGTCTTCAAATAATTCTCCACCCGTAACACTGTAATAAATCATGGAGATAGAAGATATCAAGCAAAGAAATAGCTTAAGTCATCACATTTACCCACAAAAAAATCAAAAGGTACAAAATAATCAAACCCACAATATTATGAGATTGAAATAATAATTAATTGAATAATAGCACAGGATAGTGATTGTGGCTGTAGTTTAGCGATACCTAGTGTATATCTATCAGTGCTCTTAGTATTATCATTGTGTGTGTGTGTGTGAATCTGGAGAAGCGACGACTCAATCTGTACTTCTAGCGTCTGGTGTACCGTCACGCAGGGGTGCCCATCAGCCCAATGCTGATGGCGCATTCCCCCCCAAAACCAACAATTCCCCCCCCTGCCAGTATATAGGTACTTATCAGGTTATAATTTGATAGCCTGTCCAAGGTAGTAATGAATGATGCTGAGGAGGACGGAGGATTCAGGAGGTTTTTTAATTATTAGCTTCACAAAATCATTTTAAACAATTTTATGCCAATAAAATCTTAAATCATCATACACGATGTCGATCACTGTGATATCCATATTTTTAGAGTTAGTTTTGAGGGTTTGGCTACAATGATTTATGACCAAGCCCTCAAAAACTAACTACAAAATAGAAATAAAATCTTCAGCAAACTATTGCGCTTATGTAGGGGAACTAATTAAAACTTAATACAATGCTACAAAAAACCATAAGGATGTGAGAGTTTATATTTTACGATAGCATGCTTAAGAAAGGAATAAATTGTAAAAATGAGAATCGTGTAGGTTACATATTTTATTAAAGTAGCTGAAGGATTCTTTCATATTTCGAATTAAGAAAAAATATGGGAAATATATTGAATATTGTGCTCCTAAAAATACACAGTTGGATCCTGTATCTAGCATGATAGGCGATCAACTTACTGCAAAGACACTACATATTATGATACTTGATACCACACCTTACAGCTATATACAGCTCTCGCGAAAGCTTATGGCTTTTGGATGCGCGGCATTTGTGTTGTCCACATCATACAAATTCCATATTTTGAAATGCACTCATGCATGGCACAAATGTCATGTTGTCGCTTTCCCCTACATTCCATTTCCCTACCCCTTTCACCAAACTTTACCCCTCCACTACATCTTCTGTGCATCCAAACGCCATAAGCTTTTTTCGAGAGCCGTACCAAGGAAAAGTGCAAAAACTAAGGAAATCTAAATAAACCCATTTTAAATTAAGATTTGTCTTTAATTAAATGGAATCCATTAACATCATTATTCACAGCTCGTATTTACAAATATACTGGTAAAAAACTCAAATAATAATAATAAAATAATACAGATAAAATCAGTACTGGTGGTGGTGGTAATATTTTGACTACCCTACCCTTGATGTCCTTTACACAGTAGTAGTTTTTTTTCTTTGCTCACTTGACAAAGCAATTTTTTCTATAACTTCACTGTTATGAATAGATTTTGTAACGTCTTTTTCAGAAGAAAGAACAAGCATGTTGGAGAGCCAGACATCTCCCATGCTGCTCCTTAGCCTATTTTTTATACAATTCTTAACCCTTTGAGTGCGGCATGACGTGACATCACGTCATGGATGTCTTGGCACTGTTGCTGATGACGTGATATCACCTTCATGGATACCATGATAGCACAGATAATAATAATAATAATTTTATTTGTCTAAAGATCATACGTCAGAGAGATCATTGCATAGATATTAGACACGTCAAAAGTTATTGAACAAAGAATTATATGTTTCCATGAATATACAAGATACACTGCACTCAAAATTGATTACAAAAAACAACAAACAATTGAAATAGAACAATACAAAATACAATAATAATACAAAACAACAATTAAACTTTGTTACAAAACTCATGTACGCTGTAGTAACATTTATTTACAAGATATTTTTTTAGTTCAGCCTTGAACTTTTTTTTCTGGGGTAATACGTCTTAAATATGGGGGGAGTATATTAACCCTCTTAGTGCTGACCGCTGCCAGTGGTTCTAGTGAGAAATGCGGAGGGTAACTAGAATGAAATGTATCACTCTAGGAACATAAATATTATAAAGTTATTGTTTAAAATATCCATATGCAGTTTTTCTTATTGCGTATGCATTGAATTAGGTAATAATAAATAAACGCTTATACTTCGTACAAAAAATAATTGTAATTATATTTGTGTGCAAAAGTTAAACAATATTTTGCCTATGAGCCGATATATTGGCCCGCCGCACTAATAGGGTTAAACATTTTAGTGCCAACAGCAATGGGGCTCCTAGAGGCTATTTTTTGTTTATGGAGGGTGACATGCAAACTTGAATGGGATCTTGTCAAGTGATTATGAATATCACTATTAACCTTTAATTTTTGAAGGTTAACCTTAATTAAATCACATAATTTATAAATATATAGGCATGGCACTGTGAGGAGCCTTAATTCCACAAATAGTGGTCTACAGGAGTGTGTTTTTGATTAGCGTAGATGGAGCAGTAACGGTACCCTGGACATGATATCACATCATATGCACCAGTGTAAAGACAACCATGGTGTGATATAACGTCATGCCGCACTCAAATGGCTAATCTGCTCATAACCATCTCTGCTGAGAAACTTGTTGCTGGCAATACCAGAAGTATCTGGTATAACATCGTTAGGTAAGTAAATCCAGAAATATTTGTAAACACCTGAAAGCCCAAAGAATCCTTTCTTGATCCATTGATCCAGAAATCTTTGCTCTGCTATATTAGAAACTGTACTTGGACCATCAATCTTGTCGTCACAAGAATCTTGGGTGTCACTTTCATCATTATTTTGGCTCGGACTCTCATCATTCAAGCTCAGCATACCAGATAAATCAATGTGCGAGTAGCTAACTTTGTACAATTGACTAAATAGATTAACTTCCTCGCAAAGCTCTTCACCGTCGATTCCGTCATGCTCACACAAGTCACTTACGAGAATCGGCCTTAGGGTACTATCCATATTTTTAACAACATTGAGTAAACCTTCATGGGAAAAGTAAGTCATCTGTTTGACAATATTCGGTGAACTTTCTGGAAACCGATCCCGCGGCTGAAGACTTAAGAAATCAAGGATTTGAAAGTACACTTCTGATCTTATTTTTGCTTATTTTACTTCTGTTCTTATTTAGAATGTGTGTACATATATATTGTAACCTTTTCCTTTGTCCTCCTCGGAACATGGGTGAACAGAACACGTGATGGGAAAGGGGTGGGAACGGGGAGCGCTGGACGTCAATATTATTAAATATTTATGATAAACTAATATAGTTTTACAATTAGAAACTGAAAATAGCATTATTCTATGATATCTAGCTCTGCTACCTTGCCTAATTTCAATCCATCCCTAAAAATAATCTTGCTGAAAAATAAGAAAATATTTCTGAATAGAAATTTTCATATTTAGAGAAAAAGTTACTTATCGAAGGGGAGGGGAGTACGAGGGGTTGAGACAACTGCTACAGTTGTCGACTAAGGGGAAGTGGGGGTAAAAAATCACCGTAAAAGGTAAAGTGCAGTGTATGCACGTTCCGTAAGTCTAAGCCTTTTGACTGTACTGTGTTGTGACCCATTGGCAGATGTTGGGAGGAGGGGACGGGAATAAGGCTGGAGGGATGCTGAGTCAGTTATGCTACTGGGTTGCGTTCGGGGATCTTATGGTGGCCTCAATGACTGCGAGGAGCGGCAGCCAAGGAAGAGTATAGAGAGATGCGACCGAAATATAAGAAGCTTTCGGCTGGCTGAATGATTCTCTATAACTACACGATATTTTACTATACTACACTTAATGCTTAGCATTCATTTATCATTATAACCTTTCAATACGTATATAAATTACTGTAAATGGGTTAAAACATTTACATTTAGTGAATTTATTTATACATTTTAAAAATCCCCTGACACCTGTTGTTGAGGACTTGAGCGCACCTCCTGACTCGAAGGACGCTGCTCCCGAGGTTAGCCGGGCAGGAAGGGAGGGAATTTTACTCATAGGGAGTTCTAATGTCCGGCGGATTGTGCCCTCATTGCGGAAGAGGGCAAGGAGAGATGGAGCGAACCAACGGGTACCTCCTGGTGTATACCAAGAGGATTAGTACCCAACGCCACGGCTGCGATACGAACAGCGGTTGATGATACCGGCTGCTCCAGGCTGCGGCCCACGTAGGCAACAATGATGCATCCGAGCATGGAGCTGATGAGATATTAAATTTCTTCAGCGATTTAAACTCAGAGGTGGAACGGGTCCGGAGGGCATCTGGTGCCGATTTGCGGCTAACCATTTGTAGCGTTGTTCTGCAGACTGACCGCAGTCACCATGTTTGGAGCAGAAATGAATGCCTGAACAGGAGGCTGTGGGAATTCTGTGTAGGCATAGGAACAGAATTTGTAGCTCTTCGACAGGTGCTCGGATTGTGCCAGGCTCCCCTCAACCGTTCTGGGGTTCATTACTCCGCCCAGGCGTCAGAACCTTACTTGGCCTAACTTGTTACACATTCACACCACTTTCTTACTCAGGTAGTAAACGAACCTACAAGAGGTAATAAAATATTAGACCTTTTAGCTGTTAGTCACCCTAGAATGATCAAAAACGTCCATATCCTCGAAGGTATAAGTGATCATTAAATAATTTTCACGACTTTGAAAACAACAGTAGATTCCACTGTAAAACCCAAACGTAAAGTCTACTTATTTGAAAAATGCGATTACTTAAAAATCGGAGACACATTAGAAGCTTCATTCACGAAATTCGTAGCCACAATGAAGAATGAGAGCACCAAAGTATCATGGAGATAATTTTTGGAAATACTAAGTAAAGGAATCAATGAATATATTCCATACAAATTCAAACGGGAGACTAAAGAACTGTTGGTATAACCACGAAATAAGGTGGGAGCTCAGGAGACAAAGACTACAACACAATCTATACAAAACTTCTATTAAGTTAAGTAACAAATCAACGGAGCTAGCGGTGAAAGAAATATACGTTGCTCAACGCTCAAAAACGAAGAAAATAATGTGTGCTACTTTACGAAACTTGAAGAAAAAAATCCTCTGTGAATTGCTAGATGAAAACCCCAAGTCATTCTGGTCTTAGGGGAGAGAGCTCAGGGGCGAATCATCGACAGTAGAGTCTTTATTGGATATGAACGGCAAAGTGGTCACCAACAGTATCGACAAAGCCTATATATTAAACTACTACTTCGAAAGTGTATTCACTGAGGATGACACAATGCACAATTTAGACACTCCTGACTTAAACGAACCGATGGCTGACATAACAATTCAATGTGATGGAATAGTTAAACAACTGCTTTCGATAAAAAGTAACAAGTCCCCAGGTCCAGAAGGAATACCTGCAGGTGTGATAAAGAAGTTAGCGCCTCAGATTGAACCATTCTTAGAAATTATATTTAGCAAATCATTATCCGAAGGCAAGGTGCCCCAAGACTTGAAAATAGCCAACGTCACTCCCATATTTAAAAAAGGAAATAAAAGTGACCCAGGAAATTACCGGCTTATATTGCTAATATCACTTTTATGCAAGATCCTCGAACACATTGTCGTTAACAATATTATGACATTCCTGGATAATCGTAACTTCTTACAAAGCAGTCAGCACAGCTTCCATACGGGCAGGTCCTGCGAAATACAGCTTGCGCTTTTCCTTCATGATATCCTAAAATCAGGAGAATCGATTAAGCAAGTCGACGTGATATTCCTTGATTTCAAGAAGGCATTCGACAAGGTTCCTCACAAAAAACTTATGTATAAATCGCAATCATGCAGAGTTAATAGAAAAATAGTGATTTGGATAAATGACTTTCTCAGTGTTCGAAAACAAAAAGTAGTTATTGATGGTTTTAACTCTGATATGGTCGAAGTCCCATCCAGTGTTCCTCAGGGAAGTGTGATTGGCCCTCTTTTATTAATCTTTTATATTAATGATCTAAGTTCTCGAATTAGCAGTAAATTAAGATACAGATATCTACCGAGAAATGAGCGAAGACACGGACTTTGAAGCTCTGTCATCAGACCTTAAAAAAGTTCATGCGTGGTGCCAGGAATGGAGGAGGAATTAAATATCAGCAAATGCACCACTGTTCACTTCCCGCGAAAGTCATCACAAAAACGCCATACCTATACTAAGGGTGGAGTAAACATAAAATCTTCTGATACAATAAAATATCTTGGAATTACTTTAACTTCTGATATATCGTGAGGATTACACATAAAAACATATGTGGCACAGCATTTCAAAAACTAGGTTTTATTAAACGAATAATAGGAAGGAAAAGGTGAAAGAGAGATTCTACTTCGCTCTGGTTAGGTCACACCTCGAATACGCTGCCAGCATTTGGGACCCTGGTAGTAAAGATTTAACCAAAAAAATTAACAGCATACAAAGAAAAGCAGCGCTTTTCGTTTAAAACTGCTACGAGCATACATATAGTGTCTAACGACTTTTAGAGGGATTACGATGGAAGCCCCTAGAGATTCGGAGGCTACACGCTAGGCTTAGGTTGCTTGATAATTTCAGAACTGATATTTTTCAGAGCGACATAGGGAATATTATCATGACTCCTCACTACATCTCTAGGTCTGACAGATGCGATAAAATAAGAGAGATACATAGTTAAGTACTAAAACTCATTCTTTCCACGAACAATAAATGACCACAATAAAAATTGAGCTCCTAAAAATACACTCCCATAATACATGTCACCATTTCATCTCCTGAAAACTTACATATTTACACGGCTGGTGACCAAACACCCCCTGCGACACGCCCATGCGGTGGCTCGCAGGGTATGTAGATGTATAATAGATAATAGGCATCTCAACATGGGAAAAATCAATTGATAACACTCCATAATAAAATTGGACAAAGTTTTTAGTGCATTTTTCAGTGTAAAGTGCTTAATTTGGTGATGCTGTTGATGAATAGAGAAGTAGTTTTTCTGCAATGTCAATACTTTGGGTGCAATAATGTATTTTTCAATTTCCTTGACGGTTACTGACGTTATGTGCATAATGCAATCAGAACAGCTTTTTCTCTCAAGCCCTTTTGACCCTCCTCCTTCTACAATGCCCCACACCATCATAGCACAGCCACAACGTTCCTGATACCTTCCTCCCATATAGTAAACGTCCAAGTGAAAGAGCTCATGATGTGCCTTAATTTAAATTCCTAAATTTGGTCTAAATAAATCAATTTGTAACAAAGCATTGAAAAGTACCAAGGCATGGAAAAAAACTAATGACATATTCACGTTCAGCATGATTTTTCTATTTAAAAAAATTGCTGTATCTCTTAGGAAAATTAAATACAGAATTTTTTTAATTAAGGATTTTGTTAAAAAATAATTAAAGAAAACTAAATATCACTAAGAAGAATTCTTATTATTAAAAATCAGGTTAATGGTGAATGAGAAACTCCACTGTTGTTATGATTGACTCCACTTTTTATGAGAAAAGTATGAACTTCTCGACATTACAACCTCCACCATACTGAATCGGTGTGCTCTGACACGAGCGCAAGAGCACGAAAAGGAAACGAAAGACATGCGTATAACAAAACAATATAATCTAGAAATGCTCTCTAGACAAATAAACATATGACACTACGACACTTATACTGAATAGAAAGAAGATTTTAGTTAACTTTTAGAAAACCTATAATATAACCTAAAGATAGTTTTGAAAATCTAATGAAAATATAAACTAATGACCACTGTTAGAGTAAATTGAAGCAACACTGTTGTTGAATAAAGAAAAATTTTAAATAACTCAAAAAAATTTTAATTAGGTAAAAGAATATTTCAAGTTATTTATTTAAGTTTCCTTTTAGTGAACTTCATGTATTATTTTAGTTAACTATATGCTATCTGAAAGTTATGCTTATTTTTTCTCTTGGTTCACTAAAATGTTGTTTCAATTCACTATTAGATTAGTTTAGGAGTGGTCTTCAGTTTTTCTTTTAGTTAACTTAAAATGTTTCTTTAACAAAGAATTCTTTCATTTTACTTAACAAGAAACCTATAACCACTCTTAAACTAATCTTAAAGGGTAATTTTATTCAACTATAAAAAATAATGTACGTTATGAATAAGGAAATGATAAAAAGTCGAAGAAAAACTATTTCTTAGCCAAAAGAAAACTTTAAACTATATAAAAGACAAATTTAAAGAGTTTTAAGAATGTTATTAATCACCTACAATTTAAATTTTCACTTACAAAAAGAAAACTTTTGAAACTTGAGAGATGTTTAGAGTACCACTTGAATTTGAGTTTTAGATTTTTCATTGTAACCTTCTGACCAACTCAAAATGACATCAATACATATTTTGTCATTTAGGTAACTTCTGAACAGAAGGTGACTTCCCCTGTTGCCACCCAGTAGTAGGCCTTCATTTGCCCACAATCACTTGCAGATGGTCTACTGTGCCAAGGCCAAGGAGTATAAATAAGCCACCATATTTATGTTTTGTGGACCTGGAAAATGCATTTGACAGACTCATTCAAGGGTGTACTGAAAACACTACAAAGGAGTTTTCCGAGTAGGAGGTAGTCCGAGTGAGATAGTTCCCTAGTCATAATAGAGACCATATTCGAATTATGCGTTTTAATTTCACCAGCCGTAGGACACATCAATTAAATATTGCATTATTAATAGTGCAATAATATAGTCTTATATGACAGAAATTGTAAGTAATTAAATGAAAATATCTCGTTAAATCTTTAGCTTGACTCCTTTTTTTTGCACGGTGTGTTTGAAACTCATTCAAAACGGAAGGTTTATTGTGACACCCAAGAACCTACTGTGGTGACAATATGATCAATTTTCAACAATATTTGAAAAACATACAAACTACACACTGTTAGTTTTTTTACGACATCTAAGTGTTAGAAATACCTCATTTTGTAAATAATCTCTCTGGAGTGTAGAAACGTAACATTTCCCATGTAAAAGGGCTAGTACTTTTTGGCAGATAACTCCGAAAATAATGTGGTAAGGGGTAGAATTTTTGGTGCCATTGGATAGGTGATGATGTCTTTCTTTAAATTGAGACCAAATTCATTGATTTCTAAGTAAAATGATATTTTGCTCAAACTACCTTAAATGGAAAGGGTTTTGGACCAATAAAGAAAGACACAGAGATAAGACTACAGGGGCTCACTAGATCCACTGCCATTTAATGTAGTTAACGATGGAGGTAATCAGAGAGATAAAAACTGAAAGAAGTTGCAAGAGGCATCCGGCATAATAAGCACTCCTGATGATGTGGTCTTGATTGCAGAAATAGAAGACCAATCCAATTGCAGAGACTGCAGATGAAGTTGGCACATGCCAGCAGGAAACAATTGATGAAAGTATGAACAAAAAAGAAAAAATGTATGACGACATGAAAAGAGCCTATGAGATGTAAGTAGGACGTTGACAAAAATATTATCTAGCAGGTATCAACCTCCGATTACCTCGTTATAAGTATTAGATAATATACATGTAAGCTACAAATGATAGAATGCTAGATGATAGGAATGGAACAATCATGTCACAATAATAGATGAAAGTAGAATTGTAAGAATCGCCAAAGACAAGCTACCAGTAGGAAAGCTACCAGTAGGTAAGCTACCAGTAGGAAAGCTACCAGTAGGAAAGAGATCACAAGGCAGACTCTGAAAAGATGGATAGAATCATTCTAAGCTTGAAATAAACAGACAGCAGTCTAAATACAAAGCAAGAAGAAGAAAAAGATTTGATGTAAGAACATTCATTTAAAACATATTTTCTAGTTTTTCTTTTAAAATACTTCCACTAACAATTAGGAAGCATGTTGAAAATTTATGTTTTCTTGGAGAAGTGATAAGAATGGTTCCCTGAACACTTCATTACGAACACTTGAACACATAAAGTAGGAAGAGCTTTATGTGAAGTGTCCTAGACCTGTCACAAACTGCGCAGAACACTTGGAAGACTCACCACGTGTACTGTACACATTACGATTAAGTATCATACAGGTTTCACTGATTGGGTGAATCAAGGGCAAGTAACAGGTTTGTACAAACTACCACCGAGAAAAAATGTTTGGCTTATTTCACAGTAAATTATGAGTCGAAGGGTCGTTTGCTTATTCTCTCCCCTCTTTCATTGCAATTTTGATGGGTTTTTACTTTAAGGATAGGTTTCTCTCCTTTTTTTTCCCAAGCTGTTATAATAAGGGCTCCAGAACAGTGGATACATCCTTAAAGCCGTATATGCTACAAAGTTCACTGCCAGTAGGTTTCCAAGGAAAAAAATCATCGATTTTGTACTGTGATGCGAACAATTACCAAAGCAATTTATACCATTTCAATGAACAATGTTCCAAAGAATAGGAGAGGAATAATGATGATGATCAAACCATGAATTGAAAATGTCCTTCCATCTATGCCTTTTGTAGGCTACACATGGAGATTCTGGTGTGGACTCACATATTATTTCATTCGTTTTACTCTCAATTTCCGCAGTATATGTAACAGGTCAGGGGGGAAACATTGACCTTGGCCTCTATAATTATTTCACAACTTTCAGTTACACGGATTTCACGAGTAGAGACCAGTGCAACAAAATATCTAATTCAGTAAAAGGGTTTTCTCACAACTCCCAGTAAACCACAACAATGAGATCATGCCTTCAATATGACATCCCATTCGAGTTTCATATCCACAAATCTTATCTTTCACGGATATATTCTCCATAGTGCCAACTCATGTCCATGAACAATGTCTGTAGTATTCATGCTCATAACATTATTGCCACTATTTCCTGTTCCTGACGATGCTAACAAATTTTGTGTACTGAGTTGCCATGCCAACCAAAACCAAATGCACACCAAAATCATCGAAAACCAAAATTCAAATATAAATGTTTGTAGATACTTCATCTTCTGCCTTTACTAATCGCCTTGAGGCAATGACAATGATTATTTCAAACATTAAAAAAAAATTCTAGTAATTTTTCCACTTTGCCTAGGGTACAAGTGTAGAAAATCATGAGTTGCCTCACTATTTGGAAAAATTCAGCTCAGAAAATGCTTCCAATGTGAACCTGACTTCAGCATTATAATGGGAATACTAATAGAAGTAACTAATGCTAGTGTGACTGAGTACACGAAAGGAATGACAGCATTTTAGAGATTAAGTCCTCTGGTTGATTATACAAGTGTAAAATTTAACCTTATCAAATTACTCATAAAATACTTACGTTTTTTAGTGGCTTTTGAGACTCTACAGCTCTTAAACCACTCAAGTCTCAGTGATGAAGTTTACTAGGCAAGTTTTCATTCATTAGAGAATCACTCAGAGAAAATTTCATAATTTTTCACAGAGTCCCATTTTTTAGGGCTAAACCCTAAGCATTGCCACTCTAGTCCAATGTGTCATGTTTTACGGACCATATAAAATTAGATACACAGCTGTTAGGCTTTATTCTATTCCAGAAGATAGATCTGAAATACAACTGCCCAGGAGTAAAAATTATAAAAGCAAGGATAATTTCTGCCAATAAATATATTTGAGTTAAAATATGGTTTTTGACGAAATGAAGTGCAGTTTTTGGTATTAACTTAAAGGGATTACTTCAAAAAGTAGCTGAAACATGCCAATTACAAATATATAAATCAGTACAAGCTAAATAAAATGGTTTTTGAATGATTTATCCGTGAATAAAAAAGTAAAAAAGGCTTTCCACAAAACACAATTTTGATCAAAAATACTCATGACGATACATAAAAATAGCCAGTAAAAATCTAAAAAGTTGAAAACTTTTCCATATCAAATTTTGAGCTCCCAAAATATGGGCAACCTAAATGGAAAAATATCAGGAAAATAAAAAATGTCATGCGATGATTTAATATGGATTGACTATAAGGCAATCTTAGATGCGATAGCACAGTAGTGGCAGAGCACTCGTGAGAGAGAGGAAACGAGAACATTATCAACATATTTATTTTGTTTAGTCAATTTTGAAAAGTTCGGAGTCATTTGAAATAAATTCTAGTGTTAGGCAGGGAGACGGGCTCTCCCCAATCCTATTCAATATTGCAGTAGAAGAGGCACTTGAAATAGTAGCAAAGATGGACCTTGGTATCAGAATTGGAGCCATAATAAACATTTTAGTGTTCACAGATGACGTTGTGATTTTCACAGAAAGTTTAGAAAAAGTGATAAGGTTTACCAACATATTTATGGAAGAAATGGCAAAAATAGGATTAAAGATAAATGACTTGAAAACAAAGCATATGCATTTCTCAAGAGCACCAAAGGAAAATATCGGTTCTCTACACCTAGAAGAGCATGAATTTGAAAAAGTAGACTATTTTAAATACTTAGGGAGTCATTCTATCAAATGACAATAGACAAGAATTAAAGATACAAAACAGATTAAATCTAGCCAATAGATGCTCACATACATGCCACAGACTTCTAGCTTCGAAATCCCTGTCAAATAAAACAAAAATTAGACTGTACAAAACAATAATCTGCCCAGTACTGCTCTATGGATCCGAAATGTGGAAGCATTAATAAGAGAGATGAGAAAAAATTGATTACATTTGAAAACAAGATGTTAAGAAAGATCTACGGGCCTACAAATGAACAAGGAAGGTGGAGAAGAAAGTACAGAATGGAAATAAGGGACTTTTACAAGAATGCACAAATCATTAGTGAGATCAAATGCAGAAGAATGAGATGGGCAGGACATCTGCTAAGAAAAGAGGATGGATGTGTGATATCAAGGAGGTTATGAGAGGAATCCCAGAAGGCAGACAACCCTGGGTAAGACCGCGACAAAGATGGTGAAACCAAGTAAATTTAGATTTGGAGAGGGTTGGAGCTGCAGAGGAGGATGCTATGGACGGAGATGGTTGGAGATGGAGGGGATATGTTGGTGCGAATAAATATCAACTTGGATATAAATGGCCCTGGGAGTAAGAGTAAGTAATTTTGAAAAAGTAATTGAGGGAGTAAATTGAAAAAAAAATGGATGAAAATAATCATTTTGTACGTATCAACATCATCAATCATAATCATTTAAAATAACTATTTTGTATGAAAGAGGAATTTGTTTAAGCATGGTCCAGGAGAGGATGAATAACAGAAAATCAGCGTGAGTCGAATCGAAGTGCTCATGGGTAGAGGGGGTGAGGCAAAGTTGCCCATTTTGTACATTTATTCTTGGGAATTAATGAAGTATGAGAAGAGCCAAACGTGAAAATGAATGTAGCCGGACTAAGAGTCAGGTAAGTTTGCAGACCATGAGTCATCCACTCAGAGGAATGCAAACACTGGTAGATTCAACATAAAATCCGAGATACGAGCAATCATAAAAAAAACCAGAAAAATGAGGTTTCCAAGGACATAGCAAGAAAGGGTGACCATAAAAATATGAGGGCACGAACAAGAGTAGGAAAAATATTTCAAATACTTGGGTGCTGCATTTGAAGAAAATGGACGAAAATGAAAATAAAATTTGAAGAAGGAAGAATAGCAGACAAAAATATTAGCAGAAGTATAACTTAAGTAAAGGAGGATTTTACTAAAAGAGGAGAATTGATTACAAGGACCTTGGATTTAAGCAAAAGACTGGTGAAAAGTCTAATATGGAGTGCAGCCAGAATCTAGGACTCCAAAAAAAGTAGAAAAGAATAGGCAGCAGGCATTTTAAGATGTGGGAGTTGAGGATGGTAGACATGGTGTGGATGATGGGAGGAAAGGAAACAAGGGAGTGCGCAGTGAGTGAGCGAGGAGGAGGACAGGCGCCTTTTGAGGAGATCAGGGGGTGGCTGAGCGGGACTCTGCTTGGGAATCTCCGGGAATAATCCATTTAAATTGCTCCTAATTCCCCCTTTCCATTAACAAACTAACATGAGCTGAGAGCATGCTCTAATAACTTTCATGACCACTTACCTCACATAAAATGCACAATATGCACACAATTTTGAACATGACATTCCCATCAAAATTTGACACGATTTCCGTTCTGGCTAAAACCGACCGAAAAGTTTAGAAATATCAAGAAAACGAACTGCTATTGTATCAGCATATGATTACCTAATCCAATAAAAAAGAACTGTACGAAAAGACAGCCTTTTGCTTCCGTATTAGTATTGAGTCAAAATTTAAAAAAAATAGCAGAAAAAAAGGCACCAGATCTATCTTTTAACCTATCATTCATTTTTATTCTGACTAGCCTTATTCTAAATGACTCTGTAACTTTTTTCACAATGTTATATTCTCAGACAACCGGTTTCATCACATGGGGGACATTCCAAGGTACATTTTTTTCAGTCCGGTAAAGAATATGCACAAATTGGTAGGGGGAGGACGAGTTCTTTCTGACTAATACTTACACCATAGGTTATGAGTTTCTCAACATTATCTTATGTATACAAATCCACAAGCAAGCTGAATTTATGTTCAAGCAAAATGCCTTTTGCATGATCTGTGTGATACTTAATACATTACATGTGGCAGTGAAATTTCAAAGAGGAATTACTCATGAAAAGAGAAAAATACTTACAGATCAAACACCAGATAATGGAAATTTTCTTCTTGTATACTGTCATGGAGTCGTACTGTAAAGAAACAAGATCAGTTGTAAATAATGAGGCTTTAAATATACAAATGAAAAAAATTTAACCACTAAAAAACACACTCCCATCATAGATTTGCAATCAAATCTATGCGTCTCAGTTGAGATAATGATGAGCTTTTTGCATCAGACACACGTCATGACTGCATTGGAATACAAGAGTAGATGATAGACACCACAAGCTGGGCACCCACGGCTGGGACTCTATTCAACTGCCCCTCTTGAGACGTTGAAGCGCTCTCGACCATAAGCGGTGCACAAAGGTGATTCAAAGGTTGAGAAAGACGACGAATCAGCAGGAGAGGACTCTCCACTTTGATTTCTGACTTGCTATTGGAGGGCAAACATCTAATTATCTCAAGATTATATTGATCAAGTGCACTGCCTACCATTCATTACTTAAGATAGTCCGAGCGAGATAGTTCCCTAGTCATAATAGAGACCTATTCGAATCATACGTTTTAATTTCACCAGCCGTGAGATATATCAATTAAATATTGCATTATTAATGGGGGAATATGATTAATTTTCATATATAGTTGAGAAAATATACAACCTACACGCTGTTAGTTTTTTTATGACATCCAAGTGTTAGAAATACCTCATTTTGTTAATAACGTCTCCCTGGAGTGCATATACGTACCATTTCCCATGTAAAAGGGCTGGTATTTTTTGGAAAATATCTCCGAAAGTAATGTGGTACGGAATTGAACATTTAATGTCATTAGAAGGGTGAGATGTTTCTCTTTAAAATGAGACCAAATTCATTGATTTCTAAGTAAAAAGATATTTCACTCAAACTACCTTAAAATGAAAAAGATCATTATAAATACATTACTCCAAGTGAGGTCTCGCGAGAGAAAAATAATATCACTCCTTTATTTTCTCGGCACATTTTCCCAGTATTCCTTTAATAAAACCCACTTTGCAATACGTCTGTCTGCAAAGTTCCCATATGTACTTCCCGAGGACAAGTTCTGAGTAATGGTCACACCTCAGTACTTAACCGACTCTACATTTGATAGTTCGGCTTGATTCATCGTGTCAGTTACGTTGGGTAAGTTTTTCTTTTTTAAAAACTTCATAACAATGCACTTTTTCACATGTAATTCTAACTGCCAAGTATTGCACCATAAGTTCATAGCATCTAGATCTTTCTTCAATGAAATTCTGCCAGACTCTGTATTTATATCCCTGTACAATAGTGCGTCGTATGTGAAAAGGTGAATTTTACTAGTAACAACAGTGGTGATATCATAAATATACAAAAGAAATAATAAGGGACCAATAACACTTCCCTGGGGTACACCCGATGTTACTTTAACCATATCTGAACTAACATCATCTAGAACTACCCTCTGTTCTCGGTTATCTAAGAAATCTTTAATCCAATATATTATATCTTGATGTATTCCAAAGGCTTCCAGCTTTACAAGTAATTTCGAATGTGGAACTTTATCAAAAGCTTATTGAAATATAAAAATATCTAATTGGACGAGCCTATCTCCAGAGGAAAGAATGGAATTCCACCAAGTACGGTCCGAAACTATCATCCACGTGAATAAAGAGGGCTAGCTGGGTTTCACAGAACCTACCTTTTCTGAAACCATGCTCATTTTGAATTAACAAATTTTACTCTAACTACCCCATAATTGAACTGACGATTATATGTTCCAATATTTTGCATGAGATATAAGTGAGGGAGATAGGTTTGCAACTACTAGGATCTTCCTTATCACCCCTCTTAAAGATATGTTTAACGTTTGCAATTCTCCAATTGATAGTGACAATTTGCTTCGTTCAGACCTGCCCTTCGATGTTCTGCAAGAGGTTTTTCAAATATTATTTTCTAGTACAATGCCATTTCTGACTCTAATTCTTAATAAACTCAGGCAGGAATTAGGCCGGGATCAGTTGATTTCTAGAAGTTAATGGATTTCAGGTGACTTTCTATGCTTTGGCAAGAAACGTTAATAGATTGGATTTTTACAAAGGTTGAGCAGTGTTATTCCGAGTGCATATTGTATGGACACTTTGAAAAAAGGTGTTAAGGATATTTGCTTTTTCTAATTTGTCGTTTGCTCTTCCTCTTAGGCTGTTTTATATCATTGTTACCTGTACATTTATTCCCTTGAACCACCCTCACGTAAGACCAATATGCCTTCAGGTTATCTTCCAAAAAATCACCCAATATTTTACTTTAGAATTTCATTAATGCTTTCATTAAAATCGCTTTTGATGTTGTTTTAGCTCTCGTATATGTTCCACATATTTTCTTATGTTCCTCCTTGGGGAGATCCTGATGGGCAAATTTAATTATTACGAGCAAGATTATCTGTCGCTTGAGAGATTTCCGGACATCTGCATTGTACCACCTTGGTTCCATATGAAGTTTTTTCATTTTACTTGGAATTTCGTATTTTACCTCACACGGCATTATTTATGGCTATTTGTGTGATACTATGAAAATTATTCCAAGAGTCGTCAGTGGATTGGTTTGTGCTTACATTCTTTTTATAAGACGTCAATAATTCCTGTTTTAAACCTTCTAAATCCACCTTGTGGAATACGTACACTTTTTTCTTTGTGACAACCCTTTTGTCAGCATTTATGTGAAATTTAGCACTTCCTACTTTGTGATCACTAACTTTGTTCATTGTTGCTACATTGATTATGCTTTCAAGTATGTTTAAAGTGGTTTAGTGGAAAGAACTTTCCACTCATCTGTGTCATTAAACATTGATGCAAAAAGTTTGACAGAAAAGTATAGAAGTGTCGCAGAACTCTTACCATCATTCTTGAAACTGTATGTCCTCCAGTCTATCAAGGGAACATTGAAATCACCACCGATAATAATATTACATTCGTTATTTTCTTGTATGAAGTGCTCCACCTGTCTTTTTCACTGCAAAACTGTCGGCTCCGCAAATATTTAAGTGTTCAGTTTCCACCACAGTCCTGTTTGAGTCAAAGGTGAGTCTCAGGGTTTGGACTTCATCTCACCACTTTAATTCAACCACTACAACTGAGAATACACGGCACTGGTGCTATTTCTTTCGTGAGTGAACTGAGATAAATTGATAAGGTTAATTTCGAGCCTCCACTTAAGGCACATTTTGAATGAATGCAACCCTGGTGAGAGAATAATTGCACTTGGAGACATGAATGGGTGGGTTGGTGTGAGGCGGGATGCACCTGAGAGAGTGGTTGGGCCATTTGGTGACCCTCGAGTGAATGATAATGGTGAAACCTTGTTGAGTGTGTGCTTGGTAAAAGGATTGTCTGTGTCGAATACATGGTTTAAACATAAGAGAATACACATGTATACTTGGCAAAGGGCGACTGTAAAAGCATGATTAATTTCGTTGTGTATGAGGAGGGATGGAGAGAGTTAGTGCGGGACACAAGAGTGATGAGGGGTGCTAAATGTGGAACAGACCACTATTTGGTATTCTCCAAAGTGAATCTAGGGAGAAAGTGGGAGCCAATGAAGAATGCTGCGCATAAGCAGTTGAGAGTAAAAGTGGAAAGGTTGCTAGACAGTGAGGTAAGAATGCAGTATGGTAGCAGCATGCTTGAGGATGCTCAATTCTTGAAAAAGAGAGAATGGGTCGAGTATATCAGAAACGAGAATGTGAATGATGCGTGGGAGTGTTTAAAAGGAGTAATTGTAGAATGTGCTGAAAGTGTATGTGCAAAAGGAGTGGTAGGAAGAATGAAAGGTGATGCTTGGTGGAATGAAGAAGCGAAAATTGCAGTCAGGGAAAAGAAAGAGGCATACAAGAATATGATTGCTGCCATATCTGAGGAAATGCGAGCTAAGGCATGTGAGATTTATAGAAAGAAAAAGAATGAATGCAAAATCGTTGTGAAAGAGAGAAAGGAAATAATGCGTGAGGATGAAGCTAGCAAGGTGCAGAGCGATTTTGAAGACAATAAAAAGCTGTTTTCGAAGTGGGTAAAAAGGGCTAAGATTGGTGAAGGCAGGGGAATGAATGCGGTAAAGAACAAAAGTGGAGAGATCGTGTGGGATGAGGCAATATCAGGGACTGCTGGAGGGAGTATTTTGAAGAATTGTACAATAATGTTGCAGGCGCTGAGGATGAGCCATGCGAAGTAGTATGCGAGAATGTGACGATGGAAAAGGAGATCAGTGAGAATGAGGTCAGGACGGCTGTGAGAGTATTGAAAAATGGGAAGGCTGCAGGCTTAGATGGGATATCCAGTGACATGTTGAAGTGTGGGTGTAATTCACTCATTTGTCGGCTGTTTGAATTGTATAATTTATGCTTACAGGCTTCTGTTGTTCCATAGTGGATTGAAAGAATGCAATCATCGTTCCATCATACAAAGGGAAGGGAGGAAAGACCGAATATAAAAATTATCAGGCCATTAGTTTATTGAGTATCCCGGGAAAAGTTTTCAGAAAAATTTTAATCGAAAGAGTGAGAAATATTACTTCCGACAGAATATGGGGTGTGCAGTGTGGGTTTATGCCTGGGAGAGGATGTAGTGACCAGCTTTTTGCACTTCAGCAAGTGATAGAAAAATGTATGAGTGTCCGAAAGAAAGTGTACTGTGCGTTTGTCGATTTAGAGAAGGCGTACGACAGAGTAAATAGAAAGAAGTTGTGGAAGGTTTTGAGAGACTATGGAGTGAATGGGCAGTTATTGAATGTTATGATGGCGATGTATGACAATAGTAAGGCAAGTGTAAGAGTTAACGGGGTTCTGAATGATTGTTTTGTAATAAATCGGGGTGTAATGCAAGGATGCGTAATGTCACCATGGCTGTTTAATGTATTTATGGATAAATGTGTTAGAGATGCATGTAGTGAAAACAACGTTGTTTTGATAGGAAACTTAAGCGTGCGAGTTCTACTATATGCGATTGATGCTGTTTTGATCTCAGAGAGCCAACAGGGATTACAGAAGCTCCTAGATAAGTTTTGTGAATCAACAGAGAGAATGGAATTGAGGGTAAATGCGTGCATGACTAAAGTTGTAGTTTTCGCTAAGGAGAATGGGGAGAATAACTGTATGATGAGGGTGAATGGTGAAGTACTTGAACAAGTGGATGATTTTGTGTATTTAGGTAAGATGTCTACGAAAAATGGATGGATAGATGAGGAGATAAAGAGATGTGCGAATGCTGGAAGGAGAGTGGTAGGTAGCATGTAGAGCATATAAAAAGAATGATTGACTGTCTAAGGAAGCGAAAATCGCCGTGTACAGAAGAGTACTTCTCCCAACTTTGTTGAATAGTAGTGAAACATGGGTATGTCAGGATAGACATAAGAGTAGACTAAACGCCGTGGGTATGAGTTATCTGAGTAGTGTTTGCAGCAAAAGTAGGATGGATAGGGTCAGGAATGAGTGGGTAATAAATGAATGTGGGTTACATGGTCCAGTAATGATCGATTGTGGTCTGTTAGAAAATCACAAATTCATTCAACTTTTTTGTTAATCCCTCATGATTTTCATTTTACTATTAGTTTTTGAAGAGAAACCTTGTCAAACTCTTTCTTGAAATCCAAGAACAAAGCATCAGCTTGCTTTTTCCCTTTACCTGATGGTAGAATATAATGGAGGAAGCGTCCAAGCTTGGATTCACAAAATCTACTCTAACGACATCAATCCTGACTGTTAAGGGAGAGGCTTTGATCATCCAGGAAGGTCATAGTATAGTTGACTATTATTTGCTCGACAATCTTGCATGATAGAGATGTTAACGAGATAGGCCGGTAGTGTCCTGGGTCTTCCTTGTTTTCCCTGTCTAAATATGGAAGTGACATTGGCTATCTTCCAGTCTTTTAGAACTTTACCATTGTTAAATGTCAAGTTGAATACGATTTATAGAAAGGGTGTGATGTTAGAGCAAAGTCCCCGAGCACCTTAGCTGGTATCTCTTGCAAATCGTGGGGCTTGTTACATTATATAGAGCGTGATTGCTCTATTGTTCCATTGCGTTGAACAATTATTTTACCCGTCGGGCCACATATCACATATCGGGACATCTGCGTCATGTGTAGGTACTCCTTTTCAAAGAACTAATAAAATGCGTTCGCCTGGCCGATGCCAAGAGAAACAACTTCGCCATTTTGTCAGCCAGAGAGAGACTACAGCTGAACGTTCACCAAGAAGTTCCCTTGCGTAAGACCCGAATGATTAAAGGTTTTCCTCTAATAATTCACCAAAGAACAAGAATTTTCAATCACAAAAATGTATGAGATAAAGTCAAATAACACAGCAAAAAATATTGCCACAAAGCTGGATGAAAGTAGGCTTTGTATTAGCCGTGTTGTAACATCCTTTGCGCCCACATATGAACATTTTCAATACTTTTCCTCTGATAACTGACACTGTCAATGTTATTCTCAAATAAATTACAGATATGTAACATATTTCAACCAGTGCTTTACTCGTAATACGTGTTTGACTTTAAAAAAAGGGTCCTCCAAAAATTATTGGTTACATTTTTAGTGACGACCTGCAGCCACAGACTGAGCTGTGTCATCGCAATATGTTAAGTGGTTCCACATATACTGTGAAAAGTTGGTCAACGAATCTGTGTTATTTACTTTTTACATAATGTGTGTATATTAAATTCGATATTATTTTTGAAACTCAATACCAGGAACTCCAAGGATTCTACCAAAAAGAGACAACACCTTTCCGCAGGCAGGACTTTAAAAATTTGATAATTTTTTTCAACTGAGCTGGAAGAGCTAAAATTTTTGGGCAAATTTTACATCTACACAACATGTATCTTGTATATGTGGGCTTCAATCATCATCTCACATGAAGGAATTTACATGAGTGGTTTTCATAGCCATCCCAGAGATATTTTGACGAAGTAAGGATCGTGAAAAGGAGGGGCAAAAATCAGACTTTGGTCCACTTTCAAAGAGAATTGTATCCCATAGGCTTTTTGACCCGATTGGTTCCGATTCCACCGTATTTTTCTACGAAAATCAATTTTGTGAGGAGAAATAAGAGGAAAGCAGTCTTATCATTCACCCGTAAATGAGGAGTATATAAAACAACGCTTATACCTCTCGAATAAGCTTAAAAATGCGACGTGTTTACATTATGGAGCTATAATAGCTAAGAATCAATTAAAGATTTAAAAAATGGATGAAAGGGATGAGGTTAGATAAACTAGTTTGAGCAATGAAAGGATCACAAAATAACAGAGAACTTAAAGAGCTTAGCGCTGAAACCAGAAACAAACTCATAATCCAAGCCAAAATCCGCACTAGTTAACTTTCATTTGTTTGTTGACTAGTTTTTCGGGCGAAATTCACGACGAAACAGCAGTCAAGAGAAAATAATTACATATCCTGATATTTCATACTCGTTAACTTATTAGTAATAACCAACTACTAAAAAATTCATTTCTGTTGAGAAATATAATCATTAATAGCAGGAAATACGAACTGTAAGTTACAATAAATGTTATTAATGCCAACATATGGTAGTTTCGTTATGATATTACATTGTAACGCCATTAATAGTGGTTCAATAAAGATAAAACCAACTAAACATGATATCTTGAAATGTAAGTCTTATTAATAACTACCATTTAGAGCTCATCCCATGAGAAATACTTTGAGCTAAACGTTGTTATCTAATGATGTTAGGTTAACCCAAATACTCGCAATCGCTTGGGATCTTTTAAGGAAAATTGGGACATCAAATTACTTTCCAGCACATATCAATCATTACTATTTACCCTAAAACATTGCACTAACTTTTAAATTGGTAATATTGCGAGGTGAACGCCCAAAATGCATCGTAATCATCAAAATACGAGTCATGTATGGTCTTCATTAGGCCCGCCAGTTTTTTTGGACTAGTACAAGTATTCATTTAGGCACAGAGTATACTCTGTGGTTTAGGTATATCTGAATAACCCATCCGTCTTGTGAAAACAATCACGTGACTAACAATTGTAGACTTGTAGCTGTGAGAAACAGCCCCCAGATTGTCATTCTCGCACTCCCCGGTCGAATCCTGGGATTCTTTTAAGAGTTCAGAATACTCACGAGGCAAATATAGAACAATATGGGATTTGTTCAGTGTGACATACTGCACTGGTTAATGGGCCAGAGGTGAAAATCAGTCTGAATTGATGAGGAGTCTTGATTTTTTCGAGTGTGATGCTCATGGCATTTCCGTGACTTTGCTCCCAGACAAGCTCCTCTACAAGCTCATCAATTGGCTCTAAAGGCAGCTCAACCACATCTGCAACAAGCGGCAGGTGTTTATGCTCCGGTGGCACCATGTGTTACTAAGTGAAAGAAAAGATCTTCATGATCTCCTTCTAATACTAACTGAAAATATACGGTTAACATTATTGCACCTAAATAGTATCGAAATAAAGGAACAAATTAGTGAAAAAATGGATTATCATCACTAATTTCTGCAGTGATAATCTGTTGTTCTTATGCCTATAGTTATTTTTTTTTCGGCCAAATGCATCCCCAGCAGCAGAGAAAGTTGTCACAACGTTGTAGCAACGTTACAAATGTTACATTGTAAGGTTAACATTGCCACAACGTTGTGGACACGTTTGACAGCAACATTGCTTTTCGACGTTGTGGCAACGTTAAAGTAACGTAGCTATATGCAGTTTTAATTTCGAATTTTCATAACATATATCACTATATGAATCATTCCTCCATCCATTGAAGCCATAGAACACCCATGTGCGGGAGATATTTTTTTGGTCGTAAGGAACCGATTTTGGACTTGGAAAAATTTCCTGGCCCCACTACAGTACACGGTTTCAGGATTGATTTTCATTCGATATATGTTTCGATTCTGTCGTACGTTGTCAATCTAGTCGATCCTTCTACCACTATCGACCTCACCAGCCATATTTGTGGAACTCTTCATAGTGGTGTTGTACAGTCGTGTGTGGTTGTGTTACGATCTGCCGATATTTTCTCCATCTACATATACTGACCTCTGCCTGTTTTGATTACGATTTTTGAACATGTCTTTTCCACGCCTGTAATATTATTTTGGACCCGCGCCTGCCTGGATTACTGTTTTCTACCTGACCAACGTTATTTACCCACGCCCACCTGGACCACGATTTTGTTTTCATTGAGATATCTGACTGCCGTTTATAGTTGACCCTCGCCCAC
The DNA here is from genome assembly GCA_963169105.1 of Ceriagrion tenellum. Taxonomy (NCBI): domain Eukaryota; kingdom Metazoa; phylum Arthropoda; class Insecta; order Odonata; family Coenagrionidae; genus Ceriagrion; species Ceriagrion tenellum. The sequence continues at coordinate 146,714,613 of OY720637.1, forward strand.
CTGGACTTTCCAAATTTATATCTACTATTTATTATAATTCTTTTCTTTCACAGGATGGGTGATCATCATTTACTCCTTCCTTCCATTTTCCTATGTTTAATAAATGACCCAGGAGATGTAGCCTAAATAAGACGAGCTATATTGCTTCGCGATGACTAACTGCACAGAGAGCAAAATTATACAATTGACATGTTTTCTCAGATTAATAATTGCATATTCAGAGAGGCCTGTAACTGCTGTGTGATACTCGATAGGATTTTAGAAGTAATATCACTTTTGATGCATAAATAGTTGAAGATGGCATATGATTCACATTTTTGTCTTTCATGGTGGTGGTTATCTGCTGTGGTGTTCCATGAAAAGTTAAAGAAATAAGATTTTTTATTGCTAAGAAGTTTTATGGTTACATTGATTTTCAGTATTTTTTATTTCTCTTAACAGAGGATAAGTGAAATATCAATTCATGTTGTAAGAAGCTATTCAAATATATATACATATATACATGGACGTATTCCATTTACCTGAGGGAAATAGTAGTTACAGCTTAATCTTCAATAATTTTAAGTAAAGACAAATACGTGTGCCATTACCCTGCAAGAGAATTTTTTTTTCAAACGTTACAATGCAATGTTGTGACAACGTGTATGCAATGTTATTGTAACGTTGTGGCAACGTTAAGGCAACGTTGTGACAACATTGTTACAACGTTGTCAGGCGGGAACTTCAACGTTGTGACAACGTGCATGCAACGTTACGTAACGTTGTGGCAATATTGTGAAACATTGTGACAACGTTTTGGTTTTCCCACTGTAACATTGCTACAATGTTGTGACAATGTTCTCTGCTGCTGGGATACTGTCACTCAATGCTAAACCTAATTTCGCAAATCTCCTTCAAAGTAGCAGAATTTAGGTTGTGGAACCTAAAGACGATCATAAAAACATTCATTTGGTAAAATTCCACTATTTTTTCAGGGTGGTTACTGATATCCAGTTTTTAATTTCCCTGACATTTCCTTGACTTTTCCCTGATGGATTTACCAATATCCCTGACCGATCGCCAAAAGGTCACCTATTACTGGAATATTTTATTTCTGCTGAATTAAATGTTCGTTAAAACTCAGAACATATGTTAAAAGCTGTAATAAATACATTTAAAACTACAAGTACATCCTAATGAAAAAATATAAAAATCCTTCATAAGTTAAACTCTCATCCAAATTATACACCCTTACAATACATATTTTTACTCTAAATTAGTGTTGGGCTATAAAATACTTAAGTACATAGTAAGTTACAGATGATACTACCACCATCAAAAATAGCTTTTATTGTAGGTTTTATTGTAGCTTGTATTTTATAATGTAACTCAACTAGAATATTTGACGGGGCTTCTTCAATAATCCTTACACTATTTACAAATAATAATATGTATTTCTGAAGAGCACTAGGCGCTGATTCTCCGACTTACTGTCCCCGAAGTAGCACCGCTTCCCCTGCTATCTTCCACCCGTCAACCTCCCTCTCCCCCACCTACCACTGCCTTGTCTACAAAATTGCGACATTTCCCTACACACTAGGTTTTCCTACAGCAGGTTATTGAATCAGGTACGGTGGTACGAATTTGACCCATGGTAGTATACGTACTACCATGAAATAAGGTACGCATATATCAGTGTTGCATTGTGGTGAGTCCCCTGAACCATTGCGAGCGTTAGGGCGATCCAGGCGAGCGTGCTTATACTGCTTCCGCAGCCTCGGATCCGCGGACGCGTATCGTATTTCCGTGGCCGTGTACGTTTCCTTCGGTAAAACTACAAATTGACGATGTCCATTTCTTCAAGAAAGAGGTAGCAAGTCGTAGTAGTTTTGGCAAGTTGAGGATTACTGAAAAGGCATCGAAGGGAAAGTTAACGGCCAATTTACTGACGGACTCCGGCACAGGTGTCACTATGGTGCGCGAAGAATACAAACCAAAGCCAAGTTGTTCGACTGGATCAAAATCGGATGGCACGAGTGACCTTCAGAAGCGATTAACACTTTGATAAACGTAGTTTTAACCCATTGATTTCAAGAAGGAAACCAAAAACAAAAATATTTAGATTAACGAACAAAACGTAAGCGCACCATTGCGAGCGATGACAGGAGGCAATTAGCAACGGCAGCATCATATTCAGGAATATCACATTTGAGGTGGTTTGGGACCTGACTAAATTGCTTCGAGAGGGAGCTAAGGGGGGCACTCAATAATTACATCGATCTTGAAAGGTTGGGAGGGGAGGATGGCTCTTCTTACTGTCCAACGAAGGGGGGGTATGGGAATGGAAGATGATCTTGCTCAAGATTTACTTTACACATGAGATCGCACTTGAATCACCATGTAAATAATCATCGTCTCGTATTTTAAGAACTGCAAGCATGTATTTACAACGAGCTAGTGTGCACCAGCTGAGTCTCGAGGGTTAAAAAACAACGCGAGGTAAAATTTTCCTTTCCCAACTTTCCTATTCTGGATAGCACACGACGGAATGGACGAATTAGCGGATATGTAAAGCAAGAATATATTAACCATCTGTTTGAAATTTATGGAAAAAAAACTCATCAAACATACACTGATTACTAAGTGCTATGTAATCAAAATCGATGTTACCCTCGTTTTCACTGGGAATGCGGAAGATTTGAAATTTACACAAGGAAACAATAAATGCATGTAGAATGCACCTTTAAGAAGTAGGATCATGCTGATTTCCAGAAAGATATTGATGGAAAACATGGTAAAATTGCAAAATTGGTGCGTTAGTCCGCAAAGCGCTAGAGGGAGATGAGGGTTAAAGACGATGATGGACTGGCTTCAAACTCCATCATTGGCCAGCATATCAAGTGTCCTCTTCAGACACCTCAATGGTTCCAATCAAAGATTACATCTCCAATTAATTATTGTTTCCTATTCATTGTCGCTAAAGAATCAATAATTCATCAATCGTTGATTCAAAATCAGAGATTCACCTATCTCTGATTAATATGTATTCACAGTCGTCAAGTAATCATTGTTTATTATTCTAGTAATCAAAGTCAAGTACACTGTAATTATTTGACTAAATAATCGATCCGTGAATTGAGAGGAACCTTTATTTTAAGCAGTCCCGATTACCAACCCTGGATTTGACATACATCAAGCACATACTATTTATAATATTGAATGGTGTGAACAAAATAATAGGTCATCGGTCATAAAACTGAGATATGTTGGTTTAAAAATTATGAATTTTTACGCTGAAATGCAGCGTCGTAATGGCACTGTAATGGCATCTTTTCACGAAACTCTTTTTATCTCAATTTCGGCCAGAATAATGTCGTTCAAAAACTTGTATAACATGCCCTAGATATTGATTGGTGTGCCTCATATATTTTTTCAGTTAAGGCCATAGATAAAAAAACACGTTGTAACGGTTGAAACCGAGTGAAATAGAGGGAGCCGAAGTCGGCAGACGCCCGAGAGGCGGTGGACCTCGGCGGGGGGAAACATTTTTGTAAAGGAAGGACAATAAAGCAGTCTTGCTTGAGCTATGCTGCGGAATGGTTGTTTTACTCACCAACCGTAACTTCTCCCGCGAAACGACTCTACAAGGGTTAAAATAACAGACTTACGGTTATAGTCGCAGCACATAACCGACATTCAGATTAATGGATTCAGGCGAGAAACTATCCTGATGATAACGAAAAATGACGACCTGAAGAAACTGATGGCCCTTGAAAGGACCGCCGGAAACAGCCGAGATGAGCTCTAGAGAAAAACCTACAGCATAAGCTATCGCCGTCGACTGCCATACGTCGCTGGAACCACAGAAAAAATCGCGAGAGCCCTCCGCAAGTACAACGTCATGACGATGTTCAACTTTAGTCACTTCTTTTTTCACTGAAAAACGTCCGCTTCTATGCACTTCCCTCTATAAAAATTTCATCGAAAAACACTGATTTCCAGGGGTCGAAAAAAATCTTTTAGTTGGGGACCGTAATGCACAAATTAACCGGTCATCAGTTTTGATCAAGGTATATCAAGTGCTGTAAGCGACTATTGACCGCTGCACGATTTTTCGTGTAATGGGCTTAATAGTTGAAAACCTCTCCTGTCTTTAATTCTGCTTTTATTTGTTGTTAATTATTAATGCTCTTAATTTCAGGCGCCTTATCCCTTCACTTGGGACTACAACCTTGCCGTGGTTTAAGGGCTTGCGTGTTCACTGAAATCATACTTTTAAGGTCATCAACGCTTTTCTTACCTGAAATGTACAAAGTCATTGAGTGAATCATACGAATGGTAGTCTAGAATATTTATAGTGTATTAACTTATAGTAGAACTAGTGATTTATTCATGGGTTTAATCTGTGTTCTTTATAACCTGTATTATTTGTAATTCGAAATTTTTGTGTACGCCAAGATGGTTATTTAATACCCTAATAATATATCGCAATGCGTATCTTCATTCTTCTGTAGGCATTTCAATTGTTATTCTATATTGGTTACTCCTAAATCATATTGATATCTTTATTTGACCAGTTCAGTCAATTAATGATTCTTTGATGATACTTCATCATTCTAGTAGGAAAACTGACATTTGTTTCTGTAACATTTATGTATACCTACTGTTATAACTTATTAAATGTTTATGTTTCTGAATCGCATTGCGAACGAAACATGCAAAATCATGGGGAGTTTTACAAGGAAATTGAAACCTCTTGACGTTTTTCGCGACTAGACGATCTATCTCACGATTTCCCAGAATACTTCGTCATAAACGTTGTGTGAATTGGGGCCAAGAGTAATTCTGAGTAGACAAGGATAGCCAAGATTGCCGCGAATTGGTAGGCAACTTAGTAACAACCAAATATAAGAGGGTATTCAACGGAACGAGAGAAAGACACGATTTCGTAGACCTTAACCATGAAATTATACCAATTTTCGGGATTCGAAACGTCAAAAGAAGGAACTTTTGCAATCAAATCTTAGACAATGACGAGACCATCAGACAAGGGGACAATAGGTTGCCCCTGGGTTTCCACAAGGGTAGGATTTGGGACGTTAACTTGCTCTGAAGGCGCCACAGGTGTAACTTCCTCCGAAACCACTGAATTTTCTGACTCGCCCGTTTGATCATTTGACCTAGTACGCCTATCCTCGGCCGTAGTCACATACGTCCGGGCGTACTGATTCCCCGAGTTCTGCGAATCAACAGGCATGCTGCCGAGCAACTTTATCCCGAAAAAATTTCAAATACGGACAACAACAAAATTCAAAACAGCACTAAACACCAACTCCTCAGGAAACACTCACCGACTACACAGGAAAGACAATAACGTAACCACTACCACTGCAGACTGGTACAAATTTGGAAGCAATCGAGGGGAGAGTCGAAGATGTCTCTCTCCGAGAATGCCCTAAAAACGAATTCTTCCCAAAATACGAGTGAGAGAAACAGGAGGAATCGGGAACAATCAAGTATATAAAATTACCACCAAATAAAAGATAATATATTTCAGCAACGTAACACGTACAAACAAAGTAAGGGTCAGCCAACCTGTGTTCTGACGTCTAAGTTTCAAATTCAATCACCAACTATACGAGACAGCGAGAGTAGAACCTCTCAAGACCACGGTATGTATCAAAAGAGACCGATTAGCGGTTTTCGTCGTAGGAGGGGAAGTTCAGACGGTGGGAGAGTGGAAAGGGTGAGCAGAGGAAAAGAGGCGATTTGTTACCTCGGAGGAGAAGTTTTCTGCAAGGTCAAAAGTGAAAGTTGCGAGGGGGAGTAAGAGGGGAACAGGTGATTGGCAGCCTCGGAGGGGAGGTAATTTTGTGGAATGGGGACACATGTGGTATAGGATTGCAATTGGAGATTAGGAACTGCTTTTCATCCCCGATAGCGGATTTCTGGTTTTTTGCCTTTGTGCCCAGCACTTCTGCATTAGCACATCCTCGTAGTCTTCCGTCTCCAACTGCTATATAAACGAGAGAGGATCTGGTGAGGGGACGTAGCGGTCAGGACGTGGCGGACAGGACGTGGCAGACAGAGCGTGGCAGGCAGGACTTGCTGGCAGGAGATGCTGAGTCGCGGAGATGGCTGGTATTCGCGATCGTCGTTGGCGCGACAGATGTCGACTTTCCCGAGGCGCGCCCCGCCACTGACGCGCTAAGTCCTTCGGCTAAGTCCTGAGGATAAATAGTCCGCAGAGGATAAATTGTCCAAAGAGGAAATAAATGGGGGGGAGGGGTATGCTCAAAAAATGCTACAAAAGCATGGGTAATTCATTTTTCCTGAAACGACATTGACAATCAGCCTTTTATTTTATTTTTCGATTTCCAATGAACAAAAATATATTCTCGACTTGAATAAAAATTGATCGCTGCCCATAACATGAGTTGCCGCTTCAATTTCTCATACCACCCAAAAATAAATAAACATTCAATCTGTACTCTACCAATTACGGAATCACCTGTGAATAATAATTTAAGATTGGAATGAATTGGAAATTTTTTACTGTCTCTAAATAGGCACATGATCCAAATAACCAATGATTGACGAGTATTCGTGGTTTCACCAATCTTTGATGATTGATCCTGTCTATGAATTTCAGCCAACATCTTCCTGAAATAGCCCAGTCATCCTGTCATATAAATCTACGAGCCACTCGGCGACACAATTTATATTAATTCAACAGGTAAGCGAAATTTGTTACAAATGTAAATTGCTCTTCGCGACCTCCTTCTCCGAACCCCTGAAACCATTTGCCCCGGACGGGCGGAAATATGCGGTGGTTCGGATACCAACTGTCGCTGGAGGGAGAGGTAGTCGGAGCGAGATAGTTCCCTAGTCATAATAGAGACCATATTCGAATTTAACGTTTTAATTTCACCAGCTGTAGGACACATCAATAAAATATTGCATTATTAACTATGCAATGATATAGTTTTATATGACAGAAATCGGAAGTAATCAAATGAAAATATCTAAATAAGTCTTTGACTTGACTAATTTTTTTCGAGCGGTGCGTTTGAAACTCCATCAGAACGGACGGTTTATTTGTGATACCCAATAACCTACTGCGGTAAGAATATGATTAATTTTCAAAAATAGTTGAGAAAACATACAATCTACGTTGTTAGCTTTTTTACAACATCTAAGTATTAGGAATGCCTCATTTTGTACATAATGTCTCGCTGGAGTGCATACACGTACTATTTCCCATGTAAAAAGGCTGGTATATTTTGGCAAATATCTCCGAAAGTAATGTGGTAAGGGGTTGAATATTTGGTGTCATTGGATAGGTGAGATATTTTTCTTTAAAATGAGACCAAATTCATTGATTTCTAAGTAAAATGATTTTTCGCTCAAACTACCTTAAGCGATTAACAGGGTATTTACCGAGCAATCGGGTTAGTGCCAGGACGAAACCTGGAAAAGGCGGACGAGTCACTGCCACAGCATAGTGCACCCTAATGGCAAGGTGAACCCATTAGCTCCCTCCTTGGTTGAATAAAGTCTTGCCGCCACCTCCACGAGGCTCCCGGGAGTGCAACGGCCTCGGCCCGCAAAGATGCAGCTGTATGACAGTAGATAGGGACGCCAAGAAAACCAACTAAACCATCCCGTCGATGGACGGGGTGGGTTTAGTTAGACAGGGTTTAGTTAGTAAGTCGATATGCGTTTGGGGAAATATTTACCGTGGATAATTGCCTCCACAGGCAAAAATATTCTCATTCGTTGATTGAGGAATTGCCCTCTCCAGGGAAATCAGTACCACAAATGGCCAGCCAAAATAATAATATTTTAATGAAGATTTCAATGAGGCTATCGTGAGCATCGTTAAAAGTTTGAATAGTGAGAATTTGAGCTCTAAGAAAGGAGAAAAAAATCCTATGCGATTTAAATGAACTAAATGAATATATTTTGAAAAATGGAGAAAGCTTACACATAAATGCGTATTAGACTCGAAATCACGTCTGAAGTAACAAATGAGGTAAAAGAAAGCGCAAAGGAAGAAGTTGCAACTGCCTGTGCATATATGGACCCCGTTCCCTGCGGTCAGTCTGCCAAAACTACATCCAGTCGCACCACCTCGAAGGAAGCAAAATCGAAAACCTTCTCGGTTTTGATCTACCCCAGGAGAAAAATCAAAAGTAGAAACAAGAGAAACTTTCCATTCTCGTGAGATAGGAGTAAAGCTAGAGAAATTAATAAGAATTGCCAACAAGTGAATTTACATCGAGACCGAAACACCAGGAATAGCGGAAAAACTAAATAGTAGTGACATATTTAAGAAAATCGTACTCGTGCTTAAAATCCCAGAGAAGAAAAAAACCCAGCCAGTTTATATATTCAGTGAACAATAAATACACTGAAAAACAGGTTTTGGAAGCTTTCAAATCCAAAAACAACTTCCTAGAATCCTCAGAAGTCAAAGACAGAGTCGCAGACACAGAATTGGGTATATAGAAACTGATCCTTGCACGAGAAAAATCCTACTCGTCAACAACAGACGTATGTACATTGATCATGACAGTCACAAAGCCAGTGATTATATAAGGCATTCCAGATGTCAGAAATGTCAAGGCTACGGCCACCTCGCAATGGATTGCAGAAATGCTGTAGCATCTGCTCTGAAAACCACAAGCACACGGAATGTCCAGACCATGAACATATATTATGGATTTACATGTTTGGAATTGTTGCCTAGGCTACGTGTTGCCTAAATTTCCACTTTTAGTTCACCCAGTCCTTGGCGCCACTTTGATTGGAGTCTTTTCAGTTGTTATTGTAAATACACGTAGTTAACTGTTGCTAACGTAAGACTGTGGTGAATGTTCAATAACGATCGAGGAGATATGAATTACTCGATGCTTTGAATTATATCTTGCTATTTTTGTGATCTAAAAGTTACTTTGAATGCTAGACAGGAAATACCCATTACAGGAAATGTGTAAGACATTTAGGAAACGTCCACCGTGTGCCGACGACGATATTTGACAGACTCTGATTCAAATTTGAATGCATTAAGCCCGTTTGGCTTAAATAAACAATTTAGAATGCCTTGTTTAAACATAACTTGCTTCGTACCAGGCTGTAAAACAGGGTATTGCGTCTACGAGGACCCAAAATAATAGACTTGGATTGAAAAATAAGAATCTGTTCAAGGCGACGGTAAGTGGATTCCTTTTTATCCTCACTGCAATGATGGCCATTTGTAATACTCATGAAGTCACCTCGTATTATTATTAAATTTCCGTATAGCGATATTCACTAAGTGCTAAGAAGTTAATTCTGCATTCGTGTAATTAAATTTGGAGAGGAATTAAATATATCTGTAGACCGGACGATGATAAAAATGTGTATAATTACGTCCCGCATGTAGTACTACATTTTTTATCCACTGCATTATGACTAATTGTAAGTGAAACCCATGAATACTCATGGAAAAACCAGTACGACATGTTTATTTACAACCTATCGACTGTATTTACATTTGAACTTCCGTCTTCCATCACTAGGCGGCACCACTTTCCAAAAAGTTGTTTGTTTACGGAATTCTAGACAATAGTTTTTGGCGACGAGATAACAATCCATAATATATATTCATGGTCCAGACCCAAAAGCCGTAAAAAGTATCAACTGCGTAAGAAATAAGGGAGGAAACTGCACACATAAAGCAACGGATTCAGTACCAATGTAAAACATATAAAAAGAGATTGGGAAACATAGAGAAAAGGATCGACTATGAATAAGGAAAGCATTAATCAACTCAAATCCGACCAAATAAATATCCACTGATGGATGAAATGAGAAAAATTGTCCGTGAATTACGTGAACAAAGAATCTTCATCTCCCTAGATCGTAACGCTAAGAGTGAGGTTTGGATCAATAGGTTCACCGATCAAAGAGGTGAAAGAATGAAGGGATTCATCTTCTCCCAAGACTTATACAATTTAAGCGTATTAGGTGATCCATTCACCTTCTCCATTCCAAACGGCGGATCCAATGTTGATGTAACCCTCGGTAACTCCCATTTTGTAAAGAATTAAAAACTTGGAAAGTTCTTCCTGGAAAAATAACCAGCGATCATCGCCTGATAATATTTGAAAGAAACATGAAGTTCCAAAAACTATTAAGGCAATTTATTTTGAAAAATGCTAGATGGGATGTATGGGAAAACACACTACTTACAGGATTAATGAAAACAGATAACGATAATCTTTGGAATTCATCCAAATCATATACAGACAAACGTGTCGCTAACCTAACTAATGCCATCTAGGAAAGCATGAAAAAGGGAATCCCAAAGAAAAATGGAACGCAAATTAAACACCCTCGGTGGACAGAAAAAGAGAACCGACCAAAAAAAGGTGGTAAATAAAAAAAGAAAAGTTTACCTGGGCAGTAGATTTGAAGATGGAAGAATCCACTAGACACGATACCAAAAGGATCTCCAAAAATATAAATATGAACCAGATTTAGCAAAGAGGAATGCCATTCTTCTCGTTACTGATGAAGAAGCGGGCGACCCACCAAAAATTGCTCATTTTTGCGTTCTTTTTGTGTTTTAATTCAAACAGAGAGAAAAAAGAAAAAGGAAAGGAAGACATACAATCGACGAACGGTGGCGTGAAGGTGTAAAGATGGGCGATTTCAAGAGGAAAAATATCGACTGGACCGGGAATCGAACAACGAACCTTCTGGTGCCGCGACAGATGCTCAGACCTCCAAGCTACTCAGTCTACTAAGAAACCACTGGAATCGGCGGGGGGTTTATAGGAACAAATACTCCCCAAGGCTTGTCCCACTAGGGCGTTCAGTAGATGGCACTAGGGTAAAAGTTCACCTAACAGCATGGTGCGTGCCCCGAAATGCCTGTTCTATCTTCTTCTCTGGTTACAATCCTAGGATTGGTCTGCAACAGTCTTCCACTTTATCCGATCTTGGGCCAATCTTTTCACTTCACTGTACGATCTGTAACCTAGCTCCTTCATCAACTGTCCCATATAGTCCAGTCTAGGTCTGCTTCTCTGGTTTTTTCCCTCTACTGTACCTTCTAGTATGGTCTTAACCAAGCTTTCGTGTCGGAGAATATGGCCAATCCAGGTGTTCCTTCTCTTATTTAGCCCTTTGAGTAGAAACCGTCTTTCCCCTATCCTCTTAAACACCTCCTCGTTCGTGACTCTTGCCACCCTGGGTATTTTCAGCATTTTCCCATGGTGCCACACTTCAAATGCCTCCATTCTTTCCTTCCGCTTCCGTTCCGCTACAAGTACCCGGAAATTTTCCGTTGAAACGTATAAAAAAGAACCCGAAAGTTTCAATGCACCACAGTCACTGAAGGAATGCACGTAAGAGAATTGGAAGAGATACAGAGAGGGAGAAAGGTATTCCTGGCGACTCATTTGAATATGACAGTGATATATCTCAGGAGGAGGTTGAGGGGTGCATTTGAGGGACGGCGGTTGAGTTGAGAAACGGTTGAGAAACGAGCATTCCGACCCTCCGACTTTGTTTCATGCCCCGTCATCGCACAACTCTCGCCATAGTGAGAAAACCATAATTTGTTTGTAATAGTTTGGATATTGAACATTAACCAGCAATCGGTTTTGAAAAGATCTCAGATATTGCACAAAATCGTATTTTGCCATTTTCAAAACGGGTCATTCCGAGCACTGTCCAAGCAAATGATAACATGGAATTGGTGTGTCCTGTACCACCACTTTTAACCCCCGAATTTTATACGGGGGAATCTAAAACGGAGCCCTGGATTTCATATGTTCATCGGCTAATTTTCACATATCTATTTATATATTTTTCTATTATTATTCTTCATTGCTAGTACATTTTAATATACGATTTTAATACCAGTTATTTTGTCTTCCCCGGATGAGAACGTGGAACTCTCTTGCAGAGAATACCTGCATAGACAACGGCCTGGTGGAAATGGTGAAGACAAACTATCAAGAAACTAAAATATTACCAGAATATTACCATAAGGCCTGCGTGCCAACTATAATATATACCTGTGGTATTAATTATTTTCTTTTTACTCTAAACTACTAGAAATTAAAATGCATAAAACTCTGAACAGAGCCCTGGGTCAGGGGTAGAGGGGGCCACGTGGCCTCATCTTCCCCAGGTTAAATAAAAGAAAAGTCAAAATCACTAAGCCGCCGTCTCCACTGTGTATTCGTGTGTACGTACGGCCATCCGTACGTATTTACTTGGAACGTGGGACTCGGAGAGGGGTTGGGGTAGGCTTCCGTGCACGGCATTTGCGTAGCGCGTGGTCGCCTGCCTTCGCGGCGCGCTTTAAACGAGAGGAACGGAGACTGAAACCAACTGACTTGGCGATTACTACTAGGGCGGGCTTAGTGGGGCGAAAATGAGGGTCAACGAAGATGACGGTCTGGCTTCCGCTTCTAGCATTGGCCAGCAGAGCAAGTTGCCCCCCTCTCCACAATGCACCTCAATGGATTAGTCATAATTAAATACTAATTACGGCGGAAGGACATTTTTTTTAGTGATTTTTTTAAGATTAGACAATTTCTAAATACGAACTTTTCAAATATCCTTAATTTGATTATCCTGGGGCTCATTGTTTTTCCCCCAACATACTCCTGAACGGCGTCAGCTATTTAAGGCCAAGGGGGGACGTGACGTGGCGATGACGCAACATCGCGTTCCGCAACAGTTATCCTCGCAATCAGCAAATCATCAGTCATCCCTTTGGGAAAATATACGAGATGGTCTGGCGGCCATCGCTCCCGTGTACGAGTGTCGGAGCCACAAAATGATAAAAGAAAAGCTAAGAGACCGACGAAGAATAGCTGGCCCCTGATAAGATTGAGGGAAAGAGAACACAGATAGGCCAATCAAAGTATTCTAGGCAAAGCAGAAGAGAATGAAAACGATTCAGCATAAAGCGAAGAGGGATGACCAGAGATAAAGAAAGGATTTGATGCGGCAAGAGAGAGAAAATGGAAACTAACAAAAAAAAGACTCCTAAGCCATGGGTTACACAGGAAGTACATGGACTAATGGTTTTAAGAAGAAACTAGAAGAACTCGAGGACAGCAAATGCATAAAATTATTAGAAATGTTTTCAGATCTAACCAATATAGGGTAGAGAAGAATGGATTTAAAAACTACTTCCAAGGCGTGGATGACAATAACCCTAATGGGAATGTTGAAGCACCCCAGGGAGTTGCAATTAGTTACTTTAAAGATTGTATAATCAAAGACGATGCCATTCGGAATTTAATAAATTCAAATTCCCATTGACACTGAATACATAGGCTGGGAGAAATGGGAACGGGCACCGTGACAAACTTCACCACGGCAACGCACTATAAAGAAGGGCACCACACTATGAGGACATTACATGCAGTTGAAAATGAAAACAAACTATCCCATAGTAAGATCACACTTTGATGCTGCAGTAACAGACTATGGAGAGAGAAAGGCACCAGGAGCTGATAAAATCCTTACGGAGTTACTCTATAGAATGCAAGAATAAAGTTCTAGAATAAGCTAAGCAGAATGATCTGTGGCATCTACCAAATTGGGCAAATATCAATAGACTTGAAAAATAACTACGCTAATAATTAAACACTTAGAAACTCAAGTGAAAAATCCAGAGTAATTTCTACTACGCCTTTCACTATTTATAGATGGTTCTCCAAGATAGTACGATATGGTTTCTTAAACGGCATAAAAGTGTTTGTGCACAAAGGTTTTAAGTTGACGTTATGGCGTCATGCAGCGGAGTCCGCACGTCATTTTTTTTGTGTTCGTCGGCCTATCTCGACACTGGCGGCGCTTACGGATGGGGAATGTACAAATAGGACGTGCATCGAAAGGAGCAGGTCACTCTTGGTTTCAAAAGCTGACGTTGAGGAAGTTTGTAAACTGATTTTGTTGTTTTTTGTTCATCTTTATTTTGTGCTTCAAGACTGTTCCGGAGGGTGGATGAGTATTCTTGTTGCTCGTACTTTTTGTTTAAATATACTTTTCGTTTGGAAGCAACTTCCCCGAGTGCGTGTGATATTATTATTATTGACGATGTCCTTTCAACTTTTCGCTCAGCCGGCGGTGGTCCCCAGTAACATTAGTTCTCGCTCTCCCTCTGTGTTTCTTCCCCCCCGGGGGGACCTTTAAGCCAGTGAGGTGTGGTTACAACGTCAAGAACACGGTTATACGAATTTGCGCAATACGCAAGTAAAAAATGAACGGAAAGTAGACTTAATCAGTTAAACATTTAAGAACGACAACACAGGAGCCAATAAATTATCGCCACCCATCGTTGACGATAAAGTGGCATCTACAAATTAATAAATATTTGTTTGGAATCAGAGTCGTCACAGATGAACCTTGACTACGTTGAAGTACTCGAATGGCACTATAAACACATACACAGCACACTAACGTTTCCATTACAGTCACGAAAGTCCTCCACAACACGAATACGCGTGAAGCCTCTTCATAAAAAAATAATCATTCGGAAGATAATTATACACCTGACCGGCTAACCGTGTAACTGGCTAACACACCTGACCGGCAATTGGGAGATCCGGGTTCGAATCCCGGTCAAATCAAATGATTTTTTTTCATGGCGAATTTCAACCCTAGTGTAAAGAAGCGATGTTATTTTCCTCTCGTGAGGCCCCACTTGGAGTACGCCGCTACTATGTGGGACTCTTACGAAGTAGGAGTAGTTTCAGATATAGACCGAATACAGCGGATGTCAGTGGGACACAAGTTGTCGGGAATAGAAAGTAAGATGCCGAGGTTGTTCTTCAGTACGTATTTTAAAAATAGGTACAACATACAAAAAAGATACAGTTCAATAGCTCCTAACCAGACGTTACTTACACGCACTTACAAGGCTTTAACACGAGGGCTAGTACGGTCTCGCGGATCCCGTCTTGACGGTCAACGCTCGATTACGTGACACTAGCTGGATGTTCATCTACATCTACATACTAACCCACGAGCCGTCGCATGGGCGGGTGGCAGGGGGTGGTTGCTGGTAGGTCACCAGCCCAGTAAAGATGTAAAAGTTTTGGAGGTGAAATGGTGACATGTCCTATGGGAGTGTATTTGGAGGAGCTCAGTTTCAATTGTGGTCACTTATTGTGCGCGGGAAGAACGAGTTTATGTACCGATCTGTTCGGAAGAGTATCTCTATTATTTCATCTCATCTGTCAGACCTAGAAATGTAGTGAGGCGTCATGATAATATTCTCTATGTCGCTCTGAAACACACCAGTTCTGAATATCTCTAGCAGCCTAAGCCCAGCGTGCAGCCTCCGAGTCTCTATGGGCTCCCACCTTAATCCCTCTAACAATTGTGTAACACTATATATTTGTTTGTAGAATTTATAAAAAAGCGTGCTGCTTTTCTTTGTACTTTGTTAGTTTTTTTGGTTAAATCTCTATGACCAGGGTCCCAAATGCTCGCGGCGTATTCGAGGTGAGGCCTAACCAAAGCAAAGTAGCATCTCTCTTTCACCTTTTCATATGAGGGCCTTCCTATTATACGTTTAAAAAAACCTAGTTTTTTTAATGCTTTGACACATATGTTTTGTAAGTGTAATCCCCCCGATATATCAGAAGTGAAAGTAATTCCAAGATATTTACTGCATTTGAAGTATTTATGTTTACTCCACCCACGGTGTAGGTATGGCTTTTGTGTGATGACTTTCGCAGGAAGTGAAATGTGGTGCATTTTCTAATATTTAGTTATAATCCCCACTCCTGGCTCCACGAATGAACGTTGTTAAGGTCAGATGACAGAACTTCAAAGTCTGCGTCTTCGCTTATTTCACGGGTATCGTCCTGTCGGACCTGGTGTCACTGAACTAGCCATCCATAGGAATCATCCATAGGAATGGCTGGCGATAGTATACCGTTTGGAGGGAACTGCCCGCCATTCCCCGTGAGGGCACTGATAATTCCGGTGGTCAATGGCCCCGGAGGATGTGACTCGTCCCGGGATTACCCGCCTGAGGCGGCGCCGGGCAATCCCGAGCCGCTCTCCTGGATCTGCAGATAGAGAGAGAGGGGCCTGGCCGCAGTGCCCGTGCAAGCAGGGTGATTCATAAAAGGTTTTGCATAAGAATGAACGTCCTTACGACACTGAGAGCAGCATGAATTATTGAAAACTGTTACGATAAACAAAGCAGTGTTACTGAGTTGTTGAGGGAATTAGGGTGAGAACTCGTATATGATCGAAGTGAAAAATATAGAGTACATCTTTTACGAACTGGACTATTTTTGGCCGGACGTTCAAAATATTCTGCTTGAGGCAAACTATTATGATCGAAATGATCACAGGAATAATATTAAGGAAATAGACTGCAGAACCGATAGATTTAAAATGTCATTTTTTCTACGTACAATAAAGGACCATAATAGTTGCGATAGATCAGTTCTGGGAAACTTTGACCTTCATTGGATTAAGTAGGTTTTGCATTAGTGCTAAATGTAAGAACGCCATTTTTAGCTACCGACCCTGCATGAAATATGCGGGAAGATATAGTTCCTGCGTGACTTCCTCGTAAAACCTCGTATATTTATTAGTCCCATTAATGATACTAACCAGTAGCTAGCAGTATTTTAAACAGTGGTTGTAACTGTATACTCCATGGTAACATGTTCTTCTATGTATCACTCTCCTAGTTTATGGTCTGACCGCGTTTTGTCATCCTGACTGCTTTTGGCCTTTCCATGGAATCCGGGCGAGCGTGTGCGGTTCTGATTTCTGCTGGAATGAGTGTTACATGCCTGGTGTGGAATCAAGTGGTGGCTTTCGTAGATGTAGATGAAGACTTTCCATAATAATTTGCTGGTGCACGGATATTTCAGAATTGGGATCACTTTTGCACAGGTGAATGCTTGAATAACACTGTAGCTTCGTCAACTTCCGAAGAGTAACCCACAATCTTGAGCACGATAGCCACGGCCGGATAAGGCGCCAATGTGGCAGCAATTCAACAACATTCAGTTTTCCACGACTGTAAACAGTGTTAAAGATGATAGGAATTAGCAGAAAAGACAAGAAATTGGAAGCAAAGAGCCTTTATGGGATAAAATTCAAGGACGAATCCACGGTGACATTTCGATAACTTCAACCCATTCCCACACAGAATGTTTAAATCCTTTCTTCTAATCCGCAACCAGTATGATCAGTTACTTCTTTAAAACATAAAATGCTCTCGTTGGTTTATTAGTAGAGGGTCTTTTTTTTCATCTTAAAGTATTTCATCAAGCCAACTGATTTTTTTACTTAAACTGATCACTATCTTCATTGTTTTGTATACTTCTCATTCTTATGGAAAAAAATTGAGTGCACTGGATGCGCTCCAAAACGATATCTTCAACTGTTTCTGGTAACAGGTCGATGGGTTTATAACGTATTGTGGGGCTCATAAACTTATCAATGTGTTTGCGACTGCTCACCATTCCTTGCAACCCTGGTTTGTATTTACATATGAGTTTACATATGAGTATTTACATATTCAATTACGCCTTGTCCATTTAAGTTCAAGTTCAGCTATTTGGCCGGCCAAATTTTCTCGTTCGACCCATAGCGGCTAAATTTCAAGCTGCCAACGTTAAAATAAATTTAACAACGCGACCCAGAACTTAAGTTGATTAACTAATTTTGAATTCGAAGCTCGGATTGCAGTTGTCAATAGTCGACTGTCGGCCCCGGTGGCGGCGGGGTAAAGTCCTCACCTACTAACCCGAGGGTGGCGGGTTCGAATCCCGCCTGGGTATATTATTCCTTGCCTAGGACATGGATGTTTGTGTTAGCCAAATTCGAGTTAATTGTAGGAGAGGACTGTAAAGTCCTAAATTCACTCAATAGAGGCAAGTTATTATTTGTGTGTTGTTACTATAGTGACATCCCCCTCCGAGTCCTCGGCTATTTTTACTATTGTTCTCTCCATTAACTAAATTCAACACGGGCACGTAGATGAGTGAATGAGAGTTAATTCATGCTTAGACGGTTTTCTGACAACCCTTGCCAGTCTCCCAAACCGCCAACTCGAGGAGAAGATGCACTTATTCTTAATGAAAACGGGCAGCAGGCCTCGGAAAAGCCAGCGTCTTGTGATCAAATCAAAATGCGAATGGTGTAGGCGAATAATGTTATAATGCCGCCTATGGGATGAAACCGGTCGTTCAAAATAAAACTGCATGACAAATTACCAAGGCATTTTGATTTCTCATCATGGATTTTCACACAGTGAAGCTCGAAACCATCGAGTTGACATTCCGCCATTAATGTGCACATTTCGTAGTGTTCTCCGTAGGCATAACACAGGCTTTTAGACGTTGCTGTTGATTTGGCAAAGCATTTATGTATTCGAAATGACGAACGCATAAACGCCGATTTTCTAGGGTGTGCTACGGCGTAAATGCTTAGTTAGGACATTGGTGGCGGCCGTGGAGTGGATACTTAGAGTAAATATAATATTATGATATTTACTCTAGGGTGCTACTATCATAATATTATATTTACTCTAGGGTGGAAATGGTTGCGAAGACCCATATCGGTACAGCAACGGATATACCGAATCGAATGACCCAGGTCGAGAATAGAATTAGGACCCCAGCGAGGAACGGTGGCCGAGGGCGCGTTCCGAAATCAAAAGGCAGTGCTGCGCAGTGACAAATGGTGTCACTCGATCGGTGACGTTTACCACCGTGGACTCTACAACCGCCATTGCTGTTCTAGGGCTGAGGCCTGTTTCCGTTGCAGCCGTTGTTATGTCAACCAAAACTAAAAGTGAAGGAAAATTTCAAATTAAAAAGGTAAATAAATATATATTGGAGAGTTGCGAGTAACTGCTTCGTAAAGTTCAATGGTTATAACGGTGGGTACGAGAAGACTATGTGCATTTAAGGATGGATAAATGGATAACGTTCCCCCATGACACCCCAAAGGCATACTTTCTCGCCGAAATTAAAGATGGTGGTTTAGGGATTCCTTCTCTTTGATGGTGGATTCCTCAGTTAAAAAGACTTAGGCTCCTCGCGCTCCAGAAATCAACGTATTTACAAGGAGAGGTCACGAATGAATTTCTGCAAAAAGAACTACGATTAGCATGTAATCGACTTAAAGACGGCGATGGTGAACTTCTGACCCCACCCCAACTACATAAAAGATGGGCGAATTTATTATATCAAGCTTGTGATGGAAAGGCCCATAAGGAATCGAAAAGAGTAGACGGACAGAATGCCTGGGTAGGCGACGGAGCCAGGCTCCTTTCGGGTAAGGACTACTTAAACAGCCTCAAGCTTCGTATAAACGCTCTCCCATGTAGATCGCGTACCTTAAGAGGAAGGGAAGGTTGAAGATCTCCATCATCGATGTCCAGGTAGTTGGTGAGCAGAGGGACCTGAACAGAGAATATCTAACCAAGAAGAGGAAGTATGGGAACAACGAGGACCTGCAGGAGGAGGAGGATAGGAGAAGAACCGGAGCAACGAGCCAGAGGACTACTACAGTTACGACACTGAATTGCCGGGGAATATTGGCCAGGAAATCGGAAAAGGAACTTCTAGAATTAGGTATAATAAACAAGCAAGAACTAAAGAGTACAGCGACGAGAGTTATAATGGGAGGGATAATATGCTTCCATAAGTTCAACAAAACATCGACGACACAGGGGCCCCGAAGAAAGTAGAGGGAGGGCAGAGGTTAAAGTATCAAAGTAGAAATGACTTCAGGAAACCGTTCTGCCATGCGAATTCAAGGCATAATGATGAGGAGGGGATTTAGTGGGTATTGGTCCACCAACACCTAGGATCAATTATTATAAGACCTGAGTCCCACACTACCCGGGCTGCAATAAACATCTTGCCCGGGTGTGCGTAAATGCATTTCCCTTCCTCAATAAAAAAATTAATTAAAAAAAAATTGACCGAGCAACATAGTATAGCAAGTTCCCTAGTCATAATAGAGACCACATTCGAATTATACGTTTTAATTACACCAGCTGTAAGACTCATCAATTAAATATTGCATTATTAATGGGGCACTTTTATAGTTTTATATGGTAGAAATTGTAAGTAATTAAATTAAAATATCTAAATAAGTCTTTAACTTGACTCATTTTTTTCGCGCGGTGCGTTTGAAACTCATTCAAAACGGAAGGTTTGTTGTGATACCCAAGAACCTACTGCGGTGACAATATGATTAATTTGCAAATATAGTTGAGAAAGCATACAAACTACAGGCTGTCAGCTTTTTAACGACATCTAAGAGTTAGAAATGCCTCATTTTGTAAATAGTATCTCTCTGGAGTGCATACACGCACCATTTCCCATGTAAAAGGGCTGGTATTTTTTGGCTAATATCTTCGAACGTAATGTGGTTAGGGGTTGAATTTTTGGTGTCATTAGAAGGGTGAGATATTTTTCTTTAAAATGAGACCAAATTCATTTATTTCTATGTAAAATGATATTTCGCTCAAACTATCTTAATTAGCTTGCGGCATAGAATTACCTTAAAATAGTTCATGAAGCGTCTTTTACCACAAATCATATTTTAATAATGACTGGAAGAGGAGGCGTCTCGTTGTGGATGATGCCAATTAATATCATTTTTTAATACAGCAGTAAATAAAGTTTTAGCTTGTGGTACCGGCGAAATTTTCACCTTGTTACAAGCGCTGAGGAAATAATGTAATATGTTACGAAGCACTAACTGGGAGTGAAGAACATCACGCTTGATATATTGCAGAGAAGCAATTACATTAGAGGATGACGGTGACTAGTGAAATAAAATTAATTTATTCTGTGATAATCATGGTCCATGTAGTCGTTCACTCTCCTACTACAGCGGTAAATTAGCAAACCGGCATGGGTAATCATTGCCGCGAAGTGTATAAACCTTTCCTAAACAAAAATATCCTACGAAGAACCCCTGAACAACCCTTAACTTTTACCGAACTTTGGATACATCCCTGTTGGAAATGCAGCGCACGGCTTGCTAGCAGTACACGACGGAAATGAGGACATAGGATACAATTGCGTTCGAAGACCTGTTTAAAAGCTAAATATTATCAATGTTCACTTTATACTCGATAACGTCATTTAAAACGGAGTTAATGGGACATGTTTACTAAATTTAGTTATCCCATTCATTCGCAATCATTCATTTTATTAATTCAGCCGTTTATTTTATTATTAGTATTAAGAATTAACGTAATAAAGACCTCTTATTATAATGGATGTGAAATAAATCACCACGCACATCGGCCATATTGAACACCATGCAGGTAGTCAGTTTCTGTCGACCGTTCCGAAATAAGAGGCTACAGCATCGACAGCAGCGGGGTCAGGGGCCTTATTCAATAAGAAATCGACACGGTCGAACCTCGGTAAATACGTGAATGTGACGTCAAAGTCCCCGACAAATCCGACAAATTTAAATGCTCCCCTATGAATTTTACGTAGCTCTGACGTCAAAATTTCGTCATTGTCGAGATTCGGAAAGTCCGAGGCCGTACAAAATAGACCCCCAGGACTGCTTCACGTTCCGTTTGATGGCCGCACCGACAGTGAATTTTGTAACGCGTCCTAAGTAGTCGACTTATGACTGACCGTCAGAATGGAGACCCGTGCTCGAATCCTAGTCGAGTGAAATGAGTTGGGATATAAGGTTCGAACACGAAAAGCCCTCGTTCGGGCCGCATCAGCCATTAACCGGGCGGATAGTGCCCACTGGGATACACTTACCGATATTAGGGTGCTGAAGCTTCCGACATATCCGGGCCTCACGTTCCAACTTCTGGAAATCTGTAAAGAAAGAGCGTTCTTATATCAGTGGGCGGTATCAACATGCATTGATTTCACGCTTGATTTATTTATTTATTTATTTCAATTTTCTCTTAACTACCCCCGAATACAAAACAGTAGGCCATTTTACGGTTATAGGGTGAATAACAGTAACAACAGACGAACATTGCTAATTCCACCCAGGCGGGATTCGAACCCGCGACCCTCGGGTTTGCAGGCGAGGACTTCATCCCGTTGCCACCGGGGTCAAAAATGTTCCTTGGCTATACCTGCTCTTATTGAAGAATTGCACGAAGAATACAGAAATTACAGAACGCAGACGTGAGGCCTCATATTCAATGCAGCAATCTACGAAAATCACGCCGCACATTATTATTGGCCAAAATAGGTCAGCAATCAAAACCAGAGCAATAGCAGTAAAAATGACGTGTTATCACAAAATCTAAGAAATGCAAATCAAAACTGACACCAGAAACTTTCAATTTTTCAAGTTTGTGTTCAAAATGAAATCTATTCAGAGAATAAGGAGAGGAGAATTCAACGGAAATAAAACATAAAGCAGCAAACCAACACGTTTTGGTCGTCACAAAATTACTGCAAAACTAGAAGACGCACTACGTAGATGTGATTGAATGAACAGCAATGGAGCAATCAGCTCCCATTATTACAAAACTGTTCAATCAATATGGGCGCTCTTCGATTTATCAACATTATTTGTCTTTTATCTTTTTTCACGGCAAATGCATGCATTCGGCGACGGCAGTGTTTTTCAATCAATACAAAAGAAAACGAGAACATCAATAAGAGGGGTGCGTTCCGTTTCACGCTCCAATCGCATGATGCGCCACCGCATCAGTGGCCGGTGGTCCGTTTCTCATTCTCGCTTTGAAGCTTTTGATGTGGAAGAGTTAAACGGAACGTCTTTGGAACGGGCGGAAAATTTGAACAGCGACGGCGAATCGTTGCTAAAGGTTGTTGATGAGATATTTCGGAAGGGAAACACAACCACAGTGGAAACTGGAATGATAAACAAACAATTATTATTTTCGGCTTAACTCTTCTGCAAAGACTCTCATTTCATTCATTTTCTGCATGCGTTACCATAACAAATAAACCGCCAAAATTACGTCACCGCATCAACTGCGTCAGCTTTTCCGAGGTGCGTTTGGAGCGCATATTATGCTCGATGCGTGGCCCCATCGAGGGCGCATTGAAGCGCTCCGGTGTGTGAAACGGAACGGCCGGGACCGCATCATCAACGTGACTGGAGAGTGAAACGGAACTCACCCTAATTGTTTCATCCGCTCAGTCGCAGGAAAAAAAAACAGTTTCGATTGGATAGCACATACTAATCTTGGGTTTGGCCCTTCGATTGTATCTTTCAGCAATAATGGATTGCACGATGATTTCGCGATGAGTCGGTTGGCAATTTGGACTCGAGACTATCGTCCTCGAGACACGAAACTACGCGATGAGCGAGTGCGAGGAGGAGGGGTTGAAGAGGAGGGGGGGTGGGGGTGGGACGTCACGCGAACGTGACGGTGTGCGTGACGCAACGCTCTCCCTCCCTCCACTCACTCGCCTTCGTCACCAAAAGGCGTCGCCACCGTCCGTCCACACCTCTCTCGTCCTCCATTTACGGAAGAAAACACGGGATCGACAGCACACACATCGAATACATATTCGACAAATAAAATGCGATCAACCTTCCTTCAATATCGATTGCATCTTTCCTTCGATACGCATCTTTGCAACAAAAACAAGTCCGCCATCTTCATCTACATGTACGTCATACCCTGCAAGCCACCCAAAGGGTGTGTGGCAGGGGCTGCTTCCACACCAGGCATGCATTAATTATACGGCAGAACACCGAAACTACATTGAAACCAGCGTACCACACATGCAACGCGCCAATTAAAAATCTACTAACCAAGAAGCATTCCATCGTCAATCGTTCCAACATGCAAGGGATACAAAGACTACTACTACAGATTCAAAATATCATGCATAAATGAGAATATCAATATTTACATCATGTATAAATAAGAACGTAGAGAATATAAAGAAAAAGATCTACTGTCTAGCTAATGTCACTATTCGCACTATTCATTACGACGATCACAGCTGTTATGGTCCCGAATGGTATGCGGAAAAATGACATTTTATACCTAACGGTTCTACAATCTAGCTCTCTAATTTTATTGGCGCGATCTAATCTGCCGTAGTACGAAGGGGTTAATAGTATGTTTTTTACGTCGTCAGTAAAATGATTTTCCTGAAATTTATTTAGGAGGTTAAGCCTATAATTTAATCTACGCTGTGATAGCGATTCCCATCCTAATTCTTATAACAATCCAGACACACTACTAAACTTATCGTAGCATCGTTTCACAAACCTAGCTTCTCTCCGCTGCACGCGACCTAATTCCGATATCAACCCCGCTTCATAAACATAAGTGGCCGATAGTGCATACATCTAAGGGGTGCGTACTATAAGGGATGTACTTGGATTGGAACCCGGACTAAGTGAGCCTTTTCCCGTACCAGCCGATAAGTAGTCGTGAAGTTGTTCCTCAGGGTCAAACTATAACGTCACTCTTTAAGTTTAGTGCGGCTAGTTAGCCTCAATGTAGGATTTGATCACGGTCTAAAGGTCGTGTCCCAATCCAAGTACATCCCTTAGCCCTTAGCACGCACTCTGCCATGTCATGGGTTATCCAATGTTTGGGGTGCAGAAGGAAATCGGGACGGAAAGCTTCAGTTCGCAGATGGGGTGCAGTCGTCAGCGAAGGCAAAACTAAAATTAAAGCGTTGCCGCCGACGGCGTAACGAAGGAAAATTGAAAATATCTTGTAAATACCAATTATTCATTATCTAAATCCCTTCAACGCTGAATGAAGAATAAGATACATTAAGGCAATTTTAATGCACCATGTACATAAAACAGTTAATAAACTATCCCGTTACCCGGTGGCTCACGAATAAGTCTTCAATGCGATATTTCTAACTAACAATTGCGTGACATTCACCCACCAAACCTGACGAATTATCCACATTAAGTCGAGTTTAGTATATTTTAAAGGTAACCAATCTCTCTAGTGCCACTTCGCGAAGTCGCCATGATGGACCAGTACGACTAGTTCGACCGACAAATGAGTCTTTCCTCCTACTAGCCCACACCCAGAACGCGCGAAGTTGTTCCAAAGGTTGAAAACGTAACGTCACTTCCTGAATGTGGGGAACATTTAGCACGGCTAGTACGCCTCCACGTGAGTTTACATCTACATTTACGAAATACCGTGCAAGCCACCAATCGGGTGTGTGGAATGGGGTGATTCAACACCAGGCATGCAGCACTCATCCCAGTTCAAATCAGAACCACGCGCACTCCCCCGAATGCCAGGAACAGGCCAAAGCAGTCAGGGCAACGGTACACAGTCGGACCACAAACCAGGAGAGTGATATGAGGAAGAACATGCTACCATGCAGCACACTACTCAAGATATAACTACTGGTTAGTATTATTAATGCGACAAATAATTAGCACTACAAGGTATTAAGACATGCAGGAGTATATCATGCCGAAGAATTCATACGAAGTTAGTATCTACAATTCATGTTAAGGTACTGAGCACTACTGATAAAACCTATTTAACCTAGTCAGTATCCTAGAACTGCTCTATCATAAATATTATGGTCCATTATTGTACGTGGAAAAAATTACATCATAAATCTATCGGTTCCGTGGTCTTTTTCCTTAGTCTTATTCCTGTGATCGTTCCTACCATAATAGTTTGGCTCTAGCAAAATATTTCCAACGCCTGGCTAACAATATTCTGCATCAAACTTTCGTAAAAGATTAAATCTATACTTCTCCCTTCGATCGGATAGAGGTTCCCATCCTAATTCCTTCAACAATTTTGTAACACTACTCTGTTTATCATAACAATTTTTTTAAATCTAGCTGTCCTCCGCTGTCTTCTATCTTTATCTGAAACTAGTCCTACTTCATAAGGGTCCCATATACTAGCGGCGTACTCCAAGTGGGGTATTAGGAGAGGAAAAAACATCGCTCCTTTACCTTCTCGCCACATTTTCCTAGTATTATTTTAATAAATTCTAATTTACGACATGCTTGTCCACAAATTTCTCGTATATGCTTCCACCACGACAAGTCCTGAGTAAGGTTATTCCTAAGTACTTAACTGACTCAAAATTTATTAGTTCGCCTTGACTAATTGTGTACGTCTCGTTGGTTAATCTACTCTTCCTCCAAAAGTTCATAACAACGCACTTATTAAAATTTAATTCTAACTGTTAAGTGTTCCACGATCCGCTTATAGCTTCTAGGTCTTCATTCAACGCAATTCTATCAGACTGTGTTAACATCCCTGTACAATACTGCATCGTCCGCGAAAAGACGACTTTTACTCGTAACGACGGCGGTGATATCATTGATATACAAAAGGAATAATAAGGGGCCAATGACGCTTCCCTGAGGTACACTCTCACTGTATCTGAACTAACGCCATCTAAACGTGACGTCACTTACTGAATGTGGGGAACATTTAGCACAGCTAGAACACCTCCACGTAGGTTTAAACACGTTCTAAGTAATTGCGCCGTTGTCTCGCGAAGGAGAGAGCATCGTAAGTGAATGGAAAGCACCTTTGTATCACCTCTTGCGACAGCGGGTGGAGGGGCAGAGGGGGTAGAATATAAGGGGGAGGGGGTGGGAGGCCGCGGGAGGGAGTAGTCTCGAATAATAATAATAGACACGCCAAAGGAACGGAAGGAATTTCAGCGCCCTCTTGGAGGAGACAAAAATAAGACGGTGGGGGGGGGGTTTAGGAGGGGCGGGGGTAGGGGCCGCATTCCACGGAGCGCAGCAGCGCCGCGTGGCGGTGGACGCACGAGACTAGGGAGAGGGGTACGGCGGGAATTGTCCAACCTCCGTCGGACGCGGCCTATTTGTCAAGGGCCCCTATAGGTACATGTACTAACTAGTTGAAAGCCTGCTGAAACCACTGAACTCTGGAGCTGAAACAGGCTAAAATAGAGCCCGAATATCCTAAAAGTAACTGATAGAGTAAAAGATAAAATAGAAATTGATGGGTATTTTTTGGATAAAATTTCATATGTACTAATGGGCATGGGTATTCAATTAAAACCATGTATGAAACGTAGCATAAAATGTATTTACGTCAAAGGTTTCAAGGTATACAAAACAAAAACCTCTTGATACGAAGGCTTCCTCGGTGCTATTGTGAATGAGAGTTAATCAGGTTTTCCCTGCTTTGCAGCATTTTTGTGGTTCACCGTTTCGCCCGCATTCCAGTCGGCATCCTCAGATCCTAATGTTCAGGAGCATTGTCTGCGGCTATGCATAGGACCGTTGGGATCTAGCGTTGTGATTGACTAAGGAGTCGGGCGGTCTTGGATTGTTGAAAATTCGTTTAAAAGTAGAGGAGAGTGGATAACCATCACCCGGGAACATCTCTTCCTGGATGTCCTCGTCACTAGGAAATCGGATTGCAGCATTGGACACTCGGTTTATAGAAAGAAAACCATAACCGACCGGTACTTGAACAGCATGTCTCACCACCACCCAAGCCAAAAAGCGTAGTCATTAAAACCCTACGCAACAATGCACATGCTATCTCTGATGCATCTTCCCCTGTCAAAGAGAAACAATATCTCCCGTCTGCGCTTCAACAGAATGAGTATAACCGACAGGTCATCCTTAAGATTGACAGAAAAGAAAGAGTGAAACGCGATATGGCCCGAGAAGAAACAGCTGAGCACGATATACGAGGAAAGGCATACGCACTTTTACCCTACTTCGCCGGTCCTTCGGAAAAGATTGCAAGAGTCCTCATTAAGTACAACGTAGTGTGGATCACTAAAGTTGCTAATTTTCACCATGGTATTATGATAACGAATTGGAAGAGATTCACAATATATATAAAAAATTTCCTAAAATTCAGGATTTTTGAAAAGATAATCGGTACCATAATTGAAGAATTAATGAGGGAAAACGACCAAAAGGAATGAAAGCATAAATATATTTCTTCGCAGGAAGGCATTATGATTTTTTGCGAAAATTAATGGGAACGAAAGACACTACGAAATCGCAGTTCTGCAAAATCCGTTTCTATCCCTTTGCTTAAGTAGCGGGGGAGTGACGTCAGCCAAGGGCTCGGGCCGCCACTGGCAACCAGGGGGCATTTACCCCCCCCCCCCACCCCCCGCGTACGTCTTCATTTATTTACAAAAATTTAGTAACAAACACGACATTTTTTTCACATGTATACTGTAATTTCCATTGACATTTTCTCAAATTGTACCCAATTAAAAATCATTATACCTCAATTTAGCATGTGGTATAATGTGCTTCCGTCAGAAGCGAGTGATTTTCATTTCATTAATATAATAACATTTAAATTCAATCGGGGAGAGCCGACGTTACGTACATGTAACAAGGCCATGAAACTTCAATGCGTGCGCCACCCATCTGGCCTCATAATCACGGAATAAATGTATCTGCTGTTACTGCAACGGATTTATCCATTTTTGAAAAAATATCGGGTTCACAAATATAATTTATAAGGCATGCAAAATAATTTGAGAAAAATACCCCCCTTTGTCACTAACTCATGTTACAAATAATCCTCCACATATTTAAAATAAAAAACGAGTTAGTAAATGTTATTAGTACAGTCTTGTAAGTGCCTTTTTCATGAGAAATTATAAATAATAATTTATATAACAACTAGCGGAAGGTCCCCGTTGAAATTCAACGGGTGTGAAAAGCATTGAACTAATTATAGACTATCGATATCAATCGAAATATATCGATACATGTCGCGCACAATGTATTGCTAATGGATTCTTTGGATTCTTCTATCTTAATTGACACAGTCTGGGCCTATATTCATCAAATAGCCGTATGATGTTCGGCTTCAGCAATGGTGTAGGTCGTCAAGGGGACGGCGAACCAAAAACGCTGATTTTCAGCAATTTTATGAGTTTTTTTAAAATTTAAAGTAAATCAATTAGAAAACAAAAATCAATAGCAAGAATAAGAATAAGTATATATTTTCCTTTCCAATGGTCTTTGTCGCGACTATGTCCGACTATTATTTCTAATTTAAATATGCAAAAGAAAAAAATGTAGTCATGCCGGAAAAAAGAACTTTTTATGTATTTCTTATGGAAACGCTTTTACTCGTCTGGAGTCAACCCGGAGACCATTAGGTAAACAAAATGTAGCGATAAACCTTCCGAGTGACATATGGAATCATGTTACAAAGTTTGACGTCATTCCGTGCAGTGGTTTGGTAGTTATAACTGTGACCGCACGATAACACTTTCTTTTTTATATATTAAGAGAGGAATAAGCGAGAAGAAAGCAGTGTTTGCAACAATTCATTTCCGTCCTAATTTTCGCGTCCAGCCCGAAAGGCATCAGTACCTATATCCAAGATACTGATGCATCATAGTCGTTTTACCGGCCCCGGAAAATTTCGATCGATCAAACAGCTCTATCTCATTACACCACAGTGGTGTCGGTGGTGCCTTTGACACTGAGGAAGAACGGAGAGTAGATGTCGTGATCACAAAAATGAAAAGGTTTTAAGTTCACTTTCCACAAAAATAATTTTATTTTCTGACCTGGTTTCGACATAAGCTATTTCATTATCAAGTTAAGTAAAGCTATGTCATTTTCAAGGTAAGTAAGCATCGGCTATGTCATTTTCAAGGTAAGTAAAGCTATGTGATTTTCAAGTAAACGGGAGCCCACTGGCTGTGGCGGGCCGAGCTCGAAGGTGGAACGTGGCCGCCCCGACGTAGGATATTTGTTCCCAGAGATTTACATTGGCGCTCAGGGCCTGATCCACCAAATATTTCAATATTTTCCATTGACAACACACTTGAACTTAGCAGCGCTTTCACTTGAAAATGATTTTTCATATTTTTCATTTATTTAAATGAGTAATAACCCGCATTCTCAGCAGAGAAACATAGTACAGTCGAGTGTAAACAACAGCTCTAAGGTACCCAATATAAACCAGGGTTGAAATTCGCCATGAAAGAATCATTTGACTTGTCCGGGATTCGAAGACGCATTTCGGTCAAGTAAAATGATTTTTTCATGGCGAATTTCAACCCTGGTGTATATGCACCCGTGCGAGTGACTTCGTAACATATCCTTTGATAAATGCAATGATTGGCAATTCCCAATATAAGTTTCCAGGGTTACTAAACTAAAATATTAAACAGAAGGTGGATATTTCTTTCTTTCAGGCCACAGGCAAATGACGTCGTCTAAATCTCCCTCAATCGATGAGCGCCTTCGATGGGCCTTCACCCTCGCAACCGCTGGGCGCATCGAATCAATCCACCTCCTCCCCTCGCACCCAGCATCCCCGCTGCCTGGCTGTATCCCCAAACCCCGCACTCCCCCTTTAAAGCACCCCTCCCTCGCCTCCCTCTTTGATCTCTCCCGCGAGAGGGCAGGGTCATCGCACCCTCCTCCGATCCCAATCCACCTCCATTCACCAATCTACCACCATTCACGCATAATTCAAGCGAGGGAAAAATGTCAGTCGCAAAGGACAAATGGAAAAATAGTTTCCATTCCTTAAGGCAGTTCGAGCGAAGTATCGTTTTACTTATAAATCAATTAATTTGGTCTCATTTTAAAGAAAAATATCTCACCCTTCTAATACAAAAAAAATTCAAAACCTTACAACATTACTTTCGGAGATATTTGTTAGAAATACCGGCCCTTTTACATGGGAAATCGTACGTGCATGCACTCCCGAGAGACCTTATATAAAAAATGAGTGATTAGTTTGTACATTTTCTCAACTATATTTGCAAATTAATCATAGTGTCACCACCGTAGGTTCTTGGGTATCACATAAAAACCTTCGTTTTGAAGGAGTTTCAAACGCACCGCGCGAAAAAAATGAGTCAAGTTAATGACTCATTTAGATATTTTTATTTAATTACAGATTATAGCTGTCATGTAAAACTATATAATCGCACAATTAATAAAGCAATATTCATAGATAAAAATGAAATTCTCCAATAGCCGTAAAAAATGGCACCACTCGTCAAACATGTACCACAAAATTCACTTACTGTGTTGGTTTGCGGGAAAGGGGATTCCACAGCAGGGACCAACCACAGCCTCTCCACCAGAATACCCTCCTGTGATGGTTTACGGGAATGTTACTTCCTCGCCAGTGACCAACACAGACACACACACTCAACCCAGTTTGGGATCCTTTTCGAGGGCTAATGGGACCCTGATAAGGATGCCTGGGTTATAACCTGATATCCTTCATAGGGCTAATGGGACCCTACTAAGGATGCCTGGTTATTACCACAATCACACACACACGCACTCAAATCACTCACTCACAACACACAGACGGGCCCAACTTCTGGGAGAAATCGCTCAAAAAGAGCGTGGTCAAAAGAAAAACACACAGAAACAAACGAGGGTGAGCGTCGGATACGCGTATTTCGGCCACAAGGTGGCCCTCTTCAGCGAGCTGAAGGGAAAAGCACTTGCAACACGAGGTTGTAAGTGAACGAAAGGGGAGGACAGCCAGGATTAAATACTGAAGGGACAGAAGGAGGGGGGGGGGGAGAAGAAAACCAATAACCAATGGGTGTTGAAGAGGGCAAAAGGCATTGGTGGAAAGTGGAGAAAGGGGGGAGGGTGGTGAAGAGGACGGAAAGGTGGGGGGGGAGGGAAGAGAGTGGCGAGTGAACGTAAGTGGCCGTTGTAACTAGGGGGGGGGGGAGTCAAACTGACGGTTGAAGCAGGGGAAGGGGTGAGGACAAACGAAAACTAAAAATCAAAACAAACCGTCCGTTGAAGTGAAGCAAGGGGATAACGACCAAATTTGAAAATTGAAACTAAGCTGACAGTTGATGTATGAGGGTAACTAGAAATTACGTGAAACATAGAGAAGAAGAAGCATCCAAGTCTATAATAGAAAATAATGAAGAGTAAGAAATCGGCCCTTTGTCGCTATTTACTAGGTTTCTTCTGAGTTTGTGTATGTATAAACTTTCATAAGCGTCAAGTAAATGATTATCTGTTTGTTTAATGAGTTGTAGGTTGTGTTCCGATGTCTCGTGTTCTGTTTCGAGTAAGTGTTGTGCGATACTGGATTTTTCTGGTCGATTGTATTTGAAGTGTGCCATATGTTCTTTAAATCTGGTTTTAATGCTTCTACGTGTTTGTCCTACGTATGCCAAATCACATGATGAGCAAGATATTTTGTATATACCGGATTTATTGACTGTGTCTATTTTATCTTTGGTGTTCCCCAATAGGTGTTTTAGCTTGTTATTATTACTAAACGAAATCTTGGTGTTAACCGTCTTAAAAATCTTTTCAAGACCTTTTGTGATTTCCGGGTGGTAGGGAAGCTTAATATAGCGCAACGGTTCAACTTTTTTAAGTGTAGTGGAATTCTGTAAGAGTCTCTTAAAATTATGTTTTTTAACAATATTGTCGACTACAGATTCTTTAAAGCCGTTTGATTTTGCAATGCTCTTAATGTTACTCAGCTCTTTAGAGTAATTTTTCTTGCCAAGTGGGATGTTAACCAAGCGATTGACGAGTGCATGAAAAGAAGCGAGCTTACTGCTGTTGTGAACAAATGAATTAGAGTGAATGTAATTATTGGTATGTGTGGGCTTGCGGTAAATGTCAAATTCAAGTTTTTTATCGTTTCTAGTCAGCAGAAGATCTAGAAAAGGGAGTTGGTGGTTATTTTCTGTTTCGTACGTGAATTTAATGGAGGGAAATAAACTATTTAGATCACGAACGAATTGTTTTAAATCGTACTTTTTTGTATCAAAGATAGCAAAAATGTCATCCACATATCTAAGATAGACCTTTGGGAAGTAGTTAAATGTGCCTTTAAAGGTATTCTCAAAATGGGTCATAAAAATATTGGCTAAGAATGGGGATAGGGAGTTACCCATAGCTGTGCCAAATTCTTGTTTGTAAAAATTTCCATGGAAAACAAAGAAGTTTTGGCTCATCACTAGATTAGTGAGTCTAATGTATTCATCAATTTTCTTAGCATCGATGTTTAGGGAAATCAACCAATCTTTTAATGAGTTAACAGCTATATCTACTGGCACATTTGGAAATAAATTTGTAACATCAAAAGATACCATTAATTCTCCCTCAGTAAACACATAGTCTTTAATTTTGTTTACAAAGTCCAAGTTGTTCTTAAGAGAATGGGGGCTTTGAAATTGTAACTCAGAGAATTGATTTACGAGCCATTTTGACAAGAGATAAGTAGGGCAGTTTATACCGGAAACTATTGGTCTCATGGGGCAACCATCTTTATGAATTTTTGGTAGGCAGTATAATCTAGGTAAAACTGGGTTGGATACTGAAATATTGAATTTAGTCTTCTTATCAATGAGGACAGGACAATCATTAATCACATTCTTAAATTGAGTGATCAATCTGTTGAGAGGGTTCTTTTTAACATTAATGTATGGGCCGGATGATAACAAGGAACTTACTTTAATGTAATAATCCTCTTTGTTCATAATAACGCAAAGGTTGCCTTTGTCGGCTTTCATATAAAAACAATTTTTGGATTTTAGAGACTGTACAACTTTGTTATAATTGGATATCCTAGACTGTGATGGTGTCTTAGAATGCCTGAGGTTAGATACAATTTGTTTTTCACATGCTTTCCTCAGAAAATCTTTAGTGGCATTGTCATAAGGTCTGAGAGATCCTTCTATATGGGCAACTAAATCCTCGATAGGGATTGATTTAGGTTGAATACTAAAATTTAATCCATAATTGAGCAATCTTAGTTCTTGGGTTGAGAAATCCTCATTAGAGAGATTGCAGACATTACTAAAATCACTGTCAATAGTAACGGAAGGATTGGACTCACCGATCAATTTGGATAATTTGCGGTTGACGCAGCGGGCTTTGTCCTCGCGCTTCTTCAGAATCACGACGTAGATTCTTCTGTCAGCTTCTAACCACTCCTGGAAATCCTTCTCAGCTAAATTCTTAGTGAGTTTAAGGTGTAAATTGTATGCTTGTATTTCTAAATGATTCCTTTTGGCATAGAGGGACACGATTTCAGAGTTAAGAGCTCTACGTCGTAAGTTTTCGTCAATATTAAGGTTTCTTTTGCGATACAAAGAAAGGGTACTGATAAAGCGATCTCAGATCGATCTGAACTCTGACCGATCTGAAAATTCCAAGCGAGCCGACTCAGATCGCCTGGTTTACCAACACGGACTGATAATATCGATAAAGAAGCGAGCCTTTGATTTAAAGCAATATTCAATTGATGTGCCCTACTTCTGGTGAAATTAAAACGAATAATTGGAATATGGTCTCTATTATGACTAGCGAACTATCTCGCTCGGACTACCTTGAGTGACGCTGCACACGCGGACCCTCATTAGTAATGTACGTAATAATATATAAAGGTGAAATAATATAGCCAATGTTACCAAATTGGTTTCTTTGACAATTCAATGTTACTTAAATACGCAGCTTATCCTACCTACTCTACTCTCAATACACCTCCAGATTATCTCATAAAAGCGAAATCGTACTCTTCGTATTATTCGCTAATGTTTGCCAAAAAATATCAAGGTATAATATCAAGTAAAAAAAAACGCGCATTTACAGATGATTTTCAAATCCCGCGCCGTAAACCCAATTCATTAAAATGCTATGATTGAGACGACATTTAAAAAAGATAATTCTTGCAACGTTCACATTACTACATGTACAGTGACTTCCACCGAGTAAACAGACGTACCTAAGGTAGTCCGAGCGAGATAGTACCCTAGCAATAATAGAAACCATATTCGAATTATACGTTTTAATTTCACCAGCTGTAGGACACATCAATTAAATATTGCATCATTAATGGTGCAATAATATAGTTTTACATGACAGAAATTGTAAGTAATTAAATGAAAATATCTAAATAAGTCTTTAGCTTGACTCATTTTTTTCGCGCGGTGCGATCGAAACTCCTTCAAAACGGAAGGTTTTTTTGTGATACCCATGAACCTACTGCAGTGACAATATGATTAATTTTCAAATATAATTGAGAAGACATACAAACTACACGCTGTTAGTTTTTTTTACGACATCTAAGTGTTAGAAATTCCTCATTTTGTAAATAATGTCTCTCTGGAGAGCATACACGTACCGTTTCCCATGTAAAAGGGCTGGTCTTTTATGGCAAATATCTCGGAAAGTAATGTGGTAAGGGATTGAATTTTTGGTGCGATTAGGAGGGTGAGATATTTTTCTTTAAAATGAGACTATATTCATTGATTTCTAGGTTAAATGTTATTTAGCTCATACTACCTTAAATGAATTGCGGCCCAATTATGTTCTCCTACTTCCTTGAAAAGCTGTTAGAATGTGCACTCAATGCCTCTCGACTGCCGCTCCCTATAAATCACCAAAAACGAGACACAAAAAACGACAATTTACTGAAGATCACGCGCATACGTCCGGTAATCCGGCGGGAGGTGCCGACCCCCAACCACGACTTGAATGTTGCGTTGCGTTTTCTCACAACGCGAACCCCGCATAACGAACAGTCGTGCCCGAAACAAATGTAGCGAATCGGCTGAGCAGGTGGGTGTTCTGCCGAGTGAACTGCGCACTAGGGTAAATGGAAAGAGAACACGCCGAGTGCAACCTTGGCGAAGCGAAAATTTAAGGTAGTTTGAGCGAAAAATAATTTTACTTAGAAATCAATGAATTTGGTCTCATTTAAAAGAAAAATATCTCACCGTTCTAATGAAACAAAAAAACTCAATCCCTTACCACATTACTTACGGAGATATTTGCCAAAATATACCAGCCCTTTCACATTGGAAGTGGTATGTGTATTCACTCCAGAGAGACATTATTTACAAAATGAGGCATTTCTAATACTTAGATGTCGCAAAAAAAACTAACAGCGTGTAGCTAGAACGTTTTCTCAACTATTTGAAAATTAAGCATATTATCACTGCAGTAGGTTCTTGAGTATCACAAAAAACCTTCCTTTTTGCAGGAGTTTCAAACGCACCGCGCGAAAAAAATGAGTCAAGTTAAAGACTTATTTAGATATTTTCATTAAATTACTTACAATTTCTGTCTTATAAAACTACATTATTACACCATTAATAATGCAATATTTAATCGATGTGTCCTACAGTTGATGAATTTAAAACGTAAAGTTCGAATATGTTCTCTTATATGACTAGGGAACTATCTCGCTCGGACTACTAAAAATGCATAACATTCGAGCAAGCCCCAACCAAGTGCACAGTGTAACGTAGAGGAGGGGGAGGACGCATTAGGTTAGGCAGCAGGGAGTGAGCAGCCAGGGTCGTCCGACCCCGATGCGGTGGTGCGGCGTGCGAGAGTGCTGCTGCGGCGTCGCCGGTGGTGGTGCTGCCAAGCACCACCACCGGCACACGCCACACACACACGCGCGACAAGAGGAGACAAAACGGAAGAGGGAGAGGGGAGACCGATTGACCCAAATTCTCTCCCGGTCCATGAACCTCCTCCTCTCACTTCTCTCTCTCTCACTTCTCGCAATCCCCAACGGCAACCTGGGGGAGAGGGGAGGGCAGGTAGGTAGGTGGGGGGGGGGGGGCAACAAGTGGGGGAAGTGGCGTGTCGGCGGCGTGGGAGGGAAGGACTGCCATTTGGACGTTCGGACGCCAGCGACGGATTCCCATACAGCAACTAACCACGATTGGATTGGATATTTGGGGGAGGTGACCGACGGCTAAGGTCATTTGCGCCATAGGGGATGGGTAAGAGAGGAAGGGTGGATGGAAACTCGGTGTCGGCATTAGCCTGCTCTTAACGAAAGGCGCCAAGGGGATCACGGTTTAACGTCTCATCCGACAGACGGAGTACTGTACTTGAAGAGCCCTCCACAAGACACTCAAGTAGGCATCGGGTTCCCTCTGAAAAACATCCTCCTCTGAAAGGGATTTGAACCCTGGCCGCCCGTGTGGTAGGCGAGTACTCTAGCCCGAGTACACCAGCCCGATCCCCGACACTTATTTGAGTGATTACATTTCGGATGAGGAAATTAGTTCACCTAATTTTTCAATCTACAGAAAGGATCGCGATAAGAGTACCGGTGGTAAAAAATGGTGTAAACGTGTCTTAATAGAAGTTGGAAAGAACTGCATAACGGTTGCAGCACTTTTAACCCCAGCAGTCAGATCTCCTACAGACACAAAATCTTACCAGCGGGCAGGCTCGTGGATTCTCAACGGGAAGGATAAGATTAAGAAATACAATAGTTAATAGTTCAACCAATACAAAGAGATCCTCACTTCCCATTCACAATCTTAATCTTTTTACTAAGATAAAATTGCTTAACCTCTTTCACTGAAATCGTTCCGATTCAAAACAGTAAAAATATTAATTAACAGTATAATTAGTGTATTTATTAATTCCAGTTAAAGTCTTAAAAAGAAATGGAGTCTCCATTCAGTAAAAACGTTCGTGAGTATATAGTCAAACGCTTTCAAAATTGCTATTTTTCCTCGCATGTACGTGTTTTGCTGTGGATACTGGATTACTCAACTGTATTTTGTGGGTAGTTGCCCGTGCAAATGCTAAAAAAATAAACACAAAATGTACCTGGCCTTGAAATTAATAAAATTCAACTATTACACAAAGCAAATGTCTATGAGCAGTTAATAAATAACAGTTTCAGTGGAAAAAAATGAAACATACATGTTTAAAACTACAAACAATATTTGCAAAAAGCAGCAATAAAAACACATGAAACACAAATATTTATTTTTTTAAATTTCAGAAGCCGCAAGAGGCGTGAGGTAAACTCTAATATAAATGGGTTAAAAAAAGTCATAATTGTTTAGTGTGCCTGAAACTCTCGGTGCTAACCTAAATTCCCACGGCTAAGGCTAACCCGCACCACACCGAACGCTTAACCAAGCCTTCACAACCGAAAATTTTCCGGCGATTCAGTGAAATTGGCGACTGTGAGGAAACGATTTATATTTTTAAGCAGTTGAGAGTTGATGCAAGCCACTCTCAGCTGAATTTATATCGAGATCAATGCGTTAGAAATTCTTTTATCTTTTTAACTGAGGTCCCTCTACAGTGGACACCTGAACTATTTCCCAATGAAAAGTAGCCCCTTTCTTACGACAAATAGCTTAAAACCACAACAGTAAATGGCTGCTATTTTTCTACCATTTGGCAAATGAGATATTTTCCTTAGTAATGAAACCAAGTTCATTGAATTTTATGGGGAATGATATCCCGCTGAAACAACATATCAGGAGAGGGGTCCTCGAAGATAGACATGGTTTTTACTCCCTTCGAAAGCTTACAACGGCGAAAGGTTTATACAATGATTACATTTCGGAAAAGAAGAACATACAAGTGAGTAACTTACACGGTACACACAAATCCAAATTAACTTTTTCGTTTTTGTCACCCTAAATCAATAAAAAACTGTGCTAAACCAAAAATAGTTCGGACCTTATAAGCTGTTATCTGGTCACATATTACGTTTAATGGAAATGTTTTCAACGCCATGGGCTGCCCATTTATTTCATAGGCGTTCATTGCATTGGAATTCAATTTACAACAATTAATATGATTCTTCTTCTTCTTAGTGTAATCTGTCTTCTGACAAGTTTCAACTGGATGCCCTCCATCGCAGTCGGTCCTCAGCATCTTCTTTAATTTGCCTGTAACTTCGGCCATTTTTTATGTCATCGAGCATTCCCATTCTTCTTCTTCCCCTTCCTTGCTTTCCTTCTATTTTTCCTTCAATAATTCTTATGAAAAGAAAATTTTGGCGTAATATATGTCCCATCAAAGCTGTCTTCCTCTTTTTGATTTCCCTCAGCAGTTTTCTTTCTTCTCCTATTGTCATTAGTATTACGTCCTCATTTCTCATTCTATCCGTCCACTTCACCTTTAGCATTTTTCTCCACAGCCACATTTCGAAACTTTCTAAGTACTTTTCATCTTTCTTTTTACTGTCCATGTTTCGCTGCCGTAAGTCGTAATATGATTAAGTCGAACCAAATCCCCACTTATCCCGCGTTAGAATTTTTTCCCACGTTTAAGCTTAAAATGAGAGTAGTTCAAAGATTAAGAAACGAGTCCATGACATTGTGAGAGGCTGAGACTCCCTTTTCCACCTTCAACTCCTCTTCACGAAGAATATGACATGAACGACGAATATCACACGGTCAACAAATCGTTCAGACCAAAGAAAAGATAGTAGCCATTTTTACAGAATATGGAGTTGATATGAACAGTTTCAGTATCAACGTCGTCAAAGGAAATAGCGTTGCCAGTTACAATTACAGAAGAGGGATTCATTGGTAATTCAGCAAAATAAATCCATCGGTAAAGCACTGGGGATAAGTTATCTTTTCCCAGCCACAAATGAGAGGCCAATGATATTTTCTGGAATAACCAAACGGAGCAGCAGATATTTTCCAAGAAATGTCATGTTCATTCGACGGACTTCGATGGGGAACAGATTTGTGATAGAGAAAAGAGGCAGATTTTGCATAGCATTATGCTGCGTAACCATTTCGAGAGCTCGCCCTTCACCGTACGCCGAGACAGCAAGTCACAAAGACGCTCAGACGAAAGACTCACAAAGACGAAATCAGTAAGGAATTCAAACGAGACCTCCAAACGAGGCTTCCCAACTTTCCTCGGGTGGCGAGGCCCACCAGGAGCCTTCCGTTTAAGAGGCTCGAATCGTAGCAATTTACAACACTAGAACGGGCACAAACGACGTGGACGAAACGTTCGATACCCAGCCCAATTGTAGCATTCTAAAGCGGAATTCAACGTTGACGGCCTCATATTTTGTTAATCGTAAAACATTTCGTTTGAACGTAAATTATTTCGTTTTTTCCACGCAGTAAAGAAAAACTTTCAAACATTAATTTCATTTAATTAATATGTATTTATGTAATTAAAAAAATTCAACGTATACAATGTTTAATGCCCTTGTATTTGAGAGATCAGGTATAAAAGCATCAAACCAGCTAAAAAACTCTGTGTAGTTTCCTTAAAATACTTTTACAGAATTTCTTAAAAAGTTCTATAGATATTCCTTGAAGTATTGAAACGCCATTTTACGGAATTCTCTACGACGTTCTACAGAATACCTTAGGACGTTCTGCAGAATCCCTTAGGACGTTCTGTAGAATTCCCTACGACTCTCCATATAGGTCCTTAGAAAAGGAACTGGGTCAACGGAAACCTCACATATTTTCGTAGAGTTGCTGAAGTTCCACAGAACAGCTTGTAAGGATTTATTTTTCTCCGCAGAAAATAACTCTACAGAACATAAGTTCTGTAGAGTCAGGCTCTCATGTTCCGTACATTTCCTTAGAAAAGGGACTAGTTCTGAAGAAAAAGAGTCAATTTCTGTAGAATTTCTTACGTTCTAACACTTCAGAACAGCTTCTAAGGAATTTTTTAGCAGGGAATGACAGTTGCGACAAAGGAAGGTATTTTGTTTCTCAAGAGCCCATTACAACACAAATGAACACTCCAACCGAACCCGTTTTCGAAGTGCGCGGTGCACAATAGTGTGCGGGGTTCATACAAGATGGAAAGCGACTCCAACGCCAGCAGTGCGAAATGAGCATCACCATAAAGGGTGAATGGAAAGCACCGGCCGTCTACTGCTTCCACGAAATTGTAGTAGGGGGCCTCCGCGTCGCAGGCACGAGGGGATTGTTTGAGGGGGAGGGGACGGATAAGGGGTGGAGTGGTGGAGAGGGGGATTAGGGGAGAGGTGGGGAGAGGTGGGGAGAGGGAAGATGGCGGATGTTAG
This sequence comes from Ceriagrion tenellum, assembly GCA_963169105.1. Taxonomy (NCBI): domain Eukaryota; kingdom Metazoa; phylum Arthropoda; class Insecta; order Odonata; family Coenagrionidae; genus Ceriagrion; species Ceriagrion tenellum. The sequence goes on from OY720637.1 coordinate 146,755,366, forward strand.
ACGCGAAACACCGACTACTAGGAATGTCCGTCTGAATACATCTACATCTACATACTACCCCGCGAGCCGCCGCATGGGGGTGTGGCAGAGGGTGGTAGGTCAACAGTTGTGTAAAGACGTGAAAGTTTTGGAGGTGAAATGGTGACATGTCCTATGGGAGTGTATTTAGTGGAGCTCAGTTTTTATTGTGGTCGCTTATGGTTCGCGGGAAGAACGACTTTTTGTACCTAACTGTTCGGCAGAGTATCTCTCTTATTTTATCGCATCTGTCAGACCTAGAAATGTTGTGAGGCGTCATGATAATATTCTCTGTGGAGCTCTGAATAAAATCAGTTCTGAATTCATCAAGAAACCTAAGCCTAGCGTGCAGCCTCCGAGTCTCTAGGGGCTCCCACCTTAATCCCTCTAAAAGTTGTGTAACACTATATGTTCATTCGTAGCAGTTTTTAACGAAGCGCGCTGCTTTTCTTCGTATTTTGTAAATTTTTTTGGCAAAATATTTATGACTAGGGTCCCAAATGCTCACGGCGTATTCGAGGTGTGGCCTAACCAGAGCGAAGTAGCATCTCTCTTTGACTTTTTCATCCGAGGACCTATTTCTATTATACGTTTAATAAAACCGAGTTTCTTTAATGCTGTGCCGCATATGTTTTGTGTGTGTGTTCCCCACGATATATCAGATGATAAGGTAATGATATTAATGATGATAATACTTGCCGTGTAATCGCCACTAAAAACGGCTATAGGGGGAAATTCTAAAGATCGCTGACATTGTGGCAAGTGAAAGGCGGCGTCATTTGCAGCGCTGGCAACACTGACCCAACGCTGAGCAGTTTTCAGGGAGTAAGATGGGAGAGAATGGAGCGTTTTCTGTCGTGAATAAATGATGCGACGAAGAGGGCGCCCAGGTGTCGGCGCTTCGATGGGCCGAAATGGGTGGGGGAATGAGGGGTGGTGGGGGAATGAGGGGTGGAGGGGGAGGGGAAACCATGACTCCAGCCTTGACCTCGCAGAAAAACGGCTGGACTCGAGCAACAGTGCTCAGAGAGGAAAGGGAAGTACGGCAGCGAAGCAGGAAATAAAAGCGTAAATATTTCAAGGAAGCTAATGGATCGAAGAGAGAGAGAGAATGAAATGTCCGGCGAGACTATCCCCGGCTCCTCTCCCAGTAAACAGTAAAAATGCCACTTCGTTTTGGGTTTGGGTTATTGGGCAATTTGGGAGAGGCAAACGTCAAACTAAGGCAATTTTCATCCAAGAGGACAGGCGGGTGGATTTCCTTTAAGGTACTTACAGCGGAGGTCTACACTAACATTTTTCATTTTTCCCATTTAATCCCATGTAAAGCTATCGATTGCAATAACTCGAAGTCTAAACGTTTTTTTTTTAATTTTCCGATATTTCCCAACACGACACATAATTTTAACCCTCCATTAAAAATTTCACCCACCTAGCTCGTTTATTTGAATTTGGTCGAACGAGTCAGTCGGTCAGCTTGGTAGCTTTCTATATGTTAAATAAACGAGTAAATGGGTGGTTGCAATTTGCAAGGAAGGGAGGTTTGCTTATGATGATACTCTTTAAATAACGAAAAATGAATGCATCATCCTTAAAATAACAATGAAAGCTCTCAAGTCTGCGTGCTACATGCAAGTAAATTATGGAATTTATGGAATTTTAAACATGAATTTCACGGTCCATGAGGTATGGATACCAGACAAATACAAACAGTACAAATCATATTATATATCATCCGGTTATCAACGAATTCTCAAAATACTATAATCAATAAACTAAAACGAACGTGGAACCACTGCAAGTTGATCATAACCTTATTTGACGGCATATAAGACGCCCTTCTACGTTAAATATTCCATTTCAGTACCTACAGCATACTTAATAAGGGCTAACATGTAGAATTTGACTACAAAACTTCGATCCGAATCGAGATTTATAATATACTAATTATTATATTCAATTTTTCTCTTCCAATCTTCTACATGGATTCCATTTGTTTTGGAATGACAACTACAATATCACGAAGCTTGGTTGGTTAAAATTGGTCATCAAAGGTACGGTAGATGCCAGGAAGAAGCGGAAGAATTTATACCTAGTTCTTAGCAGCGATGCATTAATAGCACCTGTACATTTAATGATGTCCATCTAGATTTTCCCAGAACGTTGATGAACGGTTTAAGAAAAATTGCTTCAGGATTTCAGCAATAAATGTATCTTTTATATAAATTAGTATTTTACTGCACTTTCATCAACGTATATACGTAAATGGCCAATTTATTAAAATCAAGCATTAGTTTAATTGCTCATTGTTGTTTTAAGGGAAAATTGTATAAAGAACACTAAATAACATGCACGTAGTATATCTAACTCAAATTTTTATATATACATATAAATAAATATAATTTATTTTTCATTTTTCCCATTTAATCCCATGTAAAGCTATCGATTGCAATAACTCGTAGCCTAATCGACTTTTTTAACTTTTCTGATTTTACCCCAACTCGTCACAAATCTAATCCTCCCCTGAAACTGGCCCGCCTCGCCGAGTTCCAAACCTCATATCGACACTCGGCCTGGCGACAATAGAAAAGTCAATCCATATAAAAGAAAATGAAGAAAAAACCCCCGATAAAAGTTTAAAAATTTCAGTTTAACGGTAGGTAGGGAATAATCTTTTAGCTCAATTCTTTGATCTTTAAATGAACGAAAGAAAAAAGGTGTACACATAGGGGTTTATTATTATCACATAGAGATTCATACCACACGCAAAGACTGCATTAAGTGGTAACTCACCCCTGGCAGACAGCTTCTTGGTGTTGATGATTTTGGCAGCGTACTCGAGGCCAGACGACTTCTGGACGCATCTTCGCACGACCGAGAATGCACCTCTAAGGAGAACAAGAAGGAGAGAGCATCGATTAGCAACACTCGTCTTAGAGAGCATGTTGATGTGCTAAGGAGGCAAAAAACCACTGTCTATTTTATTCATTCTTTTTTTCTGTTCCAATCATTAACAAATGCATTTACACGGAAAAATGAAAAAATGCACCCATAAAAGAACTATTTTCGTTGGTGTTTGGAGATAATTAGACGTTTATTCGTCCCCACATTGTTGACACGAATGTTTTCCAGGACAATATAGCCCTGACAATGATTCGTTTGCCATTGCAGCTGTAACTGCCAAATTAGTAAGTCTTCATCGACAGAATACCAAGCGAGTCGCCTCTGAAGAGTGGAGGTTAGAGGGGGGGGGTGAGGATGCAGAATATTTATCATGTCCTAAACCAGACAGAAGATATCAAACCGCCTATAATATATTCAGAGTTGCTCGCGTTGGAACACAATCAAACAAAAGAATGCAATATTTTTATTACGAGTTAATGTTTATTAGCTTCTTTATTACAACACTAAGAGCTACACTGCTGAAGCCTGACATTTCATATACAGTAGTCCCCCCGATTTACGGTGGGTTTACTTTACTATCTGCTTGCTATTGCGTACTAATGTCAAATTTTCAAAGTTCGACGATATTTTACATCCATAACTTATTACACATTTCTTAAACATTTTATCCCTTATTTGTAAACGGACTGCACTATTTACGACAGCAACGTAATAATATTTGCTTTAAAATTACATGAAAAAGATTCAACAGAATAAAAGGTTTTTAAAGTCACAAATCAAATAAAAGAGAGTGAAAATATAAAAAAATATTAGAGGAAGAGGGAAAAATATTACTGAGAGTGACGGAAACTTGCTCGAGGTCCTCAGATGCAGATGTAGACAGGTCAAAACAAACAAAAAACTCCACAGAGTCCATGTTTTCAAGACCAGCTTAAGTCATCAAATTCCATGATTTTATCACGGCCGAGAGCAGCCAAGTGCAACAAATGAAATCAGGAGATTCCTTAAAGGCTAGACGAAGTAGCCTAACGGTGAACTTAACGAAAGAGGAGTCAGAATCTTATGACACTCTCGTTAAGTCGCTCGAGAGTTAAATTTCGATCCGCAAGCACGGTCGACAGTGGGAGTTGTCGGAACACTGTCCGACGGACAGTGTCCGTGCTTTCAAGAAAGATGGGCGTGGAGCGGAGGGAGGGAAAGCGTAACCAGAACGATAATGTGCCCGACTCGATACACAACCAGAGACGCATCGCTTCATCACTCGACTTTGACGAGAGTTCCAGTCGAGACGAAAAAGGAAGTCCAAAGAGCAAACGTGAAACGCCGGATTTCGCGGCATTTGTCAAAGGCGCGCATGAAATGTCACCGCTGACAACTATTGATTGGACAGAATGTTAGAAAATATAACAGGGGAGGATGGGAGGGTGGGGGGGGAAAGAAAGAAAGAATCGAAAGGGAGAGAAGGGTGGGAAAGGGGGGAGCACACCAAGAGCACAAGACGGAAACAATAAAACGTGTCGATACAAAATCATAGAGTACGTATACCTATATATAGTGGCAAAGAGATAGGGAGATTCGGATATGTGTTCTTAAATAATACTTTGGCCGATAGATGGAACAAGGGTATCGAGGTTGCACGACAAGCCATAACAAATGAGCTTTGGCACACGGCCACTTCATTTAGTGTCGCTTAACTCACATGATGTTCTTATGATGATTTCGGTGCCCGGATGTTTACTAATCGTCCCACAGCAACGGAAGCAAATCTTAGTGAGTCGTCGAGACCAAATTAAACATGTAGATATTTTAATGTGCCTTCAATGAGCATCGTCTATAGTGAATCGATTTCACGTCAATATGATAAGACACGCGATTACCAAACACGGAGTCAACCATTTGTCTCATAGCAACGACAAAACAACTGATACTCGATTAAAAGCACACAACAGCCATGGTAAATCCACTCTTCTGTTGATGCAAAATCACCGAGTACCACTAGCGCCTCCAAGTTGCCTTCTATGTAAGTCAAAATTCTTCCTCCTCTAAGGTGGTGGCACCTGAGAAATTCTTCCCAAAGCTCTCAAAAATTTATGTCCAGTTTTTAGCATTGCTTTGCCACTCTACATTCACTGACTCTATAAAAAATCAAATTAACAACGGCTTTCAGGAAGGGAAATGGCCAATCATAAATTAACCCGCCAGGCGGTATCACACAAGATGTCAAATCACCACTTACAGTTAAAATGGAGCACAAATTTTGCAAGAGTACAAGTTAATTAAATTCGATTAATTTTTTGTCTCCACGTTACTTTGAAGCTAAAAGAATAAAAAAGTAAACTAAAAAACAAAATTTTTTGAGGAAATATTCCGGCAATTTCAGTTAACACCTTAAAATTTGGAAGCTATAAGAATAGCATACAGCGATAAAGATAGATTTGTTACGTACATCTCTTTAATATGTTTTTCTTCACCACTATATGTCACTGACACTGGTTTTCGGCGTCGCATTCGGTGTCCATATTTCGTTCACTATAATAGCGCGCGGGGATATTTAAAGCCAGACCTGGGGTAACAGATTGCCAAGGCCTTTCGGTAGGACAAACGTGACGCATTCGTGATGTCATCACGGAAGGGCATCAGCCGATGTGAATTTCAATAACTCATTCATTATAATACAATCGTATTGTTCATAAAGACACATCATCCTTTGAACAATGACGCATATAAAAATGATTAATACTTTCCTAACTTTTCGTGCGTCGCCTAGATCACAGCAAACGCATTTCCCGCGTTGTTCTTAGGACTACTAAATTGAAAAAAGCTTAAGGTAGTCCGAAAGAGATAGTTCTCCAGTCATAATAGAGACCATATTCGAATTATAAGTTTTAATTTCACCAGCTGTAGGGCACATAAATTAAATATTGCATTATTAATGGTGCAATTATATAGTTTTATATGACAGAAATCGTAAGTAATTAAATGCCAATATCTAAATAAGTCTTTAACTTGACTCATTTTTCTCGAACACTGCGTTTGAAATGCTGCTCCTTCAAAACGGAAGGTTTTTTGTGATCCCGAAGAATTTACTGATGTGACAATACGATTAATTTTCAAAAATAGTTGAGAAAACACAAACTGCATGCTGTTAGTTTTTTTTCGACATCTAAGTGTTAGAAATTCCTCATTTTGTAAATAATGTCTCTCTGGAGAGCATACACGTACCGTTTCCCATGTAAAAGGGCTGGTCTTTTATGGCAAATATCTCGGAAAGTAACGTGGTAAGGGGTTGAATTTTTGGTGTCATTAGAAGGGTGAGATATTTTTCTTTAAAATGAGACCGAATTCATTGATTTATAGGTAAAATGATATTTCGCTCGAACTACCTTAAGGTTCCGCAGATGGCCTCCACTTCACGTCGATGACCTTATCAAATCTCGACCACGTCTAAACCTTCACGAAAGTGGTTCCCATGGGCACGACACCGTCGGTAGTCAAGGTCGTTACGTATCGACAGGATTCTTTTTTTTTATATAAGTGTTCGCAACGTAAACAAGTCCGCGATTATTGGAGGGAGAGGGAGGGAGCAATTTTGGAGTAACCTCCTTAAGTTTACCATAGTTTACTATATTGAAGTTATTCGGGGTATCCCGCTGCGTATTGAGCATTTTAAATTGACTCAACGTTTCATTCTTTATACTGAGAACGTCGTCAGGAGAATGTAAGAGTTTCCATGTTTCGCCTCTATATATAGGTTCTTCGTCGAGACGGTTGTCTATTGTTAAGGGTTTTAAATTTAAAAAATGATGCGTGCCGTTGAAGATATTCGGTGGTTAGGTGTCTTTTCCATACACTTCTCAGGCGATAGCCGTCTTCCATAATTCCTCGACTAATAAGGGAAGCAATCTAGATAGCCAAACGACCATCCAATTTTAATAGGGAAGACGACTATCGCCTGAGCAGAGTATGGAAAAGACACCTAACCACCGAATATCTTCAACGGCATGCATCATCTTTTAAATTTAAAACCCTTAACAATGGTCAACCGTCTCGACGAAGAACCTATATATAGAGGCGAAACATGGAAACTCTTACATTCTCCTGACGACGTTCTCAGTATAAAGAATGAAACGTTGAGTCAATTTAAAAATGCTCAATACGCAAAGAGATACCCCGAATAACTTCAATATAGTAAAGAGTCGCTGCGAAAACCTTCAAACAAAGATGTACCATAGGTTGTTTAACGTTTTTTTTGTTGACTAGATAGTGTTTTCTTTTTTCGAAATGACGATTATCGCCGCACATAGGCATTCCTACTTTGCTACTGCGCCTGATGCTCAGTGACAACATCAACAGTGGCTGTGTGGGAGAAATAGTTGGGAAGACCCATATTGATAGAGCTATAGGATGTATCGAATCGCACCACCGCGGTCCATCGTGAGGGTCTGGTCGAAGGAGGAGTGGAATCGATCATGAGGCAGGAGATACGAGCGCAAGTCCTCGCGGCAGAGGACGTTGAAATATTGAACAAGTTTGATTTTACGCCGCAGAGGGTGACGGCGGCATCGACGTCGATAATCGAGAAAAACATTCAAGTGGGTTGTGGGATGCGGTGGGTTGAGAGACAAAGAAAGCACAAGAGACGGGACTCCGGACGTGTATTCCACCGCGTTCAACTTCTCCACATGACACAAACATGGTTGAAATACGGACTGGAGGCGCCATCTGGGATATAGATATCCGTGCGGACAAAAGTCTTATATCTTGCGTTCGTCGACTTCCGTTGCATCGGTGTGGACTTCTGATCATCGAACGCTTACATATAAATAAAATATACAACTTTCATTTACAATTAAGGATTAAATTCTCACAATTAAATCGAAAATAAGTGCCCTATGATACACAACACACTATCGCCCCTATGCCACGCCAAGATGAGATAACTATCGTCGGCATTCTTTCTCGTAATTTTCGATTAAAATAAAACAAGTCATTCATTTAAAATATTATACCTGTTAAAGATATGTTTTGTTACAAGTTTCAGAAACTACTCCTGATTTTCTGGTTTCGGAACCTTATCTACCTCTAGTATTTTCTTCTTCGCTTTGCTTCAGCATATGATATGTTGTTCTTCATCCTGTCCAATAAACCTAATCTATTTCTTCCACTTACAATTAGTCAACATTCTTCCCTTTATCACACTCTGGAGCAATCCATCGCCTCTTATTACTTCCTACAGCCACCAACCCAGGATTGCATTCAGAAGTTTCCTCACCTCGTCCACCATACTACGCACTTCTTCATTTGTCTTCCTTTCAGTCCACCGCACTTTTTCCATCCTTCTCCACTACCACATCTCAAAACTCTCCAGCCCATTAACGCCCTCTTTTCAAAGGGTCGTCATTTCTGCCCCATTCAACATAAGGCTATTCACCAGACTTTTCTCTGTATCCATACCCAATACCAGCTCGCTTTTAAAACTAGACCCGTATTTAGCCTGCCATATTCTTCTCATTATGTCTTTGCTACTGTGGCTGATTCCTTCTAGCGTTCCGCTTCATTGGTCGTTCAATCCTATGATTGGTTGACTGCAGCCCTCCACCCTTCCCTGTCTAATACTAGTTCCCTTACCTCCTGGTATCTCTTCCTTTGTACTCTCCTCTTTATTTGATCCATGATCTTATTCCAGGGTCTTCCTCCTCTGGGGACTTTTCCCTTAATTTTGCCTTCAGTTATGTACTCCACAAATCCATTGTGTCTCAGGGTGTGTCCAATACATCTTGTTCTTCTTTTCTGTATGATGTTCCATATGGTACATTCCCATTCTTCTCTTCCGTACATTTCATCATTTCTTATATTGCCCGTCTTATTTTCTTATATTTCTTATATTACATCTTCAGCATCCTCTGCACAATACATCTTCTGCACCAGGTTTCGAAGGCTTCTAGACAGTTTTTCCTACAGTGCAAGCTTCCGATCCATAGACTGCAACGTTTCACACGAATGTATTAACATACTGTTTCCAGGTTTGTAGGGCTATCTTCTTTGAGCACAGCAGTTATCCATTTCTCATGAACGCCTTCTTTGCTTGGGCTATTCTCCGCTTGATGACCGCTGTACTTCTTCCATCCCTCGTGATGGTGCTACCGAGATAGGTGAAGGAATACACCAGCTCTAGAAATATCCTTTTCCCTCCCTTCTCACCCAATAATTTCTCTCCTCTCAGGGTGACTTCTACATTCAGCCTCTCTTTTCTGCATTCTAGGTCTTTGTCTTACTTATTTTCATGTTGTATCTTTGGAGAACTTGGTCCATTAAGTTAGGTGACCTTCGAAGATCATCACAATTTCCAGCTATGACAGCGATGTCATCAGCAAAACGGAGCACGTTTATTTCTTCGCCGTTCATTTTTATCCCGCTGAGGACAGTTTCTCGTGCTATCTTATGGCCTCCTCCAGGTATGTAAATATTAGCTTCTTAATGGCTTCCTTTTCTCATTCGCAGTGTGACGATTTGCTTCCTGTATAGTAGGTAGATAATTCTTCTGTCGTCGTAATCCGTTCCGAGTTTTTCCAGCTGTCTGAATATCTTGTTCCACTCAACACTATCGAAGGCTTACTCCAGGTCCACGAATGCAACATGCAACGGCTAAGTTCTTACGTATTTTTTCTCCACGATTACTCTCAGGCAGAGTATGGCCTCCCTGGTACACCTGTTTTTCCCAAATCCTAACAGTTTGTCTGAGAGGTTTTCTTCAACTTCTCAGTCCATTATGCGGCTTATTATTCGTGTGAGTAATTTTGATGCATGTGAAAATAGACTCAAGGTTCGGTGTTCCTCAAATCTATCAGTCCTTGTCTTCTTCGGTATCGTAACCATAAGGCTCCTTAGAAATTCCTCTTGAAGTGTTCCGCTTTGGTACCTAGTTCTGACTATGTATCTTGAACAGGTGATTACTTTGATGATTTCTCCATTGATTTTGTCTTCTCCAGGTGCTTTGTTTTTCTTGAGGTCTTCTACTGCTCGAACAAATTCCCTATTCATTATAACTGGGCCCCGTTCTTCCTCGTCAACCTCGCCTTTGTTATTTATTAGGTTTTCTTCCAGCGGTTTCAGTCCTTGGTAGAACTGCTTCCACCTATTCCCAATGTCTTCATCCTCAATCAATATTCCCGTTTGCATCCCTGATCTTATTGCTGCTCGTTTTCCTCCCTCCGAAGAGTTTCTTCACTACCTCGAATGCAGTTTCGGTGTTTCCCTTCTCCATGTTTGCGTTGACTTCCTCGCAGCACCTTTCGATCCTATCCTCCCTAGCATACTTGCATTCTCTGTTGACTTGGTTCCTTAGCTTCTTGTAGAGGGTAGCTTCACCTTCGTTTCTGAGGTTCTTGCATTTTCTTCTTTCTTCTATTAGTTTAGGTATCTCCATCGCTACCAATGGCATCTCTGTGTCGACCATCTTACTCACCAGTTGCTCCTCATCTACTTCTGCGATTGTCCTCTTCAGCTCATCCCATATTTCTCTAAGGCCCATTTCTACCTGATTTTCTAGTTTCCTGTCGACGGCTGCGGCGAATATTTCTCCGTTTCCTTCATCGGCCAGTATTTTCGTGTCCCACCTTGGTTCGCGTTATATCTTCTTGATTTTCCCCAGGTCCAGAAGGAATACCTGCACGCGTGCTCAAGAAGTAAGCGTCACAGATTGCACCACTCTTAGAAATTATATTTAGCCAATCATTATCCGAAGGCAAGGTGCCTCAAGACTGGAAAATAGCCAAAGTCACTCCGATATCCTAAGAAAGGAAATAAAAGTGACCCAGGAAATTATAGGCCTATATCGCATACATCACTTCTATGCAGATCCTCGTACACATTGTCGTTAGTAATATTATGACATTCCTGGATAATCTTAACTTCTTACATAGCAGTCAGCACGGCTTCCGCAAGGGCAGGTCCGGTCACATGAAACAAATTACTGGATAAAAATATTTACTTTACGCTTCTTACAGCTACTGAAATAAAAAAAAAACAATTCGAAGGAGGTTTTCGTCATGACTTGGGAAAAACACTCATCTACATCTACATCTACGTCACACCCTGCAAGCCACCAAAGGGTGTGTGGCAGGGGGTGCTTTTGCACCAGGCACTCGCTCTAACTCACTTTTGTAAGACTTGGGATCAAATTTTCCTCCTCCCTCTCCGCCACCTTGTAACACACCACGATACTCGAACACGTTGGGTCAAATTTTTTTTCCAAAAAATGACGATCGAGTGCGGTCTCAACCGATCCGGGTGAAAGCCCCTGAGAACGGAGGAGAGTAAGGGGTGGGTGGGTGAGTTGGGGGAGGGGGTGGTATGAGGGCGAGAGGGGGAGGACGCCCCATTGAGTGAGTGGTCACCCCTCCTCTCCCCCAATTCCCCCGCATTTTAAACATCTACATAATAAACCGCGAGCCGCAGCTTGGGCGTGTGGCAGGGGGTGGTAACTGGTAGGAAACCAGCCGTGTAAAGATGTAAAAGTTTTGGAGGTGAAATGGTGATATGTATCAGAGGAGTGTATTTAGTTAATAATATCATTTCTGAATTCATCAAGCAACCTAAGCCTAGCGAGCAGCCTCCGAGTCTCTAGGGGCTCCCACCTTAATCCCTCTAACAGTTGTGTAACACTATATGTTCATTCGTAGCAGTTTTTAACGAAGCGCGCTGCTTTTCTTTGTATTTTGTTAATTTTTTTGGCAAAATATTTATGACTAGGGTCCCAAATTCTCGCGGCGTATTCGAGGTGTAGCCTAACCTCAGTGAAGTAGCATCTCTCTTTGACTTTTTCATCCGAGGACCTTCCTATTATACGTTTAACAAATCCTAGTTTCTTTAATGCTGCGCCACATATGTTCTGTATGTGTAATCCCCACGATATATCAGATGTTAAGGTAATTCTAAGATATTTTACTGTATCTGAAGATTTTTTGTTTACTCCACCCACGGTGTAGGTATGGCATTTTTGTGATGACTTTCGCAGGAAGTGAACTGTTGTGCATTTGCTGATATTTAACATGTTGCGAGATGAGGGCGAAGACGCATCCTATATAACTCTCCCCTCCATCTACCCCTCCCACCCTCTCTACCCCACCCTCTCTCCCTCATCACCGCAATGCAGTGGAGCGGAAGGATGAGTCGTTCGGGGAAGGGCGGGGGGGTGAGAGGAGAGAGAAAGAGGAGGCTCTCTTTGACACCCTCCCAAAGGGGAACTGAACTTGACATGATAATTTCTCAAAGTTTCCTCAGAAAAAGCACAATGGAGTGTAATATTTTTAATAATCACACATAATTTTTTTCCAAAATAATTTCCCACAGTGGAGAGATTGAATAAGGATCACAATAAAAACTACTCGAAAATCAATCCGTTTTTCACAAACATCTTACCCAAGAACACAAAATCACCCACTCGCTCAATTACTTCACCATTCGCCCTCATCACACAGTTATTCTCCCAATTCTCCTTATCAAAAACTACTACTTTAGTCTTGCACGCATTTACCCTCAATTCCATTCTCTCTGTTGATTCACAAACTTATCTAGGAGCTTCTGTAATCCCTCTTGGCTCTCTGAGATCAAAACAGCATCATCCGCATATAGAAGAACTCGCACGTTTAAATTTCCAATCAAAACACCGTCGTTTTCACTACATGCATCTCTGACACATTTATCTAAAAATGTGTTAGATTTCATTTCCATTTATCCATAATTAAACAGCCAGGTACCATTACGCATCCTTGCTTTACGCCCTGTTTTATTGCAAACCAATCACTCAGAACCCCGTTAACTCTCATGCTTGCCTTACTATTATCATACATCGCCATCATAACATGCAATAACTGCCCATTCACTCCATACTCCTTCAAAACCTTCCACAACTTCTTCATAAATAAATAAATAAATATATATATATATATATATATATATATATATATATATATATATATATATAAAATAAATAAATAAATAAATATATATATTGTTTATTTTATGTGTTCCTATCCACTTTCTTTCTACTTTTCTGTATGAACATTTATGTGAGTGTGAGTGTGTGTGTATATATATATATATATATATATATATATATATATATATATATATATATATATATATATATATACACTCGTTCGTTCATTCACTCAGACCGCTCAGCGGCAAATACTCACATAAATGTTCATACAGAAAGATTGAAAGAAAGTGGATAGGAACACATAAAATTTACAAACACAATGGTGGTGTGAAGATGAAATGATGGCCGATTCCAAGTTTTTCTGTTTGGAATCGGCCATCATTTCATCTTCACACCACCATTGTGTTTGTAAATTTTATGTGTTCCTATCCACTTTCTTTCAATCTTTCTGTATGAACATTTATGTGAGTATATATATATATATATATATATATATATATATATATATATATATATATATATATAAGTATGGAACTGTCTTAAAGCTACTTGATCTCATTCGCATTGGATTGGTGAGAAGTTTCCTCGAGCTGAGAACCGTCACGGTCTAAAAATCTATTCCTATCCTTTAACTCTATCCTTTCTACTTTTAAAAACCATTATTTATCTCGAACAGTACACCGAAACAACCAAAGCCTATTACACACGTTTGTCCGATAGACAGAACATACGTCCATTCTGCTATCATTATGGCTGCGTGTTCAGTTTTATTTGTACAATCGACAACTCGTGCAGTAAAAAAATATCTATAACCCAAGTGGTCACATTCAACGAGAAAACAACGCTGAAGGAAGCATTTAGTCGGCACGCTATAAAAAGCATGTGGCTAGATTGGCTTTCACGGAGACGTCAAAGCAGCAGAAATTGTCGCGCCCGAAGTAAAACAAGAGAACGAACAGATAAGGCATGAAAATCAGCCTAAGCGCAACGCCCACATTTTCCGATTGAAATTATCCGAAAAACCAGGTTATATTCGTGGCTGTGAAAAGTGTCGTTCAAATTGTAAATTACGAAAAAATTGGAAAATCGGGCTATTTTTTTAGACTGTTAAATTAGTCATGCACTTTAAATTATGCTCAACTGAGAAATCGATTGCTCAGTATCAACTTAGATCCGCCATATCCAGTGAATTGAAGGCAGGCTAATGACATCATTTCCGACTTCATTACGGGTTTCCGACTTCAGTACGATGATGAGTTAAGGAACGTTTTCATGAACGCGTTTCAGACGAAGAGTAGCGAAAGCGAGATCTTCAGCCTATCAGAAGCCTGGATTTCTTCGCGTGAGTTCGCATAAATTCGCGTAGAGTCGCGTCGCCCTAGTTGAAATATTTTCAACTTTCTACGCGTGGAACGCGAACGGTTCACGCGAAGAAATGACGCGCCTCGTCGCGCGAGTGCGCGTCCATGAAAACGTAGCTTTACTTTGTCATAGGGGATCGCACACGTTGTTTTAGACACAATAAATGAACAGAGGCACGTCGGATGAAAAGAGACGATTCACTGACGAAGGCTGATGTATAATAGCTGATGAGACTCTTAGCGATCTGGATGCCCTCCGGTGAACATTTAACGGGATAGAGGGTTAGTTTGCGAAAAAAACCTTTTATTGGCTCTTTTATTTCCTCCTCGCTTTGGACCGACTTGCGGGCAAATGCACATGGAGCAGTCAACACGTCAGAAGCTTGGCGAGAGAAGGCCTTTGTAAACAGTGTAGAAATTACGACGGTATACAGATCAGATAATGTCGAGATAAGACTGGTAAACAGTTTTATGGAAGACTGGAGAACGACGGTTAAGGAAAAGGTCCGGTGTAAAGGATAAGACAAGGGAAATGGGAGCACTTGAAGACATCAGTCTGAAGAACGAAGGAAGCACGAATACAAAGCATCGGTGAAAATTGCACAAATGGAATACCATGGTATATTTATTGCATGGAGTAGCGTAAGTATTGCTCATTTAACCGTTAACCATTGTTCAGAAATTCAAACAAGGATTTGCATATGCAAATGATATAGTAGCTCAGACGGTGCGCAGAGTGAATGTCTGAAGTAAATTTCAACAACATGAAAGAAACTGGCAAAAGAATGGATCTCAAAGTCAATGAAGAAGATACCAAATGTATTCGAAAATGTCATCTGTACAGAGCAGACGACGAGACGGCATTAAAACATAGAAATAGGGAATATGAGTTTGAGTGAGTCAACAAATTCACCTCTCCATGAGTCAGTTAAAGTAATGAAAACAATTTATACAAAGAGATCGATCAAAGGGTGGATGAATGGAATTAATTATAAATAATTTGCTTAAGTATTTCTGCCTCAATCAATACCTCTGCCGACGCACCTCATCTTACCTCTTGCCAATTTAATTTAAATTGAGAATATATAAGACCTATTGTATAACACATGGAGTAGCGACGAGGGTCCTTTACAAGAATGAATGTCGGGAAAACACTCAGACAATCGAGAGAAAATAAGGAGGAGAATAAATTCAAGGCGCAGACAGGGAGGGACAAATATTAAGAATCATAGTAAGCTGGGAGGTAAAAAGAATTACTCGGAGGTGACGAAATAGTTAGGTTTTCCATGTCACAGCGACTGGTGCATGTCCAAAGAATGTGTTAACCCAGGACACCCAAACGACCGCTCAACACCAAGATGGAAGGGATGAGAGGAGGAGATGAAGACCACGGAAATGATGGCTACAGTATGTTGAAGACCTAAAGGAAATGGAAGATGCAAGATAGGGGAGGCAAGGAGACGATTGGAATGGAGGCAACAGAGGAAGAAGCCGAGGCGCATCCGAGCAGTGGAGTTGTGGATGTCGATGACGAATGCGAATAAGTGAGGGACGAGACAAACGAGGAAGTGTTCGGTTGAAGAAAGTGAGTTCGCCAAGGGATTGGGAAGGAGGTGGAGTGGGAATTGGGAAGTGGCGGCAGCGGCGACGGGACGGGACGGCGGCGGCGAACGTAATCAACCGAGAGACAGGAGAAGGACGGAAGGGAGTTGGACTACTATAGGTCTACTGTCGGTGCCGATTATTTTACAATACACTTTCGATTATTAATTGAGGTGAGAACAAAAAAAGTATCGGGTTTATGGCGTTTTCGAACGGAACGCTCTCTTTGACATTTAATAGTGAAGAAAATTGAGGTTTAATCTAAATAAATCTGTGGTATTGTGTGGGAAAAACCTATTTAAACGTATCTTAAAACGTTCAGTTCTTTATGATTTGCAATAAAAAAGTTACTATCAAGATTATGAAAAAAATTTCTTGGTTATGAAAAGTAGTAGAAGCAAGACCTTGGTCTTGTTTTGAAGCTCTTCACAGCAGTATTCAATAGCAATTACCATAGTAAGCCCACACTGTGATCTCGATTTTTAACGAGTTAATAAACAACCGAGTATTTTAGCGGGCTCGAGTGAGCGATGAGACGGCCTTCTTCGCTTGAGGTGTACTGAAAGTTTGAGCGCTGTCGCCATTGCGGGTTGCGGGCCGAAACATAGAGTTATGAAGAACTATATACTGTAAGGTCCGAACCCGTTACTCATACGCTCCTTCAATGCTTTGCTTCGAAGGGCACAAACAATCGCTGTACACCCCTTTTGCACAATAATCTGCTTTCCTCATCTTATACACAGTACAGTACACAGGACAGCACAGTAGTAGGTACGAGTCCATCGGAAGATTTTAGTGATGGCAATGAAGAATTCTGAGATATTGGTTTAGAGTTCAATATATTTCAAATGATTTGTCACCTAAAAATCAGTTAATCGATATAATTGGTGTAATTAAGAATTAATAAAATGGAGTAGAAACAACAGCTCATAACTGGACATAATTTATTGAACAGTAAGTACACTTTTAAGGTAGTGCGAGCGAAATAGTTGCCTAATCATAATAGATACCATATTCGATATATACGTTTTAATTTCACCAGCTGTGAGACACACGAATTGAATATTGCATTATTAACGGTGCAATGAAATAGTTTGACATGACAGAAATTGTAAGTAATCAAATGAAAATATGAGAATGATTCTTTAACTTGAATCATTTTTTTCACGCGGTACTTTTGAAACTCCATGAAAACGTAAGGTTTATTGTGATCCCGAAGAATTTACTGCGGTGACAGTATGATTAATTTTTACAAATAGTTGAGAAAACAAACAAACGACACTGGTGATTTTTTGACGAGATCTAAGCGTAGGAAATGCCTCGTTTTTAATATAAGGTCTCTCTGGAGTGCATACACGTACCATTTCCCATGTAAAAGGGCTGGTACTTTCTGTCAAATATCTCGGAAAGTAATGTGGTAAGGGGTGGCATTTTTGGTGTCAATGGAAGGTTATATATTTTTCTTTAAAATGAGACCAAATTCATTGATTTCTAAGTAAAATGATACTTCGCTCAAACTACCTTAATGAAAAAAAGCAAACACGTAACTGTCAAAAACACAGCCATCATCTGTTTCCACAATTATTTAAGTATAAAAACAGAGAAAATTGATAGGTATATTATAAAAGTAGTAAATAACGAACATTTTGACGAATTTTCCACTTAAACGTGGCAACAAATCGTACGCCCTCGCCTTCGGCTCTGGTGGCAATGTCACGCCAAACTCTACTTCAGCCCTCTCCAGTGACGCACCCTTTCCTCCTCTTGATAGCACATGGGCGAAGCAGTGGCAGAAGCGAAGACAAACAATGGGAGAGAAGGCGAAGAGAAAAAAAGACAGAAAAAGAGCAAGTATACCTATATCTTCGAAGCGGAGAAACCAGAGCGGTTCAAAGAAGCCACCACTGAAATTCGACCCACTAACAATGCCGTAGGTACCACTGAAAATCGACCTTCTTTCAATGATGACACCACTATTTCAGAAACAGCAAAAGCAGCTTCAGGTATCCTCCCGTCCGGCACTAAGTGGGTGAAGTTACCCTTTATTAATAATTTAACATATAAGCTATATAGACATTTCCTCAAAAATAAATACAAAATATCTGTGTATAATTCTGTGACACTCCAAAAGGTATTATTTAATTCTAAGGATGAAATTGACATGAATGATAAAAGTGGGGTATATTTAATCAAGTGTGGTACTCCTGAATGTAACTCTTTTTATGTTGGTCAAACTGGTCGAAGGTTGAATATAAAAATAATGGAACATTTAAAATCCAGTGTCAATGGTGACAAAAAGTCAAATTTTCCAGAGCATCTAATTGATGAGGTTCACAGATCCAATGTTACCCTTAAGCTTTTACACGTTTGTTACAAGGGGGGGAAGTTGGACTTCCTGGAAAATTTTGAAATTTTGTCGTATTACAATGTGCATGGTGATAAGCTACTCAATGACATAATCCCTTCAACCGCCTCACCCTTGTTCTCTTGTCCAGTACCTACCCCCACCACCTCCACCCCCGTAGTCCATGAGCCTGGCGTCACCACCTGCTCGTTCCTTCCCCTGCAGTTTTGCCCAATCACCTCCTCAAAACTTACTCACCTCTCATCCCCTCCCCCTTCTTTCAACCACTCCCCCCCTCTCCTTGAGGTCTCTTCATATAAACTGTGCTGTCTCATGGTATTTTACTTTGTAATCTTGATTATGGCCTGAGAAGGCCACAAACAAGTTTTAATACAATGGTGGAAAAAAACTACGTGGTTTCATTTTAAGGAAAAACAAATTATTATTAAATTCAATTCATGAAAAATGTATAGGAAGAATGCATTATTTTAAAAGTGAATGCATGCTGGTTCCAAAAGTGAATAGTAATCGATTAAATTTATCTCAAAATTACGTGAGTAGTGCCTCATCCCGTAAGCGCCTTAATGACACGGGGGGAACAAAGATGGCGACCCACGTCACAGCTTCTTGCGTCGACCACCACCGAACGCGCTCACTCCATGAATTCACCTCAAAGCTTGCGCCTCACCGCTCTCTTCTCCTCTCGACTGGCGTCACTCGGGAGGAAGAATATGAGAGGAGGAGGAGAGGCAATTGATCCGAAATCGATCTTGTCCCACCCTCCTCCGTTCGACCGGTAGGGGGAGGGGGGGGGGAAACTAACCCCATCCACTACACCCCCTCTTCCTTCCCTTCCTCCCCTCCCCCCCCTCCCAGAGAGAGAGAGAGAGATGAAGGCGTCGAGAGTGGAGTCGCGTTTGCGTCGTCGGCCGCCGCGCGGCGCTCGCTACTCGGGAGCGCGTGAGACCACGTGTGTGCGTGGGGCCATCGTCTCATTCGCCTCTAATGCCCCCGTTTACACTATATGTACTAGGGTTAGAATCAGTAGCGTAGCCAGAAGAGGGGAAGGGGGGGGGGCGAATGCCCCTCCCGCCCCCTGTGTTCTGGCTCCCCAGTCCTCAGTCTCAGAATGTTTCCACTCTTAAGTCCCAAATACGTGCGTGAATCAATTTCATAACTCAATTATCAACAATAAATTCTACAAGGTCTAAAAGTTTGGATAGTATATTACGAGAAAAATAATACAGTAAAAGTATGCAACAGTACGTTTAGTAAACTGGTGAATTTATGAGTCGGCGCCCTCTAAACCTTTGACCCCCCCCTTCCTTCCCCACCACTCTGCCCCCGGCGCCCCCTAGACCCGAAACCTGGCTACGCCACTGGTTAGAATGTTAGTAAATATTGGTCCACTGCTCTTCCTACTCTTCGTCAATTATCTCCCCAAGCACCTATCCCACTGTAAAACCATTCCTTATGCGGACGACACCTCCACCATCATTACAGCCAAAAGTACCTACTCAAAATATTATCGATTCTGCTAATCTGACTATTATGGAAATTCACCAGTGGTGTAATATTAACAATCTCATATTTAATGATGAGAAAACTGTCTTCCTCCAATTCCTCCCTAAAAACTCAAATAGGTGTCACCTCATCCCTCACATTGATAACATTAATCACTCCACTGATGTGACTACAACAAAGTTCCTCGGACTTTTAATCTCTGATGGCCTTGATTGGGCACCTCACATCCACGTTGTAATCAACAAAATTTCTGTGGATACAAACATGATCAGGAGGTTGTTTCCTATTGTGTCATGTGATGCATTAAAAATGATTTATTATGCCAAAATTCATCCTCATATTTCTTATGGCGTCCTGTTTTGGGCGAATTCATCTGCTGCAGAGAGAGTTTTCTCGGCTGAAAAACAAGCTATTGTCTATATACCTATTCACACCCCAGGCAAACTTTGTTTTGCTAAATCTAAGATCCTCACACTTACTTCTATATATATCCTTACATGTGCCTGCTTCGTTATAGCAAACCTTTCTAAATTTCCTTTAAACATTAATTTAACAAAAAACAGTATAAATTCTCTTAATAAATCGTACGCTTCAAGTAAAATCTGTCTAAATTCTAAATGTGGACTGGATCACTCGACTACTATTCTAACTAACCTGCTTTTACACGCGTTAAAAATGATGGTAACCAGCGCCAACCCGAGTAACTCCAGCGTGGTTAAAAAGTTGACTCTGGCTAACCTGCGTTCACACGGCGAACTTTCACTAGGGTTAAGGGTTAACCTGGTTAATAGCTGGTAATGTAAACAGGGCATCACTGAAGAAGAAGAAAAGCGGTCGGAGTGATAATCATGAGTCACTGTAAAGACATATTACCGTATTTACCTGAATTTTAGACCTCCCTACATATAAGACCCCCCCTCTCCCACTTTTGAGGCTCAAATTCCAGGAAAAATATAGAACAGGTGGGAGAGCCCTCAGGGAAGTAAACCCAGTGCCAGTTTGGAAAGAATGTGTGATGCTTTGCATGTTTTGTAATTTTGCAGTAAGTGTTTCTAAACGTTGTTTGAATGCTAAAGGAAATAAATCATTCAAAGAATTTCTAATAGTCGTGTTACATAACTTTAAATTATCAGTATGGGTACTTTATCAGTATGGGTATCCCCTCTGGCTTATCCTCCCCGTATAAGAACCCCTCCTCCCACTTTTGAAACATATTTTTCGGGGAAATACGGGGGTCTATAGTCTTATATTCCGGTAAATACGGTAAAAACTTTTCAAGTACGACGAGAAAAAATTCTTTTATTACACTTCACTTCGGGACATTATTTATATTTTGGAAAATATGCACGTCTTAACATAAATGGCGCTAGAGTAATTTTCTTTTATATTCGCCCTATTGAAAAGGTCGTCATCAAATGAGTATATGGCATGGAATTCTAAATTTAAGCGATAATTGAGTGTAAACACGTGTTTATTACTCGGTATGACACCTTGAAATGTATCAGGCACCATAATAACAATAAAAAATGAATGTTTTCACGTTTAGGAGAAAATCAATTCATAATATTGTAAGTTATGTCCTTATTTTCCTCCAAATACGCAAGTTTAAAAATAATCCTTACGTTTAATCACCCAAGAGACATACCGAACATTCTCTTATAATTAACGAGAAAAAAATCAATATTTCCCGTGGAAAAATAAAAATTATGTCCGCAAAACCTGGAAATCTCAGGGAATTTTCAAATGTCCATCTGCTGGACCCTGAGCGGTGACACACCCTGTACATTGGACAGAGTGTGTCACCGCTCTGATTCCTCATCGGATAATCCTTTATTCTTCCTCGCACTCAACAGTTGTTTTAAATCCTGAGATGCTTCCTCGCCTTGCGATTCCCTCCACTCCCCTCCCCTCTCCGCATCCACTCCTCTTCCGCGCACCTCCGCACCGCACTTCCATCCCATCGAGATCCTTGGCCACCACCCTTACCGACCACGAGTCTTCTTACCCTCACCCTCGGTGCGAATCATTTCCCCACATCTCCTTCGGCCCAACAAATTTCATTAATTCTTTCAATATGTCCTAGCCACTGCAGGCTGTGATCCTCCCCATGCCTTACTACCACGTCTTCTCTTTTAATGAGTAAATTTGGCTCACCTCCGTTACGGACCCTGTACTTACCATTGTCTAAAGCCTGAATCACACGACATTTGACCTTGTACAAGTCCAAGGATGCTAGCTAGCATAATAGGACTTGTGCAAGGTCAAGTGTCGTGTGATACTGACCAAGCATGCTGTAAATCCTGCATAATCGCTAGCACACTAGCTGGTATCCTTGTTTTCGTAATTGGTGCGGTACTAGTTTGATACTTGCTCCTAGTGGGACCTAATAGCCGCCGACCAATCACCTTTGCTCTTTGCAATGCGGTCGTCAATTTTTGATGTCAGCGCCTCCATAGTCTCTCGTGACAATTACAATTTCCCGCGATCAAATAAACAGCTCAAACCTCACCACAATACACAATGGCTTTGGTACCTGAGGCAATTGTGGTTTTAATCGATAAAAATAATTTAATCGATAATAATCGTTAAATAAACTCGTGCCTTTATAATACCAAATCACCTGCATACCATAATAAGGCCGTAAGGGCAAAGGCTTTAAAAGATATTGCGGAAGCCGTCATCATTTATCGCTAGTCAAACTCCTTCCGCGACTGTACCAGATCAAATATCTACTGAATAGACCTTGTGCAAGTTCCAGTGTCGTGTGATAGCTCCTAGGAAGGTTTCAAGCATACTAGGTTTCGTACTAGAAATCCAGTACTCGCTAGCATATTCGGACTTGTATCGTGTGATTCAGGCTTAAGACAAGTTCAAGTACATATCATCCACAGTATTTTTCTTTTATAAGTTCTCAGGAGTAGTATTCTCTTCTTTCGAGGTTATCCTCCTCGAGTGGTGCTCCGCAAATGCTCGACTTCCGCCGCTGAGCGAGCGGGGCGCCACTATTGCAGTGGCGCATGGGATTCGTGCATCAAGTGCGCGGGACGAGCACGGATCACCGCACATCTCGAACCATTGACATTTAGTGGTGGTGCAGTGCTCATGCGGATGCTCTCCCACCACCCCCCGCATTATTCCGCCCCCACCACTCGGGAGAGTGTGCCGCTGCCCTTTAAATGAGAGGGCGCATGCGCACATCCGGTGGAGGGGAAACACGACCTTCCCCTCGATCAACCCTCCTCCGTCAAATACGGCGCGGCGGCCATCACACCAGAGCCGCCGCTGACGCGCGCTCCGTTGCCACGGCGACGCACAACAACCCCAATACGCGTTCCTCTTCGGCGCGAGTGTCACATCACGAAGCGGCGCCCTGTCGCAGAGTGGCCGGAAAATCGAAGAAAAAAAGCCGGACTTACGGCAGTCCGAGCGAGATAGTTCCCTAGTCATATAAGAGAGACCATATTCGAACTATGCGTTTTAATTTCTCCAGCAGTGTGACACATGAATGAAACTTTGCATTATTACTGGTGCAATAATATGGTTTTACATGACAAGAATTGTAAGTAATTAAATTAAAATATCTAAATTAGTCTTTAATTTGACTCATTTTTTTCGCGCGGTGCGTTTGAAACTCCTTCAACACGGAAGGTTTGTTGAGATAAGTACCCAAGAACCTATTGCGGTAACAATATGATTAAATTTCAAAAATAGTTGAGAAAACATACATGGTACACGCTGTAAGTTTTTTTTACGACATCTATATGTTAGAAATTCCTCATTTTGTAAATTTTGTCCTTCTGGAGTGCATACACGTACCATTTCCAATGTAAAAGGACCGGTATTTTTTGGCGAATAACTCAGAAAGTAATGTGGTAAGGGGTTGAGTTTTTGGTGTCATAAGAAGGGTGAGATATTTTTCTTTGAAATGAAACCAAATTCATAGATTTCTCTTTTTTTTCTCTTTTTGATATAGAAACTTATAACTTGGCACACATACTGAGAAATGATTGCTGATAATTTAATGGTAAGCCATCTGCCATTGGCCGTTACTTGAATGCGAAGGATCTAACATGACCAACGTTCATGAAAAAAAGGCCCGTTTTCACTTTTTTATACGAACATATTACAAGCAAAACAAAGGTAGAGTCGCAGACGTATTTTTTATGAAATGAAAAACATTATTATCTTTGATCAATGGGACTTTTCCCGTAATTTGCATAATTTTCAAAGACAATTGCCGATATTTGATTATTTTTACGTCAAAAAATATCGAAGCTTTTTTCAAGCAAAATTTTACAACAAGCAGTCATTACCAATAAGTACTCGATTTGAGGAATGTGTGCGCCGAGACACTTCGTCAAAGGATAGCAATGAAGACATTCTGAGGTTTATTTTCATTCGGCGCGTCGAGTTGCGGGGATCGCCCCGCTGAAGAGGGATCATTCGTCGCCCGAGGATTCCACCGACGCTGTTCAGAGTTGATTTCGTTTCAACTTTCACACCGATCGTTGCAAGGGTATCATTCTATGTTAGCGGTTGCCAAACTTTTTAGCCTTTATTGAAGCAAAAGTTTCCCGAGCAGCCTTAAGGAATATTTAGTACTTCCGCTACCTCGGCTCAATGAGACACGAAGCAAACTAAACGTACCTATACGGTACATTAAGTACCTATAAGTAAGCATAATTAAAACTCCAGTGCTCGCTTGGGATACCATGGTATCCCAAGGTCATATATTTTAAAATATCTGCTTTGTAATACAATGTATCCTTATCACAATTTCAATAGCTTACAAGCAAAGCCTTTTTTTCCATCCGCTGTCGTTTCAACCCTGATACTTTGTATATATCGTCAGTGTCTCGCAGCAAAGTCGTTTGGGACACCCGAGTATCCCTAGCAACCTCTTACGTGAGTTTTTTTGACAGACAACATAAAGCTTTCCGACGCGACGGTATGAGGTAAGTTTGCCGTGAATTGTTGCTTTTCCTGATGATAAAATGATGACAATATTATAGGCCATAAATAACTGATACCTTTTCAATATTTAACCATTTGTATTTATTTAGTACTAACAGTTATCTCGTAGCAAACGCATATGAGCACCTGAGCACCATACTTTATATTTTGTCCCTTACCTCTTTCACCACCAAGATTTACTGTCCATCACTGCAAGGTTAGTGCATGGTACATGGAAACCGTACAAAGAAATGGTGTTCTAAGTACTATAGATGGGTATGCCTACATCATTTATTCTGCGTCTGTGATCAGCACTTTGGACGTAACAATACCGATGAAAATGAAACAGAAAATGGAGAGCAGTGACTATTCAAGATGTTTCTGTGATTGTGAACGACTTTAAATGTCAAAATAAAGTTTTTCTGCATTTATTTAAATGATTGTATTTTAAATAGGAATTAACCCTTTAGATAATAGTTTTCAACGTTTTTAACTATTTAAGTGAAATTGAAGTAGTGGGGTACTACGGTATAGCACGCGATCACTCACATTACTAATAACAGCGCGAGTAGTCGATTGCTAAGCATATTTATTATTAACGATAAAGAATGCTAAGATAGAGGGAGCAATGAAATTGTTGAGATTGTATGTATCTTCATGGGTGTCGCAGACGGACAAGTCACTTGAGAATCCCTCGCCAACGGCTCCACGGAGCACAGTTTGGAAAACGCCACCAGGGAGAACTGCGATCGAGTTGGATGCACTCCTAAAGCTGAATTTCCCTTTCTTTTCGCAACTTTTTTTCTATTGCAAAGTTATATTGGAAATAATTATCGTATCGTACGAAATTGGGAGTTGTAGCAATAGAAAAAATTTAATCGGATTCTTATTTTATAACCGAATGCATTTTTGCATCGATCCATAAGAATTACCCCTTCTATTTTAAATTATTTTGCTTCATTTAGATGGGAAAAACTTCGCTTATTTAATATTGTTGAACGGAAAAGAAATTCAATGATTGAAATTAATATAATTTGTGTACAACAAAAATTCATAATTGATTTGTTTTCTAACTCAAAATTAAACTTATCTCTTGTTTATAGTTAGTAGTGCAACTAACTGATAGATGTCGCCTAGCCGCTTGTTGATTCGATCGTCTTTTGTCGTCTGTTATGGCTGCCGAAGCAAACGAGGTACCCATCCCTAATCAAGATAAATACCGTATTTATCATATTTTATTTGCTGTCGCAGCGCTCTCGTCCATATCTAGTATTATTGTTTAGAATGTGAAATAAGAGATAAATCCTAAAATTGAAGACCGTCGGACAAAAACTGGCGATTTGATAAAACACTACTGTAGCCGAATGATCTACCAATTGCACGACATGCAAGTCGTCAAAATGCGAAGGAGATCCTGAAGAAAAATAATAGCGAAAATTAAAAAAGGGTAAGACAAGGATACATACAGCAAACTTCTCACTGGAATTGTTCATCAAACACTTGGAGGAGGAACACGGGGGGCACAATGGGTTTGTGAAGAACAAATTTGAAGATATAATGGACGGAAAAGTCCACAAGGACGGCCATGGGATAAATGTCTAGAGCAAATTCATAAGAAAGTAAATAATGAGAACCACCAGGAAGTAGGAGAACTTGCATTAGAGAGGGAAAGAAGGAGGGCTGCAGTCAACCAATCTTAGGATTCCGTGGGTGGAGTAAACATAAAATCTTCAAATAGAGTAAAATATCTTGGAATTACCTTAACTTCAGACACACACACAAAACATATGCGGCACAGCATTAAAGAAACTAGGTTTTATTAAACATATAATAGGAAGGTCCTCGGATGAAAAAGTAAAAGAGAGATGCTACTTCGCTCTGGTTAGGCCACACCTCGAATACGCCACGAGCATTTGGGACCCTGGTCAAATAGATTTAACCAAGGAAATTTACAAAATACAAAGGAAAGCAGCACGCTTCGTTAAACACTGCTACGAACGAACATATAGTGTTACACAACTGTTAGAGGGATTAAGGTGGGAGCCCCAAGGGACTCGGAGGCTGCACGCTAGGCTTAGGCTGCTTGAGATATTCAGAACTGATATTTTCCAGAGCAACACAGAGAATATTATCATGACGCCTCACTACATTTCTAGGTCTGACAGATGCGATTAAATATGAGAGTCAATTTGCCGAACAGATAGATACAAAAACTCGTTCTTTCCGCGCAAAATAAGCGACCACAATAAAAACTGACTCCTCTATCCCATAGTAAATGTCACAATTTCACCTCCAAAACTTTTACATCTTTACACGGCTGATGACCTACCACACCCTGCCACACGCCGATGCGGCGGTTCGTGAGTATGTAGATATAGATGCAGGATTGAACGACCAATGAATGAGTAGCTAGTACCTAGCACTGCAAAAAGCAAGTCGTTTACCTCGTAAACATTTGGCCTTGAATCCATATACATGACCTTGGTGTGACTCAATACGATATGCGTGGTGAACACGAATAACATCCAATAATACAAATCACTCCCAGCATATCTCCCAGCGAGTCCCAAATAGTTCCGGGATGTCTGGCGCTTCAGCACGCTCTCGATACTTGAAAAGTTCCACAATAAACAACGTTTTATAGCTCCAGGTTTATTTTTTATTTTACGTCCCAAATACCAAAATCTGTTTCTCCAGTACCACAAGTTGATCTGCCAGTTCTCGGCCGCCTAATTGTTTCATGTCTCGGCAAACGTTTAAACGATTATTATTAAGCGGCATGTTGGAGTTATTTAAATCCACCCGAAACCAACACCCGAATTATAAAAAAATTAACATAAAATTATCAAAAAAAAATCACATGAATATTTTTGGATAGTGGTAATTTTTTAGGATCAGTGATACTCAATTTTTCATGGGATATTCAATATATATATATATATATATATATATATATATATATATATATATATATATATATATATATATATATATATATATATATATATATATATATATATGTATATATAATCGTTCGTTCATTCACTCAGACCGCTCAGCGGCAAATACACACATATAAATGTTTATACAGAAAGGTAGAAAGAAAGTGGATAGGAACGCATATAATAAACTAACACAATTGTGGTGTGAAGATGGAAAGATGGCAAATTCCAAGCAGAAAAAATTCGACTGGACCGGGAATCGAACCACCAATCCAAAGGTCCGTATATATATACTACTGTGTATATATATACACATTAGGACATAATATATAAGAAATTCATGACAAATACATATATAATTATATAATTATATTATACATTCATTAATTAGTATTTATAGCTTATGTATTAGTTAAATACACTATGATTGACGATGTTTTATTTTTACTATGCATAGTATAGAAAAGGGGTATTACTTTGAGTGTTTAAGATAAAAAGTCAGCAGCAATACTTACGTTTTTAATGCGTTGCATGCGTGAATACAATGCGTTTTCATTTGTTGAAGAAATGTTCGGGAATGTGCAGACCTAGGTAATTTTTATGTAAAGATTTTTGATTCCAAATTGTGAGTAACGGACGGAAAGTTCTCCTAAACATTGAATTTACGCAGTGGTAGCCGACTACAGTTCTCATCCTGGATCGCACACCTTCTCCCACGCCACCATGAACATCTCCAAATCCGCACAGTGAGGATATGATTGAACGAAAGGGGTGGGGGTTGGAATAGATTCGGGAGGTTTGGCACGCAAAGTTTTGCAGCGACCTCAACTGGATTAGCTTGGCGTCGCCAGGAGCCGACGAGGAGTGACACAGCGCAACAAGGCAAAGGCGAAACCGGAGTCGAACGAACGAGCTCCAGGAGGGAGGAGGGCAAACAACGCCATTAAAAATTGAACAGAATGCACGGATGTGAAGAAGCACACGTCGCAGCGCACTAGCTGTGGTGTGGGCCGATCGTCGGACTTTTCTTTCTTCTCGAGACGCTTTTGTTCCATCGAGATCCACAGTTGGGAGCATCATAAAAAACCTCATTTGCAAATGTACAAGCATCCACAGTTAAGGGGGCTGGCCGCCTTATTCCTTCCCTCTCGTCCTCCCACCCATATCCATATAATATCTAGATTTATCCATGCAACATTTCATGGACATCCAAAAAATATCCGAAGTTCCCAGTTTTAGACATCCACAGAATATCCATATCATCCTGTGATTAGATATCCATACCATAACCATTAAATTGTGTTCTGGTGCAAAATTTCAGATGTCGGAGCTAGACAGAGAGAGAGAGAGACAACTTAATCAAAACCTTAACATGTCTCAGACTGCTCAAGTTAAGATAGATGACGGCGAATCAGGATGGGAAGTATTCGGAAGAGGAGTGAGACAGGGTTGCCCAATGTTGCCTGCCCTTTTCAATATATTTGTTGAAGGAATGTTAAGAGAGGCTTGAGAGGTGAACTTTCAGTTGGTGTGATGGCAGGAGGAGAACTGATTAAGACATGTTCGTGGATGACCAAGCTCTGGTAACCCAGTCAGCAAAGCTGTTATAATCATTTATAAATGCGTTAAAGAGTCAGTGTGAGAGGTATGGGATGAAGAATAATTATAACCCTGGTGAAAATGAGCCGTTCATGAACCGTTCCAGAAGTGTTACATCAGCCATTCATGAACTGTTCATGAGGTATTCCCAAAGCGTTTATGAAGTGTGCCTGGACTGTACATGTGCCTGGACCATTCATGAACGGTTCATGTTTTGCCAGATGGAGCTGTGTGCACGGCTCCTGCACGTCTCCTGAACGGCCCGACAGTTCGTGCACAGTTCATGCACAGCTCCTGAACACTTCAATGAAGAGCTCATTTTCGACAGGGAAGAAAACTAAGGCAACATTAAGAATCTCACCAAGGAAAGGCTAAGCTAAGCATTCAAGTAGGAGGGCATAACTTAGAGCGGGAAGGAGATCACAATTACATCACACCATCTCAGCTAATCTAATCCTAGGAAAACGTACCGCAGCATCTATGCCTATGAGGTGGGATTCAAAGCTATGGGTTGTCTGGCTGGCTCGTTCCTGACAACCATGTTTGAACTATGATCACTTATGTCCATATTTTCTCTAGTGGTGCTTCATTTGGCTCTTATAAAGATAATATTATATGTTCTTTCATTTTCCCAATAAAGCTCCATTAGCTAATATTTCAAGGATAGATTTGAAATATCCAATGCTGGATATCATAACATGATATCCAAACAATATCCATACAGCATTTAAGATTCAATATTACCTTCTATGGCTATTTGCAACCATCTATGGATATCCAGTAGATATCGCATGCTACTTGGTCAATGTCAACTAAATGTGGAACGGACTACACATCGCAGCAGCGTTGGAATGTAAAGTCCAACGGAGAGAACAAACAGTTTCCATCTATGCCGCATACGATTTACGGCAATCCACGCCGGAAACGTTGTTTGGCTCTCAGTAGCCGTGGCGCTTTAAAATCCTCGA
Organism: Ceriagrion tenellum; assembly: GCA_963169105.1. Lineage (NCBI taxonomy): Eukaryota > Metazoa > Arthropoda > Insecta > Odonata > Coenagrionidae > Ceriagrion > Ceriagrion tenellum. The sequence goes on from OY720637.1 coordinate 146,785,524, forward strand.
CTTCCGATTGAGAGGAGGGGAAGGGGAGGAAGCTCCTCTCTTCCTTCCCCTTCAAATTTCGCCCCTCGGAGGAGGACGGCCCGGGCGAAAGGCAACGTGGGGAAGGGCACGAGGTGATGGCAGGTTCCAACATGGCGTTCGCGCGCACTCTCGGGACCGCGATCGATTCGCGCCCGCCCGGGGTCGCCCCTACCCCCTCGCCACTCCCCATCCCCCCCATCCCTTCGCCCCCTTCGAGCTCACAAGATGGCCGATTCGATTCTATCGAATTATCTCCCGATTGCTCTCGCTCTCGTTTGGGTTTCATGGACTGGTTTTCCATCCCATTAAAAACTCTGCTTCGATTGGCCCGCTCCTGAGCGAATAAAAACCTTCGGTCAAGATAAACAGAGCTCCAGGGACGCAGAAAGCCTGGCTCTTAAAAAAGGTATTTTGGATACAAGTTTTGAATACGCCCTCGATTTCTATAAAAAAAATACCTCACCTTCTCTGATGGCACTAAAATACCAGCCACTAATTGCAGCACTTGAGTGTTCCAAGAGTAGGGCATCACTGGAGACTACCGTCAGTTCTTACAACTATTATATACAGTAGACCCTCGCTTTACGATATTAATCCGTTCCGGAGGACTGATCGTAAAGCGAATTCCATCGTATGTTCAATCGGCATTATTTCCGGACGAGGAATCGGTTTAAAGAGCATCAGTGCCAATCCATTCAGTGCACGCGACAGAGACAATGCATACAAAATATCCTGGATTAAAATTATTTAAAATATTATTGAACCAATATTTAAAATTAACATAAAATACGCATTAATAACGCAGTAAATTGTCACATTAAATTTCCCTCTATGAACACTACTGCAAGACGTGCATCCTCACTCCTGTCATCGATGAGGGGGGAGCCTACCTACGAGTCATTTGCAGCGGCTTCATATTTAATCGCATTTTGAAGCAATGGGAAGACAACGTAGATTAGAAAGTACCTATCTACTGTATACAGTTGAATGCGGAGTCTCAACAAACACGAAACGTTGATTATCCCATTATAATGACAACCCTCGCTCCGTCATGAGCTATTTCATTATTTGATCGAACTGCATCATCGTGCATCAATCATTTAATACGAAATGCTGAGAAATATGCACATATTCTGTGATCTCATTAGGCACTTTTATGATAATTAACGGACACAAAAAAAAACGAAAATAACAAAAAGAGCAATTCAGAAATTTCTTATCGACTGAAAGGGGGAGGAAAACCCATTAAAGTAGGGTGCCAGAGATATAGAAAACCCTGGCGTAATTCCGGGGAAGTTGGGAATCCTAGGCACAAGAGCCCTAGTTATGTACAGCTCCGTGCGCTCCCGCGTTCATTTTCACAAGAGTGCATGGATTCACGAGGGTCAACACTGAGGGAGGGAACGTTTCCGTTACCCCGATTCAATGCGTTTGAGCATTTGGTATCCTGGTCAAATAGATTTAACCAAAACAAAATAATAAAATACAAAGGAAAGCAGCGCGCTTCGTTAAAAACTGCTACGAGCTTTCATGTAGTGTCTCGCAACTTTTAGAGGGATTTAGGTGGGAGCCCCTAGAGACTCGGTGGATACGCGACACAGAGAATATTATCATGACTCCTCACTACATCTCTAGGTCTGACATATGCGATAAAAAAGAGAGACACTCTGCCGAACAGATAGGTACAAGAACTCGTTCTTTCCGCGACCAATAAGCGACCACAATAAAAATTGAGCTCCACTCAATACACTCCTATAATACATGTCACCATTCCACCTCCTAAAACTTGCACCTTTACACGGCTAAAACTTGCACCTAACACCCCCTGCCACACGTCCAAGCGGCGGATCGCGGGGTATTATGTAGATGTAGATATGCTCACATACCCATTTGGAACTCAAGGAGAATACTGTCCAAGTATAGTCCGTTCACTAAATTCCACGCTCATCGGAAATATTCCTTTCGTGCGCGTCGTCTCCTTCCATTCCTCCAGCACTCCTGAGAGGTCGTCGTCCAAAATTTCTAGACCCTCTTCCACGTTCGTTTTCCCCGTTCGTCTCCTCCGCCAATCTCACGCACGTGCATACATCATCTACATCTAGACAATACCCCGCGATAATTAAGGTAGTGAAATGAGTAAATGTTCTGACAAAAATAATACGAATGTATAATCTCTAAACTTTGTGCTACTAAAGGTATTGGAATTTAAAGTAAGTAGCTATAAATGATTCTCTACCGATAAAATTAGTCTATACGTGCTGCAAAGTTTAAAATAACTCATTAAATTGACGTACCCTGTGGATATTCTTTGACGCAAAGCCATTTATTTCATAGATTCATTCAGGCTGGAAAAGTTTAGCCATCATTCAGCGGGCGCCTCATTGAGCGCCCATCATTTGGTGGCGCATGGTGGATGACCCTCGACGCACAGGTTTCACTGTAGGATACGTCGGTCGGTCACCGTCACCTCTCCAGTCCCTCAGTAACGAGTTCGATGAATCCGACCTTTCCCAAGGTAGGTTCGACTGCTCGCACACACTCTCTTTATTATTATATTCATGAGGAGCAAGGACACCCCCTCCATTTCCACGTTATTCCACTCAGAGTTACGAGGGAATGTTTGGTGTACACAATTTTGCCTCCCCTGCCAGCATGCTTATCACATCTTTCCTCAATCAGAAACCTATTTCTAAGGCGTCGCACGTCCAAAAAAAAATAATGAGAGCGGTACGCTCTGTGTGACTGTCGCAGCGGCGGGCCAAGCACGAGCGGACCAGGGGAGGTAGGGTGCTCAACAGGTGCCCCCATGAAGAGAGGGGGTGGGTGGGCTTCCGGAACCACCGCCTGCCCCGTCCCCATCCCTCATCCATACCCCCTCCAACCCGACCAAGCCGCGAGCGCACACCAGCATCAATTCTAAGGGTAGTTTGAGCGAAATATCATTTTACTTAGAAATAAAAGAATTTGGTCTCATTTTAAAGAAAAATATCTCACCTATCCAATAACACCACAAATTCAACCCCTTACTGCATTACTTTCAGAGATATTTGCCAAAAAATACAAGCCCTTTTTACATGGGAAATGGTACGTGCATGCACTCCAGAGAGACATTATTTACAAAATGAGGAATTTCTAACTCTTGGATATAGTAAAAAAAACTGACAGCGTGTAGCTAGAACGTTTTCTCAACTATATTTGAAAATTAATCATCTTTTCACCGCACTAAATTCTTCGGGATCAAAATGAACCTTCCGTTTTGAAGGAGTTTCAAACGCACCACGCGAAAAAAATGAGTCAATTTAAAGACTTATTTAGATATTTTCATTTGATTACTTACAATTTCTGTCATGTAACACTATATTAATTGCACCATTAATAATACAACATTTAATTGATGTGTCCTACTGCTGGAGAAATTAAAACGAATAATTCGAATATGGTCTCTATTATGACTAGGGAAGTATTTCGCTCGGACTACCGGTATGTACTCTACTGTTGTGTGCCTAATAAAGTCAGCCGTGTTCTCGTTTTCCACCTGAAAAGTACCCTCCCCTTCAATGTATCCCTTCCAGTTGCACCCCCAAGTGACAGGTTACTGAAAAGACAATGTTCAGGTCAGATGACAAAAATGCTAAGTGCGTCATTGTACAGTGCATCAGAGATCGTCATGTAGAAATTACCTAGGATGAGAAAACCTCTAGAGAGATGATGCAGTCCCTCCAGAATTATTTTGAACGTAAAACACCTATTACGAAGCTTTTTAACTTAAAAAGGCTACTGAAATTAAAGTTAGGGGAAGAAGATTAGTAGGATCACTTTGTGAAGGTGGAAGATCTTCTAGGAGAGCTGACTGTCGCGTGGGCATCATTGGACGAAAGCGACAAGGCAGCTGTTAACTATGCTGGAGGAGTACAACACAGTCATCCCAAAATTGAAAACACGTCGTCTGGCATCACCCTAGACTTGGTCAAAAGAAGACTCCTCGATGCTGAGCTGAAAACGGGGAACGTCGAGTCACAAGGAAATGGAAAGGAAAATGAGGATATATTTGTACGGTGGCGGAAAACAAATTATCCCAAAACTCAGGCGTCTGAATGCGGCGAACGCGGGAACTAATTGAAATCGCCTTTCTTTCGACAACTTGACAACACTGTGACAACCAATGGAAACCGGGAATATTCAAACTCTGTATGAATGTATATCAATTTTACGCGTCATGTAAATAGTCATACTAATAAGGTCCACGTTCGCGAGATCGTCTTGGAGTTATAAACGTGATGAGTTTGCTTCGCCCCGAAGACAGTCGAGGTTCAGAAGTCGTAGTCAATTATGCAGAGATATTTACTATATTTTATTCAGAGCATTGGACTCTTTAAAAAACATTTTCCTCAATTGATGCACTCAATTTCTCAATTGGACACAAGATGCTTTTATTCACCAGATCAAATCCACTAATAATAAAAAGTTTTTCCAAGTGTAGGAAATAGCTATGGATGAACTATTTCGTTGGCTTTCTATTATTAATTCATTTGAGTATTCTACCGACTGATTGGTAGGTTTCCAGACAGTACTGACCCTAACGTCTTTATGGCATATCGTTCGGTTTTCACTCCTAAAGGTGAAACATTTCATCACGAATAAGTTGAGATTATTAGTTCCCGGATATGTGCGCATTAACAGCTTCCACAAAGTGACGCCTGAAACTGTGGTGTACTTGCTCCTCACCTCATTTTCCTGTGTGAGTTCTCGCTTTCGGTGCCATCTGTCGAAATGATCTTCAAAATAAATCCGCCTTCTTATGTATTAAGCATAGAAACTTTCGAAAGACAAAATTCCCGCTCAGAAAGGGAGTCGGCACTGTCAGTATATTAAGACACGCTTGGCCGTACACATTCACGTTTTTCCTTATCATTCTATTTGATTTTAACGAAGTTTAGGAACCTGCAGCGACATACATTAACATTACGTATTAAGGCCTAAAATCAATGTTAATATTAAAATCAATCCTAAATTAATAGACTCTTGATGCATTTGCCTTTTCTTGCGCCTTACACAGAATGGTCCGTGCACACATGGAGTGAAAAGACTAACCTGATAAAAAATTCTGCATAGTTTCCATATAAATACTTCTACAGAATTTCTTAAAAGTTCTGTAGACATTCCTTAAAGTATTGAAACACCATTTTAAGGAATTCCCAACGACGTTCTGCAGAATACCTTAGGATGTTCTGCAGAATATCTTAGGACGTTCTGTGGAATTCCTTAGGACGTTCTAGAGAAGCCCTTTGACGCTCTGTAGAACTCCTTACAAGCTCAAGGAAACCTCACCTATTTCCGTATAGTGGTTGAAGTTCTACAGAACAGCTTGTAAGGATTTATTTTGCTCTGCAGAAAATAACTCTAAAGAACATATGTTCTGTAGAGTCAAGCTCTCATGTTCCTTACCGATCCTTAGAAAAGGAACTAGTTCTGAAGAAAAAGATTCAATCTCTGTAGAATTCCTTACGCTCTACTGAACAGCTTCTAAGGTAATGTTTAGCAGGGTAAACGTTTGAAGCCTGTGGATTGATAGATTAAGAGTGTATGGTGTTAAAGGCTCAGCTACTGGCTTCGGAACGTTTCAACGGATATAAACACAGTGTAAGCGGTCATTCAATACGTGGTAACAAATGTGAATCATTTCCATAGAAGGGAAGTTCAGTGCTTCGGCTTAAATTACCGGAATGCTTCCACGATAAATGAGAAGGAAACATTTCAATTGCTACGCAAGAACATTACCTGGGTCATGATTATCAGTTACCTTCTGGGAAATACCATCCGATCTCAGGATCGAAAGCGTAGTCCCCGAGTTCATGAATGTTACTGAGGGATATCGCGTTTCTTTTGCCCTTATCGATTTCCATTTGCTAATAAAGGGAAACGATAGTTTTATTTACTCCATCTGTGTCCACGTCCACTGCCATAAAAGAGTTGTCCCCGTTCATTTATCTGAAAAGGATTCCATTCGTCAGAATGCCATTCCCATTCCATACCAGCCATCGACTGAGCGTACGAGAAAGGGCGTCGTCACGAATTATACAAAAACCCTTTTTAATCCGAATTACAGCAAACATACATCCCATAACCTCGTTAAAAGCGATTTCCATGTTCATTCAGCCATCTCATATCCTCATTAATAGTTGGACTGAAGCACCACGAAGCCAATGTGGTCAAACAATGTTGGTTGCATTTTTGCAATAAATACAGAAAATATTTAAGAATAAATCATTGTTTTTTGGATTCGTCCCTTTTATAACTCATTTCATTAATTTTTATAAATGCATGGATTTCCTTTTCATGTAAAAAGCTCTCAGCTGTGCTAAGCCGAATATTTTACGCCTGTAATCCAACTGCCAACTGAGTTGGAGTTGAAGAGACCAACATTTCGTTTGTTAACGGATTTAAAGGAAAAATTAAATTGTCAATCACACTGATTCCTTTGCAATTTACAAAAAAACTACCGAGATGGTCCATACTATGCATTTTATGGAACATCGCCACGAGTTCCTTCTCAATCACGCGGAAATTTCACGACATAATCTCTCCACGTCGTCGTATCGCCTCCCGCCGGGCGTCGAATGGGTTGGACGACGCCAGTGAGAAACAGAGGATATGAGTATTGGAGAAGGGGGTTGAAAGGGAAGGGGGAATGGGACAGCGACGCGAGACTGGACTTCCGGGACCGCTAGGACAAATGAATCGCGCGTCCAATCAACCATAGACTTTGGACATAACTCAATATAGATAACGAAAAATCGGGAATTTAAGGTAACATTTCAATGATCCGAAAAAGCATTTATGATTAATTGGGTGATTGTGTAAGGAGTGACTTTTCATATCAAAAGTGAATTTTGGTGTCATTGAGCACAAATTCCTTGGTTCGTGCTCCGAAGCGTTCTAAACAATTTGAACGCCACCACTTTTTTGCCATATAGCACGTGACCTCATGTTTACTTCACAGGCCACCTATGCTCAAGCATTGGAAAGCGCCATCTACGTATATGTATCTATCAAGGTCCATGAAACGGACGGGAGGGGGGCCGTGACGTCACTGCCCGGGCCCTGATGTGCGACCACTCCGAGTGACGCTTAGCATTTTCCCGGATCAACACCGCCGACATCTCGAGATCATCACACGACCAGTGCATTCCGTAGCGCTCGACGGTCGAAGCATCACTGTTTACATCCGCATCATGCTTCGACAGCACTGACAGAGACGCAATGTAACTTAAGCCCTGTACCAAATGATACATAATCCAGCACAAGACCTAGTGAACTAGCCTACTGCACTGGATAATTCGAGGACCGAGTCCACAGTGACAGACGCCGTCCTTTAAAAGGATTAACACACACAACTTGCATCAGCGGAGAAGCGGTATTTGCAATAAAAACTTAACGCATGACTTAAGGCAGTCCGAGTGACAGAGAGAGTTCCCTAGTCAGAAACAGAGACCATATTCGAATTATTCGTTATAAGTTCACCGGCTGTAGGATACATGAATTCAATATTGTATTATTAACGGTGCAATAATATAGTTTTATATGAGAGAAATTGTAAGTAATTAAACGAAAATATCTAAATAAGTCTAACTTGACTCATTGTTTTCACGCGGTACGTTTGAAACTCCATCAGAACGGAAGGTTTATTGTTATCCCGAAGAATTTAGGGCGAGGACAATATGATTAATTTTCAAATATAGTTGAGAAAATATACAAACTACACACTTAGTTTTTCTACGACATCTAAGTGTTAGAATTGTTAGGGCTACGACATCTAACAATAAGTGTCGAGTTGTTATGAGAATACACTTTCCGGGAATACGCTCACTGATAAATCCTTTTCTGTCGTGGTAGTAAATTGCCGTAGCTTAAGGAATAAAGTAGCTGAATTCTACCATCTAATTGAAACTACTGATGCAGACTTAATTATAGGGACGGAAAGTTGGTTGTGTAACGAAATCGCAGATAATGAAGTATTCCCGAAAAATTTCACAGTTTATAGAAAAGATAGAGTGGAAAGGACCGGGGGAGGAGTTTTTATTGCAGTGAAGGATCGTTATATTAGTAGGAGGGAGTCATTTTCCGACGACCAGGTAGAAAGCGTATGGTGCTCCATTCAAAATCCTAAAGCAAAAACAACCTATGTGTGCGCATATTACAGACCACCAGATACCCATGTAAGCTCAATATTAGGACTCGAAAGTCAACTCAGTAAGTTAACCACTCAAAAAAACGACTCATATTATAATCTGTGGGGATTTCAATCTTCCGTCCATTGACTGGGACACGTACAGTTTTATCACTGGGGGGAAAGACAATGACCTTTGTGAGTCAAACCTGTATACATTCACATCTCACTCACTACATCAATTAGTCACTGCTCCAACTAGAGGGAAAAATACACTTGATCTTTTAGCGACAAATATTCCACACATGGTTGTAAACATAGGTACGGATAAGGGAATAAGCGACCACAAGATAGTTAAAGCTAATTTTTCCGTGAGCATGATCAAGAAACATAATCCACAAAGAAAAATCTACTTGTTTAATAAGGCTGACTACGAAAATACGAAACGAGAGTTGCAAAAGTCATTTTCTAATTTTAAAAAATAAGTATCAACAGTAATACTGAGGTTTTGTGGAATACTTTCCTCAACGTTACACGATCAGTAGTTAGCAAATACATACCAACTAAATGGAAAAGAGCCAATGCAGAGCCTAGGTGGTATAACGCGGAGGTTAGAAAAACATTAAAGCACCAGAGAACATGTCATGCTAGGTTAAAAAGGGCAAAAATTAACAAATCCTCCGAAGAACTATACACTGTCACCGAAAATTACAAAATATCTAAACTCTCAGCAAAAAAGCGTGCCGAAGGGCGTTAGCTGATTTCAAAAGTAAATTACTGGGAGAACAATTGAACGATAATCCCAAGGCATTTTGGTCGTATGTTAGTGACACTCAAGGAAATAAATCAACAGTACACACGCTTAAGAATATCAAAGGGGAAAAGCTAACCAACAGAAAGCTTTCGATAAGGTACCTCACGTTAAGTTGCTCTCAAAACTAGAAGCATATGGAATAGATAAAAACATTATAAGTTGGATTAATCAATTCTTACATGGGCGGTAACAAAGGGTTGTCATAGACGGTATCATGTCAAACACAGTTAGCGTTACATCGGGTGTTCCTCAGGGAAGTGTAATTGGTCCACTTTTATTTCTCTTGTACATAAATGATATTAGCAACGTCGTTAAAAGTAAGCTTAGACTCTTCGAAGACGACGCGGTTGTGTATAGGGATATTAACACTTCCGAAGATAGCGACTCGTTAACAATCGACCTACTTGCTATTCATGCTTGATGCGAAAAGTGGCAGATGGAACTAAACATAAAAAAGTGCGTAGCAGTCAGCTTTTGGAAAAAGAAAAATAGGCCAGATAGGGCTTACAGAATTAAAAATACGGAAATTATTCACGCCGAGTCTGTTAAGTACTTAGGGGTCACAATTACTCACGACCTATCTTGGGGAAAACATATTAGGGAAATATGCGGTCAAGCATAAAGGAAGCTAGGCTTTATAAAGAGAGTACTCGGAAAATGTGATGAGAAAGTGAAAGAACGTTGTTATTTTTCAATCGTTAGGCCTCATCTGGAATATGCTGTTAGTGTATGGGATCCATACGAAACGGGGTTGATATCAGAGTTAGATCGCATACAGCGAAGAGGAGCTAGGTTTTTGAAACGATGCTACGATAAGTTGGCTAGCGTGTCTGGACTGTTAGAAGAATTAGGATGGGAATCGCTATCACAGCGTAGACTAAATTATAGGCTTAACCTCCTAAATAAATTTCAGGAAAATCATTTTACTGACGACGTAAAAAACATACTATTTAAAAACGTACACTACAAATAGATTAGATCGCGCCAATAAAATTAGAGAGCTAGATTGTAGAACCGATAGGTATAAAATGTCATTTTTTCCGCGTACCATTCGGGACCATAATAGCTGTGGTCGTCGTCATGAATAGTTCAAGTATTGACAATAGGCAGGCAGTAAATCTTTCTCATTATATTCTCTACTCTCTTATTTATGCATGATGTAAATATTGATGTTCTTATTTATGCATGATATTTTGAATCTGTAGTAGTAGTCTTTGTATCCCTTGCATGTTGGAACGATTGAAGATAGAATGTTTCTTGGGTATTAGATTTTTAATTGGCGCTTTGCATGTGTGGTACGCGGGTTTTAATGTAATGTCGGTGTTCTACCATATCATTCATGCATGCCTGGTGCGAAAGCACCCCCTGCCACACACCCTTTGGGTGGCTTGCAGGGTATGACGTAGATGTAGATGTAGAAATACCTCATTTTGCGAATAATGTCTCTCTGGAGTTCATGCACGTACCGTTTCCCATGTAAAAGGGCTGGTATTTATTGGCAAATATCTCCAAAAGTAGTATGGCAAGGGGTTGAATTTTTTGGTGTCATTAGAAGAGTGAGATATTTTTCTTTAAAATGAGACAAAATTCATTGATTTCTAAGTAAAATGATATTTCGCTCGGACTACCTTAAATGAAACCGATGACAGTTGGCTACCAAAACTGCAGAAGGAACATACGACATTTTTTGCTGATTTCGTGGCCTGAAAATTTCCGATAGCCGAGAGGAGGAACAAATGGGGCTGATTACAGAAAGAGAATATCCCACTGCGCACGTAAAAGTTGACGTGATAGGTCGATGGCTACTGAGTCCAAAGGGGAACAGGTAGCAAACTAGGACCGCATCTATTATTTAATCAAGTGACTGTGTCACTGTGCGACCGCGTTCATGGTTGAATGAATGAATGAATGAATGAATGAATGTTTATTGATGCTCTGGGAAACCCATAAGAGCAAAAAAGAAAAAACATATGTACAGAAAACATTCTGCTCAAAATACAATAATTATGAACTAAGCATAGCATAAACAAAAGAACAATTGAAAACAAAGGTTCTTACAAAAATAAAATTAATCAACACCAAGATTCTTACATTTCAAAACAACAGTGCTACTGTTTTAAATATTCATACAATTTCCTCTTAAAAGATTCCGGAGTGGAGGAGAATTTTATTGAGGGGGGTAATGAATTCCAAAACTTGGATGCTATAATCGGGAAGGAATTTAGGTATTGGTTGGTACGGGCTTGGGGTATGTGGAGAAGGTTTAGGTCTGCCCGAGTTCTTCTGACGGAAACAGTAGTTCTGAGGGTAAATAGGTTGTAGAGGTATTCAGGCATATGGTTGTCAGTCAGCAAGCTGGTTCTATATAACACGATAATGGAAATCTATCAAAGTGATAGCGAGTATTCACGAACTTGAGCTTGATCAAGTACATATCGTGTGAAAAGGGCTCCGGAGTCGGACTGAGCGAACAGAGCAGACATGATAACAACACAACCGCTGTGTACGAAAAATAGATTTATTACGAATAAATGTGTAAAAAATATTCGTGCGGTTTGAGGCTCTATGTAGATCAAAGACATGGACCACTAGAAAGCAAAAACTTTAGATAAAAAAGGCTTCCGAAACTTTATTGATGGAGGAGAACGCTGAGAATCGATTAAATGGATTGGATCAAAAACGAGAAAGTGCCCAAAAGAATGGCAGAGGATAAAACCTCATGGACGACCAACAGGAAGACAACTTGGTCTACGTTAGCAAACATGTTTTATTCCAAAAATATATCTCGACAAATAGAATACATTTGTCGGGAGACGCACTCTATACGGGAAGTTTAATTTCAAATTTCCAAGTCTCTGTTAGGCGGCAATTTTTTTGGCGTATTTAAGACATACTCTTGAAAATAAGAGGGGCTCTCTTTTGCATTTTCATCTAAGAACCTTCCTATATTACGCTTAACAAATCCTAGTTTCTTTCATACTGAACCGCATACGTTTTGCATGTGCATTCCCAACGATGGGCCAGCAGTTAAGGCAATTTTAAGGTATTTGCCTTTAACCGAAGGCTTTATGTATACTCCTTCCACATCGTTGACATGGCGTTGATGTGATGACTTTCTCAAGAAGTGTACTATGTTGCATTTACTAAGATTAGATTCTAGCCCCCACTCTCAGAACCACGAATGAATACTGCTAAGGACCAATGATAGAACTTCTAGATCCGCGTATTCGCTGACGTCACGGTAGATGACCGTATCGTCTACAAATAATCTAAGTTTACTGATAACTCGAGAACTTCGGTGATTTATATCAATAATGAATAAAAAAGGGCTGATTACGCTTCCATGTGGAACACCGGATATGATTCTAATCATATCAGAGCTAGCACCATCAATAACTGTCTTTGTTGATTGACATTTGAATGCTTTCTTGAAATCAAGGAATATCGTATCGACTTGCTTCTTCGATTCACCTGATTTTAAGTTGTCAAGAAGGAAGAGCGCAAGCTGTGTTTCGCATGATCTACCCTTCCGGAAGCCATGCTGACTACCATGTGAGGACATGCCACGTTGAATAATTATGTCAGCCATCGGCTTATTAATATCAGGAATGTCTGAATTATGTACCGCGTCATCTAAAACGAATACACTACCGAGGTAGCGATTTAATAATTCGGCTTATTCTTTACTGCTAGTGACTACTTTAAAGTGTTTGTCCAATGAAGACTCTTCCGCCGAAGATTCGCCATGGAGCTCTCTCGCGTACGACCAGAATGACTAGGGAATTTCCTCTTCATTCACCTAAGTTTTTTCTTGAACTTTCGTAGGGTAGAACGTATCATTTTCTTCGTTTTTGAGCGTTGAGCAACATATATTTCTCTCGCCCTAAGTTCCATCGTTTTGTTACCTGACTTAATAGAATTTCTATGTAAGTTGAGTAATTGATTTTATCTCCTGAGTTCCCGCCTTCCTCGGCGGTTATTCAAACGAGGTTCTTCACCGAAGATTTGAATTTGTGTGAAATATATTCATCGATTCCTTTGCGCATTATTTCCAAAAAATATCTCCATGATACTTCGGTGCTCTCTTCTTTTATTGTGACTACGTATTTCGTGAATGAAGCTTCTAACGCCTCTCCAAATTTTATGTCTATGAATTTTTCAAATAAATAGATTTCACGTTTAGGATTTACTGTGGACCCTACGGTTGTTTGCAATGTCGTAAAAATTACTTTATGGTCACTAATGCCTTCGAGAAGATCGACGAGTTTCATCATTGCACGGTCACGGACAACTAAAATATCAAATTGTTTATTACCTCTCGTAGGTTTCTTAACTACTAAAGAAATATAGTAGTTAGAGAGTGTACTGAGTAAGGCCTCGCTTATATCATGCTTCCTTGAACTTGTTTCTACGCTATAGGTCTCCAAAGTTAAAGCCAGGAGGTTGAAATCTCCTCCAATAATTACTACGCTTTGTCTTCTCTTGAGGTAAATGATGAAATTTGAATATCTAATTGATACAAAACGTCTATTTTAAAATCTATTGGCCTGTAAAAGGAACAGACATGTACATGTATTATGTTTTGTTGTTTAAGTACATCGCACATACACTTGTTCACCGTCGTCCAATATGTGTAATATGTGTAATATGGTACTAGTCTAATGTGATTTAAGTCTGGGTTAAGTTAATGCCTCCAGGCGTAGGAATAAAAGCATTAGGACAGCTGGAAAAGTCTGCAAAATTTGCAAAAAACCAAGCGTTGGATGGTCATCCACAGGAATGGAAGAATCGGCAGATTCATTAGAAACTCCGACCAGGAATAGGGGATGAGCATCAATAACAAGACAATATAAGTGATGAAGTTCCCATGAAGCGAGGCTTATAGGAAAGCGAGGATGACCAAAAAAGTGGAAGGGCACAAACTGGTGCTGGTAGTACATCTTTATTTCTTGAGTAGCACGAGGAAGGGGAATGGGCATGGCTGATGCGATATCTTAGAAGGAGAATAGCACTAGAGAAGATGATAGGACAACAAACTAGGAAACAGTATAAGAAAACATTCGTGTGGAGCGTGGAACTCTATGGATCGGAAGCATGGACCATTGGAAAAGATCACCAGAATAGACTAGAAGCCTTTGAAACCTGGAGCTGGAGGAGGATGCTGAAGATAAAATGGACAAAAAAATAAGAAATTATTAAGTGTACAGAAGAGCATAAGGGGAAAGGACCATGTGGAACACAATAGAGAAAAGAAGAACCGGATGGATTGGACACACCCCGAGACACAATGGGTTTGTAAAGAACATGAAGGCTAAATAGAAGGGAAAGTCCCAAGAGGAAGACCCAGGAATAAGTTCATGGACCAAGTAAAGAGGAAAGTTCATAGGAAGAGATACCAGGAAGTAAGTGACCTAGTAGTATTTGAAAGGGAAGGGTGGAGATATGCAGTCAACCAATCTCGGGAATGAACGAACAATGAAGAAACGCCAGCGAAACCCGAGTTCTGCATTAAGACAGAAGAGCTGATAACAGGGACGTAGAGTATGAATGTCATGAAAAGGCAGGCTAAGATTCTTGAGCTACGAGGTAAGATTATGAAAAGCGGTATTTGAGATGTGGGTGTGGACGGGAATGGAGAATGGGTGAGATGGACGGAAAGGAGGAGGACGAACGAGGACATGTACCCCCGTACACGGTGGGCGAGGGAAGGAAACAGTTGAGGAAGAGGTAGAGCGGATGGTTTCCGGAAAGAGTGAAAATAATCAGAGGCAAATGGCATAAGAGAGAGGCGCGCCAAAGTGACAAGGCGGGGAGGAGTTGGGTGAGCGGGGAAGGGAATGAAATAGATTGGACCAAGAGGAAGGTGGAACGCATGCCGAGCTTAAGAATGAAGTCGCGTGTACCGACAATGGTAAAGAGACGGTAAATGAGACGCATTAGTGTACCTTTTCTCCTTGTAAACTTGTCTCAGCCGGTAGATGACCTCGGATGCGAATCCTTCCATTGTCAATCCCGGTAATACTTAGGGCGCAATGGCTAAAGGTGTCAATTGACGAAATTCCTAAACAGTATTTTAAACGACAAAACTTGCCTTCTTCACAAATAAAAATTTATGAATCGTGAAATGTTTACAAAGACAGTATCACCGCCGGATACTGATCAATGCAAGATACAACATATTGACATATGTCGTGTTCTAGCAAAAACATTTATTCGAGGACGAGCAAAATGCTTTCATTTATACCATCGTACGGCCGGGATCTATTGAAAAATAATCTTACGCAATTATCTTCAAGCACATTCGCCCAAGAAATCGGGAACCAACTCTTAAAACGCAAACCTCACCTCCAGCGGGGTTGTGTTTGGACCGTTCGAGACGATTCAGATCATGTACAACTAAAGAGGGACGACGACGCGCAACATCGAGCGGTTCGAAACATTAGCGAGGTTTACCCGCTAGAGTAGACAATGCAGGGTGTCCAGCAGCTGGACATTTGGAAATTCCCTGTGATTTCCAGGTTTTCCAGACATAATTTTCATTTTTCCAGAGGAAATATTAATTTTTTCTCGTTAATTATAAGACAATGTTCGGTATGTTTATTGGGTGATTAAACGTAAGGATTATTTTTAAACTTGCATATTTGGAGGAAAATGAAAACAAAATTTAAAAAAGTTTGAGAAAAAATCACATCATCACCCTTTCTTAGATTTAAACATTGTCATGCTGGTGCTTAAGGAACAAGGTTATATTACAGCCAGACTTTGCTATGAATAGCATTGATATTAAATGATCAACAACTTAAAAAACTGAAGGAATTGACTTTTTCCTTATTTTGCTAAATACGACAACGCAAGGGAAATTTGACTTCGCAACTTGCCGATAAAGGCACGTTCTTTACGCCACTGATTTACACTCTATAACCAATATGAACACAATACACAAAACATTGTAGCTACTTTCGGTGATTACAGGAATGCAAAATGCGAACACGGAAGGGAAATTTGACTTAGCTTGAATTGCCGAAAAAGGCACATTGCTTCCGTTGCTGTTTTATATATTGGATTGGATATTTGGGAAGGCGACCGACTGATAAGGTCATTTGCGCCATAGGGGCTAGGTAAGGGAGGAAGGGTGGATAGAAACCCGGCGTCGGCATCACCCTACTCTTAACGAAAGGCGCCTAGGGGACCACGGTTTAACGTCTCATCCGAAAGACGGAGTACTGTACTTGAAGTGCCCTCCACAAGACACTCAAGTAGGCATCGGGTTTCCTCTGAAAAACTCCCGCCTTTGCAGGGATTTGAACCCTGGATGCCCGTGTGGTAGGCGAGTACTCTAGCCACCATACCAACCCGATCCCCATTTTTATAAATTGACACCACAGCAAATTCCAGAGTCAATTCGATATGTCCCTCAGATTTCCCTGATATTTCCAGTGAAAATAAAATTCCCTGAGATTTTCCGGTCTACCTGGTTTTCCAGAGTGCTGGGCACCATGATAATGTTACCTCCAATATGTTGTTTACAGGGTTCTCTAATCGCGATATTCTACTCAGTCAACAATATTCCTGCGAGAAAAAATCGAACGGGGTGGCTGCGAGAGATCCTTACCAGAGACTTGAATACATCTATATCAGGAACCCTTCGCGAAATCACCCCGCGACTCTTTTACTTACCTGACCAGAATTATTTCGAAAGGTCCAAACACACCTCCCTCCCATAAGACATAACTTTGTGGCCGCGAAACGCTTTTCGTGGCCGTGCCAAAGTGCCGTCTCTCGAAGTGAAACAGACACCGCCGTCAACCATTCAATCCATTGAGAGTTACGCCCGCCTCGCACCGCTCGATCGCCGGTGCGAAAGATAGCGCCCTCCTTCTCCAGAGATTCCCGAGAGCGCGCTATGCTTCTTCTCCTGGCGGCGGTGGCGAGACAAGGGATGGAAATCGATAAATGGGGTGGGAGGAATGGGGGAGCGCTATCGCAGCGACGCCGGCCGACCGAGGAAACAATGGGGCTGTAGGAGTGGGAGGGGGGATGGAGGGGCGGGAGGAGGGGAAAGGGGTACACACGCGGAAGGTCACGTGGGGGCGGTGGGAGTGGGGAGGATGGGGTTGATTCGATGGAGGAGCTATAGTTATAGCATCGCGCTCACGGACGCGCTCAAACTAAAAAGAGATAAGCGCGGGCGCTATAAATAGCTTCGGGTTGAGGGAGCGAGCGCGTGTCGTAGTTATCCTATCGTCACCGAGGCGAAAGGAGGGTGAGGGCAGGGGGAGGATACGATGGGGTGGGTGGAATGGGTAGGTAGGAGGAGGAGTATCGGAAAAAGCGAGCGTAGCCGTGAGAGCTGACGTCCTTATTTTCCTTTCATCTCCTTCGCCCATTGAGCACACGCTCCCGTGAACCAATCTATCGCCTCCTAGTCAGGGTTGCCAGTTCGGGATAGCCAGCCGGTTTTCCTGAAGGTACATGCTCTATTTTTCTAAATTACGTCCGGAGATTTGTGACAGCGTTATTGGTTTCGGCCGAAAATTTCACAGACAATTGAAAACACACATGAATCATTTATTTAAATAAGCCGAATTCGTCAAACCCGGTGGTTCCGAAAGTGTCGCCCTCTGTGGGGCGGTGGTTGAACCATGCGGCGGAGGGCGAAACGAAGCATGCGTTGGCGGCAATGGGGGAGCCGCCGAAAGCAAGGTACAACGACCGAACAGTACAAAACGTATGTGTCCTGGAAAGTAATAAACTATCCATCCATTGGATTGGATATTTGGGGAGGCGACCAACGGATAAGGTCATTTGCGCCATAGGGGATAGGTAAGGGAGGAAGGGTGGATAGAAACCCGGCGTCGGCATTAGTCTGCTCTTAACGAAAGGCGCCAAGGGGACCACGGCTTAACGTCTCATCCGAAAGACGGAGTACTGTACTTGAAGTGCCCTCCACAAGACACTCAAGTAAGGATCGGGTTTCCTCTGAAAAACATTCACCTCTGAAAGGGATTTGAACCCTGGCCGTCCGTGTGGTAGGCGAGTGCTCTAGCCACAACACCACCCCGAACCCCCTTGGATTTGAAATGAGCACAATTTAATAATAATAATAATTGTTTTCACTATCCTTTTATAATCTTTCTGACTAGGTCATCGAATTTTTGATTACGTTAACGATTGAATATTAACAGATTGAATTGAATTATTTAATATAATATTAATTAATTTAATAATTGATAAAGTATTAATATACTGAATAGTTAATCTTAGATTACGATTACGATTGCATATTGTGCCTTTGGCATATACTGATGTAAATAAAGATCTCCAGTTAAAACTCCAAATAATACAAAATGCAGGAATTAGATATATCTTTAATATTGGAATTCGTGAGCATGTGACGTCATATTTTAAAAGGTCTCATATTTTGAAAGTCGAAGCTCGCAGTATGTACCAATTTTGGCGTTTTCATGTACAAACCAATAATGAAAACAGGGCAATCGACATACCTTTTCAATAATATAATTCATAACAAAGACATTAAAGAGAGAAAAACGCGTGTATAACCGTATAATTTATTCCTACCGTCTCACCGCAAATGTAACTTATGAAAGATCATTTCTGGAAAAATCATGCAATTTTTGGAACAAATTACCAGATAATATAAAAAAATGTATCATCGATCGATGTTTTTAAAAAATTATTGTTAGATTACGTAAATGAAAATGACAGAACCGCATTCAATTAACTGAAAAAATCGTCAGTGGACTATTATATATTTGAATAAACTGTCAATTTGTATATTTTGTTAATTGCAAGTGTTTGTGTTGATAATTGTGATTGTTTTGATCGCTGTAACTGATAATTTGTATATTTTGTTAATGTTTATATTTGTTGAAACTGTTGATTTGCACCTCATTTTTGTAAAACTGAGGCCTTCATTTATGTTAATGTATTTGTTTCACTATTGTTTTTATTTTTTTTCAGATGTTAATTTTAAGTTCAGATGTGAAACCTTGCCCCGTAGGGACAAATGCTCTCCTCTATAGGACGACAATAGGAAACCCCCCTTTTTTCTATTCTATTCTATTCTATTCTCTATTATTAGAGAGAGGAGGTCGCGACTGGAGTGGAGGGTGTTGGTCATAGATTTGCGGAGGCGGTGGCTCGAAAGAGTTTGGGAAACACTGCTCTAACCCATACACGCAGAAAATAAATTCACTGAAATGTGCCAGCACTGCAGAGCGAAAAGAGGATCCGGTGTTATCGTGGCGCATGATGAATTGAAATGATCCACGGGCTGCTTCATACCACCGACGGGGACGGGAGTGTACTAGCTGCTGCTGCCGCCCGCGTTTCGATGGCTGACTTCACTGCCATCATTGTCCGCGAAACGGCAGCAGCCACACGCCTACCCCCTGCTGGGAATCCCGGAAAAGAATTGGCAGAGCGAATGCCTCCATCAGGAAAACCCAATACATTCGAGAAAGGTACCGGAAGAGTGGTGATACACCCATCCATCAGTGAGCAAATGAGATCCACGAGCATCACGAGGACAGTTTATGAGTGAGGAGAATACGACTGAAGAATGAGATTTTTGAGAAACATACGTTTGCCTTCAGCGTCATCCTGATAAGTACTCCAGTTTGCTTCCTTCGCCCATTTATGCTTCTGCAGTGCAAATTCATTACCTTCGCCCAGGATTACTTTCAAAATATGTGGTAGCTCTGGCCTGAGGCACAGCAGGGTACGTCGAGCGGCGGGCCCTTACAAGGCTCGGAGACAAGGACCATCGTAGATGCCGAGCAAAAGAGGTATGAGGCGCAACTAGATGGAGCTGGAGATGGATGCTGAAGATCAAATGGACGAATGAGATCGGAAACGTGGAAGTGCCCATAAGAATACAAGAGGAGAAAACCATGATGAGAAAGAATACTTGATGATGCTGCTCTGCGGCGAAACCGGTCGCGTGAATTAATCTATTACCATGTGGAATGGCAGCGTTGATTCTTCAATCCCCGAGGAGAAAACCAAATAAAGCACTACAGCCTCAAGAGGACAGAGCCCTGATGGATGGGACACACTTCGAGAAACGACGAAGTCGTGCGAAAAACATAATGGATGGGGAGAGTCCCAAAGAAGAAGTGTGACGAATGCTTACGACTTTTTATTGAACTGGTGAGTTGCGATGTTGACGCGAGGGAGGGCTTCGAACAAATAAAAAAAAACCACATGACAGCGAACTAATACAAAGAAAAGACTTTAACAAGATCTATTCCGGTCTTGCTTCTGCCACTAGTTTCTTCTGCGGAATGCTCCGTACAAAACCAGGTTCAATTAAAACTCTATGAGTCATTGCACCGATTTTTATCAGTTAACACCAACTAAAGCAAAACTTAAATGGAAAAATAGATAGAAAATCATGCCAAAACCCTGAAATATACACATGAATCTCTGACGGAGGAATACAGTGCTTTTCATTTTATTTTGGGACAAGCTCTCGACAAACCTGAGGGCTTACTAATAATTTTCTTCTGTCACAAAAGAAATTGACCAATCTCAAGGGATACAGAAAAAGGAAACATTTTTCTGTCAAAAATTTCGCCAGCCTCTGTTATGGCCGACCCTCTCAGCCTTTTCAGTTATAAAAGATTTAATCATCTCACCGAAACCAATACAACTACATAATTTATATCAGAAATCACTTGCTTTCCTCTGCGAAGACATGGGAAAAAATACGTCTTTCTTTTAATGTCATATAACATTCTCCGTCCATATGACCTTGGTTAAATATTTTACAACCATCTCATTTATTTTTATTTCAACATGACTAAACAGTCGACGGGCACTTCTATCGTAAATATTCATCACCTGAGCACATAGACTATTCCACGTTCTTTCACGACCCACTCATTCCTTCAATTCTATACTGCCAAGAGTTCTCAGATATTCCCCATTCCCATAGCATTTAGCAAACACTCACGACAATTCTGACATTGAATGTAACAACTCTGAGCAATAAGAGTTATAAATGAAAGTCTACAAATTTTCTAAAGATTAATTTCACCTCGACCGAACTTCTCAACTGTCGAGAACCAAGCCATTCCTTCCGCTGCATTAATCTTTATCATAGCGGTCGATGTTGCAAGTGTACAGACATCTTCTAAGGAGTCCGGCAGAGTGGTCAGCGGATGAAGCGGAGGAGGGAGAATTTCCCAATAAACAGCCATCGAGAGAGTCCGTAGAAACACTCAAAAGTAGAAAGTACCCTTTTCCGATGTACTCACGTAATTTCGACTATCTGGGGCTGACGAGAGAAAAGTGGGCAGCATGTACTTACCTGTAAGAAAAGATTAAGGAACATTATTATGATACATCCAGCAATAAATAACAGCGAATACGCCCACACAGAAGCCCCATACACGGGACATGCAAGTTGAGCGATACTTTTAGCTAACACCTCTCATACATTATATTACAAAATTGTCCCAATTGAATACGTTGACCATATATGGATAAGTATATGAGAAATATATGGAACAAATCAAGAGACAAGTATGTAGCCACGTGGAGACATTTATAGGAAAATATTAGATTAATATTTATTCTGTTGAATTGAAATATTCACACATAAAATACTGACCCATTCAAGTACCAATTTGGATTACGAATACAATGAAGTGCCACATAAAACACCATTCTTGGAAAACATATTGTCTAAACATACATGTCAAATCCACATATTCCCCCTTAAATGCATTATGTACATCGGCAATATAACATAACTTGAGCTGATACATGGATCAAACATGAAGAATGCATGTCCACATTTATGTCCAGTATACATCCTGTAAACAGGGCTAAGTGTGGGCTGGCAAAGATATTGAGATATTTTAGGTAAGTTTTTTAAGTAATTAGAAGTCGTTAAAAAACAAATCATGAAAACTAACGTCATACGGCGAAGATATAAGAGAGCCGAACTTACACAGATGTAAATTACCGCGCCGAAATATGCACTGGAAGCGCACTGACTTCCCGCCAAGAGCGAGGCTAACCAATACTACATGTCAAATGACGACAGCAGCAGCATGGCGACGATAGGAAATAGGAAGATGGGATGCGCAACGTAACGATCCTATAACTCTAATAGCAGTAATTTCTCGAGAATGCGAATCCTTCATGGAAATTTGGTGTAAGGATAACATTGGTCGGTTATTTACGGTGGTCTGGAGTGAACAGATAAAGTGTATAGCGCAGCAGTCTTCCGACCACAGGGCCCCGCAGTCCACCACAATAATTTCCCCTGCTCCATAAAAACCACCTCTCCACCCCGCTCTCCTTTGAGTCATTCACTCAGCAAGTCGGCGAATTTTCATCTCCACTTTACACAACCATTAGTGTCTCCTTTCAAAATGAACTGAGCGCAAATTGCGAGGAAAGAGGGCTGCGATCGAAAAAAGCGAGCGAGAACAAGTAAACATTAATACGGAACCAATGGCATAACGAATTTTCCCACGGCCCCTCGCTAGAATACTTTGTTCCCCACCCTTTCTCTACTCCTGACCCTTCCAACAACAGTGACCAGCAGGTCGATTCTGTAAATGTCATAAGCTTCATAAGGGTGACAGCTATGACGGGCAACTTATGACGGCTATGACGCTCGAGCGATTCTATAAGCAAGCGTCAGAAGGCTTATGACGCTACGTAGCAAAGATTATAATACACAGGAAAGATGGTCATCTGTGTGTTAAAAATGGCATACTAATTTCTTCATGGCTACGGTGGCGACCTCCATTCCTTGCAACGGTCAGAGAGAGAACTACACATCTTAGAGGCGGGAAATTTGACTCGCTTCCCAGATTTTTGTTTGATCTATGGTAGCTGAATCACTGCCGCAAGCTTTTATAATCTCTATCAATGTGCCAGTTTCATCACACGGATAGCAACAACATATTCTTGCGGCGATACCGGCTGAAAATTCACACACAAATCAAGAAAATCACAAACTTATTACAATGATTCAGTTAACCTTTAGAATAAAATTTCATATTATACAAATAATTTTTGCAGGGGTTTCCCCTTCCACTCAGACTCAAACCACAAACATAAAAGAATTAATTTATCAACGGTTATTTTAGATTGCGTTAACAAGTCTACTGTTTCACCATTCACTTCAACATATGCTAACAAGGTCACAGAAAGATCAAGTATGTACGAATAACTTAACATCAAAAACAAAAATTAACAACCAACACACAGATATTGAAGTACATTACAGTAGAAAGCACTCTTGAGAATCATCAAAGTTAATTAATGGATTTGTATCATTAATTTACCCCTCCATTCTTCAATGAAACCATTTCAAAGCAAATGCATGCTTACAACAATTTCCTGAAATGGGTCAACAGTCAGATGTAAGCATCCAAGGTAAGAATGGAAACATTTCATGGAATTAACAACAATAATACTTACATTCACTTCTTTCCATTTATTGCTTCCTTCCTTCATTCATTCTTGAAAATTCTTGTTAAGGCAATTAATATCATTCAAAAAGTATTCGAACATGCAATGCTCTGTCATTATTTACATGTATTTTAATCTTTGTTATTTACCACAACAACCAATTGTTCCTAAGAAATCAGGGAGAGGAAACTGCATAAATTTAATGTAGACGATGGGATGGGTTTCTCCTCAATTCTGATATATTCTAGTTAAAAAATTAATCATTTTATTCCCTAAAATATCTAATATGTAAACAATTTTAGAGTGATAGGGTTGAATTTATGTTTTTCTTTTGAATTTACACTTGAAAGAGTAAAGTTGGTATGACTGAGAGACTTTTTTTACTCGAAACCGTGAATCTGAGCCGAAAATTTACACTCAATTCGGATATTATGTAAATTTATCATCATTGGTTAAAGTACAACATTCTTATCATTCCAAAAATGCATTAAAAGTGCGAAAATCGTGCATTTAGCAATGACTGATTTCTCACGATTGCAGCGCTCTCGTTTATTTACCCTGAACTAAGCCTCCTCAGGAACTAATGCAAACTTGCTACGTCATATGGCAATCTTGCTTTCAGAGGGCTGCTACGCAGTGGCAGGGACTTACCTATTAGTACGTTGGTAGCCCTTCGTAAACGAGAAGAACCAATGGAAATCACCGACACATCCCTTCCATCCATCAAAAAAATCGACTAACGGCAACCGTGGAAACTATAGTTTCCCAACTACCAACAAAACACAACAAACAGCCAAGAATTCTTTTAAGTACTCATGTAAACAACATACGAGAGTATTTCATGCGTGAAAATAAAAGAATGCTTTGTGTTGGCTAGTTCCTTATATAAATTAAGTTTAAGAGATAATATTATGAAATATGAGTTGCAGCTACTATGCAGTGCCCATAATTAGAACCCAATCGCATAATAGGGAGAAATTTGTCCAACATCCATCGCATGCGTTTAAGGATCCCGGAGAGAGGTCTCCAAGTAAATAGGGTAGGTCAGTGTTTGGAGTAAAATACGGTATTATTTTGTAGAGGTGTGAAGTTTAGATTTTAGGGCACCGGCTTCAAGTCTACCTAGAGTTACCGTAATCGTCCGTATGCAGTACGTGTAGTTTGAAAGTTGTAATTGTATGATTATGCGTGCAAATGAGTAGAGTTAACGTGAGTAAAGTCCACATATATCATTTATCATTTTTTGATAATCGTTCTTGTGCAACATGTGTAATAATAACAAGACGTATAGTGAATTTCATATTTTAAAACGAAATGAGAAATCTGCCGTATAATTCGGAAAACATACCAAAGTAACATATTAGGTACCTACCTCGGCAATTCATCGTATGAATCAGAATTCAGTATTGGATAGTCACTCATGCACAACATAATATCGCGATTACCCCGATATGCAAATTCCACAATTATTCTAATGGTAACTTCACTCAAAAAACGTATAGAGATAGATTTCTACAGCCGGTGACTAAATTATGGACACACACACACAATGTGGTATAATTTCGTGGTTGTCGTGTATGCACATATCTTCTGTGACCTTTAACATAATACTTTACATGTATTCGTGCAAAATTTAACATGTGTACTCAAAATTAAGAATCGTATTTTAAGTACAATTTTTGAATTCCACATTTGTAAGAGTAAATACGATGGTATTTTAATTTTTCAATGAAAAATTGCCGATACTTGATTTGATATCCTTCGTAGTTGATGTAAATACTCGTATCCTACGACCTTATGACGCCCATGACGGGGGTTTTCAAGCGTCGTACGATATGACGGCTATGACGGACTTATGACACTAATGACATTTACAGAACAGCTCCTTTTCGCCAGCCGTTATAGCTATGAAGCCCCGTCATAAGTTATGACGCCTATGACATTTACGGAATCGACCCGCTGGTCAAGAAAATATATTGCACTGCACACATAGCCGTAGGTTTTCTCGATATCCAGGAACGGCAGTAGGTGATCCGTACCATATTCGTAGTGCTTTTCTTGTAGTTGCCAAACTGCAAACATAAGATCCACTGCTGACCTCCCTCGTCACAGGCCATTCTGTTCTGCCCTAAATCCATTTTCAACCATATATCGGATTCCTCTCTCCAGAATTTGAGAAATATATTTAAAATGATACACAAATAGCAATTTATGACACCGGTAGAGATAACGACTTCATCCCAAGTAAGACTTAAACATTGGCAATTTACATCATCCAAGAGATGTGTAACGGCTGCCACAACAATAGGAAATTTCGGTTTCATACAAACAACCGCCAGCAACATCGCTCTGGCTTTCATTATTCTGATGACGTGGGCCGATTCTGCCGTCGTAACGATGAGATTTTTCCACCATCTAACCCGAATGAGACACTCGAGAAATCTTCACTCTTTCCCATGATATGTTACATCATAGAGTAAGTACACATAGAGTGGCAAAGAGATAGGGAGATTCGGATACGAGTTTTTAAATAATACTTTGGCCGACAGATGTAACTGGTGTATCGAAGTTGCACGACAAGCCATAACAAATGAGCTTTGGCACACGGCCACTTCATTTATTGTCGCATAACTCACATAATGTTCTTATGATGATTTCGGCGCCTGATGTTTACTAATCGATCCATAGCAACGGAAACAAACACGTCATACTTGTTTTACTTACAAGTAATCATAATGCAGTGGATAAAAAATGTAGTACTACACGCGGGACGTAATTATACACTTTTTTACTGTCGTCTGGTCTACAGATAAATTTTATTCCTCTCCAAATTTAATTACACAAATGCACAATTAACTTCTTAGCACTTCGTGAAGACTGCTATATGGAAATTTAATAATTATGCGAGGTGACCCCATCAGCATTCCCAGAGGCCATCATTACAGTGTAGGTAAAAAGGAATGCACTTACCGCCCCCTTGAACAGATTCTAATTTTTCAATCCAAGTATCCAATTTTGGATCCTCGTAGACGCATACCCTGTTTTACAGCCTGATACGAAGCAAGTTCTGTTTAAACTAGGCATTCTAAATTCTTTATTTAAGCCGAACGGGCTTAATACATTCAAATTAGAATCATATTCTGGCAAACATCGTCCTCGGCACCCGATGGACGTTTCATAAATCTCTTACACTTTTTCTGTAATAGATATTTCATCTCTAGAATTTACAAGCTAACTTTTAGATCCCAAAAATAGCAAGATATTATTGGAAGCATCAAGTAATTCATATCTCCTCGATCGTTATTGAATATTCACCAGAGTCTCACGTTAGCTACAATTTACCTCGTCTATTTACAATAACAACTGAAAAGACTCGAATCGAAGGGGCGCCAAGGACTGGGTGAACTATAAGTGGAAATTTAGATAACACGTAGCCTAGGCAACAATTCTAAACATCCGAATCCATAATATATATGCATGGCCACAACAATGAGCAACCTTCTGCTTCATATAAACAACCGCCAGCTCAATCGAAGCTCTTCTCCAAGCACACTCTTCCCCCCCCCCCCTCCCCCGCGTCCTCCCTTCTATTTCGGTCGGTGGAGAGGTTCCACTGCATGTAGATTTTCCGTCCCAGGTCAGTTCCGAAATTGTAAGTGGGTGGGGGGAGAGGAGGGGGGAGGGGGAGGAGACCCCTTAAGTCTAGGGTGTCACATCATCGGGGAGCAGGGGCTCCATTGTAGCAAAAAGGAGGATTTGGGGGTGGGAGGGGTAGGACAATGGAAAGAGGGGTGGGAGAGGGAGGGGAAAGCCGCAGAATCCGCTGAATTGGCTGAACAAGGCCGGAGCGACCACCGCACCGGCGGCGGCGGACGCCCCAATTTCCCGACAGAGGGGGTGGGAATCGATTTCCGACACCCGCCCCACCCCCAACGACACCGTAACCCTTCAGCAGGAGTGTATGCAATGGGGGGGGGGGGGGGTGAGGAGACAAGAGCGCCCATAGTGGTCGCTGCTCTCCCCCAATCAACCTTCCTTCCCTTCAACCCTCTTACGGATATAAAAGGTGACTCTTGTCTTTCTTCAACCTAAAAAATAAAACTCCATTCTTTATAGAAGAAAAATCGGAAGCAAAATGGAGAGGGCAGCACTTATGGGAGGCGCAGAAGCTGCACGAGTCGTATTCCGGGTGAAAATGCGGAAGATGCAATTGGGGATTTGGCCACGAGGGAGAGGCCAAAGTTGGGAGCGAAGATGGGAAACGAGTGAAGAACAATCAATCAATCGGGCGAAGATCACGGACGGCGATGAAGTGAAGCGACGAGCGCAGGCGCGAATGTCGCTCGGCCGGAGACAGAGATTATGTAGCAGCTGAATATTGTGAACATTTTTAACTTCTTCCAAACTTAACACTTAAGGTAGTCCGAGCGAGATAGTTCCCTAGTCATAATAGAGACCATATTCGAATTATACGCTTTAATTTCACCAGCTCTAGGACACATCAATTAAATATTGCGTTATTAATGGTGCAATAAAATAGTTTTATATGACAGAAATGGTAAGTAATTAAATAAAAATATCTATATAAGTCTTTAACCTAACTAATTTTTTTCGCGCGGTACGTTTGAAACTCCTTCAAAACGGAAAGTTTTTTGAGATACCCAAGAACCTACTGCGGTGACAATATGATTGATTTTCAAAGTTAATTGAGAAAACACACCACACGCTTTTAGAATTTTTGACGACATCTAAGTGTTAGCAATTCCTCATTTTGTTAATAACGTCTCCCTGGAGTGCACGTACGCACCGTTTCTCATGTTAAAGGGCTGTTGTATTTATTGGCAAATAACTCAGAAATTAATGTGATAAGGGGTTGCATTTTTGGTGTCATTAGAGGGGTGAGATATTTTGCTTTAAAATGAGACCAAATTCATTGATTTCTACGTAAAATGATATTTCGCTCAAACTACCTTAAATGAGCTGGATTCGTGGTAATGAGTACAACAGGTGCATCACGTAGTAACGCTAAAAGAAGACACTAAGGCAAAGCGAATTATTAAAGCTATAATCAACGGAAGAGATCTAATAAACCCATAATATTAGAGCAAAGGAATCGAATAACTCATGATGATCGTGATTGTCCGAGCGTTGTGATTGCTACTAATTCCCCCGCGGGAGTTTAGGCCTAAGGATAATCATTCCATTCCTCACTCATCAGCCCACGTTTCGCGTTTTTATAAACACATCTTTATGGCTCTGATAGAGTACCTTACTTAGTTTTATTAAAATTTTCAAAGATTTCAAAATAGTTTTTAAAAATTTTTAATTATTATTAATTCACAAAGAACGCACTCAGAGACCTGATGACGCATTAAAAACTGTGAAACGTAGAAAGGCTGATGAGGAAGGAATGAAATAATTATCCTTCAACCAAAACTCCATTGGAGAAAAAATTATAAATACACCAAGAGGATTGGATTGGTATTTTGGGGAGGCGAACGACTTCTAAGGTCATTTGCGCCATAGGGGATGGGTAAGGGAGGAAGGGTGGATGGAAACCCGGCGTCGGCATCAGCCTACTCTTAACGAAAGGCGCCAAGGGGACCACGGCTTAACGTCTCATCCGAAAGACGGAGTACTGTACTTGAAGTGCCCTCCACAAGACACTCAAGTAGGCATCGGGTTTCCTCTGAAAAACATCTCCCTCTGCAGGGATTTGAACCCTGGCCACCCGTGTGGTAGGCAAGTACTCTGGGCACCACACGAACCCGATCACCAATTACACCAAGAGGTTATGAAAAAGAACCATCAGCAAATTGTGAAATGGAGAAGGAATTAACATGTACCCGGAAGACTCCATTCTCCCGCACATCTTTTCCGACAAACCTTTCGACGTTTTCATGACCTATGTCCTACATCATTTTTTTTAAAGACCTTGGAATCACTAAAGGACACTCAGTAAACGCGCCCACGGTCGTTCGTACCGAGTGAGTCCTTCAGAATGGGTCCGAATCTATGTCGTATGAATATGTATTTGTGTCTGAAGAGAGCGTCGAAGGAGGACGATAGGGAATGTGAGAGGAGGAGATCGGGCGGAGGGGAAGGCAGACGAGCGGTAGACTAAGGGAGAGGAGGGGAGGAAAGGGTGATGGGTGCGGAGGGAGAAATGGTCACCACATCGAAGGAAGGAGAGTGTGTCTGCGGAGTGGGGTGTGGCGAGGGTGCAGAGAGCCCTCCCGAGTCGTGGCGGACGGATCGAGACGGACCAAGGATCGGGACGGACCAAGGATCGGGACGGCTAGGCCAACGCTCACGCTGGGGCCCCACGCAACTATGATTTGTGTGCGGCCCTGGGCAACTACCATCACGGTTTATTTTTATCCTAACAATTAAGTTATACGAGCCATAAATTATAAAACCAACCCATCAGAATAGTTTTTATTATTTTCAACTTATATATCAATTTTATACTTACTTAATAATCAAAAGTATATACTTTAAATTCAAAAAATTCAAAAGCTAAAATGGCTGGAGCTAAAATCCAAAATAGCACGCAAATTCCCGCATCCACATTAAAAAGAGAACCAACTAAGGGACACAGAGATCAATAGCAGATTAAGTAATGTGGCGGTCACAACAGATTTTTATCCGATACATTTTTCCATCCATTGATTACCGAGTTCCTACAAAATGCGGGGAGGCGCGGGGCTGTTGCCCCTCTTGCCGGGCTCAAAGGGTGGTACAGGCTAAACACAAAGTTTAGATAACTTGAAAAACTGAGGTGAAGTTTGTTCAGGACAAAATGGAGGAGAGTATTAGTTACAATGTACATTTAGGGTATCTCCATAGCTGATAGGGGCGAAATAATACGAGAGACAATAGCGTGATGGTAGGCGAAGTAATTGTGAGTACCCCATAGAGATTTACAGAATTATTCCCTTGGTTATTTTCCTTAATTCTTTTAATGCAACTGATTGGTATCCATTTAGGAAAAACAGACAGTCACGATTTATGAAACGTTTGGCTGGTTCAGCTCTTACAAGTACTTATCTGATTTTAATCCGGGTATTATTTTATACGATATCCTAATTTTAATAGCTATTATTTAACGAGAGACACACTTAATAAATTCGAAAAAAGACCCTAAGACGCTCCCTCGATAGACACCAGTCCATTCTTTTAATTAATTTCCCCAAATCTCTGCCCTTTCCATGGCTCGTATCCAAGCAACCTCTGCCTTGCAATGCAGAGATGGCTCGCGGGCGGATATAGGTTACTTGCTAGGGTTGTAGCAGAATATTAACGGACCTTCCAAAACCAGGCTAGTTTAGAAATAGCCTGCCTGCAGATTATATCCCTGACTACTACCATCAAAACATATATGAAAGTACACCATGTTAGTTAATTTTTTCGAGTAAAGGTCGTTTTCGGAATTAAATATACATTAATATAAAGTGAGAGCCGTGAAGGACAGCAGACACCAGGATACTTCTGAACTGAGAAAAACGACATGCTGCAAGCATTTGAGATGCAGGCGTGGAAGAGAACGGGAAAGCTTTGATGGTCATGGTTCGGATGGGCAATAAGACAAACAACGAAGTGCAGGGCGTAGTGGGTAAGGAGAGGAAAATGTTTGAGGCAATTACGAAATGGCAGATTGTATGTACTAGGTAACGAGGCCCAAGTGAATGAGGGGAGGATGATGGGAAAGAGCGAAGGAGGGAGAGAGAGAGAGAGAGAGAAATAGAATAACTTTTATAGATGGGATGAAGAGAGTCGAGACGAATACCGAGCAGAGGAGTGAAATCGTGTCAGAAGTCATCGGCTGATAATGACTAGCCAACAGGTGTTCCGTGTTAGCCTACATTAAATGACCTTCTCCCACTTATAACTCCAAATGTCTCTCAGTGCCGCGATGGTAGAGCATGATTATTAGCAATATATATGATTATTAGCAATATATATGATTATTAGCAATATATATGATTAGCAATTAAAGATCAAACAATATCTTTATAGATCCTGGGAATTTATTCTCGGTACGAAACATGTCTACTCTGGACCAGCACGACAATCAAACTCACTCACATAAAAATAAACAACCGTTACCAAGAAAATAAAACAGATGAAATCCTGCCAAAGCCCTTACAATTTTTAAAAGTAAATTCAAAATATAACATATACAAAATGTAATCGTTACACACTTCAACATAAATGTTAACGGCACAATCGTCGTCCATCTCGCACTGTTGAAGAGAATGCATAGACTCGCTTATTCATCGACGCTCAGTCAAAAGGATATTAAGTACATATATATAAGCGGAAGAGAAGAACGGGAGTGGTAGAAGAGCCGCGACCACAATCACAAAGGCCACAGCATTAATTAACAAGTCTGCTTTCGTTCCCTCGCATGTCGTCCACACGCAGGACAGAGCCAGCGCACGCTCGGCCTGTTAACATCTGCGCACATCTACGAAGTAACCTCCGGAGCGAGTGGCAGTGGGTGATTCCAATACAGGCGGGCTAACACTCGTCCCCCTCGCGTTCCCCTGTTGGGGACGCTGAGCGATGACCATTGAGCAGTTTGCCGAGTGAGAAGCATTCGACCAATTCAACGGCCAACGGCAAGTGACAGCGCGAGAGAGCCAATAGTCGTGAATTGCAAGCGATTGGAGAGCGTGAGAGAATTCTAATAATTTCTTATGCATGATGTAAATATTGATGTTCTTATTCATGCATGATATTTTGAATCTGTAGTAGTAGTCTTCATATCCCTTGCATGTTGGAACGATTGACGATGGAATGTTTCTTGGTCAGTGGATTTTTAATTGGCGCGTTGCATGTGTGGCACGCTGGTTTCAACGTAGTTTCGGTGTTCTTCCGTATAATTCATGCATGCCTGGTGTGGAAGCACCCCCTGCCACACACCCATTGGGTGGCTTGCTAGGTATGACGTAGACGTAGATGTAATCACCCCAGAGAATCGGATGGTGATTGTTTACCTTCCCCATTTATTAAGATCACATCATGAGCGGGCCAACAGCAGTCGAAGTCGTTCCGAATCACTGCATCAACTTCGACCGTAACTTCGAGGAATTTATCCATAATCGCAGAAACACAATTTTGTAATATTCCACGCGATTTTCTCTTCTCAGGACCGGTGTCAACAAATGCGTGCAATTCTCAAGGGAAACTATGATTGCCTCTTCCTCCTCTCTCCTCTGGTAGTCAAGAATCCGAAGACTGGTTGGCAGCAGCTTGACTGGTTGGCACTGTCCATTCCTCACGTCTCTCCGCCGTCCTTTTCATTTTCTCGTAGCTCTTACATCCGACATCCTTCATTATCTGGTCTATAAATTGGAGCCGCGGTCTTCCTCTGGGCCTTTTTCCGTTAAAATGTCCCTCTAGGACTGTCAATAGGCTCCCCCCATGCCTCATTATATACCCTATAAGTTGGACTCTTCTGTCAAAGATCGATTGCCATAAGCTTCTTTTCTCCTTCATCTCATTTAGATCACCTTCACTAAATGACATTAAGAATTATGACTGCCATGACATTATAAATGGGGCAGCATAGACTATTCCACCGGCGTAAGGTAAAGGGGAGGGTGGGGGTAGGTGACAATTAAAGTGGTATAGCGAATCACTGGCATATGGGGGATGAAAGGGAGGTGGGGTGGGGTGGGGGTGCGGGAGAAAGAAGGAAGGGGTGGGAGTGTGACGAGGACAGGGGTTCAATGATGAGAGGGAGAGAGAATGACGGTCGGGTCAGTGGCGCAAGATTAACGGGACAAAATGTATAAATAAGGAATTAAAATGTTAACACGGAAGAGTGGAAGAGGTGAGGACCATATGTGGGACGCTATACAGATAAGAAGAACAAGATGGATTGGGCTCGCCCTCAGGCACAACAACATGGATTTGTGACTAACATAAGTAATAGAGGGAAAATTAGATGGTAAAGTCCCAAGAGGAACTAATACAGGAATAAGTTCACGGACCAAATATAAAGGAAAGTACGTAGGAAGAGACACCAGGGAGTAGGGAAACTTGCATTCGATATGGAGGGAGGGAGGGCTGAGAACGGGTTGGTGTGGTGGCTTGAGTACGGGCGGCCAGGGTTCAAATCCCTGCAGAGGCGGATGTTTTTCACAGGGAACCCGATGCCTACTTGAGTGTCTTGTGGAGGGCACTTCAAGTAGAGTACTCCGTCTGTCGGATGAGACATTAAGCCGTGGTCCCCTTGGCGCCTTTCATTAAGAGCAGGCTAATGCCGACGCCGGGTTTCTATCCACCCTTCCTCCCTTACCTATCTCCTACGGCGCAAATGACCTTGGCCGTCGGTGGCCTCCCCAAATATCCAATCCAATCGAACATAGATGGAATTAAACGCTGAATATTCCTTGAGGCTCCATAAGAAACCATGTCTCCCAAAGAGGGGTCCGCTGCTGTAATATTTAGGAAACTGCTGGACTACCTTATCGGAAGCCTATCTTAACCGATTACAATCTTGAAGTTGACGGTCATTTCTTTTCTTTGTGTGACGGTCATGTGTGAACTTGTATTCGATAGGGAAGGAGGGAGGGCTGCCCAGTTCCAGCCCAGAGGGACCAATCTTAGGATTGAACGACCGATGATTAAGATGAGTAAAATAGTCGTCCCGGCGTGCATGGGTAATGAGAGCAGAAAGCGAGGGTATGTGCTTCGTCGCGTGTGCTCCCTGGCGACGGCCAACCCAACTAACTAACGAGCGAGATGTCCCATCGCCCATCTGCATACGCCCCCAAAACCCCAATTCTTCCGGGTGGCCGACGATGGCGCCACTATCGACCCCCGACGCCCATAGAGCGCGCGCGACGGCCGCCGGGCCAGCAGCGAGCGGGGTGAAGGGGTCATCATCTAGGGTTTTCTGAAGGGGAAACGGCGAGGGGGTGGAGGGGGAAGGAAGCAGACACTGCCTCTTCCCCTCTCTTACCCCTAAACGCTCCCGATGATTCGACCGAATGGGCGCCACCACAACCATCGGTGACACCTTTGGTCTTCCGTCCGTGCACAGCGTAAACCGCCTGGCCAATCGGACGATACCTCGCCGCGCACCAAACCAGTCTCGCTAACTTGGTGTTCGGTTCGGGAAATACTTATCTAAAGACTTCCCCCCTATATCTTGGAATTACCTTAACATCTGATATATCGTGGGGATTACACATACAAAACATATGTGGCGCAGCATTAAAGAAACTAGGTTTTGTTAAACATATAACATGGAATGACCCTCAGGAAAGTATTTTCGCGGGTACGGAGGGAGGACGGAGAGATGCAGGGCTTCTACATCGGCCTCCGGACGACGATAGACGAGAATGGGACCATTGCGTCACGTCCTATTCGACGGACGGAGTAGAAACCACTAAACTGAAAGTACTCACCTCGCGGCACCTTTATAGATAGATAATTTTGGCCAAGTTCCCTAGTCTGAGTCAAAATGCACTCAATTCCGTTTATTTGATCCATAGCGCGCTACTCGCATTCTTGAGTTTAACACACAACAGGAGATCTATTTGCTTGTAAAAGGCCCCGATACGCCTCCAATGGGAGAATCCCAAGGATTGTTGGCTTGGGGAAAAGCGATTTCGAGTCCGAACGATTATTTCGACGGTGGACTTCACACCAAATCGCTTGAGACACGTGGAACTCGCCTGACAAATTTCCATAAAAATCCAAGATGGTCGAGCGGGGACCATTGGACATGGAATGACCCTCAGGACAGGGAATGTTTGCTTGGGATGTAAATTATTGTCTCCTCAGCATCTTCGGACCGATCTGCAATTCGATTCCCGCCCTCAATACTTATTCCATGCGGCAGGCACTGATCCCGAGCAAGTATAGGGAATATACTGAAAAAACATTAACGCCCACGGCAGGGGTTGTTTTTCGAGCAAATCCTGATCACGTCACTATGGAGTCCCAACAAAGGAGGTTACGTGATCGAAATCATCTCGAACGGTTCGAACACCATGATTCGGACCCTCGGGATTGGAGGCCGGAAAGTAAGCGCTCGAGCCATTGCATCGGAATATCCGACGCAACATACTCGCATCGGCCGACGGCATCATAGTGATAGTAATAGTGATAGTGATGATGAACGGAGAGCACAAGGAGCATTGTGCGTGAGGTAACCGGCGATGTTTTCTTTTTATTCGTGTTTCCCCAGGGGGTGGGTGGGGGTGAGGGATGGGTGGGATGGGAGGAGGGGCGACGGAGGTGGAAAGGGGTAGATGGGGTAAGTGAGCTGCGATATGGGGAATGCCTGTCGTCGCCAGAAGGGAGTGGGAATCCGGGAGGAGGAGGAGGGAGTTTTCTTCCCTCGCTGGTGTTCACGTGCTGACATTGGGAATGCGTGCTCTAGGGGGGTGGGGGGCAGCCAACCCCCCCTTCCACCAACGCACCCTAATGAAAAAAATAAAGATTGAGTGAGGCATCCGATTTTCGCGGGATGGCAAAACGTTGCGTTGGTCAGAAAATCATTATTTCGCAAAGAAACGACGCGAGCTTTCAATTGAAGGAGTTGAAGCTGGCGCACATCGGAACCCGTCTGCAAAGCACTACATCTACATCATACCCCGCGCGCCGCCGCTTGGGTTAGTTGTTAGGTCACCTGCCGTGTAAAGGTGTAAGTTTTTTGGAGAAGAAATGGTGACATGTATTATAGGAGTGTGTTTAGTGGAGCTCAATTTTTATTGTGGTCGCTTATTGTTCGCGGAAAGAACGAGTTCTTGTACCTATCTGTTCGGCAGAGTATCTCTCTTATTTTATCGTATCTGTCAGTCCTAGAGATGCAGTGAGGAGTCATGATAATAATCTCTGTGTCGCTCTGAAAAATATCAGTTCTGAATTTATCAAGCAAACTAAGCTTAGCGTGTAGCCTCCGAGTCTCTATGGGCTCCCACCTTAATCCCTTTAAAATTTGTGAGACACTATATGTACGCTCGTAGCAGTTTTTAACGAATCGCGCTGACTTCCTCTGTATTTTATTAATTCTTTTGGTTAAATCTATTTGACCAGGGTCTCAAATGCTCGCGGCGTATCCGAGGTGGGGCCTAACCAGGGCGAAGTAGCATCTCTATTTGACTTTTACATCCGAGGACCTTCCCATTTTACGTTTAACAAAACCTAGTTTCTTGCCGCGCCACATATGTTCTGTATGTGTAATCCCCACGATATATCAGATGTTAAGGTAAGCACTTGAGCGAAACATACCAACGACGATGAATGGAGCCATGTACGCTCAGGCGAAATGTTTTGTAAATGTTGTGGGTAAACAAGAGTCACGGCCAAATGCTTTACGAGAAGTTTGAATTCTTTCAAAATAAAAGTTTAAAAACTTAAGCTTTTTATAACAGAGTAAAAACACATTATATAATACGCATGTTCGACGCCTTTACTGATACTCGACAAACTTGGCAACAATCACGGATTCCAGAATCGACGTTCTGTTGATGTTCAGCTCACATCAACTTCGATTCCAATCTGAAATGAAGTTCGCTGAAATGAAGATCTATCAAAAGGCGTTCCGCGTCCGTTTGGGAAAATAAAAAGCAAGTGAGCTGTTGGGTTGCGATGCGACTGGCGCAGAAAAGAACGAACGAATGTCCCCCAACATCTAATGCCCTAAGATCCAATTTAAATACGTTGATTATCGCTATTTTCCACATCACCTCATTTGTCTTCAGAACACTCCTTAAGAGTCTAGCTCCATCCAGTCTGATCAGGTAGCCAAATCGCTTTCATCAATATGGCAGTCGGCGCAAGGCCCCGGAAGATATCCATCAAGCCGTTGCCTCTCAGAGTGTGCTAAGCTTAATTCTCGGTGATTTCAAATGAATACCGGGTCTGTTCTTATACTTGTAAAGCCTTTTTTTTACCAATTTCACATTCACCCATGACTTTATCGATCCACCCTTCCTCTCACGCACCGGTCGCTCTTCTTCCCTCACAAATCCCTTTAGTATTTGGTATTTTAGATTCTCCCCTTCTCTTCTCGCAACCATGGCCAGACCAACGAAGCTGACTTCTTTCATATACGGAGCCATTTCTGAGTCACGTAATCCACATTATTTCATTTCCAATGCCTTCCTCACCCAATCCTTCTACTAATGCCGCAAACGATTTCCATATGCAGGCTCTTCGGGTCACCCCGCGGGTTAAAAACCTACCTCCCAGCCTGAAGCTTTTCGCTGATCACCGGGACGGGTAAGTTGTGGGAAAAAGGGTAAAGGAATGGGAAGGGTTAGCGAAATACAGCCACTAGGAGGCACGACCCCATGAGGCGGATTGCCGTCAAAAGGAAGACAAGGGGCCCTAGTTCTCGTAGCTGTTGGGTTCCCCCAACAACGTTGGACGAGTCACCGCCAGTCTCGCTTGCGCGAAGACTTCCCACACATCGGTTGAGAGCCGGCGAAGCCCATTGCCCAAATCCTTGGGATAAGGTGTCCGCTTGGCTCCCTTCACGGGTGGACGTAGTCTCTCGGAGTTCGTCAACGGATCGGGGCCCTACCGGACCAATGATGGTCAAATCGGACCAATTTTTGTCAAAATGTGAGTCCCTTCAGCTCAAAACTCCCCGCCCACCCATATTTCCATATACACCTCATGCACACAGTCACTGTCTATCCTGCCGTACCCAAATTTTAACTCTTATACAAAATAATCTACAATACACTTTACGCCGTGATTTTTGCTCCCTTGTGGACCAGCAGTCACACCTCGATATGCTCACAACAATTCCGATTCCATTCCTTCCTTCATTCACGAATAATGAGAGGGAATCTTGGATTGGCCCCAGTGATTACGATGGGAGGACATAGGGTGGAAGTTGAGAAGGGGAAGAAAGAAAATAATGCTCAAGGACGAGGGGAAATAGAGAGGAGTAGGACGCATTCCAAGAGGACGACAGAAATCCAAGAGAAATACTTCCAATGTCCAACAATGCTAACAAGAATTGGAGGACGACGACTTCAAAATAATTATGATCATCATAGGCCGTAGATTTCTCCACCATTATCATTTTGCCATCACCAAAATCATTTTACTTTCAACACTGCAGTACTGCAAAAATATTCGATTTTTCCAGTTAAACCATCAAACTCCGTCAAGGCATGAACATTAAAATGGTTTCAGGCATCACTCCGCGCAATTTTTAAATATGCATTCCATTTTTGTAGAACTTTAGCGTGTCTTTCAATGGCATGCACTCAAACTTGGAGTTAAAAATTTGATCCTATCGTATAAAATTTCGCCGTTCATTTTAAAAAAATTATTCGAAACTGTTAACAATATGATTCCCTGAATGTGCCAATTAAAAAAAAATGCCACTTTTC
Source organism: Ceriagrion tenellum (assembly GCA_963169105.1). NCBI lineage: Eukaryota > Metazoa > Arthropoda > Insecta > Odonata > Coenagrionidae > Ceriagrion > Ceriagrion tenellum. The sequence continues at coordinate 146,824,357 of OY720637.1, forward strand.
ACTTCACGTCATCCAAAAATTCATCCGTTTTGTGTTAAGAATTTGCACTCCTTTCCCTTCTCCAAGCATTTATCGTTCTTCCGCGTACAAAACACAAGGCAATGGGATTAATCGGTCCCACACCTCTCGGTTTCGCGATAACTGAATAACGGGCGACGATCTCAAAGCAAAGATTAACACTCCCTCCAACGAGCAAAGCCCCCGAGGTTCACGGCGACGAGGCCACTTTCGCTTCCCCTCCACCGCTCACACAAAAAAGAAATCGGGAGAGCTTAAGACCACACGACCCAAGTGAAAACTTCATGGACAATAACATTAAGATTAATATTCCTTATTATGTCGTATATATATAAATATATATATATACACTAGCGGAAGGTGCCCATTGAAATTCAAAGGGTGTGAAAATATTCAACATAGTTTATAAGAATATCAAAAAGCTTGAGGAATACAGTCCTTTTGGTCATTTGAGGAGTTCGTAACCTATCTTGTACGCTGTGTTCGTTGTAGTAGACACGCTGACCGTTTTTCAGATGCACGGAGAGATAGGTGACTGATGGTCCCCTTTCATGCACAGGAAACCCAAAAATGGGCCAAGCAGACCCATTATAAATTAAGATGCACCCAGGTCGATAGATGGTCACTTCATCCCTCCGGTTCTCTTGAGCCGTCTTCTGAGTGAATTAACACCTTGATCGCTTCCATTGTGCAAAAAAATACATTTGCATTCAATGATTTGATTAAGTTGCGTTATTCAACGTTGATGTGTGCGTTGAGTATCTTAATTAGGAGAGAAGGGTACAATTCAGCGGTTGACAACGTCAAAAGGAGCATTTGCAGTAGCAGCCAAGTTTATTTGACCTATGAATCCTCCGTCTTCCGGACTGCGCCTTCTTGGTATCGGTTACCAAATCAAAAATCTATGGTGATTCTTAGTGCAATTTCCGATTTCCATGCACGGATATCCTTCATTGAGCAAAATTTCCCGTTCTTCTTTCGGGTCTGAAGCATGTGGTGAAGTCATTATAATGTCGGCCATCTTAACAACAATGAAGTTTCCACACAAGTGGGCCTATATTTGAACCAGATTAAAAGCTGGTTACCCGTCCGTAGGCTGGGTATGAGATGTAATATGTGCGGTTCTTAGCGTAACCAGAGAAACACCACGCGGAGCGGCGGAGGTGACCGACTTAAGTTTCCCATTTTTCTTAATATAACCTTATTTTGAATTTCTTTTTTTTATTTTTTTCGTTTAATGTTTGTAAACACTGATTATCATTAAATCACCACCTATTCAACTCATTATAAAATAGACTTTTACACTAAATACACAGCTTTTTCCTCGGGAGTGTTGATAAAAAGGTTGTTGCCGCTCGAATCGCGGGAGCAGGCCACGTAAAGTTGCCCATGCAGTGAAACAGTGACTTTCCAATTGAAGGCCAGCCACTTGAAGAGTCTGCCCTCGTGACTAAATGAGATGTGTCAAGCCCGGAAACGGGGGAAATGGCGCTGGGAAGCGTGTCTCGCAGCATCCTGCTCCCTTCGCGCGTGCCGCTCATTAGATCATCATCATTAGATTAGATTAGGAAGGAGTTTCATTAGATCGCTGGTGTGCATGTCTTTGAGCATCCAAGTCTAACCTTTGTCATTTTTCTCGCGAGGGCTCATTTTCTCGCAAAGAAGACATTCTTCGTGCTTAGTAAGAATTTTTCGAAAATTTACTCTTTTTTCTATTAGGTATGTTGATGGATATATTTTTAAGTCCAAGGAGGGGAAACACAGCGGCGAGTGAGAGTCTTGAATAGGCACCTCGATGATTGAGTGAATGTAAGTTAACTGCACTTTAACACTTCTAAACATAGCTAAATAACTGGTAACGTTTATGATGTGGGAATTGGTCTAAAAAACAGTTCGCAATCGCAATGAGACGCAGACAGTTGCACTACGTGTAATACATCTGAGTCTAAGACGATGATTAACAACGCTTTGTTTGCTGTAGCAACAGAGGCATTTTTACCATTACTATTTACTACGTAATGATCTTTCATACACTCAGTGCCCCTATTAGAGGTACTTTGAGAATAGACATTGAAGAATATACTTGTAAATTTACATTGAATTTATCGATTATCCCCCGAAGCTATCTACCATGGGGCCCTTGGGACTTTGGGCCCTTCTCATACAGATTTTCTTTCTACGTGCTCTCGTAGGCCTGCAGGAAAACGGATATTTTCATGCTACATGCGTGAATATCCTTTGAAAATCAAATCTGTGGTTTCCAAGGAAATATGCTATTGTTGATTTCAGAGAGAAATGTGATATTTTTCAGCTAAAAAAATGATTTTCAGATAAATACGAAGCGTAAAAGAAAATTGATTGAAAGAATTACAATCTTCATTTATTCAGCCTACCGATAAAAAAATTCCAGCCCTGTCTAGAGTGAAAGTACTTTTAAAGAGCAAAAAAATGAAACTACTGCACCATACCGAATGCTGAGCATGGACCACCACTGGGGCATGGGCCTTCGGGGGCCATGAGGGCTTTTTTGAAATAGCCTCTTTTACGACCATATATATTTTCTATCTACATGTCAAATTTAAGCTCAATCGGTCCAGTGGTTTTTGCGCGATGGAGCAACATACAGACAGACAGACGGACACCATTACATTTTTACATATTAGTAAGGTAAAGGTAGTGACTAAAGCAAGTTCCAAAAACAATCACCGACACAACTGCCTTGTCACAGAAAATTTTTAATATATTTACAAATATTCATTCACTTTAATATTTCAGTTACTTTCGTTTTGCTACGCGGCCAATTAATCAAGTCATCGATTTAGTTCTTCGGATGCTCCGTGGAACTCTTCCGATACTTGGCGACTATTATGTCAGCAGACAATTAAATAATCATTCCATAGCTTTTTTATCCCTGAGAAAAATATTTGGGCCATTATTAATGAGATTTTGTAAATTTACGATAAAAACATGTAAAGGTTAATAAAATTGTATTACATGATTAAGATTTCCATTTAACTAAATATAAATAATACATGTGGCGTACCGTGCAAAACTCGATCCCCCGGTTCTGAAATATTTTACGCACGAACAGCGCTTATTCTGTCAAATATCCTTTCCTTCATGAATTCCACTTGCAACGGATGTACCAGAAGTCGTAAAAAGGCCGGAATTCGATCCAAATCTATCCATCCCACACTCTTCTGCAAATACTCGACAAGGCACACAAATCATGTATCAGTTAAATCAAGTTACCATTTGTCCTCATTCATCGATCATTACCCCTCATCTTTATGGAAAAAAATCCACTCCGGTGTCCGATGCATTTATTCCTCGGTTCCGTTCTTCACAGAGCCTCAAAAAGGTAATCTCCACACCGACCCCTTAGACTAACCTGACTGAAGGTAGTCCGAGCGAGATAGTTCCCTGGTCTAAATAGAGTCTATATTCGAATTATAAGTTTTAATTTCACCGGCTATAGGACACCTGAATTAAATTTTGCATTATTAATCGTGCAATAATATAGTTTTATATGACAGATTGGTAAGTAATAAAATGAAAATAAGTCTTTAACTTGACTCATTTTTTTTCACGCGGTGCGTTTGAAACTCCTTCAAAACGGAACGTTTTTTGTGATACCCAAGAACCTACTGCGGTGACCATAATTTTCAATAATAGTTGAGAAAACATACAAACTACACGCTCTTAGTTTTTTTACGACATCTAAGTGTTAGAGATTCCTCATTTTCTAAATAATTCCTCTCTGGAGGGCATACGAGTACCATCTCCCACGAAAAAGGGCTGGTCTATTTTGGCAAATATCTCCGAAAGTAATGGGGAAAGGGGATGAATTTTTGGTGCCCTTAGAAGGGTGATATATTTTTCTTTAAAATGAGACCAAATTCATTGATTTCTAGGTAAAACGATATTTGGCTCGGACTACCTTAAGGGTCTCTCGGTAAGGATAACAGCATGGCAAGAGTACACATAGGAACTCGAATCTCCCATCTCCTACCCGAACACAAACCTCTTTTATCTCAACACATTTCTCTCACGCTTATCCTCAAATCAAACAAAACATGGACGATTACGCGTCCTATCCTTCCCTTTACGAGCCCTTTCACATTTCACAATATTCATTCAGTGTTCCATTATAATCCTTGTCTAAATGTCATTACACGCGGTCTTTTGCCACGAAAACAGCCGATACTAAAAAAACACTCTATCCAATCATTACGGCTGACACCCAGACACCTTTCCTCATCAATGTAAGAAAGTCTCTGGCGTTCGCACATAATTGTGACTCATTCGTGACTGTAATATAGTCGTTATAAATGCCTTATTTTAAGGTAGTCCGAGCGAGAAAGTTCCCTAGTCATAATAGAGACCATATTCGAACAATATTTTTTAATTACACAAGTGTTACACAACTGTTAGAGGGATTAAGGTGGGAGCCCCTAGACTCGGAGGCTACACGCTAGGCTTAGGTTGCTTGATAAATTCAGAACTGATATTTTTCAGAGCGACATAGAGAATATTATCATGACTCCTCATTACATCTCTTGGTCTGACAGATGCGATAAAATAAGAGAGATACACTGCCGAACAGATAGGTACAAGAACTCGTTCTTTCCGCGAACAATAAGTGACCACAATAAAAATTGAGCTCCACTAAATACACTCCTATAATACATGTCGCCATTTCATCTCCAAAATAACGTACACCTTTACACGGCTGATGACCTAAAACCCCCTGCCACACGCCCAAGCGGCGGCTCGCGGGTTATTGTGCATATGTAGATCTGCTTGAGAATGCAACTTCATCGACGAAGGGAGAGCAATCGAACGATCCGATTTTTAATCACCGCGAGAACGGCATGGCATTTGTGTGCAAAAGCGGCCAAACACTCGGGGCTTAGATGCGAGTCGAAATAGAGATTTTCGCGCGATGAGATTTTACTGTAGAACGAAATAATCGATTGAGATTGTTAACATTGGCGCTCTCGTAATCTGTGTGCGGTAATCCGTAGTTTCACAGGTATGCGGACCTCTAAGCCAAGGATACCCTCTTACCATGCGATTCCTCATCCACATGAGTGACGGGAATAGAACTTCAGATCCTCGAAAAAATCAAATACATGATTCCATTTTTTTATGTCAACAGTTCACCACAGTGTGATGGATAAGGTTTCAGGCACGCAAAATGGTGAAGTGCATTATGGGAGTGTTCATTGCTTGAAGTGGAGCTAAGGTTTCCTAACGGTCACTTTCTGTGTCAAGGGTAAAACGAATGTTTGTACCTATCCGTTCGGCAATGTATCCCTCTATATTTTATCGCTTATATCAGACCCAAATACGTAGAGTGGCGTCAAAATGATATTCTCTGAGTCTCACTAAAATAACACACCTGTTCTGAATTTCTCAAGCAATCTAAGACTAGCGTGCAGTCACTGAGTGTCTTCGCGGCTTCCTCTTACTAATACCTCTAATAGCTTAGAAACTGCATATGATCCCTCGTAGCAACTTTGAACGAATTTTACCGAATTTAACGAATGTTTACACCACCCACAATGTAGATTCGGCGTTGGTGTGAAGACTTCCTCAACAAATGCACCGTGGTGCATTTACTAAGATTTAGTTCTAGCCCCCACTCCAGCTCCACGAATGAACGCTAAGGTCCGATGAGAAAATTTCCTGAATTAGACCCCGATGCACCCGAATTTCGATCTTCATACACCATTATGCAAATGTAGTTTTGTTTGAGTATTTTTTAATGCACTTATGGTGTTGGGATAAAAAAAAGTTTCCTCAGAAGGTCATTTTAGTATCTGAAAGTAGTTACACTAAAGTATAAAAAAAGACTTGGTTTTTTGTCAGGATAGAAACGATTTATCTGAGTTAAGCATAATCAGTTAATTGCGTAGCACCATCATTATCGGAGGGATTATAATTAATTTGAGAAAGGTAGGAGAGAAACCCACAAAAAGCGATGGTCTACCATCAAACGAAAGGCAAAAATGAGACCACAGTATAACGTTTCATTCTACGGAAGGATTATTAAATTATACAAGTACATTAGTTTAACTCACAAGTACCTTCTCCATTCAGTACTAAAATTTCGCTGGAATTCCTCCTGAAAAGTCTCCGGCCACCGCAGGGATACGAACGAAAGCCCTCGAACCGGGAAGCCAGTCCCCTCTAAGCACCACTCAGAACTCAATACTACCTACCGAGGGGAAGAATCAAACTAAAGGCAGTATAAACTTCATTAAATCGGCCATGAATAGCGTTAACACCATTTTCATCCATTTCACGACAATTCTTCGAGGCTCAGCTCTTAAAGCGACTTAATTTCTCTAAGTTATTTTCAAATATCACTATATTACCAGGAGCAGTAGGTAAAAAAACCGCTAAATAAAGACATCCAGCGAGCCATATGAAGGAAAGACGAATTAAGACCACTAGCGACTCAGAGAAGAAAGAAGAAAGGACACGGTTGCAGAAGAAGTAACACGAGGAGAAGAGGACCAATGAATGGCATTTTTAACCGCTCTCATTGGCATTATATAGCACACAAATAATTTAATGGTAAAGTCAGTTCCACCAACAAAACAGTGGCGAGTGGAGAGAATGGCAAGAGGCTAAGACTGTGCACACATCTGACACAAATACGACGCGTCATATTCCAATCTCCCTTCCTTCAAGTTCCTCCTGCGCGAGTGCTCAGCAGCACACACACCCATACATTTGCTCTTTCGTCTGCAACGTGCACAATTAGTGCACAAAAGTAGTTATTGATGGCATTAGCTCTGATATGGTCGAAGTCACATCCGGTGTTCCTCAGGGAAGTGTGATCGGCCCTCCTTTATTTATTATTTATATTAATGACCCAAGTTCTATAGTTAGCATTAAATTAAGACTGTTTGCAGACGATTCAGTTATATACCGTGAAATGAGCGGAGACGCAGACTTTGAAGTTCTGTCATCTGACCTTAACAACGTTAATTCGTGGCGCCAGGAGTGGGGGTTAGAACTAAATATCAGCAAATGCACCACAGTTCACTTCCTGCGAAAGTCATCACAAAAATGCCATACCTATACTGTGGGTAGAGTAAACATAAAATCTTCATGGACAGTAAAATATCTTGTAATTACGTTAACATCTAATATATCGTGGGGATTACACATACAGAACATATGTGGCGCAGCATTAAAGAAACTCGGTTTTGTTAAACGTATAATAGAAAGGTCCTCGGATGAAAAAGTCAAAGAGAGATGCTACTTTGCTCTGGTTAGGCCACACCTTGAATACGCCACGAGCATTTGGGACCCTGGTCATAAAGATTTAACCAAAAAAATTAATAAAATACAAAGGAAAGCAGCGCGCTTCGTTAAAAACTGCCAAGAGCGTACATATAGTGTCTCACAACTTTTTAGAGGGATTAAGGTGAGAGCCCCTAGAGACTCTGAGGCTACACGCTAGGCTTAGGTTGCTTGATAAAATCAGAACTGATATTTTTCAGAGCGACATAGAGAATATTATCGTGACTCCTCACTACATCTCGAGGTCTGACAGATGCGATTAAATAAGAGAGATACTCTGACGAACAGATAGGTATATACAAGAACTCGTTCTTTCCGTGAACAATAAGCGACCACAATAAAAATTAAGCTCCTCTAGATACACTCCTATAATACATGTCACCATTTTATCTCCAAAAAACGTACACCTTTACACGGCTGGTGACCAAACACCCCCTGCCACACGCCCAAGTGGCGGCTCGCGGGGTATTATGTAGATGCAAATGTAGAATTAAGGATGCACGGATTTTGGAAGCAAGATAGTGTTTAAGGTCGTCAACTAGCGCAGTTTTGAAGACTGCTTCCGAGAGCGCTTCGCATCACTGAAATTTCATAATAACCACTGCTCTAGCGAGAGTTGCGAGGGGGGCTGGGGGGGGGGGGTGGGATTCGACCTTGGCAGAGGAGAGTTCAACATGGCATCTCATGGAGATTGCTCAGATTACAGTCGAAACACATCCATTCGTGCGAGAAAATGCATTACGCTATCAAGGAACAATTGTTAAAAGAAGCATCGAGTCCGAGGGGTCGAATGGAATTGAATACAAATAAAATACCACCGACACCCGTTTCGTAAAGCTGCGAACTAATTACACGCCTAAGTAATGTCGAAAATACAGTGGTTTCGTACAAATGGCGCTGCAGTCCACTTACATGACAGGACAAATTTGGTCACATAAAATGTATTGGTGGAATAATTCAGCATATTTGATGAGTCAGTTTTCAATTAGTGACCATTTCATCAGCGGAAACGGATATATTTTGAAACAAAATACAATAAAACTTGTATTTTATCATTTTTTACGATCATACGTCAGAGCCGCCGTAAAGGGAAGAAGAAGAAATGTGGAGTTAGAGAGGTCGGTAGACACCGGATACATAATATGGGTATATTTCTCCGCTCAACCGGCAGCGGCGCACCAATCGATTGATATAGCGAGCGGGAGGGATTTAATTTGTCTCTTCTCTTGGCGTCGCTTTCCTCCTCCTCCCCGATTCGTGCCACCCCCACCCCCAAAACGGGATGAAGGAGGAGGTTGGGAGTCCCGCGCACCGTCCCGGATCCTCGAGCCAAACGTCCGGGAAAATATGGGAGAGTAGGTGTTCTAGAGGAATGCGTTTAGGTAGTCCGAGCGAGATAGTTCCCTAGTCATTATAGAGACCATATTCGAATTTTACATTTTCATTTCACCAGCTGTAGGATACATCAATTAAATATTGCATTATTAATGGTGCAACAATATAGTTTTATAAGACAGAAATTGTAAGTAATCAAATGAAAATATCTAAACAAGTCTTTAACTTGACTCATTTTTTCGCGCGGTGCGTTTGAAACTCCATCAGAACTGAAAGTTTTTTGTGATACCCAAGAACCTACTGCGGTGACAATTTGATTAATTTTCAAATATAATTGAAAAACATAAAAATACACTTCGTTAGTTTTTTTACGACACCTAAGTGTTATAAAGACCTCATTTTGTAAATAATGTCTCTCTGGAGTGCATACACGTACCATTTCCCATGTAAAAGGGCTGGTGTTTTTTGGAAAATATCTCTGAAAGTAATGAGTAAGGGGTTGAATTTTTGGTGTTATTGGATAGGAGAGATATTTTTCTTTAAAATGAGACCAAATTCATTGATTTCTAAGTAAAATGATTTTTTCGCTCCAACTACCTTAAAATCAGACACTCATAAAAATCGCTATTTTCGATATTTTCGTCAAACAATTATTTTTACGCATATATATAATCTTGTTTTACACACAAATCCCAGTACTCATCATGAGAGAAATAATGGTTTGTACCTTTGTACCCATCATGAAAAAGAGGGATAATGCACTAATTTTGCATGCTAAAATAAAAATTTTCCAATATCCCCATGCCGCAAAT